>CM030321.1:904885982-905076445 GCA_002915635.3 Ambystoma mexicanum | reverse complement strand
CATGCTGTGCATAGGCCGACATCTAGTGGAAGCTGCGGAGTATTACAGTTTTGTTTTCGAAAACTCGAAAATGGGCGTCGACACAGGCGTGCCAGTAATACTATCCCTAGTGTGACGTCCACTGTACCCAAGATCCCTCACGCGTCTGGGATTCTCAGATTGTATTTTTTTCTGACATGAGGAAGCATGAGGATTAGCGTGAGTACAGATAATCCAAGCAGATAGACAGAAAGGTAAGACTTACAAGTAATCATGCGCCTTCTCTCGGAGGGGAGGAAGGGTGGGTCGCATGTGAATCTAAGCAGATACAAGCATCAGAAATACGATTACGGTGAGTAATGTATCCCTTCTGAGGCTTGTGGAATCTGCTTAAGATCACATGCTGTGCCATAGATTACGCGAGCAGTACCCAGAAGAAGGAGGTGGGATGTGAGAAGGGTCATGAGCAAACAGGTGTCTTAGAACCGCTTGTCCCACTTGTGTATCTGTCTTGGAATGAGTGTCAATGCAGTAATGCTGAGTAAAAGTGTGAATAGAGCTCCAAGTAGCTGCTTTGCAAATGGTGTCGAGGGGAACATTTGCAATGAAAGCCAGAGTGGCACCAATGCCTCTAGTAGAATGGGCCCTTGGCGTAAAAGGCAGAGTTTTTCCAGAAAGAGAGTAACACAGCTGTATACAGTTGATAATCCACTTCGAGATCGCGCCTTTAGAGACGCGATCCCCCTCTCTGCCTGTAGCTACGGAGACAAACAGTTGATCTGTTTTTCTTAGCGGTCTGGTTTTATTTACATAGTAGAGGACCGCCCTACACACATCAAGGGTGTGTAGTTTCACCTCAGCCGAGCTTTGCGGGTTCTGGAAGAAAGCCGGAAGCTCGATGGACTGGTTTACATGGAATTTAGATATAAATTTAGGTGAAAACCTAGGGTGTGTGCGTAAAACCAGTTTGTCTTTGTGGATAATAAAGAAAGGATCCTGCACTGACAGAGCCTGAATTTTACTGACCCTTCTTATGGAGGTAATGGCTACTAAGAAGGCCGTTTTATAAGTCAGGTGTTTGAGACTACTTTTATGCATGGGTTCGAAAGGGGGCCCATGAGCTTAGCTAGCACCACATTGAGGTCCCATCCTGGCGGTGGGTTCGAAATAGGAGGGTGAAGTCTCTTTACTCCTTCCATGAAGGCTTTAACTACTGGTACTTTCCACCACGATACTTTGTTATGGGATGTGGTGTAAGCGAGAGGGCTGCCAGGTGTACTTTCAGAGAGTTAAAAACCAAACCTGCGTCCAGCAGGTGGAGCATGTATGTTACCACGTTGGAAGGAGTGCAATCAACTGGGTTGATTTGTTTATTCTGGCACCAAATAACGAATCTCTTCCACTTGTCAAAGCAACAGTGCCTTGTGTTTGGTTTCCTGGATTCTTTTAGGATGTCCATACACCTCTGTGGTAAATTGAGATGCCCAAACTCTATGACCTCAGGAGCCATGCTGCCAGGTTCATTGAGTTGGGTTCCTGGTGCACTGTTTGACCTTGTTGCTGGGACAGTAGGTTGTACCAGGCTGGGAGTTTGATGGGCTCGCACAGCGCCATCCTGCGTAGGTGTGGAAACCATGGTTGTCTGGCCCACATGGGAGCAACTAGGATGAGCGTCATCGATTCCTTGTTCATCTTGTACACCACCTTCCTGATGAGAGGAGTTGGTGGAAAAGCGTACGCAAACATCCCTGACCAGTTCATCCACAGGGCGTTCCCTTGGGAGTCTGGCTGGGGGAACCTGGATGCAAATCCTGGGCATTGTTTGTTTTCGCTTGTGGCGAATAGGTCTATAGTGGGGAAACCCCACTGAGAGAAGAGATCTTCTACGATCTCTCTGTGAAGGACCCATTCGTGTTCTTCTGGGAGGGAGTCTCTGCTTAGGGCATCCGCTAGGGAATTGAGCTCCCCTGGAACATGTTGTGCTGATAGGAAGATGTTCCGTCTGAGTGCCCATATCCAGATTTTCTGGGCAAGCTTGGACAGATTTGGCGAACGAGTCCCTCCTTGTTTGTTCAGATAGAACATGGCTGTCGTGCTGTCCGTCCGGATCTGCACTGACAAGTTTAGTAGATGGGGCTCGAACGCCCGAAGCGCTCGGAATACTGCCAGAAGCTCTAGCAGGTTGATGTGGTTCTTGGCTACTGAGTGAGACCAGAGACCCTGAGCTGTGTGGTGGAGATGGTGAGCTCCCCACCCAGTCAGGCAAGCATCTGTAGTTACCACTGCTTGTACTTCGGGATCGTAAAAGGGTTTTCCCCTTGCGAGATTCTCTTTTGTCCACCAGTGTAAGCTCTGTACGAGTGTTGGCGAAACGACCACTAGATCGTCCCACTGACCACTTGCCTGAGACCACTGTTTCGCCACCATTCCTGCATGGGACGCATGCGCAGACGCGCGTGGGGACCAGGTAAATGCATGACGCCATCATGCCCAGTAACCGCATTGCTTTGCGTACCGTTATTTGTTGACCTGACTGATAATGTGGAATTTGCAGTAGTATATTCCGAATTCTCTCTTCCGAGGGAAGGTCAACCCTTTCTGAGTATCTAGGATTGCTCCTAGGAACTGTTTTGAGGTGCTTGGCACCAGACTTGACTTCTTCTCGTTGATAGAGAAGCCTAATTCGTGGAGGAGGTCGATAGTCCTCTGAATGTTTGACCTGCAAATTCTTGGGGTTTCCCCCGTTATGAGCCAGTCGTCCAGATAAGGGTACACTGGGATTGTCTCCCTGCGTAGGTGTGCAGCTGCCACCGCCAGTACCTTGGTGAATACCCTTGGTGCTGAAGCTATCCCGAAGGGCAGTACCTTGAATTGGTAGTGGCGACTGTCCACTTTGAAGCGCAAGTATTTTTTGTGCGCTGGGAGCATGGAAATATGAAAATAAGCATCTTTCATATCCAAGGTTGCCATGTAGTCCCCTTTTTTAGGAGGGGGATTACCTCTGTAGCGTGGTCATACGGAATTTTTGGGGCTTGACATACTTGTTGGCAGGCCGTAGGTCCAATACTGGGCGCATTGTCAAATCTTTCTTTGGCACAAGGAAGTAAGTTGAATAGATACCCTTGTTTACCTGGTGTCCTGGGACGAGTTCTATCGCGTCCTTTTCTAGCAGAATGGCGATCTCCTCGAGAAGGATCTTCTGATGTTCTAAGGAGTGTATTCTTTGTCGTGGAGGGTGGTTCCGGGACGCTGCAGTAATTCTATACAATATCCTGTGGACACTGTTGACAGCACCCATCTGTCTGAGGTGATCCTTTCCAAGCCTGGGTGAAGTTGGAAATGCGTCCCCTACTGGGGTTGCGTGAGAAGGGACCCTGAACTGAGCGTCACTGCTTTGGCGGAGGCGTGCCACCTCCCTTGTTGGGGCTGCCTCTGCCTCTTCCACGACCTCTCTTGTTACCCTTGCTGTAACTTTGGGTAGACTGCTGGTTGTTGTTCCATTGTGTACCCTGTCCTTGGCATAGTTGCCTCTTTGTGAATTTTGGCCGCGTGGGCGACGAAAATTACTGTTCCCCCTCTGGTTCGGGGGTTTGTTGGTAAGCTGGCCAAGGGATTTGAGAGTCTCGTACTCGTCCTTGGCATTCTTAAGTGCGTCTTCGACCGCTTTCCAAACAATAGATCTGGTTCCACCGGCTTGTCTATTAATGAAGCCTGTGTTTCTGTTTTGAACCCCGACTGCCGTAACCACGCATGTCTCTTGATAACAGTACCTTCTGCTATCAATCTTCCTGCGTTGTCTGCAGCGTCGAAAGTTGCTTTTAAAATGCAACCAGACACGGCCTCCCTTCTGCCGAGATCCGAGCCAAACTGGCCCTTAACGGTTCAGGAGCAGAGGCTATGAGCGCCGCGACCTCTTCCCATTGATGGCAGTTGTAACTTGCCAACAGGGTGGTGGAGTTTTGCAATCCTTGCTTGGTAGGCGGACGTTGAGGCTACCTTCCTGCCAAACCCGTACAGTCTTTTTGCTCTCCTTGTCGGGAGGAGCTTCTGACGACGATAAGGGTGTCCCAGCCCTCTTCCGAGTGTTGGTAACCACTAGGGAGTCTGGTTTAAGATGACCTCTTATATAAAGAGGGTCAGACTGGGCTGCCCGAAAAAGTTTTTTGACTCTGGGGTTGACGGCTCTGGTGAGGTTAGGATTCACCAGGGATGGATCTATTCTACGTTGGATGGATTTAAGGATAGGGAGGTCTGAGCGACCGGCCTCCTCTCTCCCACCAACTCTTCTGCGAAGTCCCTTTCCTCCTGTACACCGTGGGTGTCGATGTGAAAATGTTCTGCTGCGCGAGCAAGAACTTCATTAAGGAGGGGTTGGTTATCAACTGGCGAGTCGGTAACTGGGGCTTCGCTCTCTACCGGGGAATCTACTCTGTAATTTCCTGCTCATCTTCTACCTCCTCCAGGTCCTCATCCTCCGCATAGTATTCAGACCCGGTTCGTTCCTCCATAATCGTAAACTCCTGGTCCCCTTCAGGGAAAGGTTTTCCTTGGTATCTGGGGTGTGGAGTAGAGTATGGAGTAGAGTAAGGCTGCACCTCGAAGGGGTCAGGTCTTTCGACCCGGGCCTTTTTACTTAGGGGGATAGGATCAGAGGAGCCTGAGGGTGTGGCCCTTGAGGGTCATACGAAAGGAAATGTTCAGGTTTTTGTCATAAAAATCAGCTAAGGAAGACATCCTTGACATGACCTGTCTATGTCCTCACTGGACCATTCTTTGGAACAGGGTATGACTTTAGTAGGCAACTTAGAGGACTTTATCAAGGGTACCCTTGCTTGATGTTGATGTCCCAGTAGATTTATGTTTATCTGTCTGCTTGGGGTGGAAGGATGGTCTTACAGGAGTGGAAGGCTGAGCTTTCCGCTGTTTCCTCCCTCCCTGTGCGTGGAAAAATGTTTTCCCTGCCCCTTGGAGGCCCCAGAGACTTTCGACGCCTGGCGCCGAGGGTCGGGAGAGGTATCTTGTTTTGAGCGTGGGGCCTCGCTGGTGTTTAACTGCGCTCTCGGTCTCTTGGAGCGCGGCCTGGGGGTGGAAGTCGTCTTCGTCTTCCGATGATCGAACTTCCGTTATCTAGGGAGCGAGGCACTCTTGGCAAGAGTGGATGATTTGCCTTGCGTCATGAGGCTATCTCGATCGAGAGCGCCCAGAGGACACCGAGTCGGACCGTTCTATCCGTGCCTCTTTCCGAGAAGTCGACGTCGTCGAGGTTCGGTTGGACTTGGTGTGCTTAGTGTGTGTAGGGTGTGTAGCGCTTGCGTCGCCGGGGGTCTTCCCCATAGCCGCCCTGCCGGGCAACCTTCCGAGGTCGGGGACCTGCGCTCGGCAGTCTTTCGACGCCGTAATGCCCTCGCCGTCCGAAAGTACGGCGTCGCTGCCATCGCTGAAGGCGCCCTCCGCTGCCATGGCTGCCTGCCTGGTGTGGTGGGCCCAACGCTTTGTCGAACGGTCCTTAAGTGTTTTAGGTTTCAACCTTCTACACGCTCTGCAGTTCGCTTCGGGGTGGTCCCTCGGCAAGCAGAGATTGCACGTGGCGTGCCTGTCGACCCAAGGGTATTTGCGGTTGCACTTGGGGCAGAATTGGAAAGGGGTACCCTCCATACGCACCTTGAGGCAGCGGGCTGGTAAGTGTAGGAAATATATAAGGTGTACCTATATACCAAGAGTGAAGAGTATGTACCACCCCCACTCTCCCTACTTGCAGGGCCGAGGCCAGCGCGCCTACTAGGCCCGGGCCGAGGCTAGCGGCCCAGATCCGTCGTGCAGCAGCCGACGGTCGATGTCTTCTCCAGCCGTCGTCGAGTGTCGATGGTCGACGTTGGGGTGGGGAAGGATGTCAATAAATAATTGTAAATTGCAATAATTAGCAAAAGTATGGCTAAGGCCAGGGGACTCCGCAAGATGCTTCCGACCAGTATGGCGGAAAAAACCAATCTGAGGATCCCAGACGCGTGAGGGATCTTGGGTACAGTGGACGTCACACTAGGGATAGTATTACTGGCACGCCTGTGTCGACGCCCATTTTCGAGTTTCGAAAAACAAACTGTAATACTCCGCAGCTTCCACTAGATGTCGCCTATGCACAGCATGTGATCTAAGCAGATTCCACAAGCCTCAGAAATATATATATATATATATATATATATATTATATGAAATTCAATGAAAAAACTTTGTTAAAGGGACGTTATAGTTACAAGCAAAACCGAAAACCCCCTAAAATTCACTAGTTATGGTAAACTAAGCAACCATAACTCACCGTGCACTGCTAAGACTAACACCAAGGACATCAAAGATGACATCACAAATGTCATTGATGACATCGCTGATGACATCACATATCTGGTCCACTTGTTTTTGTTCACTGCCATATATAGGCCAGGTGGTTTTGTTCACTGACAGTCAGAATATTAAAATTGAAAAAGGTGCTATATATCTAGACATTAACCTTGTCATATGTTCTTTAAGTACTTTCCTTAGGGTTTGGTCTCATATCATGGTGCACATACATGGGGAAATGAGCAGGCCTCAAACACACAATTCATTTGTATACATGAAGATAAACTTTAATGTGATAAACATTTTCTAACAATGCTGTTTCTTTCTTCCTTACTTTAGTTTCCCTGTATGTGCCTCTGATTTGTATGCATTGTGGTTATTAATATGTATTGTTTGTACCAGCACAAGTTTTGTAAGTCTTGAATTGTTAGCTAGTTATTACATGTTTAACATTCCTCAAAACTCTGATAAGGTAGTATTCATTACCTGCGGCGTCCCGGTGTAGGAAGGAAAATCCTTTTCCAAGATGGCCACCATGGAAAGGGAAGTCAGAGTACCTTACAGGGCCCCTCTTCGCTTTCCATGGAAGCCTGTAAAAGGCGAAAAGAGAACCCTATGACCTTATTACCACAAACACATTTTTCTTCCCTTTCAAATCTATCCCAATTTCCAATAACTTTACCACAAAGCCAGTCCCAGGTGGACATGGCCACTTTAACCCCATGTGTTGTCCCTCGTGGTCATGGCCAGTAGCCAGATTGTCCGGATCATGACCTCATTCCATGACCCGGACAATCTGGCCACTGCCCATGGCCACAGGCTACACCTCAGTCACCAAAGATATATCACTATTTTTTGTACCTACATTATGACACTTGCCAAAAAATAAAACACTGGCACATTTGCAAAACCATGCTTTCATGTCCATGCCAATGCTCCCTACACAAGTTTGATGGAAATCCACCCATGTTTTATTTTTTCAAAAGTGTCAAATGTATGCACATACAATAGTCATATAACCTAGCCCCCACTTGACAAAATCCATTCAGACTTTACAAAAACATTTATATCTAGATCTATAATCTTTTTGCAAACCTTTGTGTAGATTTGTCAAATGGCACAACATTTATAAGCTTTTACAATATTTTGGGACCCCGCCTCTAATTTTGCCCCCTCTTGATAGAATCCCACCAAACTTCAAAAAACATTTATCGAGATCTATTATCAGTTTGCCAAATTAAGTGTAGATTTGTCAAATGGCACCTCATTTATAAGCCTTTACATTATTTTGGGAACCCCCTCTAATTTTGCCCCCTCTTGACAGAATCTCACCATACTTAGCAAACGCATGCAGATTCAGGTCGGGAATATAATTACAAAATTTCATGCAGTTTCATTGAGCGCTGCCAAGTTATATGCCATCCAAAAACTGCCCCCAAACATCCAAAGTGTCCCCGAACTTCCCAGGACTGTCCGTGAATATCCGAACTGTTCGCCGACCTTTGCGGACAAAAACACTAGTTTTTTGCTTCTTGCAGCCATATCGCATCCCATCCTCATCACCCCTCAGCTCCCCAGAGATTATTTGATAAGTTTGACAAGTGCAATGTTGTGTTTTTTAATATGTTTTTACAGCGATGTCCGTGGACACCTGCTGATGTCCGTGAATCCAAGATGGCGGGTGTTTCCAAAAATCTGACGCACTTCACACTTTTCACCATCCAATCAGTGGGCACGTCTGATGTCCACGGACACCACGTTGCCCTCTTAGCCAATCAGAGTCCTGTCCGCAGACCAAACAGGGAAGTGTGTCCACGGAGTGGACATAGATAGCACTCATTTTTTTGCCTTACATTTTGGGCATTAAAAAAAGAACTACTGGATGGATTTACACCAAATTAACAAAAGCACACTTTCGGGACCAAGGCGCCGCTCCTGCCGCAAACTTGGTGAAAATCCGTCCAGCGGTTTGGGCTGTAGGCGTGACAAATGTTTTTTCCCATTATGTCTATGAAAAAAAAAAAAATTTTGGGACCCCCCTATAAGTTTGCCCCCCCTTGCCAAACCTTACCATACTTTGCAAATTAATTCAGAGTGTGCCATATTCTTCTATTTCAAAGTTTGCTGAGGATTCGTCCAGGTGGAGCGTAGTTATAAGCTGCCCAAAAAGTGCTCTTTCTGTGGGTTTAGCAACTTAACCATAACTACATGGCTGTTACCGCAGGCCATGTAATATCATCATGGGGTTATTTGAAAGACCAAGGGAGTTATTACAGTAAGAGATTTTTCAGAATAAAAGATGCATGCAGGAATCCTTGTCAATTTGGAATGATGCATCTATTCCCCTCCCTCAGCCTACATCATACATATCCCCATACATATGAGAGTTGTGAGTAGGCGAGGCGCTCGAGAAGTTTAGAGAGGAATGGGAGAAGTGAGATAGGATGGTAGTTGGAGGTGAGCAGGGGGTCAGCAGATGGTTTCTTCAGAATAGAAATGATAGTGGCATGTTTAAAAGCAGAGGGGAAGATAGCAGAGGAAAGGCAGGTGTTGAAGAATGAAGTTAAGTAGGGAATAAGAAGAGGGTAGATCTTAGGTATAAGGAGGGAAGGGAAAGGGTCAGTAGGAACAGAAGAGGGATGGGCTTTGGAGAGGAGGATGGAAACGTCAGAAGGGGAGACAGCAGAGAGGTCAGTCATGCAGATAGAGGGGGAGGAGGGAGAAGGGGGAGAGGGGAGTGAGAGGAGCAATTCATTTTTTGCCGAAGGGTAAGGATCTTGGAAGAGAAGAAGTTTGCAAATTCAGAGGGAGAAAGGGTGGAAGAGGTTGAGGGATCAGGGGTGGGAGGAGAGATAAGACGAGAGAGAGTTTGGAAGATGCAGAGAGGGTGGGAGGCTTGGGACTGGAGAAGGTTTGAGTAGTAGGAGAGTTTTGCAGAGGAGAGGCAAGAGTCATAAAGAGAGTGGCAAGAGAAATATGAGGTTTGGTTGGAAAGTGAAGGGGATTTGAGCCAGAGTCTCTCAAGACGTCAGAGAAGACACCGCATGGAGAGAAGTTGAGGAGAGAGCCACGGTTGAGAGGGCTTCCGGGTTGGTCGGAAGAAGGAAAGGGGGTGAAGTAGAACAAGAGAGGAGGAGATAGAAGAGGAGAGTAGAAAGTGCTTCATTGGCCGATAGTGAGGAGAAATCATGGCGAGAGGGGAGAGAAGAAGAGCAAATGTCGAGAAAAAGGGAGGGATCCAAGTTGCGAAGGTCGCGTCGTGAAAATATGGAAGGCTTGGGTGAAGAAGGGTTGGGAAGGGGAGTAAGAGAGAAGGAGAGTAAAGCATGGTCGGAGAGATAGATTGGAAGTGTGGAGACAGTGGAAGAGGTAGGAAGAGTTGAAGATAAGGTCAAGAGTGGTGCCAGAGGAGTGAGTAGGAGAGAAAGGAAGAGGGGAAAGGAGGTAGGAGTCAAGGATGGCTGAAAGGGGAGAGGAGTGAGGGGAGAAGGGAGGTGAAGATTAAAATTGCCAAGTACAGTAAGAGGAGAAGGAGATGGGAGAGATGAGAGAAAGGAGGTGATCAATGTCATCGTAGAAGGAAGAAAGAGGGCCAGGGGGACGATAAATAATTATAAAGGAGATGGGGTGGGGAGAGGAAAAGGATTTGTAAAGAAATTCAAAGGACGGGAAAGAAGGAAGATATGGAGGGGAGGAAGAGGGAAGATATTTAGGATGGAAGAGGAGGCCAATTCCTCCGCCACGGCCAGAAGGGCACGAGATATGAGAAAAGAAGGAGGAAGAGGTGGAGAGGGAAGCTGGGACAGTAGTGTTGTGAGGAGCGATCCAGGTTTCAGTTAGACATAGGAAATGAAGGTTGAGACGAAAGAACATGTCTAAAACAGCTGCGGTCTTATTACAGAGGGATCTGGCGTTCCAGAGAGGATTGTTCATGAGGCTGGAGGGTTGGACAGAGTGGGGGTAGAGAAGATTAGGGCGGAGAGAGAGGGTATGTGAAGAACAGGTAGGGTGGAGGAGGGGATTAGGGAAGGGAATGGACATGAGGAGGAAGGAGAGGGTGAGTAGTAGAGGAAGGGGAAGGCGGGGTGAGGGAAGGAGGTGAGGGGAGGGTTGATGAGGGCGGAGCGAAAGGGAAATGGCAGAGCGCATAACAGAGGGAAAAAGAGAGGAGAGGAGATAGAGTAAAGTGGTAGGGTAGGCTGAGTACGGGATCTGGATGGAGGAGCTGGACGATGGACCTCAGCCTGTGGAGGAGGGGGGGGGAGTCTAGAAGACCGATGGGCCAGCTAAAGATAAGGCCTGGTAGTAACAGGGATCAGGGATCCAGATGGGGAGAGTCAATGGAAGTCCCGGCCTGAGGAGGAGGGCGGGTGGAGACACAGTGTACTGGAGTTCCTGTTGATGATAGGGACTGGGAGGAACAGAGGGGAACAGAGGATCAGACGAGGAGAGGGGGACAGTGATTTTGTAGACTGATGGCAGACTGAAGAGGAGACCTGGAGGTTGCAGGGTCCAGGGTTCCTGGAGGTGGGTTTGCCGGTGGATGCCTCCGTTTGAGGGGTTCTAGTGCACACAGAAGACCAGTGTGCAGAAGCTGCTCAGGGGGCAGGGCTGGGTACAGCCGAAGGGGGGGACCAGAGATACTGATGAAGAGGAGGACTGGAATGAACAGAGGGGGCTAGATGATCAGTGGGGGAAGGGGGACAGTGAATTAGTGGACTGTTAGCTGGCTGTGGAGAGGGCCTGGAGGTAGCAGGGAACCTGGATCCTAGAGGCAGATATCCGAGAAGAGCTAGTGGACACAGAGTACCAGTGCAGAGGCAGAACAGTGGGCAGGGCTGAGTACAATCGACGGAGTGCCCGAAGTGGAAGGGTGTCCTGACTAGCGGACACAGAAGGCCATAGCACAGAGGCAGCACAGGGGGGGGGTCAGTGCTGGGTATAGCGGACGGGGGCCCAAAGTGGAATGGGTAGTGGAATCGTGATAATAAGGAGGTCAGGTGAAGTGCAGGAGGGACTAGGGAGGAGACCAGGTTGCCAAGCTGGGCTCGGATGAAGTGGAGCCCTTAGGGCTACAGGTAGTCGGCGGAGGAGTTGTAAAGGCCAGGCAGGATGGAGGAAGTGCAGGGGGGACAAGTGGAGGAAACTAGGGGGCCTAGCTGGGCTCAGATGAAGTGGAGCCCTCCGGGGTACAGGTAGTCGGTGAAGCAGCTGCAGAGGCCAGGCAGGAAGAGGGAGGAGGTAGCGATCCTTCCTATCGCAAAAAGACAAAGTCTTGGTCCGTGGTAGTGGATGGGCAGAATATGCAGTGGATACTGAGGCCTCGAGTAGGTGGCGGTTCATCTGCGGGGCCCGGACAAGGAAGGAAGGGAGAAGCAAATCCTCCCTCTGCAGAGAGCAAGCACACTAGAGCGGGGTCCAGACCCGCAGCAGACCCGCAGCAGAACGCAGGAACAGCGAAGGGCAGGCAACCCCAGGATGACTCAGGGAACCAGAGATGTGGGTCAGCAATGGAGAGTAGGCGGGCTGTGGGCGCCAGACCGGATCGACCGGGTCAGGGAGCGGTCCCTAATGGCACCCGCAACAGAATGCTGGAGGCCAGGCACGATGAGGAGGGCAGGCTGGCTGGGACAGTCAGGCGGAGTCTACACACACAGCAGAGCAGGAAGACTCCCACTGCAGAGACGTACAGAGCGGAGACCAGTCCCGCAGTGGAACGCTGGAAGTCCACACCAGCAGCAGAGCTGGAAGATTCTGCAGGAGGAGACACTCAAGCCCACACCGGTGGGCCGATCTAGACCTGCAGAGGGGGCCCAAAGCAGTCAGGAAGCACAGTCCCAATGAGGAGGGTGGGCTGGTGGGCACAGAAGACAGAGGCCCCCCCAGGCAGCAGAGCGGGAAGACACTGGGAGAGAGAAAGTACAGTACAAGCAGACAATTAATTTGGGTGTAATTGCATTGCAGTGGATGGAAGGTTGTGCTGCATTGTGAAGGTACCATTCATACCTGTACACTGGGTTCCAGGGCGGTCTATAGATACAGTGTTGATTTTGGATTCTCAGTGTGAGTGCAAATTAAGCAAGAACGGGGTTGAGATTGTTGTCCTTACATAGAGAGTATATCAGGTGCAGACACATATCAGAATGAGCACTGTGGAATAATTGATATATGGGCAGGAGGCACCTCCTATCCAAATTGTTTATTAAAGGTAAATGGGTAGAACAAGAACATGACATGTGGCAAGCTAGAATGATGCAGGAAGTTACCTCTGCAAATGTTGATATGTGGCAGGATAATGGGCTGTTACATCAGACCTTGACCAACTTTTACATGACACTGACCAGCAGAGATGAGCAAATTAAAATGGATCAGCTCGCAACATATATGTACTTCCATATTATGATTATGGAAGAAAGATACCAGTATTGTATAGCCTCTGTGCAAAACCAGTCTGAGCTTTTGGATCAAACACACAGAGTTGAAACAATTAAGAGAAAAAGGGGCACAGAGCCACAATTCAGAGTTAAAATTAGAAAATATGGTTCAGCAGCTAAAAGATGAGTTATTGACACAACAGTAAGCAAATTTAGAGTGAGAGGCTCAATTTTCTACACTGAAAGTGGAGTACCAAGAATTAGTTGAAAACCTGAGCACAGGTCAACTCAAATTAAGTGAGCAGGTTGTTCACAATAGAGCCTGCTTAGAGGATATTTTCACATTTCAAGCACAGATTAAACAACTGATAGCTGAAAATAGGTAGTTAGTCATTAGGGATGTTCATTCTCAGGGTGAATTCGATCAGGCGCGCCAAGATCTGAACACTTTGAAACAACAGAGAGAGCAGCTAGGGAACTAGAGATACTGAAACCCTTTGGCCCATGGAGACTTTGCGCACACCTTAGGAAGTTAAATAAACAGGTCCACCTGTCAAAATGGCCCCTTCCCTACATCGAGCAGGGACTGGCCCAGATCCTAGGGTCAAAGGTATATATCGCCATTGACCTGACCAACGGTTATTGGACCGTACCCGGGAGTATGGAAGACCAGTACAAGGTTGCCTTTACCTTCGAGGGGTAGCAATAGACGTGGACCCGAACACCCTTTGGATACATAAACTCTGGAAACAAATGTGATATCTTCTTACAGAAGGCCATGCCCGAAAATGGTAAACTTAGGCTATGTAGTTGATGTCTTAATCAAGAGCTCAACTGTGGAGGAACACATAGCTGGAATAGGCTATGTTCTGACCCAGTTGAAAAGGTGGAAGTATTATTGAAATTGAAAGACCCTACTACTCAGAGAGTACTAAGAAGATTTATTGGACTCACTAATTATAGTAGAAAGTTCAATGAAGACTACGCAGATGTCACACGACCCTTGGTCCATTTATTGAAGGCCAGGGTCAAGTGGAAGTGGGCCTCAGAACAATCCGAGGCAGTAAGACAACTGAAGGGAAGCCTTTCCCAAGCTCCTTGTTTGGCTTACCCCAAAAAGAGCAAGGAATTCTTCTTGGAGACTGGGTTCTCAGATACTTGCTTAATGGCAGTATTATACCAAAAGCACAACAAGGTCAACAAAGTAATCTCGTACGCAAACAAGACTTTGGGCCTCATTACACAGAAGGCGGTAGGGGATTACCGGCACCGGTAAGGGCACCGGTGCTGGTAATCCCCACCGCCCTACTACGAGGTCCCTCAGCGGGTCCCGTCCTTAACGTTTGGTCAGACCACACGTTAAGGACAGGACCCGCTGAGGGACTTCAGTGCAAATAACGGTACCGCAAATTGCGGTACTGTTATTTGCTCCTTCCCCATTCCCATTGAGCCCTCTGGGGGCTCAATGGGAATGGGGAATGGTTCCTGGAATGGGGACTTACCGATCCGAGCAGGCCAGTAAGTCCCTTTTCCGGGAACCCGGCCTCCGACGGCAGTAAAGGGGTAGCCATGGCGCAAATAGCGCCATGGCTACCGCCTTCCGTGTAATGAGGCCCTTTGTCCTCTGTGGAGGAAAAATTCAATGATTGCAAAAAGGCACTCCTGGCAAAGGTGTAGGCATTGAAGAATTACCGCCCATTCATCCAGGGGAGCACATCATCGTGGAGACTCCTCACCAACGTTGCAATATCTGCAAAGTGACCAAATCCAAACAGGGAATGTGAGTAATTCCAGAATTACTTCCTGGATTCTGTCCATGCAAGGCTTTCCTGTGGAGATCAGATATGGCTAAAACAAGAAGAGTCCTCTAGCGCAAGGATTGGCTAACCTGCATGACTGTGCTCAAAGTGTCTTGAGGATGAAATTCTAAGGACTAAGGACAATCTGGAGGCGTACCTTACTTCCCCTCACAAAGTCTATGAGGAAGACATGTGCCAGTGCATGCCCACAGTTTATGTGGATGGGTGCTCCTACCATGTTGACAATCACAGGAAAAAATAACCAGTGGTTGGCATTGGGAATGCCTGGGTAAATGAGGCCCCATAACCCTCTGCTGGATACAAAATAGGTCCCCGAAGTAGTAAGGTGGCAGAGTTGATGACAGTACATCAAGCCATCCTCACTGCCATGCAACACCAACTCAAAGAACTGGTCATAATCACTGATTCAGATTATGCCAGGAATGGGTTTGTGGAGCACAAGATCATATGCCAATTTGTGCTAAGGAAACATATGAGCAGCATTTGGGTGTGTCCTGTACCTCCAGCAGCGGTTGTATTCCTTGCTTTCCTGCACGTGTCTACCTTAAAAACACACTTTAAATCACATGCACACCTCAAAGCTTCAACCAAGCAAGGCCCCCAATTATGAAATGTGGAAATACCACATGCAGATCTTTCCTTACACAGGCTTAGGTGCTGTTATTTTCATCATAAAAGAGCATAATTCGAATAGATGATATCACATGTCCTAGTGGCAGCAATCAGCCGCCTTACACGCTCTCCATGAAGCCTTCTCTTGCAGCTGCAGCTCCACCACGGCCAGCATTACACTCCCAAGTGGGGAGAGGGAAACAGGGAGAAAGAGAGGTCATTTAAACAAGCATAACAGAGAGAGAGAGAGAGAGAGAGAGAGAGAGTCATAGCAATAGAGATAGAGAAAGAGAAGGACATGTGGAAGGGAAATACACAATTAGAGATGAAGCTATACAGAGGGGGCGGGAGAGAGAGAGAGTGACTGTGATTGAGATAGATACATTGACTAGGATTGGGACTGTGATACTGTGACTGCTGGACTGTGACTTTCAGTTTGTGACTGAGACTGAGGGACAGCTGTTGTGACACTGTGACTGAGACATTCTTACTAAGACAGAGAAAGTGAGGCTGAGAGATTGTAACCAAGACTGGGAGTCTGTTACTGAGACACAGAGAGACTGTGTCTGAGAGACTGAGACATTAGCTGAAAGACTGACTGTGCCTCTGTGACTAAGACTAAGAGGTTGTGAATGACGGGCTGTCACTGAGAGACTGTCATTAAGAAACTCTGGCCGAGATACTATGTCCGAGAGACTGCTATTGAGAAATTCACTTTGACTGAGAGTTTGATGTAGAGAATGTGACTGTTACTGTGAATGAGAAGCTGTGACTTTGAGAATGGCTATGACCAAGAGATTGCTACTGATAAATGCACTGTGATGTAGAAAATGCAACCGTTACTGTGATTGACAAGCTGTGTCTGAGAGGCTGTGATTGAGAGACTGATTATGAATGAGAGACTGTCTGTGAATGAGGAAATAGGACTGTGACTGAGAGACTGCGTGTGAGAAAGAGACTGAATCAGAGACTGTGACTTAGGGACTGTGATTCTTTTTATAAAATCTAGATATTTTCAGAGTGTAACCCAAACAGTTCAATTGTAGGATGACAAAGGTATACCATGTTTACCCATATACAAAGTAGTCCCCTGCAATGAGTATCAGATATAATCACATACCATGCGAAGACAGCAACCAGATATAAGGGGTAGACTAACATCACCTGCATATTATAAGGACAACACAAGATGGTGGCCACATGACAACCTATCTAAGCCTAGTATACTTCTGAACCCACCAATCATCAGAATCAACTCATTTAGCGTCCTCTGGCCACAGAGCGAAGCTCTCCTATGTGTGTACATTGCATTTGTCTTTCCTCTTGTGAACATCACAAGCGGTCCATTTCCACTATCCAGTCTACAGTTTTCGGTGGGGTGGTTGCCTTGCACAACCTTAGAATCAGTGTATTGTGTGTCAGACCCCTATTCGTTGCATCCGAAAGTAGAGTTGCAGTCCTCTCGATAAGTTTGATGATTTACCAAGAATATTTTCCCATTGTCTTTATCATTTAATTCCACATAGACCGACTGATTCCACATTCCCAAAGGATGTGGATGAGGTTACATGCGCCTTATTCCATCGCTAGTAAGTGCTAGCCTCTCCCGACCCATGACAGCGACTCTGATGGGGAAACTATAGCCGTGAGTCCGTGAAGGAGATCGAGACTGCAGGTTTTTGACAAAGAGGCCATGACTGAGAGACTGAGGCTGGGAGGATGAGACACTGTGACAAACTGAGGGATTGACCTGGATTGAAACTGAGGCACTAAGACTAAGTTTGTGACTAAGAAACTAACACTGAGAGACATGGACATTGATGGAGTCTCGGAAGCTGTGACTGTGAAACTGTGGCTGAGAGAGAGAGTTTGCCACTAATATTCTGAGAGTGACAGTGACTGAGAGACTCTGAATTAGAAACTGGGAGACTGGGCTTGGATTGAGACACTGTATCCAGGATTGGGACTGAGAGCCTCTGACAGAGTGAGGGTTAGTGAATGGGACTGTGAATGAGAGACTGTGTCAAAGACACTGAGATGCGGTGACTGAGACTGATACTGATAGACTGAGTACCTGAAACTGAGTATCTAAGGCTGTGATACTGTGACTGAGACTACAAAACTGCCTCGGACTGTGAGACTGAGCTTGAGAAAGTGTGACTGAGAGGCTGTGACTGTAACTGAACGAGAGACTGAAACAAATTGTCTTGGTGAGTGAGCCTGAAAATCGGAAACTGTGACTGAGATGTTCCTACTGATACTGAGAGAGCGTGACTGAGACTGATAAGGAATTGTGATTGAGAGACAAACCGTGACTTAGTGACTTACTGTGGCTGAGAGAGTGTGACTTGGAGACTGTTATAATGACTGAGGGACTGAGACTGAGTGACAGAGAATAGGATACCGAGGCTGGGAGAGTCAGAACCTGACACTGACACTGCAAGTCTGATTGAGATTGAAACTGAGAGACTAACGCTGAGTTTGTGATCGAGACACTAAAGCTGAGATAGACATTGGCTACGTCAGAGAAACTGTAACTGGACCTCAAAGACTGTGGCCAAAACTGGGAGACTGTGACTGATACTGGGACATTGTGAGGCTAAGCAAATGCAAATGAGAAACTGACTCTTACTAAGATAATAATGGTGCCAGACTGTCACTGAGAGAATGTGATGGAAACTGTGACTGAGAGACTGTGACAGGAAGACTGTGATAAAGAAACAATGGCATACATTGAGAGACTGCACTGTGAGATTTAGACATAGAAGCTGTGTCAGGGATTAGAACTGAGACTCTGTGACAGAGGGAGGGATTGTGAATGGGACTGAGAGCCTGTGACACTGTGTCATGATTAAGAGACTGAGAGACTGATACTGATAGATTGAGCGGCTGAGGCTGAAAGCCTGAGACTGAGACTGTGATATTGTTACCAAGACTGCAAAACTGTCTCTGTGACTTAGAGACCGAGCCTGAGAAAGTCTGTCTGAGAGACTGTGGCCTCATTCCGAGATTGGAGGTAGTCATGGCGCTAACAGCGCCATGGGTGCCTCCAATAACGGTACCGAGTCCGCCCTCATTCAATGGGGATTTACCGGTCTAGTCAGACCTTCGCAGGACCGGTAATTCCCCATTGAAAATAGCATTCCCCATTCCCATTTCAGCCCCAAAAGGGCTCAATGGGAATGGCGAAGGTGCAAATAAAGGTACCGCAATTTCCGGTATTGTTATTTTCTCCCTGGACCCTTTGCGGCTCCATCTAACCTCGGAATAGGGCGCAAAGGGATTACCGGCACCGGTGTCCTTACCGGTGCCCGGTATCCCTTTGCGCCAGCCTCGGAATGAGGCCCTGTGACTGAGACTGATCAAGAGACTGAGACTGATTGTCTTTGTGACTGAAACTCTGATACTGTGATTACAAATTGGAGAACATGACTGAGAGACAGACTGTGACTGAGATACCTTAGAAGAGCCTTGTTTTCTTAACGCAGGGCTCGCCTGGAGCTAAGTTTCACTTGGGGCAACTGCTGCCAAATACATGTCTTAACCTGTTCTCCAACCCAATTTATCTCCCCTGCGTCTTTTCCCCCACCATCCCCAAGTCCCAATCTTGAATGAGGCAGGTCCTTTTTGAAAATCCTGGCTCCTTCCCTGGCTCAAGGGTGTAGAATTAATTTTATGCACACCAGCATTATTTGGGGGCCGGCTGCATGAGATGATTATGGCCACCATGCTACCCTGGTGCTGTCCAGTGCCCCAGCCTTGGTGGGTAGGGAGGCCTGAAATGACGCAGAGGCGTAGACAGGGTAGGGCCTGAGCAGGCAAGGCCCACCCAGAATCCTCTAATGCCCACTCAGCAGCGCTCTGTGGGTATTTACAGATGTCATTGCCGCTGCGGTGGGCCCATCTACATAACCTTCAAGCCCCACTTCTTAGACAATGCTGGCTACGCCTCTGGAAACGAGTGTAGCAGGCAGGAAGCACGGATACTGGGGACTGTATACCGGCACTATTATCTCCAGTCCCTGCCCACATTCCCAAACTCTATGTCTTTGTCATTGGGGTATGGGGGGAATCACTGAAGTAGGAGAACAGGGTCTCTACGCCTGGCTCCCTTGTGCTATCCCTGCCTACCCCAGCTCAACGTCATTGCTGCTTTCACAATGAGACGAGGGAGGAGAGTGGAGCTGGCCATGTGCAGAAACATCTTAGCCCGACATGACTTCACCACACATACCCGTCCTACTTTACACAGTCTGCACCTTTGATAGCATGGACAGGAAAGAGGGCCGGAACAGAGTACTGTAGCACCGGTAAGGCAGGTGTTAGGCAAAATTGTATGCAGTACCCATAGGGTGCATTACAACAACCCTGACCTCCAGGCAGTAGTACCCCAACCTATAAGTATGTACTACACAGGTTGGTAGTGTGGACGAGAAGCCAGGCTTATCTCAAGAGGGGCAATGTGAGCTGTATGGGAGTTACACAAAGGTTCACAGTGACAAGTATCCAAGCAAACACTTACAGAGAGGGTTTCTTGATAAAACAATTATCAATTTATTTACCAGTCAGTTAATGTAAGCTGTCTTCTGAAGGGAGCACTGTAAAACATCACACAAATATACTTCAAAATCACACAATCTCTTAGTTCATGATCAGTAAATACCCATTTGGGCTGGCATACAGCAGAGACCTACACCCACAGGTGACTTCAATTGCTAGGGTGCTGTTGACATTAATGTATTACTGTTGGTATTCAGAATTAGTTGAAGAGCAAGTAAAAAGGAAAAGATTATTAGAGCAAACAAGTTACCACAAATATTTCTTAAGCAGGCAAATACTTCCAGATCCCCCAAAGAGAGTCATTCAGTTAAAACAGTCTAAGCCAAAGTCAATAGGCAAGAGTCTAGATGGGCTGAAGCACTTCTTTGAAGATAAGTAGAACAGTCTTTGCACAAAGTTTCAGAAGTTTTTGAAGAAAAAGATGAATCAATGTAGGGCCACAGGCTCTTAGACTTGTGAGTAGTAGAAGATGCAAGCAACTCTACATCAAGAGGTAAGTTCTCTTAGACTTTGTACAGTACCTTTGAAATGAAGAAAAGATGCAGCAGATGACTCCTGTTCCTGTGCAGCTCTGCAGATCTCACTGTTCCTGGGCCTCAGTCGTGGGGACAAGAGGGAGGACGTTGGGGGACTCCTGCTCTGCACTGGGACGGTCAAAAATATGCAACTGGCAAACTTCACTTTCAGTGTGTTTCAAGTCCTCAAAATCCAGCAAAGTTGCTGGGGGTCTCTAAGGTCGAGGGAATTGGCACATTTCGGAGACTTCTCCCTAACACTCGACACCTCCAGACTAAGGGACAGGAGGATTTAATCCAACCCTGGATGAATCCCCTTACTCTAATCGGTCATACTTTCTGGAGAGACCATCAGCATGTTGGTGATTACACCCTGACCGGTATTCAATGGTTTAATCAAACTCCTGTAGGCTGATTGACCATCTTAACAATTTAGGATTCTCCCTCTTCAAGGGTTGGTGGTCTGTTTGGATTACAAAAGTAGATCCATACAAGTATGGTCTAAACTTCTTCAATGACCACACAATGGCAAAACACTCACATTCTATGGTTGCCCACCTTCATTCAGGGCCCTTCAGTTTCCTACTGATAAAGCAGATTGGGTGTTCCCTGCCTTTCTCATCCAATTGACTCGGAACTGTACCTATACCAGTATTGGAAGCATCTGTTTGAACAATAAAGGATTGGTTGTAGTCAGGAGCTCTCAAGACTGGAGCTTGACCTTGGTGCATTCCTCATTCCACCTGACTTTCTTGGGGAATTTGGGTGAGAAAATCACAGTCAAGGGAGAAGCTATGGTCCCATAGCTCTCTAAGAAAGTTCCTATAGTAACCTGTGACACCTAAAAAGGCTCTCACTTGGGTTTGAGTAGTAGGGGTGGCCCCAGTCGGTATTACCCAAATTGTTCGTTTGCAATTGTTCGAATGCCCAATTGACCGAATTTAAAGGGTCACAATTGACCGCACATATATATTATCGCTTTGGTTATATATATATATATATATATATATATATATATATATATATATATATATATATATAATATATATATATATATATAGAAGGTTTGGGGCGGGTTTGGGTTGGGTTGGGGGGTTGCGGGGGGTTTCCCACCGCATATATGTTACAATTGACCTTCACAATTCGGTCAATTGTGAAAAGGTCAATTGTAATTCGAGCAATTGTCAAACGAACAATTTGTATACATCCGCCCAGTCTTATACGGCTTGTACCTTGCTAGGCAATGGCCTTATTTCACCTCCTCCTACCTCATGTCCAAGGTAGACTACTTTACTCTGACCAATTTGACATTTACTTGCCTTTATGCTCAGATTGGCCTGCTCAAGAGCCTGCAACACATATCTTAGGTGATCAATATATTATTTCCAAGTAGGGCTGAACACTGCAATGTCATCCAGGTATGCCATGCAGAAGTCCTCCATCTGATTCAGAACATGATTGACCATCCTTTGGAATGTAGCAGGTGCATTCTTTAGTCCAAAGGGCATCACCTTAAACTGGTAGAGTCCTCCTGGGGTTGAAAATGCAGTTTTCTCCTTGGAATGGTGTGTCAGAGCTATTTGCCAATAGCCTGAGGTTAGGTCAAATGTACTGAGATACTTAGCTGAACAAAGTTTGGCCACCAGCTCATCTGTGCTAGTTAAAGGATGCGCATCAGTCGTGGTGACTGCATTAAGAGATCTATAGTCCACACATAATCTCAACTCTTTGGATCCTGCCTTTGGTACTAGTACAACTGGACTAGACATGGACTGGTAGAGGCTCTATTCACCCAGATCAAGCATCTTCTTGACCTCTTCCTTTATGTGGCGTCTTACATGGTCTGACATCCTGTAACCTCTGCTTTTTACAGGTAAACAGTCACCAGTGAGAATCTCATGCTGGCCCCAAGGGGTCAAGCCTGGTGTCAGTGAAAACAGGGAGGCAAACTGATTTAACAGAGATTTGCACTCTCCTGCTGTTCCAGTGTCAGATCAGAAGAGAGATTAACTCCTTCTATCTTTCCATCTAAAGGTTGTCCCCTGAGGAGGTCAGGTAGAGGTTCACTCTCCTCCTCCTCTTGAGCAGAAGCTAGAGCAAAGCTCCCAGTTCTGGTCTAGAG
Source organism: Ambystoma mexicanum (assembly GCA_002915635.3). Classification (NCBI taxonomy): domain Eukaryota; kingdom Metazoa; phylum Chordata; class Amphibia; order Caudata; family Ambystomatidae; genus Ambystoma; species Ambystoma mexicanum. The sequence continues at coordinate 905,054,131 of CM030321.1, read as the reverse complement.
ACATAGGCCTTTAGGCGGTGGTGTGAAAGACCCTGGGGCCTCCTTAGGATTGCCTAAGTCCACCAAATAATTGACCTCTCTAAGTTTTCCCACAACCTTGAAGGGTCCAATCCATTTGTCCTGTAAGGCCCTCTGCCTGTAGGTACCATAACCAGCACTAGCTGGTCTTTAGTAAACTCAACCATGTTGGCCTTCTGGTCATGCCAATGCTTCACCAGAGCCTGACCTGCTTTCAAGTTCTCTGTAGCTTCTGTCATCATGTGTGTCATTCTCCTTTGGATACCCAACACATAGTCAGTGACTCTCACTGGCTTGTGGGAAGAAGCACTCTCCAACCCCTCCTTGATTAGGGCCAATGGACCTCTAACTGGATGACCATAGAGAAGCTCAAAGGACTGAATCCAACCCCTTCCTGAGGACTTCTCTATAAGCAAAGAGAAGGCATGGCAGTAGAAGGTCCCACTTTCTTCTAAGGGGTCTTCTAAAGCACCTATCATGCTCTTCATAGTTCTGTTAAACCTCTCACCAACCCATTGGTTGGGATGGTAGGCTGTTGAGAACTTGTAGGTCACTCCACAGTTTTCCACATGGCTTGCATGTAGTGGGACATAAATTGTGATCCCCTGTCAGAGATAACCTCCTTAGGAAAACCTACTCTGGTAAAAATACCAAGTAGGGCCTTAGCAACTGCTGAGCAGTAACAGTCCTCATAGGTATGGCTTCAGGATACCTGGTAGCATGGTCTACCACAACCAATATAAATCGGTTGCCTGAAGAGTTGGAGGGTCTAAGGGACAACAATGTCGATTCCTACCCTCTCAAAAGGGACTCCCACCACTGGGAGAGGCACCAAAGGTGCCACATTCTTGGCTCCACTCTTGCCAGATGTCTGACAAGTGTGACAGCTTCTACAGAATTATCTACATCAGACCCAATCTTAGGCCAGTAGAAATAAAGAGAAATCCTTCCTTGGTCTCTTCTTAAAGCTTAAGTGAACCAGCTAAAGGAATCTCATGGCTAACTGTAGAAACTGGGTCTCACCTCCTGAGGCACTACAAGTCTTCTGTAGTCCCCTGGGTAGACTCAATAGGTTCACTGTAGAGGAGGCCATCCTCCAGTACAACCTGTGCTTCCCTGGCTCTTCCCTTCCAGCTGGGAAGCTGCTGTTGGCAAACCTTCAAGTAGGACACTTCTTTGACCTCTGCTGATCTGCCCTACAGGGCCACCTTCTGCAGTAAAGACTGCAGCTCAGGATGGTCTTTAGGATCCAGATCTCCAACAGGGGGAAGGTCTTCTTCCAGCTCTGTATCATCAGTAGCTGACTCAACTCCTCTGGTGTGTTCTCACACTCAGCCTCAGCTGGTGGAGTATCACAGTGTGACTTGGACTGTCCTCTGGGGATGTCCTGGTTGTATGCACAGGAGTGCTATCTTCTTGTTTCCTGAGACTTGGGTTCCCCTTTGTCTCTTTCTTCCTGGAAATAGAAGTTGGCCTTCCTGTGGACTGGGTGTTATAGGTTCTTCTGTAACAACCCACTGAGAGTCATTCAAAGTGAGCTCTCTGGCCTTCCTAGTCTGCTCCTGCTTCCTTTTACTGGGAGGCCTCGGGGTGCTTGATACAACTCCAAGAGTTTTAAGTCATTCCCCAACAGGACTCTCCCAGGCACCTCACTCTGAACACTCACAGTATTCTTACAGTCATATTGTTGCACTGGATGAGAGCTGGTAGTATTGGAGCCATCTGGAGAGGGCCTCCAGCCATTTTAGTGGGGCCTTTGGGTGCCTTAGCAACATCCTCAGGTTTGAAAAAGGTTTCATCCACCACTGTGATGCTGGCCCCAGTGTCTCTAATGGCAGGGGTCTCCTGACCATTTACAAGTACAATGTTCTTGTAGTATTCTTTTGTGTTATCTGGTATAGAGTTATACACATCTAAATTCTGTTGTTCCCACAGACCCAGGGAAACTAAAGAAACACTGGCTGAGATCCCAATGGGGTCTTCAGCAAATAGATGAAAGTTTCCACTTGCCATATGTACTTCTCCCTCAGGGATGAAGGCTAAGGAAGCAGTGTGGACCCCTGAAGGTTTTCCTTTGCATCTGGGATCCCCTTTCACATGGCCAGTAGACCCACAAGCATAACATTTAGCAAATGTTTTTTCTGGAATGGGAGTTTCTGATGACCTCCCTCTGGTTTGGCACCAGAGGTATCAGTAGACTGTCCTTGTTTCCCATGGGGCTTACTCTTCTTATGTGTGTGGCCCGCTTTAGGATGGGAGGTTTTAGAATTCTGTTTGTCACCTTTCTTGTGCTGTTTCCCCTCATCCTTTATGCGAGTGCCCCCCAGAATCCTGAGTAACCCTATTGGCAACCTACAAGTCGGCAGCTTTTGCTAGCTTCCTGGGATCAATCTCTTTTGAGTCGGCCAAGTGCTGTCTCAGCTCAGGAGAGCAGGTATCAAAAATAGATTCCAACAAAAATAGACTTCTCATACCTTCAAAAGTAGTTACTCTGTTACCCTTAACCCAACCATCTAAGTTCTTCAAACAGTCACACACCCAGGTAGCGCAAGGGGTACCATTAGTCTTTTTGAGGGTCCTAAACCTGTTAAGGTACTGGGAAGGAGTTTTCCCAAATCTAGCTATCAGAGCTAGCTTTACACTTTCATACTCCTTTCTTTCAAGTTCCCCCACCTCCATTACAGCATCAGTTGCAACCTGGGGGAGGCTAGACAAAAGTCAAGGAATCAGCTGATTCCCTGTGTAACCCTGAATACCATAGTTATACTCAAAAGCACCCAACCAATTCAAAATATCAGGTTTTGCATCATACATACTCACTGCTTCTTTAGGCATGCAAGGTCTCTTTGGACTGGAAGACCTAGAAGACGCTGGGATAGAAACATTTTCAACAGACAATTTCTTCATCTCAAGAGTATGCTGCATTTACTTGATGTCTTGATATTTGGCTTCAGCTTGGATTTGTAATCTTTGAACTCTAACTCAAGTCCCATTCTCTCAAGAGATACAAATAATTCTGGACTCAGTATTGGACCTGGTAGGGTCCCATTGGCTAAAGGTTGAGGTGGAAGGGCTGGTTGAGGACAAGAGGGGCTCTCCTCGTGAGGCGCCTCTTCCTCTTCCGACTCTTCTAAGACATTAGAGTTAGACTCATCCTCAATATTATTATCCACATTTCCTAGGTTAGTAGGTGTAACAGGCCTACTACCCAGACTTTGATGATTCAAAAATCTTGCAATAAGTTCATTTTTCTTTCCTTTAACAGGGAGACTCCTGGCCTTACACATTTCTTTCAGTTGTTCTACTGTCGAAATGACCAGGGCTTCCTGACTGAAGTTATCCCTATTTGGCAAGTTTAAACAATTGTTATTCTAGTGGAGCGTAGCCTTGTGAAGGTTTACTTGAAAAAAAGCAAAGCAAATCTTAATATAACAACTCTACAATATATCCTCACCGCCTGCCACCAGTGTTAGGCAAGATTGTATGCAGTACCCATGGGGTGCACTACAACAACCCTGACCTCCTGGTAGTAGTAACCCAACCTTTGGTATAAGTCTGTACTACATAGGTTGGTAGTGTGGACGAGTAGCCATGCTTATCTCAAGAGGGGTCAATGTGAGCTGTAGGGGAGTTACACAGAGGTTCACAGTGACAAGTATCCAAGCAAACACTTACACACAGGGGGCCTCATTCCGAGTTTGGAGGTAATCATGGCGCCATTAGCACCATGATTACCTCCAATACCGGTACCGAGTCCGTCGTCGTTCAATGGGCACTTATCAGTCTATTCCGACCTTTGCGGGACCGGTAAGTCCCCATTGAAAAAGATATTCCCCATTCCCATTTCAGCCCCCATAGGGCTCAATAGGAAGGGGGAAGGCTCTAATAACGGTACCGCAAATTGCGGTACCGTTATTAGCTCTGAAGTCCCTTAACGGGCCGGGACCTCGGAATAGGGCGCAAAGGGTTTTCCGGCACCAGGGTCCTTACCGGTGCCGGTAATCCCTATGCGCCCAACTCGGAATGAGGCCCAGTGTTTCTTGATAAAACAATTATTCATTTATTTACCAGTCAGTTAATGTAAGCCTTCTTCAAAAGGGAGCACTGTAAAACACCACACAAATATACTTCAAAATCACACAATCTCTTAGTTCATAATCAGTAATTACCCATTTGGGATGGCATACAGCAGAGACCTACACCCAAAGGTGACTTTGATTGTTAGGGTGCTGTTGACATTCAGAATTAGTTGAAGAGCAAGTAAAAAGGAAAAGATTATTAGAGCAAACAAGTTACCACAAATATTTCTTAAGCAGGCAAATACTTCCAGATCCCCCCAAAAGAGTCATTCAGATAAAACAGGCTAAGCCAAAGTCAATAGACCAGAGTCTATATAGGCTAAAGCACTTCTTTGAAGGTAAGTAGAAAAGTCTTTGCACAAAGTTTCAGAAGTCTTTGAAGAAAAATATGAATCAATGTAGGGCCACAAGTTCTTAGGCTGTGAGTGGTAGAAGATGCTAGGCAACTCTACAGCAAGAGGTACGTTCTCTTAGACTTTGTACAGTACCTTTGAAATTACGAAAAGATGCAGCAGATGACTCCTGTTCCTGTGCAGCTCTGCAGATCTCACTGTTCCTGGGCCTCAGTCGTGGGGGCAAGAGGGAGCACGTCGGGGGACTCCTGCTCTGCACTGGGACGGTCAAAAATGTGCAGCCGGCAAACTTCACTTTCAGTGACTGTTCAGTGTTTCAGATCCTTACGTCTACCGCAAATAGCAACACTGCGGTTCCTGGCTGTCGAGATGGACTGTCCTTGCTTCTGGTGTCTTGCACTCTGTTGAGGGGGTTCAGGCTCAGTCAGTCCTGCTTCCTGGGAGTCCAGAGGATCTTCCTGGAGATCTTGGCCAACTTAAAAGCAACGCACACAAACTGGTGTTCGGCTCCCTGGCTCTACGGTTTCCAGCAGCAACTCTGTGGAAATTCAACCAGCTCCGAGATGGATGTCCAGGCTTACTTTGGAGTTGATTGGTCCAACAACTCAAGGGGAGAAGTCGTCCTTGCAGGGGCTTCTCTGTCGATGCGAACTTGGTGTTTCGGCACTGCAGCAGTGCTTCACCGGGCAAACCAACGATCCAGTAGTTGCAGCAGGCGTCCTCTTCAAGTTCTTCTTCGTTCCTTCGTCCATGGTCGACTCTGCCTTTCAGGTCAAAAGACTTGCCTTTTATACAGTTCTCTCGCTTTCATTCCAGCCCAGCTGTCACGTACCCAGCAGGGTGGCTGTCCTTGCTGGACAGTCAGCCAGCCAATCATCACACAGTGCATTTGGGTCTCCTAGGAGACTAAGCACAGGGAGTTTCGGGCACCTCCCTCACTTCATGCCTACCTCAGACACCCTGGAGCCAGAGGCGGGCTTCACTTTTGAATCCCGCCAAAGGCAAAATGAACAAAGGAACCAAACCTGGTTTGGCGCGCAGAGTAAATCTCATGAAGGACCTTGCCACGAAGAAATGGGGAAAAAAGAAGGGGTCATTTTGACAAAAATGGCACCTTTGGGTGCTTTACTGCAGCTGCGAAGGCAGCCCACGGTAAATGCACACCACGATAGTAAAAACAACACCACTGCCACCAGCCATTCAGTGAGGAAAGGGTAACATAAAAAATGTTACATGAGAAGCTAGACAAAGGGAATACTAAGTAACCCCTCCAGCACCCTATTGTAAGATGGGTCTAGAATGTTACAAATGTAAGTAAATTCAATTTCACTTCACTGCTCTAGGAAACAGTAGTTTATCCCAGAGAAGGTATATAAACCTGAGGGGGAATCTAAGAGACTTCCTTGTGTCACTGCACTAAAGGTGATGTGTGCCACAATCTAAAAGATGATGCCTATGGAGTTTGTCAGACTCCACAACCAAAAGTGTACAAAAAGCACATCAACATACATGAGAGAGTGGGGAAAAAAAGGGTCTCACTCTCTCCAGGTTACAAAAACAAGTCCTCAAAATCCAGCAAAGTTGCTGGGGGTCTCTAAGGTAGTGGAAATGGGCACATTTCTGAGAATTCTCCCTAACAGCAGGCTACGGAAGAGCAGAGGTACCAAATGGGAGACCATTGATTTCTGGGTGAGAGGAGCATTCCATCCTTGCTCTTCCTAGTCTTTCCACAGCTGAGGGTGAAGTGTATTTCCATTGCATGGTGTCAACATGAAATGCACAACCTCGGATGACATACAGAAAGGAAACATACCTAATAAAATGGAGCTCATGCTAATTTTGGCATAGTGTAAAATGCATGTTTACACATTTGCTGCATGTGTTTTCCGCCACACTGCATTTTCATTCGTGTAACTGAGAGACAACATGGAAAAAAATGTCAATTTCCAACACCCCCATCCTCTCCGCCATACAAATGCTGCAGCATTTACGCCAGCATAACCTTTTGACCTGGCGTAAATGCTGTGTATTCCAATGGAATTCACCTCCTTTTTGCACCAGCAAAACACAGGCTGATTTCTTGGGAATCCATTGTGAAAGCTGCCTGCCACGCACAAATGGCAGGCAAGGTTTAGTCAATTTGCACTGTGAAGTGCAAAAGGAAGATGTAAAGGCAATTTCGCCCGCTATTCACACCTCGCTTTCACACTTCATAGTGCAAGTGGCAAACAATGCAAGGAGGGGATCTGTTTGCACACAATTGCAAACATAACACGTCCCCTGTATGTTATTTATGTGGGGCCTGGAGCATGGAATCCAATACTATGAAATGCAGCACTTGTTCAGGTTGCCTGCCTCATCCTCTCTGTACTGGACATGTGTGGCTTGTGCTACCAATCAGCCACCATTAACAACGGATTTGATTTTGATTTTCAGTCATTTATAATGCGCACCAGACAGAATAAACCGTATTTGGGCGCAGATGACAACTAGAGCCAGGTCCAGAAAACAAACAGGAAGAGCAGAGGGTAGAGTTCTAACTTTCCTACAACTACCACCTGCATGTTTACTTTGACTATTATTCGATGTGTTTGTCTGGTGTAGCAGGTGGTCCAAATTGGGCCCGGCTAGGCAGGGTTACATGCTTGTCCCCTAAGGGAAATACCGAAATAAAGACAAAGACGCCAGGATGTAGGAATTAAATACTTTATTTAGTGCCTATGTGTTTAGGGTGTTTGACTATACTGACGTACCTGGACTGAACCATCCTACAAACCATGGGGCTGGGTGGTGTGTTGAGTGATCAAAGGTAAAAATCAATGACGGACAGAGCTCCCCTGCCCAGCCCGCTCATTCTTGTTTGCAAAACACATTTTTTGAAAAGGGGACCGGTGAACAAACCAAGAAAGGAGAATGAGGTAATATCCATTATCCCCCTGTGGGGGGCGTACCTAAGAGCAGCTCCCTAGGGCCTATTAACATTTGACAACTGGGCCACATGTAGGGAGTGACCTGGCCTCATTTTGTGGGCCTCAACTGTGTGCCCAGAGCACCTGGAAACCCACGGTACCATGATGGATGTTGGCCCATTCGGGGCCAAAAGCAGATGGGACCATTACCAAAGTCCCAGACCGCAAGTGTGGGGCAGTTTGAGAGAAGAAGAGAAGAACTTCCCAGTCCGGGGGAGGTGCATGCGGCAGCCCGAACTGGGCGACCTGACTGTGCCGACTGCCGGCCCACCCTGCACTAGTCGTGGCAGTGACTGAAAATGAAAAACTCTCCTGGGCCGTGCATGTCAGGAACTGCCTGCTGGGCGAAGAGCATGAGGAAGCGGAGGTCCACTCCGCCATATTGGGCACGGCGGTGAGAAAGCCCAGCTGAAGTGATGTCCCAGGCTGTCACGTCCTGGCAGCCCAAGTGAAGGGTTTTGACAAGCCAGCCGGGGCCCCAGGAAGAGAGTGGCCCACTCCCTAAGTCACATCGGAGTAAAGAAGACAGGGGACAGGGCCGCAGGACTCCAGAGGTGCCACGATATGTGGCCATGATGACGGTGGTATCCCCATGACAACAGGGACACTGAATGAAGAGTAAATGGTGCTGGGGACATGGCGGTGATTGGGGGCAGACCCCTAGGGCATGGGGCTACCCAAGAAGACCTGACATGAGCCACAAGGTGCATCTGGGAATGTGGAGAGTCCCTGTCAGGTATGGGAGCTGCATGGAAACTTTAACATTGCGCAGGAAGCATGCTGATATCGGGTTGCACCACGTGGTGGATCGCCCCCCCCAAATAAAAGAGCAGCCCGAGGGGAACAGTCATATATTTAATCATGTGGCAGACCCCCTAACCAGCACAATAAACGCTAGAGACAGGTACTGAAAAGGGTGGCTTACTTCCGCAGCTACCCCAGGCAATACCATAAATAGCTATGTTTTGTTATTTGAATACATATGTTTGTCATTGTTTGTAGGACAGCTAAATGTATATGTATGGGTGTGTGTAGGTTGCAGGTTTAGTTTACGGTTATTAAATATATAGTGAATGTTGACAGGTGGGGAATAGTATATAGTGGGGTAGGTTGCGTGTAAAAACAGTAGAAAAAGAGGCTGTTAGTACCCTGGTGTGAGGCAGGCAAGAGAAGCAGCGTCCTGGCAAAAGCTGCGTAGGAGATCAAGAGAAGCAGCGTCCTGGCAGAAGCAGCGTAGGAGGTCAAGAGAAGCAGCGTCCTGGCAGAAGCAGCGTAGGAGTCAAGAGAAGCAGCGTTCTGGCAGAAGCAGCGTAGGAGGTCAAGAGAAGCAGCGTCCTGCCAGAAGCAGCGTAGGAGGTCAAGAGAAGCAGCGTCCTGGCAGAAGCAGCGTAGGAGTCAAGAGAAGCAGCGTTCTGGCAGAAGCAGCGTAGGAGGTCAAGAGAAGCAGCGTCCTGCCAGAAGCAGTGTAGGAGGTCAAGAGAAGCAGCGTCCTGGCAGAAGCAGCGTAGGAGGTCAAGAGAAGCAGCGTCCTGGCAGAAGCAGCGTAGGAGGTCAAGAGAAGCAGCGTCCTGGCAGAAGCAGCGTAGCGGGTCAAGAGAAGCAGCGTCCTTGCAGAAGCAGTGTAGGAGGTCAAGAGAAGCAGCGTCCTGGCAGAAGCAGCGTAGGAGGTCTAGAGAAGCAGCGTCCTGCCAGAAGCAGCGTAGGAGGTGGGACTAATGGCCCCCTTCTACAGTGGGTGGTGCCATTTATAGGTGAGGGGCCTGTTCTGTTGGGCCCAAACTATGGGTCTTCCTGTGACCGCTCTAGGAAAGTGTGGGCTGACGGGGCAAATCCCTCCATAAGGACTCATACCAGGGGAACAGAGATGGAGGTGAGTGTTAGGGGGGAATGGTTAGGAATCTTTATCAAGAAATTGTGTTTATGTGTTTTTATAAATAAAGAAGGGAACCCGTTGGGATCCCTAAGAAATTCACCTTGGTGTCTGTGTCCCATTGGAGTGGAATAAGGCAAGGACTGACAGCGTAGACCACCTCCTGTTTCACATCGATATTATTTGCAGGTTGCAGTGTGCCTCTTCCGTTTCAGCTGGTGTGGTGGGTGAGGGTGGTTTGGTTCGGTTGGATCTGTCCTGGAGGAGGGGTGTCCACTGCCTTGACCAGGCCAGGTCCGGAGAAAGCCGCGGCTACACAGGCCTCGCTTAGTAGCCATGCGCAGCCTGAGGCTTGCACCCAGGACCTATGGAGGTCTGTGATGTGCAGGTATCTCCGTGATGGCCAAGGGCACAATGCAGACACGCGTGAGTATCCAGCAGACACCATGTTGAAATGCTGGCTTTCTGGCCTCAACCTTTCATTCTCGGAATGATAACTTGCGCACCATGGTACTGGAGAATTAAAACACCTGCTATTTCAAATGTGAAATATTTAGACTTGGATCTGCAGCTCCACAAAGTTACATGAATTGTACATAGAAGAGAGCAAGAACAAGCATACAACCTTCAGATTATACAGCCAAATAAACATGCATTGTCCTGGCATTGTGTAGAGAAGAAGGACCGACCACGTCAGGTAGCTTATAGGTTCTTTAATGTCCTGGTCCTGTACACCTCCAGAAACACACAGGATGGTAGGGGACACGGAAGACGCGACTCACGTAGAGGAAACACTGGGCTTGCCCCACACCCATGCACAACAACTCTCCAACTGCCAGCCCAACCGTCTCACCTAGAACACCCAGAACCACCACATTCCACACTCAGGGCCATGCCATCAGCAGCTTCCAACCAAACATCACTGCACATCGCCTTACTCGTAAAGCAAATATCACAATGGTTAACGGCAGCTTTGTTCTGACATTTAGTTTGTACGGTTCGCTTTATAAAAAGGGAAACAATAGTGCTATTAGTATTATTATTGTTATTACTAATTATTATTTATTATTAATTAGTATGCCTATTATTATTGTGTTTTATTATTATTATGCATAAATAGATCTGGGGCAATGGCTGCTTTCATCACTGCCCAGTGTACCTTTGGGGTTGCTGCACCCCTCTTTTTCATTTGTTGACATGTTGACAGGACATACAGCACATAGAACACGCATGTGGATAACCTTGTAAACACATAATGAAAGTGACTGAAGCCAACCTGCCGCGCGCCCTTGGTTTCTAGAGAACGGGATGTGCAGTTCATTATTCGCCGGCAGAAGCTCGCACACAGCGATAAGTCATTGCCATTCAACTTGCACTTAACGAAAGTGACTGCGGAGCGCGCCGGCGTGCGTCACTTCCGCCTGCAGCGCCAGAAATGTGCACGCCTCCGAGCCTGACCTCAGCCCACTTCCCGTCAGTACTCTCCGAGCCACGTTCTTCTGCAGTTCCCGCATAACAACGCCAACTGCATCGACGTTTCCCCTTCCCCCATCATCCTGCCCTCAATTACTTGTGAGCGATGGCCACCTAGTAACCGTGATCTGCTGATGGCATCTGTCTGTAGCGCCAAGATACCACCTGGACATGAAGGCTGCGCTCAACGTGTTATGTTATCCCAAAGGGCAAATGGATCAGTCTTGTGGGACAGAGTTGGGAGTGGATGCGCTGATCTTCATTGCTGCCACTGAGCCCTGATTTACATTGATAGCTTCGTGGTGCTGTTTATTCTACATAAAACTAAAAACAGGCAACATTAAATAAAGCCATGGGCAATTATACACAATATTAGATTACAGCAACTCCTTGACACTCTCTGTTTGCATCAATGTCTCTACTTTGCAAATGTTGTTTGCATGGATGCATTTACTCAGCTATGGGGTTTTGTAAGCACTGTCTCTATTGGTTTCAGCAACTGCAGATCCCTGGTAAGAGGACGGGCTATGCAGTGTGTGGGTACCCGCCTGCGCAATCCTCAGTGCTAGCCCATGCACAGGACCAGCCTTAGTGGCATCAGCAACCTGGGCGAATTAGCGCCACCCCCTCGCCGCACGCCCCTGCTCAACAGGGGGAGGGGCGGTGAGGCACCTGGCAGTTAATCACTGGAACAGGGCGCACATGTGCCCTATTCCAATGAAAACCACCTCACTACTGCATCGGAGTGGGGAGGTATTCATCTCAATAGGGTGCTTACATGTGATCCGCCGCGGGCGCTTTTAATAACAAAAGGGCGTCTGCCGCGTCTTTTCCCATTACGCTAGCTCGGGGGAGCCCTTGAAAGACACCCCCGAACAAGTGTGGTGGGGGGCTAAAGGCGCCCTGGGGGGGCATGGCCCTGCCATAAAGCCGGACCTGCCCATGCAAATGCAATATGTCTCTGGATGGACAAAAAGGTGGTGCATCAGATTGGGCAAAAGGACTTTCCGGGTATTTGTTGGGTTGTGGATCAAGCAGGGCACACGTGGTGGGGGGCGGTGGAGGCAGCAGGTTTTACATATTTATTGAGTGTTTGTTGACTTCTCAGTGGCTCAGCCTATGTTATAGATTGCCGTGCTCCCGATTTGGAGTATAAGACCCAAATAATTGATTGTCGAGCATTTTGTGACCGTATCTAAATGACAGATAAAACGATTGTGTTCTCAGACCCATGTGCATGTATTGACAGTGTTAAGTCCACCTCGGCGGTGGAGCCAGGGGTGGGGCGGGGGGGCCAGTCACCCCACCTGGCTCCACCATGATGCCCAGTGAGCCTCCAACCTCTCGCTGGCACCCTATTACCCCCTCCCCGTGGCACCAAAAGCTGCCTCTGCCACTGGTCCACCGCTCCAAGAATGTGTGCTGTCTCTTTACTTCCACTGCATCAGTCAGCATGTCTGTAAAGGGCCCCCCTCTTTTGTTCTTGTCCACTCAACACTGTGTTTGTTGCTGCAACTGCAGACAGGGGTATACATTTTCTTAATTCATATTTGGCAAAATGGAATACTCCCTGCAACCACTTTGCAATCGTGTTGATAGCAGCTTGGCTTGTTGGGCTGTACATGTGCATCTGGAAGCATCTGGAGCTGGCATGCTATGGCACAGAGAGTGCCTTACTGAATATTAGTACCCGGCACGCCGTGTCCACAGGAAACACTGAACGTAGATTGGCTCGTTTCCGAGCCATACTACAGTGTAATCACGGACGCACAGACGTCATTCGCGTGCCGGGTACACTATTTTTTCTAGGCAACCTTGGAAAGGGAGAATGGACCACACGTAGCCCCTTCTCCCTTTTCCAAGGTGGCCTTTTTATTTTTATTTTTGTCCCATTCATTAGTATGGAGCAACTTTGCCCAAAATGGCGCCCTGTTGCTCTGTACTAATGAAGCAGTACGCACGGTCTAGTGTTCCTAAAACCAGCGCGTATTGCAACAAAACCTTTACAAACACAAAAACATGCCGCTTGAAAAGGTTTGGTAAGCCATTAGTTTTCCGGGGCTGCAAATTCGGGAAAACCAATTTCCTGAGACTGCAGACCCTGGAATACTAATGGCAATAAGCCCCTCGACGGCAGCCAATACCACCCGCGGTAATGCCCCCAGAAGGCCCTCACTACGCTCGGGCCTGTAACTATAGGCCCCGGAGGCATTACTTGGGGTGGAATTGGCCCGCCGTCTCGGGGCTTATTGCCACATGAAAACTGAAATGCTCCAGATTATGGATAATGGCAAGGCAGGGCTGCTGATGTTGTTAGATCTGTCAGCAGCCTTCGATCTTGTCGACAAGTTGCTATGAACACAGTATGTCCTGACCTGGAAACATCGGGTCTATACCCTGAATTGTAGCAATGGACATCATCTTGTCACTGGAAGCCACCACTTATGGGGCTAAAGCTATATGGATGCTTGTGTGCACAAGTCTGATGTGGCAACCTCTGGTCTCACTCAACCTCTGGAGCCAACAGGATATCCTTAAGCCCCTTCCTGGGGGTGGGAATTGCCCGGGCAAGCCCAGCAGATTATGGATGAATGTCATGTGTCCTGACTCTTAGACCTGTCCTTAGTAGGGCAAGGTCAGAGAATCCCAGAAGAGTGGAGGATACTGTTCCTGGGTATATTTACCCGTGAAGAGGGTGAGGGGTCTCATTGATGTTATGTGTTTGGTTCCTGAGGAGGAAGAGTCTCTCCTCCTTTCACCAGCCTTCTCTGTCCCACAGCCGTACTAGTCCATAGGCCATTCCCCAAATACTCATTTTTTCCCCGTTCTGTGGTGTTTAGCTTGCCTAATATTTGGAAGTATCTGTGACTAAATTGAATGCTTGATATTCTCCATCTCTTTCTGATTTAATACTGTTACTTTGTGCAGCAATATCTGCTGGTTATTTAACATATGGAGTGTTGTGAACCCAGACTCCATCTGTATAAGGACCCTGACCTTTGGTATTTTCTTTAGGGAATTGCCCATGTTTCCCAAACCTGGTTTTAGGTAATCCCAGGAAAGATGGGCTCTTCAAGGCTGGGCATGTTGCTTTTTGCTTGTTTGTTTGATGTATTTGCCTTCAAATTAGCTGGTCTTTGTATAAAAAGTATGTTGTGATATCATTTAAAAATCAGCAAGTGACTAAGTGCCCACGTGTGCAGGTCAGGGTGGGGGAATAAAGCAGAGGGAGAGGAGGGCTGCTGTGAGAGGAGGGAAGCAGAAGGAAGGGGGAAATTGGGCAATGTCCAGGTTAGGTGTCTTCAGAAATCTTTTGATTGCATTTCTTGTTTGTTCTTTTGCGATTCTGTGTGTGGATGTAGTGTATTTACCGTATAAAATGAGGCCGCAAGCGACTCATTGGATATATAGGGTGGGGAACGAGTGAAGGAATAAGGGATGGGGAAATGCAGATATTGACCCACCCCGGAGGATCCAGAGTCTTTGCTGTTGGTTATGGTTTGTTCTACTTTTTCCATATTGTTGATCCGGTAATGGCCCAAAATGTGGGCTCTCACCTTTACAACGGCCGAAAATGCCGATTTTTTTTTTACCCCCTCCTTACACCACATATATATGTGGGGGGTTGTATGATATAATATTAATATGGGGGGGTTGCAGGGGTCTCCCCTCGCATACATATGTGGTATAAAGGGGGTTTAAAAAAAAGTGCATTTTCGGCCGTCGTAATTATGTCGGTCGCAGGGAACACATAGATCCGTTGAGTCCATTGTTCATTTGCAGTTTCATTGGTCTCAATATTTCAGAAATGCGTTTGAATATTATGCACATCTTAGATGAAGGCCCTGAGAAACAGGTGGACATCATCGAATTTGACCAGATGTATGGGGGTCTGATGAGAGTTTCCATGTGGCATTCATTCTTTATTTGGGAATGGTCTATGATTAGAATTGTCCTCTTTCTGATGTTAAACATATTAGACCATCCTCTAGAGCCTGAGGGATTTGGGTTCATGAGCCTGGATGCACCCTGGTCTGCCAGGTGAGGTTCATGCACCTGGATTCTCATAGCTCATCATGTGCAGCGGTGAAAGGGATGTGGGTTCACGGGCCTGGAAGCTCCCTCGTCAGCCAGGTGAGGTTTATGCCCCTGGATTCTCCTAGCTCATCATGTGCATTGGTGGAAGGGGTGTGGGTTCATGAGCCTGGATGCTCCCTCATCTGTCAGGTGAGGCCCATGCATCTGGATTCTCCTAGCTCATCATGTGCAGTGGTAAAGGGGATCTGGGATCATGGGCATGGATGCACCCTAGTCTGCCAGGTGGGGCTCATGCACCTGGATTCTCATAGCTCATCATGTGCAGCGGTGAAAGGGATCTGGGCTCATGAGCCTGGATGCATCCTCATCTGCCAGGTGAGGCTCATGCACCTGGATTATCATAGCTCATCATGTGCAGTAGTGAAAGGGATGTGGGTTCATGAGCCTGGATGCTCCCTCATCTGCCAGGTGAGGCTCATGCACCTGGATTCTCATAGCTCATCATGTGCAGTGGTGAAAGGGATCTGGGCTCATGAGCCTGGATGCACCCTCATCTGACAGATGAGGCTCATGCACCCGTATTCTTATAACTCATCATGTGCATTGGTAAAAGGCACAGGAGCTGTGTCATACCCCGACTTCGCATGCCTTTAATCAATGCATTCAGTGAATCCATAATGATTTCCAGTGGAAGTGTCATTGTCTCATAGAATTATACAGGCCTGGACTGCCCTTTCCTATTGCAAAAAAGGTGGGCATACTCTGAAAGTATCCACTTGCCCCACAGGGATCAGAAAACCGATCCCCAGGGATCAGCTTTGGGACTCTCAGCATGCAAAGCCCCTCCCAGAATTGGGAAAATACAGATAAAAACATGGAGTGTGTCAGGCCGCCTTGGTTCCACTATGGAAGCAGCAGCTCTGCAGAGCTCTCTGAACCCAGGACTCTCTTCTGCTTTAGAAAGCAGTCTCTCCCCCATGGATATTGCCACAAAAAAATAGCAAAATTTGGATTGGATAAATAAGTTTCGGCATAGGTTCATGGATCTGTTTTCTGTGGATTAGAACAAAGGCTGGAGGGCCACATACAATCAGCCTTTCTTTTATTTGGTGTTGAGTTTGTAGAGGACGAGCCAAGTACCTCTACAGGAAGTTCCGCCCCTATACTGCCTATATGTTGGCAACCGGAAATGGTGACATGCGCAAAGCCAATAATTGCGCCTATGTCGTGAAAAGCCCTTGTAACAAGGTATCCATTGAGAAAACCTTTCATGGATCCACAAATGAGAGTCTGCTGAAGGAAATTTTAGAAGAAGTGTGAAATAGAGGATTGGTGACGTCACATGAAGCAAACGTGATGCACCCAGAACAGAAGAGATGTGATTGAAGAAAGAAGATAGACCTTATAGAATCTGATGATGAAGTAGTGAAGTGAGCAACATTTCGGGAGCGAAATGAAGACTGCATGTGCGGAGAAGCACTGAAGAAAATGCAATTCCATTTTACAACTGTACAGACGCAAAACGCAAGTAGACGAAGTAATCATAAGTCTGGCTATGTAGTTAACAGATTGCAAGTGATGTGCCAATGTATATACATAGGAATGTATAGAATCTGGATGTTCCATAACACATTTTAGCAAACTTGGACCGTGAATGAAAGGGCTGGAAGTGTGGTGCAGCAGAGTAAGAATAGCTGACGGTGAAGGAAGATTTGAGAAAGGCTTGCCTGCCCCAGTGTCAAGAGTTGGGGTCGCTGAGAGACTTGCCATGTACTCGAGAAGATACAATAACGTGAGACGCAAGCTGAGCTCTTGTTTGAGGTGGAACAAAAGTCACTAAGGGTGCCAAGATTTCTTCATTTAATAATATTAAATACTACGAAGAGCTCAAAAGAATTGTCTTCAGCCACATGGTCAGATGAAAATAGACTTTGGGCGAGCTACACCGAGACCAGAAGATAAGGCCAACCCACAGTCCCTTTTATTCTCAGGCATAGTGAGCCTCTGTAAGGCCGAGTTCAAAGGAATTCATTGAATGGCAGACCGCAGGAGTGATGATGGATGTTGGGCTAATTGGGTGGGGAGGTATGACCAGCCAAACCCCCGGCACCTGTGGTACCAGCTTGCATGCTGCTAGCAAGGGGAATATTTCAGAAGGGTACAAGCGTGCCAACCAATGATAGAGGGCCACATTTTAAGGAGCCCTATAGTTTGAGAAGCCAATAGTATGTTGTGTATTAGTCTGACACCGAAGATGCATTGCACTTAGGGTGAGCTTAACCACCTGATCTTATAGACTCAATCACGTCCCTGTATCCCATAGAAAGTGTATGCAGATGTTCCACGTTGACTAAGCACAACTTCCTGAGTCGATCTGATTATTGATGTATGAGTAAGATCTGCATCCCCATCCATCTCAGATATTGTTACCTTGTCTTAAAGGACCCGTTCCCCGGGTTCACTTGGTAGCAGAGAGATAATGGTTATCGAAAGACTCAATCGACCCAGTAGTCTTTTAGAGATTGCAGAACTTCGGACGTCCTCCGCCATTTAGTTGGAGGATCGCAAGGCTTCTTGTGGAGAGCAGCCGATATAGAAAACTTGCAAGTAAAGAAGATATAGGTGGGACGGGCCCCTCTTTCACGAAATCCTTCTTGGTTTCCACAGGCACTGAGCGGACCGAAGGCGAAGGTGGTCGTTTGGAGGAGGAGATGACCCTGAAGGTCAGGAGCCGAAAAGCGAATGGTGAGTGGATTGAGGAGAATGGTAAATAATGTGGGAACAGAGGATTGTGGTAATATTAAAGAGTAATGGGGGGTTGATTGAGTAAATAATATAAGACGAAGAGCGTCAAGACGAGGAGCATCTAGATAAACCCAGAGTCCTACGCTCAAGGAGTGTCTAGAAGGAATTTTTCCAAAACCCAAAGTGGGTACTTAGGTGACACACGGACAAGGTCTGTGAGGGGGAATAACTCAAACTCCCAGCAGAGTAGTTTAGGGGCAGGAAGTAACAGCAAAGAACGCTGTGGAAGTACATGTCAGAGTCGACTAGTTTGTCTGTTTGTATATTTTATGTATTAAAGAAAAGTGAAGTGTCGAAGATCGACAAGGATAGGTTGTGTTGAGTAGAGACCAAAAGTTATTATCTATCTGTTTAGTCATTGTCAGAGCCGGCTGAAAAAGGTAGATTGGAAAAAATTGTGAAGTAGAGGCTTTGAGCAGCGAATGTTGATGCGCTACCATATTTGTTATTTTTCGGAAATATATTTTTGTGTAAATCAATGGTAAGTATCGACAGTCAATTTAGACTTGTCACAATGGGGAATTTTACTCCACTGATGGATCTTAGCAAGCACCTGCCAAAACACGCACCCAAGCTTAAACAGTATAGTGCGCAATGGGTTAAGGGCACCGCAGCCAAAATGTTCATGCCATGGCCTCAATGGGGATCGCTGTCAAAGGCGGTTTTGCAACACATAACCAAATACATGCATGCTGTGTACACAGGGAAGAAATCGGAGAAGAGATTAGCTAGTTTAGAGCTTTGAAAGATGTACCAGGATGAACGAGAAGATCTGCCTCCTGAGGATTGGATGCTCAATCAGTGCAGGGAAGAAGGTCTTGAGCCTTATGCTCCCCCTGCCCATGCCTGAAGTAAATGGCAATAGTACAAAAGATGAAGGATTGTATCCATTAAGGGAATTAAAAGTGGCGACAGGTTATAGTAATCCGACATATGAACCACCTGCTTATAGCAGTGATAAGAGCCCAGAAAAAGAACGGGCTAAAGGAAAGGAGACCTTTAAGGTCTTACAAGAGAAAGAATAGAAGAGTGAACAACTAAATGTATCTTTAGATATAGAATGGGAGATTAAAAGATGGAAATGGGAAAGAGATAAAGCTGATGAGGCTACGCTCGTACAGAACGAATGGATGGGTGGACAGATATTTCTCAAGCTTGATGGGAAAAGCATCAAGGAAGTAAGGCAAGGGGAATATCAACAAGAACAAGGAGAAATTATTGGAAGAGGATGAGCATAAAAGGAAGAGTAGACAAAGGTGAGAACAAATGTATCAGGCGGAGCAACTAAGAAAGGTAGAAAGGACAGAAGAAAATAGAAAGTATGACAACAGAAAGAGAGCAGTCAAAGAACGAGACAGGCTCCAAAAAAAGAGAGAAGAGGAAGAAGAACAGAAATTACAAGATAAAGGAATGCATAGACGAACAGATGATGAAGTGCGTAGAGCAAATGAAAGAAGGGAAGAGAAAAGACAAGACGAGAACAGAGTTAGATCGGAAGTAAAGACACAAAGACACAAAGGGATTTAGATGAAGAAATGGAGCAAAAAAGGAGACAGAGGGCATGTGACATTGATGGCATTCAGAAAGAGCTGATGGAACCAAGCCCAGTAATATCATGGGGCGACATAGAGGAGTTTCTCCCATTGCAAGGAGCAATGGCAGGACTGTCTAGATCAAAACTAGATGAGAATTACAAGATAGGAAGCATCAGAGATAAAATCGATAAGGTTTATCAGGAGATGAGGACAAAAAGTGAATCAAAAAGCAAGAGAAAAGAAGATCGATCTATAGTTGCACAGTCACGAGGCAAAGAAGGAAGCCCATTTAGTCTTGAGCACAGAGTCTTGTCTTTGGACCCCCTGACGTTAAACAGAGATGAGAAAGATGAAAGCCTCACTAGTTGGGGACTAGATATGTCAGACAAAGAAAGGGAAACCTTCCGTGAGCGAGAGGGAGAAAGTGCATGCAGTCCAGAAGGATGCCTGCAGACAGATGGATAAGGAAGTGATATGGTCAAATTTAGACCAAACTAAAGGTAGGACACCAGACCCTATGGCGTACACAGAGCGACATAAAGGATGATTGCATACTGAGCAGGGGGAATTGCTTCCATATGTGAACAGGTTTGAGGTCATTGCCAGGTAGGCAATCAGGAACCATTTTCCCTGCTGTGGATAGGCAGACGATGGGAGCCAATTGTTGATTTGGGTTTATGCAATTTCCCTATTAGAGAAAGGAGGGGCCAGACCACAGTATATTCCTTGGCCCCAGATGGACAAAGATAATTTAAGATGTAAACTCCCTAGCTTAACGGCGTGTATGGGAAAATTGATTTATGAGCTAGAAAAGATGACAGGAGGAAATATGTTAGCTATAGGGGACATTAAGGGTCTCATAGCAGACATTCTTGGGGGGAAAACTGATGACATTTGGAGAAGAGCAGGTTACTTGAGTGTCATGGCAAAGAACACACCACATGATAGAGCCCCATTTAATAATTGTAGGGCATCTGTTTGAAAAGCACTCAGGGTACTGTATCCTGATACGTCAGATATGGGTGAAATTATGGCACGTAAAATGAAGGATGAGGAGGATCCACTTGCTTACATTCAACATTTTTAGAAACAGTGGACCTTGGAAACTTGAGAGCCTTGGGGGAAATCAGTGCCAGTGTTTTACTATATTTTGTGTCAGGGTTTGTCAGAACAAGTACAAAGACAGCTCAAGAAATTAGTGGGAATGTAAGAGAAGCCTCGGGCAGAAATACAGTTCACTATCGTGCATCATTGGTGATTGCTGCAAAAGAAAAAGAAAAATAAGGAGGATGCTAGGAAGCTTGAGGAGGCTAAGTTCGCCCAGAAGAAATTGTCAAAGTACGCCATTGAAGGTGCAGTACTGACAAGCAGAGAAGGGTTGGGAATGCAGCAAGCAGTGGGTATGCCACAGGCGAATAATCAACACCAAACAGATCAAGAAGGCAATGGGTTCATGCCGAGAGGTAGAGGAACGGGTTTCAGAGGAAGAGGTGGTTTCCAGAAGAATCCGGGTGGCTTTCAAAATTACTAAGGCGAGTTTCCGAATATGCAGCATGACAATCAAAATACACAAGGAGCACAAATGGGAAGACTCCCTCCTATATGTTGGACATGTGGTATGACAGGACACATTGCGTGAACATGCTGAAGCTAAGGGTATGAACTGCATGGGCAATTCCCAAGAGGGGGGACATGTTATCCCCCAGCATATAGCTCACAAAATAGGGACGGGTTGGCCCAAGATCAGACAGTGTATCAAGCGCAAGCACCACAAATGCAACAGGCTTTGCAACCACAGCAAGCACCATTGAATCTGCCACAAGTGCAGTCACAGCACACACACATGCAGATAGAGCAAAGTGCAAACGCGGGACAGTTGTTGACTACTAGAGTAGGGGGTGTCACTATCGTGGGAGGAAGTCCTTTCACAGGCACGGGAATAAGCATGCATCCACAATAGGATAGGTCACAGGGTGACGTGACGTGTTCAGTACTATCAGTGACACTAAATCGTCAAGAGGAACCAAGGGTTGATGTTACCATAGGAGGCATATTTGTTTTCCTTTTTAGTAGGTACTGGGGCAACACACTCATGTATATGAGAAGGGAAAAATGTGTTATCAGGAAATGCCATGAATGCTCAGGGCTTCTCTGGAGCTACAAGTAGAGTTCCTTTAAGTGATGAATTGCCTGTCTTTAAAGGAGAATGTGATATGTCTGTACCTTTATTGTATTTGAGGCAGATACCAGTTAATATTCTGGGTCGAGACTTAATGACAAAGCTCAATATGATGATTTCTTTTACTGATGAAGGTATAGTGTGTTCCACACCAGGGATAGATTATTTAAACATGGATACATTTATGATGGTGTTTACAGGGCAGATAGCTCTGCGAGGAATGCCACTAGAGCCAGATGTCTTTCGTTATGGGGTACAGATTTTTTTAACATGGCTTAGTGGGAAGGATTATGAGGATACCTGATGAATTTTTGTTCAGGTCCCAGAAACCCATGGACGAAGAGGGGGGGACAGATGTTTCCCTTACAGCTGCAAGCAGCCACAGTACGAGGGGAATTGGCCATGCTCAAAGGATTTGATGATGAGGGTTGGCCATGGAGAATGGTAATTGTCATTGGGGAAGGGTACAGATTGACTGACGTCACAGATGTAGATATATTAAAGGATGATCAGTGAGATGATGAATTAATATTTGAAATGAGTATTACATATTGGATCAGAATAGAGAGAAGGTAAATTCCACAGAAAATGGTGATAGTGCAGCAGCGCACAGTATTTCTTGATGAGGCCATGGAAAAAGTGCCATCCTTTTTATGGACTACAGGCCATTATGACATAGGCCTATTGAGGGGGCGGGAGAAGTTAAAATTAAACTGAAACCAGGAGCAATTGTACCTCAAGCAAGGCAGTACCCAATGTCTCAAGAGGCAGATGAGGGTATTTTTAAGACTATATCAGCTATGATGGAACAGGGCAACTTGGTGCCATCAGAGTCACTCTGTAATACTGCTTTGTACCCTGTGAAAAAATCAAAAGGGGGTTCATGGCATTCAATTCAAGACATGAGACCAATTAACCAATTTGTAGAGGCAGAGTTTCCTTTAGTTCCGAATCTTGCAACCATTTTATGTAGTATTCCTACAGAGGCGCAGTATTTCATGGTGATTGACTTGAAAAATTGCATAAGGATTCTCAAGACCTCACGTCATTTACGTTTCGTCAGACTACGTTGAAAAGCACACGTTTGCCTCAAAGGTACTGTGAGTCTACATCGATGTTTAATAGGGTCCTGCAGATGGACCTAGCTAAATTGATTTGCTTAGTGTTGTGCTGCAGTACGTAGATGATATTTTAGTTTGTAGCACGACAAAAGATGAGTGCAGACAAGACTCGATTTGTTTAATGACTATTTTAGCAGACAAAGGATACAGGTAGACCAGGAGAAAGTGCAAAACTGTCAGGAGGAGGTGTTGTGCATGGGCCAGTTAATCTTGCATGAGGGAAAGAAAGTGACACCTGAAGGAGCTGAGGCGATTATGATAACACCAAAACCGCACACGATAAAGCAAATGCAGCAATTTCTGGGATTGTGTAACTATGTTAGAGCATGGGTATTCGATTATAGTTCATACACAAGACCCCTTTTTCAGGCTGTAAAGAAAGCCCAAGTGAACAATAAGAAAATAGAATGGACTGAGGAAATGGAGGAAGGGTTTGAGGAGTTGAAGAAAGCAATCTATACAGCTCCAGTTTTAGGAATCCCCAATTATTCTGAGGAGTTCTATCTGTTTTTGATACAAATGGGAGTTATGACAGTAGTGCTTACACAGAGGACCACACTTGGGTATGTACCTCTGGCATATCATAGTGGAATTCAAGATCCAGTTATGAAGAAAGCAATTTGTACAGCTCCAGTTTTAGGAATCCCCAATTATTCTGAGGAGTTTTCTCTGTTTTTGCATATGAATGGGACAGTTATGACAGCAGTGCTTACACAGAGGACCACACTTGGCTATATACCTCTGGCATATCATAGTGGGATTCAAGATCCAGTTATGAGAGGACACTTTCATTGCAAAAGCTACAAATAATAATAATAATTTTGCATTTATATAGTGCTATGAACCTCCAGGCATCTGAGGGGTGGTGCCCATTTATCAACCTCGTTAGGATGAAAGGCTGAGTTTGGCCCTGCCGGGGTTTGAATCTGCGTCAGCAGGCACTGCACGGATGTCAAAGTGAGCGCTCTACTCGCTGTGCTATTTGACTGGCCAAGTATCGTGATGGGGTGTGCCATGACTTTATTTGTTGCGCATGCTTTATTTGCTGTTTTGGAGAAACCTAAGGGTACACTGACATCTCAGAGGGCTTCTGCATATGAGGTAGTAATATCATATCCAGAAATCAAAATAGTCAGGTGTAAACTAGTGAACCCTGACACGTTTGTAGCCCAACCTGTGACAGAGGATGAGCAGGTTCATGATTGCTCCAACTATGAGGAGTTTATGACGAGATCCCAAGGGCACAGGAGAATTCTCTAGCAGCGGGGGAGGTTGTCTTTATAGAAGGGTCATTAAAAAATAATCAAACTGATGTGAAAGGCGTTCAGGCTCTGCTGTGGTAAGGCACAGAGCTAATGGAGAATTCGAAGTTGTGGCAAGCATAAGGATACCATCTCATTTTTCGGCACAAGCAGCAGAGTTGGTGGCACTTATCGCGCTTGAGAAATACGAAGGGGAGGAAGTGACGTTTAACAGTGATGCTGTCTACGTGACTTCAACCATGCACACAGGGCTAGCACATTGGAAAATGAGGGGCTACTTCCGAGCAGACAGCACTCCTGTACAACATGTTGCGTTATTGGACAGGGTCATTAAGGCACTACAGCTCCCAGCAGCCACTGCAATAGTTAAATGCACAGCACATACTAAGAGAACTGATTATTTCTCACTTGGAAACAAAGCCGCAGATGAAGAACCCAAAAGGATTGCAACTTCTTCAGACATCACAAGATTTGATACTCCTCATATAAGAAAGGGGGGAAATTATGGCTGGGAAAATGCAAGAAGGTTTTAATTCTTTTGCCAAAAATGCAATTAATGGAAATTCAAGGCAGTTCTCCTCAAGAAGAGCAAGAACAATGGAAACGGAGGGGGTGCTCCTTATCCCCTTCTGAAGCATTATGATGGCAAGATAGCACTGGAAGCCAGTAATGCCAGTAGCATTATTAAGGGTAGCTTTAGAGCAGCTACACTACCCTGCGCATGTAACTAGGGAAAACCTCGCAGCAGCCATTGTGCAGAACTGCTTCATACCGAACTTGTTAGAACACGTCACTTTATATGTAGTAAATTGCATCGTATGTCAAATGTTTACTGCTGGGCACACATTGTGAACAATTAGAGGAGTGATTCCTCGACCGAATGGTCCTTTTCAGCATTTAAATATCGATAATGTTGACAAGCTGCAAGTATGTAGTGCATACAGGTATATGATAGTGGTGGTGTGTCCCTTTTCAAGATGGATTAAAGCAGGTCCATGTACACACCCTGATGCCATTTGCAGTGCAATGTTTTTAGTCCGAAAAGTATTTCCTTGATAGGGAGTATGTTAAGTGCTGAGATCCGACAATGGGCCCCATTTTGTTAATGAAGTATTTGAACAGCTTTTTCTATTGCTTAGTATTAAACATACGTTTTCTTCTGCTCATCACCTGCAAGCAAACAACTTATGTGAGAGACTCAATTGTCATTCTCAGAGAGAATTGCTAAACTTAAATTGTCACTGAAGAAGGGATGGATTTACGGCCTACCCCTTGCATTGTATGCATTAAGGAATCAGCCTGAGTCGGACCATCACCTCACACCCCAGGAGTTAGTAACATGGAGGCGGATGAGAAATCCTCTGACTCCTGCATCGAGGATTAAGAGTGATGGCAGCTACATGCGTATTTAACATGTATGACTGCTAGTATCTCTGTCATTTCAGATCAACTCAAGCGTAAGGGGTGTCGGTCTCAGGACACAAATGAAGACCATTCAGCAACTGGATACAAAGAATTACCTCTACCTAAACCTTTTATTGGATATCCGGTGTTAATCCGCAATTTCACTAGGAAGTGGCATAAGCTCCAATTTAGTGGTCTTTTTATTGTGGAGAATATTACTCCATCTGCAGTAAAAGTCCAAGAACGACGTGCATGGATTCACCTCAGCGACGTCATACCGTAGGCTGGTGAGACCGGAACACCCCCACCTGATTCAGAAGCAAGTCAAGAAGAAGCAGTTCAGCACATGCAGGCTCTACAGATGAAGAGGAAGAAGGATGCTAAGATTGATTGAATAGATGCACGTTTTCAGTTGGACTGTGGCCTTTCCCAGACACTCATTATAGATATTTTAGCAGGAGTGCAAAAAGTAACTGTTCTTAAGACACAGGAATGTTTTGAAAATACAGACTTTAGAAAGTACTGATGTGATGAAAAA
Source organism: Ambystoma mexicanum (assembly GCA_002915635.3). Lineage (NCBI taxonomy): Eukaryota > Metazoa > Chordata > Amphibia > Caudata > Ambystomatidae > Ambystoma > Ambystoma mexicanum. Next base: position 905,028,487 of record CM030321.1, on the reverse strand, counting down.
TGCCAGATGTTGCTTTCATTTTCGACGACTAGAAGAGGGAGCAGTTCCCAGATTCGTTTCTCTTTGGACTCCCAAATGTTCCTTTCTAATGACAATGCCAACAGAGAACCTATTATGGTCTTTTATCCCATAATTCGAGTTCATCCTTGCAAAATGAATGAAAGAGAGGATTGGTGATGTCACATGAAGCAAATGTGATGCACCCAAAAGAGATGCGTTTGAAGAAAGAAGATAGACCTTATAGAATCTGATGATGAAGTAGCGAGTGAGCAACATTTTGGGAGCAAAATGAAGATTGCATGTACAGAGAAGCACTGAAGAAAATGCAAAATCATTTTACAATTCTAGAGACTCAGTAACGCAAGTAGACAAAGTAATCATAAGGCTGGCTATATAGTGAAAAGATTGCAGGTGATGCGCCAATGTTTATGGATGTTCCACAACGCATTTTAGCAAACTTGGACCCCGTGAATGAAAGGGCTGGAAGTGTGGCGTAGACCAATAAGAATAGCTGACGGTGAAGGAAGGTTCGAGAAAGGCTTGCCCGGTGTCAAGAATTGAGGTGCCGAGAGCGTTGCCGTGTACTCGAGAAGATACAATAACATGAGTCGCAAGCTAAGCTCCTGTTTGAAGTGGAACGAAAGTCACTAAGGGTGCCAAGATTTCTTAATTCAATAATATTAAATACTACAAAGAGCTCAAAACATGGTCTTCAGTCACATAGTCAGATGAAATTAGACTTTAGGCGGGCTACACTGAGACCAGATGATAAGGCCATGCCACAATCCCTTTTTTCTCAGGCATAGTGATCATCTGCAAGGCCGAGTTCAAAGGAGCTAATTGAATGGCAGACCGCAGGAGTGATGATGGATGTTGGGCTAATTGGATGGGGAGGCATGACCAGGCCAAACACCCGACACCTGGGGTACCAGCTTGCGTGCTGCTAGCAAGTGGAATAATCCAGAAGGGTAAAAGCGTGCCAACCAATGATAGAGGGCCACGTATTAAGGAGCCGTATAGATTGAGAAGGCAATAGTATGTTGTGTATTAGTCTGACACAGAAGATGACTTGCACTTAGGGTGGGCTTAACTGTCCACCTGATCTTAGAGACCCAATCACATCCCTGTGTCCCATAGAAAGTATATGTAGATGTTCCTCATTGACCAAACACAATCCCCAGCAGGTTTTCTTATTTGCCACGTAGCATGACGTCACTTATGACAAATTTCTTTTATAAAGTATTTTTTATGATATGTTTTCGAGAGAGAACTATTTGAACAAGCTGTGCTGTCTCCGTTGATGTCTGTTGTACTCCCTGTTTTAAAGACTTGTTATTAAAACAGCTTTGACTTTTGCCAGCTTCCTGAGTCGGTCTGATTATTGATGTATAAGTAAGATCTGCATCCCCATCCATCTCAGATACTGTTACCTCGTCTTAAAAGACGCGTTTCCCAGGTTCAAGTTCATTCAAGATAAAAGAGGGTTGCACTGCGTAGACTCCATGCCTCAGTGTTCTTGCGTCACATCAGTCCCAGATGTGTTTCCTTCAGTGCTTTGTTACATGCTCCAATGGGATGCGACAATCAAAGGGGATTAAGCATTCGTCAGACAGTAGTTGGGCATTTAGTGCAATAAACAAAAATAAAGAGATATAGTCATCCTGAGAAAACAAGTGTGAAGCAGATCTGGGTGGTCAACAGTATTGAAAACAGCACAGAGATCTAACAGGACACATATAGATAGGGTTCGCTCTCCAGATGATTTGGACCACAACCCCCATCAGTCATAGCCAGCATGGTCAAGGGTGCAGGATTATAGGATTCACAGTCCTGCACATCTGGAGAGCCACAGGTTGAAGATCCCTGACATAGAGGAAGGGTTTAGAATACCGTGTAGTGGGGAGGAAGTTAGGGACAGAAAAATATGTAGTCTTAGTTGAGTGAGAAGGCTGAAAGGCAGAGCGGAGTGCAGGAAGAAAGGAGTAGATGTGAAGAAAGGAAGAACGTTGAAGACAAAACAACATGCACACAAAGACTAGAAAGAGAGAAATAAGGAAGATATCGGAAGTGTTTGACAGGGACGCCATTTCACCAAAATACCAGCGGTAGTGGAAGTGACATTGCACAACCCTTGAATTCTGATGACACACAGGAAGTGATGTCATTTGACCCCACCCTGAAGTGACATCACGGGAAGCAATGGAACATGACCTTTCACCCCTTGACAAAACAGGAAGTGGTATCACATAGCATTGTTCCTAAGTACGCTACAGAAAATATGGTACAATATCACTGTGTGGGATGTTTTTACCCATGCATCCAAGCCCTACCATAAAACTGTGCATTACTGGCATTGAAAACATCATGATGGCCAGAACTCCCCAGAGAGTGCACAGGGAAAACATGAAGAATAGGCTGCCACCCATTTTTGCCTATGTTGTGAGCAGAGGAGGGCACTGCCTAAAACCACCATTGGGCTACACACACAGTAGCCTGAAACCATTGGGAATGGCAATGCTGATTGCCAAAAGCAACCCAGAACTGTGGGGAATTCATTTTCTTAATGTCAAAAATGGATGCAATACTGGTGCTCACCACTATCAGAAAGCCGGCGTTTTAAAACCACCAGACTTGTGTGTAAAACTGAACAAATGAACCCAAACCAGGCCAAGGAAAGACTTGCTAAGAGGTGGATACAATGTAAAACTATATTCTGAAATGACTTGAAGGAAGTAATTATTTAATGTATATATAAAAAATAGCTGGGGATGTCTAAAGCCACTAAAATCGAAATGTTTAGAATAAATGAGTGACCTACTTGTGAGTGTCACATAGGTTGCAATTGTTTAAATGTCATAGTTTTGAACTTAGAATCAGCATTCTAGCTGCATGTGCAAAAATTGTAAGTTGGATTTGAATGTAGAAAACTGGGAACTAAAGTGACATTTAGCTGAATTCTGACTGACAACTACCCTCGACAGGAGAAACCTGCTCAGCCACTCTTCCCAGGCCTAGCTGCATCCTGCTGCCCCTGCCAAAAGGAGATGACACCTCTCTGATTGGAAAAGGGGATGAGCACCTGGGGACTGCAGGAAGTTGAACAAAGCCCTGTCCTGGACTCAGGCAAATGTTATATTGGGGGGGTCGTAAAATGGCTTCCTCTTGGGAGAAACTGTGAGAGCCAGCTGAGCTTGGGGGAAGTGGATAAACCAGAAATTCCACCATGTGCTTTGGAAAACCACACCCCTTTGGGGGCAGAGCATGATTTTAAAAAGATGGATAATTCACAGTGCGGACTTGTCAAAATTATATAAATAACATCATAATTTTTGTGATTTTTCTGTGCACATTTTAAGAGGTGTTAGGACCCTGTGGTTTGTTCTTGGGGATAGTAGCGGAAAAAAGGGTTGTTACTCCAAATGTATGCATGTTAAATAATCTGACACTTTATCATCTGAAACCCAGATCCCTGGTGCACATCTGTGTAAAATCTGGAAAGGTTTAGAGGTCGTTATCTGGATGAAAAGGGGTGAATTCTGTCATAAGTGGACACAACATCGTACAAAGACAGGGATCGGATGGTTTGGTGCTACAGAAAATATGTTAACTGGACCTATAATATTAGAAAAATGGTATATAGATAAATATGTATTTGGGTCAGAAATAGATTTGTGTGCAATTTGACAAGGGGAGGTTCCTCTGACCATAAAACCTACAGCATCACTCTGACACTCCATTTCTTTCCCCCAATCATGGGAGAGAGGAAAGCTTGGCCAATGATAAGTGAGAGGGGCAGGCTTAGCTAGGCCCAGGCACACACCCATTTTCAAAACACATAAAAGGAACATTGAAACCGAGGTAGAGACATTCACTTTCCACTTTCTTGCGGGACGCTTTGCCGGGAGACTTCAGACTTCACATCCAGAGATCCAGACTTCAAATCCATCAATCTCCAGAGACCAGAAATTAACTCCAGAATTTGTAGCAGAGAGGCCTGAATCCACAAGCTGAATCCTCTTCAGCAGGCCTCAAAACCAACCAAACTATTCAACAGCCGGGCGAGCTGTTTGAATTCTTTGCCAAGAACTTTTGCAAGAACCTGTAGCAGTATCCAGAAAGCAGTGCTGTATCCGGAACCAGAGAGAACCAGAGACCAGATCGCTGTGAAGAACTGCTAGCAGAAGTCCAGCCAATCCTGACCCGATCGGTGATGAAGCCGCATTCCTGTCTAAGTTTATAGTGTGAGTACCCAGCTAGCACGGTGCCAAAACCAATCTCTTAGTTAAAATAGTCTAATCCAAACTAGTTTAGCCTATTAGAACTGCCTCCTAGAATTGTGTCATTCTGTCATTTTTAAAACTGAAAACTGTCATCTGTCATTCTGAGCTTTAAAATTTAAAATCTGAAAAACTACCTTTACTAAATCGGCCGTATCTCCGGAACCGTTTGTGCTAGGAGCGAGTTTTAACTGTCATCTTAAAGCTAAGCTATTCTTCCTACTCCTTATAGTGCCTCCGTAATTGCTCGACGTACGTGACTAAATTTGCCACGACTTGACATTTTGCCTAATTTCAGCCACGTGTACAAATATTTGTCCTTGCTTTCCTTGCTGAAATTCGTGTGCAACCTGACAATCATTCATAGAGCATTGCTAAAGTGATCCTGAATTAATTTAAATAGCTGTCACCCACCCTGAACCTCTATAGGGAATTAAAAGCCTTTTTAGCTTATTTTTCACTTAATTGCAACCGCATAAAAGGATATTGCCTGTGTTTAAAACTCCTACCTGTTTTCCTCTAAGCTTGCTAGGGGGGAACTGAATTATATTTGATTGCATTCGTGAGAACTGTGTGCTTTCCTTCCATCTCTTTGCCTTGCATAAGGGGGGGGGGAAATTGTCAAAGAAAAGTGATTACATTGTCTTTTGTTGAAGTCATATCAAGTTTATTTTCTGTACTGCATTTTCATTCATCATTGCATTGTCCTTGAAGCCATAAAAGCATTCTCAGCTACTTGATCCTCTGTATATCACTTCTAAGCCATCAAAAAGAGTGTACCACTGTAACATTATCCATTGTTGATCACTATCATCTTCACAAGTGTGCTATCAGACATTAATTTATTATAAAAGTGTGATATATATATATATATATATTGTTTAATTTTCAAATAAACCTTTTAAATTTGCAAAACAAACCTACTTCTTGGCTCAGCGGGCCGGGGGGATTCTGAGAGAGGGGTGTTATATAACGGTTGTCTTCCAGAGTAAATGAACGGGACATAAAAAATACATCAATAAGGGCTTCCATCAGCATCCCAGACTAGGCATTGACTTAGCTGTAGTGTTGAATTGAAGTCGCTTTCAACTGTAATGTGATATACATTTCATACAAGAATGGATCACCATATGTATCATTCATATAAGTGTGTATATGGCCATATTACCAAATTATTGTAAATGCATGCAGACGTCCAAGGCCAAATAAAAATGATGTGTTATTATGTAACACTTACGCTTAAACGCTTTATATAGAACACATATAAATACAATATTACCCCACCTATGTTGGTACTCATTTATCAACCTTAGAAGGATGAATGGCTGAGTTGGTCTTGCCAAAATTGAAACCTGAAACTTGCAGATAACATCACAGCAGCAAACACTCAACCCACTGAGCTATCTTACCGACTATAATCTTAACAGTTATAGTAAAATGAGCAATTACATGTCTGCATGTTCACAAAGTCAGAAAGCAATTACACTCTGTAGTGGATACCATGATACTGGTAACTGAGATTTAACAACAGGCCAGTTAATCTGAAGGTCTGGTGCAAATTTAGCCACATGTCAAGCCTGTATGGATCTACTTTTCAGGCTTCAGAGGTTGGCAAAATACATACCATTGGGAGGGTTCATAACTGTGAAATAAATAATTTAAAGTTGTGCAGGGAAAGCAGCGCAATCACACTGCATCCTGTTCTCTGGGCCCTCGTTATCTCAAACATGCAAACAAACATCCTAAACAGCATACCAATGAGATAGGAAAGATAGACACATTACAACAAAGCATTCATTGTGTCACAATGAAATTAAGGGCAACTTTATGTGCTATGATCAAACATTTCTACACTGTATACAAGCTTTTAGGCACGAGGATTTTGTCAAGTGACCAAGGACACCGAGATGTGATGATCATAACAGAGAAGACGGCAGAAAAAAACATGCTATAACTTCAACTTTTGAAAAGAAAAATACATAGTCCGAAATGGGTGCTTATCAGGGACGTCATGTCACCAAAATGCCTGGGGTAGCGGAAATTACATCACACTACTCTTGACCCCTGATGACATCACAGGAAATTATGTAATTTGACCCTGCCCCAAGTGACATCAAAGGAAGTTATGGCGAACGAACTTCAGATTTTTTTCAATGCATCTAGCACCCGTGTTTCCAGGTGCTCTCATTTCAGCCAGATATAAGAACCAAAGCGCAGAGGGAGGTGTGATTTGTCTACAATTACACATTTGGGGAATGCCATTTTCCAGATTCAACGTGGGGTCTATATGTAAAACATACATAATGCAGTATTCCTAACAGGGTAACCGAAATCTGTAACACAGGCTACAGCTAGTGTACGAAACATCTATAGATCAATGGACAAAGAAGTACGTGTTAACTGAGGCTTTTTTTTAAAAAAAACTTTGGTTTTTATTAGCATTTTGTGAAACAAGAAAAAAGAATATTACAATAACCCCGATCCCCCCTTTCGTAACCCACCCCCCTCCCACCCTCCCATGTCCAATCCGAACATAACAACCATAAAGAGACCAAACTTTCACATCTTTTCCTAGGTCTTTGAAGCACCGCGACATGTGACCAACTCAGTTGCTGGCTTGAGGCCGACGTCGCCCCGGGTTGTGGGGACTCCCCATCGGGTGTCATCCTTCTCAGTGACAATCACGCCCGACCATCCGGGGGCACGATCCTGAAACTAATGGACATCCCATCCCCATGTCTGCTGGATCCCATACCAGTCAGTGAGGAATGAGCATGAGTCATTGTTTACCAAGGCAGTCAATTTGTTCATCAAGAACATGTTCTTAAGTTTTTTCATCCAATCTTCCTCTTCCACCTCTGGGCCAGGGCCACTCTGCCCGCTCTCAACATGGTTTCCCACATTCTGGGGTACCGGTGCAATTCTGCTTCCTCCGGGGGGAGGCCCAGCAGCATGGTCAGCGGGTTGAGGGGCAGAGGGTCCTCCGTTACCTCCGCTATCCAATCTCTCACTGATTCCCAGTAGGTCTGCACCTTTGAGCATAGCCACCACATGTGACCTCTAGTCCCTACCTGGCCCCAGCCCCTCGGGCATTCTGGTGATACCCCTGTGAACATTTTCGAGAGTTTTGCCGGGTCCCTGTGCCACCCCTGCAGGATTTTAAAGTTGTTTTCCATGTCCGAGGTGAAAAGATTTCCATGAAACGATATCTTGAAAATACGAGCCCAGGCGTCATCTGATATCTCCTCCCCCGCCAGACCACTCCAAAACCCACGGAAACCTCTCCTAGCCTGGAGGTCATGGGTGTTTAGGACTGTGTACATACTGGAGACCGCGCCCTTTCTAGAGGTTGCTAAGTCAAGGAGTTTCTCGAAGGGAGTTAGTTGTCTTCGCATATTTGGGCCCCATGCAGGGTCGTTGAGGATGCCCTTAAGATTGAGGTATTCGAAAATGGAGAGGGTCCCGCCTCCCAGTCCCTCCCGGAGGTCCTCATAACTCAAGAATTCTCCCTCCCTGAACAGCTGGCCCGCCCATTCCAGTCCTGCATCAGACCAACGCTGAGATTGTCTAAACCCTCTGCTGCCCAGTTTCAGGGGGGGCCCACAAGGAGGTCATAGGGGACAGCCAAGAATAAAGATGGGCTGTTCGGGGGCAATCCCTCCAGATATCCCAGAGAACACCCAGGGTCGGGTGGGACAGTACTTGTTTCGGGATAGACCTGCGAGGGGCCCACAGGAGGTTGCGGACTTTAAGGGGGTGGACATCCATGTCCTCCAAATATGACCAATATGTCCGCAAGCCTTCCTTCATGTGTTCGAGGAGGACCCGCAGTTGTGCTGAGTGATAATACAATTGGAAGTCTGGGAGACCAAATCCCCCCTCCTCTCTTGGAAGCGTCAGGGTGGCCCTTCCGACCCTCGGGGTTTTCCCCTGCCAAATGAAGTCTCGGACCCCCTTGTGCAATTCTATGAAGGTTTGAGCGGGTACCCAGGTAGGGAGGGCTGTAAAGAGGTACAAAAGCCGGGGCAGTATATTCATTTTGACTGCCGTCATCCGACCATACCATGAGAGGATCATACCTCCCCATCTTCTCAGGTCAGAGGTGATCTCGGATAGCATGGGCTCGTAGTTGGAAGTTCCCAGCTCTGTTAAATCCCTAGTGAGGAGGACACTCAGGTATTTTATGGTGTTCTTGCCCACAGCTATCCCGTGAAACCTGACCAGGAGGTCTAGTACCGGGTCCACTAGGCGCATCGGAAGGAGGACAGACTTAGCGGTGTTAATTTTCAGGCCTGAGAAACGACTGAAAGAGCTGACCAGGGACAGGAGGGGAGGGATTGAAGAGCCTGGGTCCACCAGGTATGCCAGGATGTCATCAGCAAACAGGGAGAGCTTAAATTCCACTTCTCCCCTTCTAATACCCCTGATATCTGGGTGAGACCTAACCGCTATGGCCAAAGCCTCCATCGTGAGGACATATAGCAGGGGGGAGAGAGGGCAGCCCTGTCTAGTCCCTCGGGTGAGAGGGAAGGATTCTGACAGCAATCCGTTCACCTGGACCCTTGCGGTAGGGGCTCTATAGAGGGCGGCAACCCAGCTCAGGATGTGTGTCCCAAAGCCCATTCATTGGAGGAGGAGGGTCATGTATCTCCACTCTACTCTGTCGAAAGCTTTTTCCGAATCCAGGGACAGGATGCATGCATCGAGATTTGAGTTTTGGGCGAAATGTACCAAGTCTATCGTTTTGCGGATATTATCCGATCCTTGTCTGCCCCTAATGAAACCCACCTGGTCCCCGTGGACTAGCTTCTGCTTTATCCCCTCCATCCGCCTACCCACCACCTTGGCCAAGATTTTGACATCGATGTTGAGCAATGATATGGGCCGGTAGGACGAACATTCCCTCAGGTCTTTACCTTCCTTGGGAAGGACCACTATAATGGCTCCCATCATGGTGTCGGGGAGAGTGCCCCCTTCCAAAACCAAGTTGAAAACCTTCGCCAGGTAGGGAGACAGGGAGGACTGAAACCTCTTATAGAAAGACACCGAAAAGCCATCTTCCCCCGGGGAGGTCCCCACCTTCATCCCGCTGTTTGCCTTCTCCACCTCTTCCTCGGTCACCCTACCCTCCAGCCCCTCTGCCAGCTCCCGTGGAAGGGACGGTATCTGTGTGGAGTCGAGAAACTCCTCAATCTGGGCGTCTCCACCATCATATTCGGAGGCATATAGTGACTCGTAGTATTAACGGAAGGCTTCGCTTATATGGGGGGTGTCATAACCTAGTGTTCCCCTGTTGTCCCTCACCTCCCTCACCATCCTGCTTCTCTGGACTTCCCTCAATTTCCAGGCCAGGATCCTATCCGCTCTGTCCCCCTTCTCGTAGTATTTCTGTTTCACCATTTGGAGCCTCCTCTCCGTTTTGTGGAGGAGTAGGTCCTTCAATTGGAGCCTGTAGTCCTCCAGGGTGGCCACGCGGTCTCGCTCTAGTGGCTGTACCGGGGAGCCCCCCGGTTGGAGACGCGCTATTTTTTCCCTCAGAATTCTCTCCTGGGTTTCCCTTTCCCTCTTCTGTCGGGAACCTATTTTTATGAGCACTCCTCTTAGGGTCGCCTTAAAGGCGTCCCAGAGGGTGTGCATGCCCACCTTCCCATTGTCATTGAACTCGAAGAACTCTGTAATGGCATCCAGGACAGTCTGGGCATGTACCTCGTCCCTCAGAATGGCATCGTTACATCTCCAGCGTCCCCTCCGTTCCCTACACCAGTCCCCTGCCAGGGTGACCCTTACCAAGTCGTGGTCCGACCAGGGGACGGGGTCTATCCTGTAACCCGCTATGTGTGGTCGGAGTACCTCATCCACGAGAATATAGTCTATCCTGGAGAATGCTTTGTGGGTGGAGGAATAGTATGAGAAAGAGGGAGTCCCTGCTCGGGGGTGGGTAGCGTGTCCACCAAGCTCAGGCCCTCATTTATCCTCTGAAAGCAGCGTGATGTGGCGTCTCCAGCGGGTCTGGGGTTTGATGCACCCACCCGTTGTCTATCTCTGGATGGGTTTAGGACCATATTGAAATCACCTCCCACCACCACTGGGCCCTGGACAAAAGTTTTCAGCCTTTCCCCCACTCCCTCCCAGAATTGGGCCTGGCCCTCGTTTGGGGCGTATACTACTGCCAAGGTTATGGGCGATCCCTGTAGGGAGCCTCGTACGAAGAGGTAGCGGCCTTCGGGGTCCCTGAGGATGGAGTCTTTCTCGAATACCAACCCCTTAGCGATCAGAATGGCAACCCCTCTTTTCTTTCCTTTGTGGTATGCATAGAATATCTCCTCGATACCGCCCCCCCGCAACTTGGGGTCACTCCTCCTCGCCAAGTGTGTTTCCTGCACGAAGAGTAGGTCCATCTTAGCCCTCCTAAACTCTCTGCTGATTAGGGATCTTTTCGTGGGGGTGTTCAGGCCCCGTACGTTCAGGGTTCCCACCGCTAGGGCCGGTCGGTCGTCAGCCATAGTCGCTGTCACCTTCCCCCTTGGTCACCGATGTCGCATGGTCGCTCCCTCCCTGCTCACTGTGTTTTCTTGTTTGGACCTTTTTGAAACGTTTCCCCACTTACCCCCCAACACATTCCCTGCCCTAAAACCCCCAACTTGTAAACAAACCCCCACCCCCCTCCCCGGTGTCCAGCCATGTAGTTCTTCCATTTCTGGATTTTTGGCTGGACCACCAGCCGGTTCCCCCTGGCCAGGCATCGATTACAAAGCGCGCTAACGTGAGCCTCCACCCATCTTGTCCCCCCCCGAACATCCCAGTTTGGGCATTCCTGAATGGTACTTCTCTCGGTTCCCACTGTTATGATCGCCCCTATGCCCCCTATACAGTTCGAGGAGGTTCAGCAAGCAAAGCGTCCCCAGAGTCCTCCTGTTTTCTAGTCCCGATGATCTGCGTGGGGCGCTGGTGTCACCCCTCCGAGTTGGCACAGTCTTCCTCCATTGGTATTGGTGGTGTGTTCAATTTCTTGAACTTCCTTGCGCCGGTTTTCCTTCATCTGGAGTTGGACTGCCCGGGGGTGCCCCTGCTGAGTGCCTCCGGACCCACTGGTCCGCTCCGGGAGGCGGGTACCCAAACATAGTCTTGAATAGCACCCTTAATGTCTTCTTCCATTACTTGCGTTGTGCGTTGGCCTGAATATTCAAAGGATAGGGAGAAGGGATATCCCCATCTGTAACGAACGCCCTTCTCTTTCAGTTGTTGTGTCAGGGGGCGGCACATCCTTCGTTTAGCTAGGGTGTAAGCCGAGAGATCTTGAAAAATTGAGATTTGTGCGCCATTATAAGTTATCGCCCCCGCCTTCCTCGCAGCCTCCTGAACTTTGGCTTTCTCAGTGTAATAATGGAAATGGGCCAGAACCGATCTGGGGCTCCCCGACCTTCCCCCGGCCCTGTGCACCCGGTCGAACGTGGGTTCCGTAGTCATTTCCTCTGCAAACAGGAGGGTGATAATGTCTCTCACCACTCGGGTCAACTCTCTCTCCATCTCGCCCTCCGTCTCCGGGATCCCAAAGAACCTTAGATTGTTCCGCCTCTCCCTATTTTCATAGTCGTCCATGATCCTGGCTCTCTCTTCATCCCTCTTTTCCAGAGCAGTAAGCCGTGTGTCGAATTGGACTTCTTGAGATGTAGAGGACGATTGATAATTTTCCACTTGTAGGACTCTATCCTCGATTCTGTCTACCCTTTGGTCCAATTTCTCGAACTTCTGGGCAATGTCGGATCTCATTTCTCTAATCTCCTGGAGGATGGAGGCGAAGCCTTTTTCCATCGTCATTGCGGGTTGGTCTGCGGATTCAGGGTGGGCCATGGTTCCGGAGACAGTGGGGATCTCGGTAGTGTTCTCTGTTTCTTGGAAGCGAAACGTTTGTAGGGCCTTCTTCAAGCTCATGGGGTGTTGCTGATCCCCTGTTGCGGGGTCTGCTGCGGTCCCGGGGGCCGTTGGGGGGAATGCCGTGCCACCCTGGGACCAGTCCGTAGTGCGTCGCACCAGTAGGGTTTGCAGGCGATGGATTGTCCCCTGCGGGGGGTGGGGCAGCTCTCTGGGCAGGCACTCGCCCCGCCAACTGAGGACGGGGGCCTCTCACCTGGATCGCGGCCGCCTGCGTGTTCAGGTTGGGCCGGGGGCCTGATGATGTGAGGGATGCCAAAGGTGTGTCTCAGGTCACTTGAGCGGTGTGATCGTGGGGTCTCCCTTCAGGTCCTGAGTGCTTATTGCCCCCCAGCTGCGTGGTGCATTGTGGCCCAGTGGGCCCCTGGAGGTATGCTGCGCTGGCCCGGGGTCGTGTTGTTGTGGGTTTCTCCAGGGTGTGGGCTTTGGCCCTGCTGAATGGTGGGGTAGCCCCCCAGGCGGGCACACGCCCCGCCTACCGTGGACGGGGGCCTCTCACCTGGGCTGCCTGCTCGCTGCCCCCCCCCGGGGCGGTGTCCCCGGGGTCCCCTGTCGTCCAGCAGGTTCTTGCTCCGGGGCCCGGCCCTGGGGGCCTCCCCCTGCTGTGCCCACGGCCAGGGGAGTCTGCTCCACCGGCTCTCTAGCCGGGGGTTCCCCTTCCTCCGGCCAGACCTCCCCAGGGGGCAAACGAGAGAGGGTCCCGGCAACACCAATGTTTGAGGGGTTGTCCCTGGGTGGGCACACGCCACGCCGACCTCAGGCGGGGGCCTCACGCCCCGATCAGGGGCCCCAGGGCCCTCGGTGTCCTCCGTGTGCTTCGATGAGGGGGGCCGCCCCCTCACGCCCCAGTAGATCCTGCTGAGTCCTGGGGGTCACTACCGGGCGGGCGCATGCCCCACCGGTCTCAGGCGGGGGCCACGCACCCGGGACGGCAGCCCCAGGGCCCACGATGTCCACAAATCACTCCACGGAGTGGGAGGGGTATGTTGCTTGCCGCGGGGAGGAGGGCCGCGGGCCCGTTCTGTATACACTGTTGGTGGGGGCCTTTTCCAGCACGGCCCTCTCTCCCGTAGTGTGCGTCTCCACTGCTGGTGGGGGCTGGGGCCGAGACACGGCCAAGAACAAGGTTGAGGGAGCCCCTCCCCCACGGGCGACCAGCGGTACTATCTCTGGCCGTCCTGGCGCCTCCCCGGGCCAGCAGGCGTGATGGTGGGGGGGGGCACCCGGACCCGGCGCCGCCACTCTGTCCAATCCGGGGCCCTACCCGGGGGAATGCACCCCCCTCCCGGCCGGGTACGGGTCTCCGACACTTCTCGCCTCCAACTCGGGGTAAGTGCAGGGAGGCCGCCACCTCAGTTGGGCGTGTTGGGCCCCCGTTCCGAAGGTTTTTCAAGTGGGGACTCGGGGGGCGCCGCGGCGCAAGGGGGCTTCTCTCTGCCTTTCTGCCGCGGAAGGCCGCGGAAGGCCGCGGCTCCGGATCTTCACCTCCCGAGGGTCCCCAGACTACACTGTTTCGCACAGCGGGGCCCCGGGGGTTCACTGGTTGCGCCGGCTCCGGTGTGCACCGTGGGGAGATTTCGGGGGGGGCTCAGTCCCCGCTACAACCCGGCATCAGCAGGAGCTCGGGAATCAGGCAGCCATTGCCTGTGCACCCCCTGGTGGCCTCCCGTGTACTGCTGTTTAACCCGGAGAAAAGTGTTGCACGAGCAAGGCCTGAATTAAATCTTTGACCAGGATTTAGTATCAACATAATTCCCTGGTTATGAATGTATATATGATTCAGCTACCACTGCGATAAAAGAAACCTATTAGACTGGTCTGCGTACACAGAGGGAAGTGCACCTGATAATGTTATCTTTGCTGGAGTATAAAACCTGGGAAAGTTTCTTTCAATATACCCACAACCCCACCCCCTAGTTTTTATTATCTATGCGTAATAATGAGTGCTAGAGGTCTTTCAAAAAAAAAAAAAACACCATTTCATGTAATGTCATTGGCGCTCACATAAATTCATACCACCACACAGTTATTTAAAACTGAAACTACCCACAAGTTGCTTTTCACCCGGGGACTCACTGTCAGACTTCAAGGTGCGCATGGCACGCTACCCCTTTGTCAGACCCAGTGGTGCCCAATGGTGTAGCACCCAATTTGGCAGCTCCCCTACATATAATGCTGTGTTTCCCTCCCCCTCCCAAGCTCCTTAACAAAGCACAGGGCACGCCACACCGGGCCGATCCGGGCCATCAAGTGTGCGGAATGTCCATGATGATTATGCCACTGCAAGGGCATGCACTACTGCAAGTGAAAGAAGTAAATATGTTTTTCAATCAAAGCTTAAATCTTTAACGTAACATAGAGAGAAGGGGGCAGTGCCTGGTCCACAAATATACCAGCCACCAGTGGTGGCTGGTGAGCTGTTTTTTGGAGTGTGTAAATATGTGCCACAAGTATGTGATTGCGACTGAGCATAGCAAGGTAGCCCGAGCTAACAAAAATGGGTTGGGGAGGTGGGGGGGGATTCTTCTCCCTCCCCAGAGTAAATGTTTTGAATAATGGGTTAAAAGGGTGCATTACAAAGCACACTTTCTGGGAAAATTTGGGTAAAAGGCCAACAATGTGGGTAAAAGGCCAACAACCAGTTGTGTAGGGTAATTCATGAAAAAAAGTACAATAGATGCAAGTCACCAAACGTGCACAGGGCATTTCCCAATGCAATATCATGCCAGTCACTGCAATATATGCCAGTATAAAACACATTTGTATTCTGGCTGTGCCCATACATTTTCATGCTGGCTCCACCAACATATGCTAACATTACCATATAAGACCATACTTATGTTCAGTTTAATTTGTTTTTCTATAGTATCATTACTGGCACTGGGCACAAAACTGGATCTGCCAATATATACCAGTACTCCTATGTAAATTCATACTTCCGTTGGTTTGGCCATTAAAAGTGACGTGTCACAATAGTAAAACCTGTCCAAACTGGTTCCAATGTAAGCCAGTCTAGACCCATAAGAACACTTCTCTTGCGTGATTCATCATAGATACCCAGTTAATAAAAAGTCATGATACAGTGAAGAATATACAGGCTGCTACGCCAATACATCAGTCTAGCAAGGTAACACTGCTTATCATTCTTGCTTTTTTAAAGATGCCCATTAATAAATGTCATGCCACAGTAAGCAATGGCTAGACTGATTGCACCAAAATGCCATTCAAGCAAGGGAATGGCACTCATGAACTTGCCTTTGCCCAAAAATATTAGTAAAACACGCAATATCAATAAAGGATGTTGCAAAAATGCTCCAGTGATCCGCAGTCTCCCAGGGCCTTACAGAAACATGCATCCCCTTTCGCCCACTGGTCACTCACCCATACATTTCCTCTCACACTCACTCACACAGGATTCACCACACAGGCACACACCAAACCCCACCCAGAACATTCAAACACACGCCATCACATTCATACTCATTCACCCACCAGTCAATCACATCCACATTCTCTTACATCCACTCATTGCATACTCTACACAGGCATACACCAACCCACCTAGGACATTCAAAAACACACCATCACCTTCATACTCATTCACTCACCAGTCACTTGCAAATTCTCTTACATCCACGCATTGCATTCTGTACACAGGCACACACCCACCCAACCAGAACATAAAAAAAACACATCACATCACATCATTTATCATGATATGATATGATAGTTTATTTATATAGCGCCTATACACAATGGGCCTCATTACGAGTGCAGACCCGTAATGAACGGTGCCGGTAAGGGACCGGCACCGTTCATTACGGGCCACCTCATTACGAGGTCTACAGCAGGTCCCACTCAGGGCGCCTGGCCAGACCAGGCGTCCTTAGCGGAACCCGCTAGCAGTAACGGGCCCGTTGTTAGCATCCTCCCCATTCCCATTGAGCCCTATGCAGACTCAAATGGGAATGGGGATGTACTGGGCCCGGGTCCCGAGAATAGGAATTACCGGGTGCTGCAAAGTCGGCATGGCTCGGTAATTCGCTATTTCTGGAACTCGGACCCGGTACCCAGTATGGGGGTAGCCATGCCGCTAAAGGCGTCATGGCTACCTCCATACTCGTAATGAGGCCCAATGTGTTTCAAAGCACTTCAAGGCAAGGGAGGGAACAAGGGAACAAGGGAAAATACAATGACATTCTTACATGCCATGAACAGTAAGGATGTGAAATGTACTATCATAGTCGGCCTGGAGACATTTCAGATGGTGCAAGAGCTAAGACATAGACGCGGAAGGGAGGGGGAGAGTGGGAAGGAAATGCAATCAGACAGGTGACTACCCTACTAAGCCTGTTGACATTCACCCACCAGTCACTCACACCCTCTCTTACATCCACTCATTGTATTCTCTACAAGGACACACACCGACCCACTCAGAACACTCAAAAACACACATCACATCATTTCTCATTCACCCACCCAGCAGTAACTCACACCTTCTCTTGCATCCACTCATTACATTATCTACACAAGCACACACCCACCCACCACCCAGAACATTCAAAAATACACATCACATCACTTCTCATTCACCCACCAGTTACTCACACTTTCTCTTACATCCACTCTTTACATTCTCTGCACACAGGCATACATTCACCCACCCAGAACATTCAAAAACTCACATCACATCACTTCTCATTCACTCAGCAGTCACTCACACCATCTCTTAATCCACTCATTGCATTCTCTACACAGGCACCACAGCCACCCCCCCCCCCAGAACACGCAATAAAACACACATCAAATCACTTCTCATTCACCCACACCCACCATTCACATACATACATACATCTGACATGCACTTCACACATGCAAAACACACATCCTATTACAAAAAAAGCCTTCTTACCTTTTTTTTGCAGCTTTGGTCCGTACTTCCAGGCCCCCTCGGCTCCTCCATGCTGCTCACAGACAGGAACCAGGTCCTGGTTCCTCTATGTGAGCTGTGAGGAAGCCAAGGGAGAAGGGAATGGAGCTGAATGTGGCATGTGCCACTTGTCACGGCCAGCTCCAGCCCCTACTGAGTGCCTCCCTGGCCCAGCCTCTACCCTGATAGATAGATCTATCCCTTAACTACTGCCAGGGCACTTTAGGGGTGAACTTTTTCTGTGGACCAGCATCTGCCACTCTACATCGGAATCTCCTAAAGCTGGGAAAGAAGACCCTGAACGGAACCATCCTGTCCTCGAGTCCCGCTGAGTGGGTCTCCCAGCATTCGGACGCCCAGACCAGCTGAAGCTCTCCATTCTACCACACCGAAATGGTTGCACCAGGATCAATGCACTTTGAATGAGAGGGAAGATGCCTGCACTGGCTTTTACACTCCTCCAACAATCCAAACTATTGTTTGCACTTCGAACCAGCTTTCCGCTGCATCATGTCCTAGCTGAGCCCATCACTTGTTAGGCCCTCGAGGCTAGGACCCAATCCAAACCACTGAAGACTCACATGCCGACTCTGGCCAGGGATTTCAACCACAAATCAACCAGGCTAGCAATTTGAACTGCCGCCTCACCGACCCACGCATCAACGCCACCAAGATCGCCATTTCAATGACCGTCAGCCACCAACTCGAATCGCTTCAATGTCACGCACCAACACCCCCTAGCGGCTAAAATCTGACTCAGGCAGGATGAACTGTGAAGAGATTCTGGGAACGCCCCAACCTGCATTTCTCAGAGCCACACAGAGCCACTGCATTTATTCCTGCTCGACTGCCCATCACTTGTTTGGCCCGAAACCACTTCTCGAGGCTAAGACCCGATCCAAACCAAACCGCTGAAGAGTCACATGCCGACTCTGGCCAGGGGTTTCAACCACAAATCGACATGGCTAGCAACTCCAACTGTCGCCTCACCGACCCACACATCAACGATGCCAAGATCACCATTTCAACGACCGTCAGCCTCCAACTCGAATCGCTTGAATGTCACACGCCAACACCTCCCAGCGGCTAAAATCGGACTCAGCCAGCCTCAAGTGCAGAGATCCTAGGAACTCCCCAACCTGCATCACTCAGAGCCACACAGAGCCACTGCATTCATCCCTGCTCGACACGCACTTGCTGCTTGGACCGACACAATTCAATGTGCTCGAACTGAGCTTGATCCGCTTGCATCAAAGTTCAACACCGGGTTTGACATTGTCAACCCACCAAAGAACTGAAACAAGGTTCTGTCGACCAGTAAATGCCCCTTTGGGCCTTAGAAACTGGTTAAATTATTAAGTCATTACTGTACCTTCTTTCATCCACAGGCATATCCTTTTATGTGTTTGTTCATTTCTTTATCGCCCGTGTTTTTCACACTCTGAGTGCTACTTTCTTCAGTCTGTTGCATTTTCTGTCTTTCCACAGTTGTGGGTTTTGTACAGTGTTTTCTATTTAGTTATCTTGCAGATGATGTTTTTGATTAAAGTATATCTATTTTTATAAGTCTTTCATTGGACATTCCCTTTATTTTAGACAGCCATGCTTTGCTGTTTGGGTCAGCACGTAATCACATTCACATCCCTCTGTCTTCCCTTGGCCTACATTACCACAAAAAGCAAAGGAGGTATATCTCTTAACTGTGCCTGTGTTATGGTTGTGTTGACTCTTGGTTTGCGGACGTCCGAGGGCTGAGTGGCCATTTTTACCTCTACTCATCCTTGTACTCCTGCAGAGCAGAATCCAATTAATCACAGAAACATCAAATAGGAAAGGAGAGGAAGTAAGAAGGTAGGACTATATGTGCCCTTTTACAAACCTTTACAAACTGCTAATTAACACTCATAAACTCAGCCTTTGCAATCTCTTTCCACTGCTTTTGAGGAATTTGACCATCCACACATTGGGTGTGCGCTCGCCTGGGCTTTTTTGAAATTTTAAATAAAATTGAATGATGGTGAAAAACATTTGAGGCTACTCCATGGATCTGCCCTGTCCTTTGGTTGGGCTCTGCAGCTGGTGGCAGTGATTTGCATACCATTCATAGGGTGATTTGTGATTCAAACAGGCCCACACAGGGCTTCGCTGCAGAGGATAACAAAGGAAGCAGAAACCCCCCACCAAACTTTCACATGCACAGTGTCAACCTGAAGCCAGCTCCTGGCCTCAGTATCAATTGACAGTGAGCTGTAATGTCTGGGAAAGCGTATTTACAGTAGGCCACCCCGAGGGGGACCCCATTCATTAGTGTCATATACCCTGAATCCCAACCCTCTCATGTGCAGACCCTTCCCATGCCAGCTATGCCCCAGGCTTTGCCCCACACAACACATTAGACAGCACGCCCATGTAGTTGTCACATTGCCCACCTGCAGCATCGGAAACCCAGAGGCAAGCTGCCGAGTTCCTGGGCACCGTTCCTTCATGCCTGGCGGCATCTGTGGCGGCAATATGCATCCTTGATAAGCAGGTCGGAGAATCGCCATCTCGTAACACAGAAGGAACGTCTGGCACGGGAACCGATCACGTGACATGGCTTCTTCCTGTTATGCCTTCTCATCACGTGATGCACGTGCTGGAACAACGCGATCGCTCAACCAGGAAATAAAACAGCTGCTCTCCTGGCGACCGTCGCTTCTCAGCTGTTCTCCTTAGCGTTTGGCGGTTTTGAACTTTGGATTGTGAATTCTGGCTTTCTTCGACCACGGACTGTGTTTTTGGACTTCTTTTGCCTAATCCTTCTGCAACCTCATTACCAATACGTTTTACGGCTTGACCACGGAGTGCATTACGGACTGTTTTCTGGTTTTCCCTTGGCAACTCTGACCTCCTTCAGATCTGGAACTCTGGCTTCCAGAGCTATGTGATGCGAGTAACTCTGGTTCACTGACTCTGACCTTTCTGCATTCAGGTGCTGCTGGATACTGCAGGATACATTCTTGACCCGTTTACTTAACATGCCCATTCTTTTACAGCAGCCACTCGGAGGACTTGGTGTTCCTGTTCTTTCCACCACCTGTGGCTCTAAACCTCAAACAGTGAGTAGCTTCTATTTTTCGCTGTTTGTTGCTTAGGGACTGAGGCCCATTTACTCCACGCTACAATCAAGTCTTGACAATTAGGTACGAGTATGGTCTTGCTGCAGCTTCAAGGGAGACCTGCCGCTTTAATCAGGAACCACAGAGAGCTCCATTAACCAGAGAGAGCCTTTGATCTACAACTGACAGGAAGATGGGTGGGACTTAGTATTACATGGTTTCACCCCTTTACTTTTTCTGTTGCAAAGCACCCTGGTTATGACCTCAATCATACAGTGTTGGTGGGAACACCAGGATTGGTTCCATTAAGGTAGGCTTAGCCTGCACCAACCACTGTGGCCCATTTGTCTTTAAAAGAGGTCTGAGCCCCTTGTTTGGCAGATCATCTGAAGACTTTGCATAAGAGCAGCAATAAGAACTCATCATTGGACCCTGGCTGAAGGTACAGTCTGCATTACATCCACCAGTGAAGGAAGGCCAAGAACCTCCAAAGATGGAAGCAAAATCCCTCCCCTAAACATCTCCCAGAGAACAGAGGTAGAAACCGAATCCAGAGGACCTTCCTGCTGCTCCAGAACTGGTACCCAGCAAGCACACAGTGGGCCCTGCTTGGCTCTGCAGCACGTGGGAAGTGCCAGAAGGTCTCTGATCACAAAACCAAGGACAAGGCAGCTGCCTGCAAGACACTAAGCAGCGTTGAGACGTCCACCTTAAAAGACGACCCAAGCCCATTCAAGAAGCTGCCTCGACGAGCATCTACCGACGTCTGCCTTAAAGGACATTTTCATGCCAGTCGATTTCCTCGAGTTGCAACCAACTGCAACACTGACTGTTGTCATGCCGCAGTCGCTTAAAGACACCCGAGACATCTCGACCAGTGCTTCAGAACCGCTGATCAGCACTGAGACAACCTTCCTGACCGCGAGCCGCCGTGTAGGCCAGCCTGCAGCCAATTGTCCAGCTTTGCTTACCGAACCGTCTTGCCGTCTGAAACCCGCAGCTGACTCCCATCTTGAACTCTGATACAGAAGCCTGCAAAGTGCCCTGAAGCAGATTGAACCCTGTCGAGCACCAAGAATACCTACAGCACAAGGTACATTGTTGTTCTGTCTCCCTGGTCCTTCCCAGAAGACTCCTTGAGACATTTTAAGACCGATTGCTCGCTTTGTGCTGAAGCCAAGTAACCTTGAACTGTTGCGATTATTTATCATACTGATTACCCTCCTGTCAGTATCAAGAGTGCATCCCTTTTCCTTCTTTAAAACTGTCTGTTCTCTGCATTCCTCACACTGTGGGTTGTATTTCATAGTGTTGTTAGAACTGTCTGTTGTAATAATAATAAAGTAGATATTTGTATACAATCTTGACTGGACAGTCCCTTTTATCATTGGGTATTATTTGTATTTTTTGGTGTGTTGCAACTAGACAACGATCCACGACCGTGCTAAGATTAGCCTGCTGTTCCATCCACGTTACCAAAATTGGACAGGGAGGTTCATGATTTGCTTGTTATTACAATCTGTTTGGATCCCTTCTGATGTACTAGAGGGGTGGGCTGATTGATGCTTTATAAACCGATATTCAACCCTGCACCAATGGTGCCCCGGAAGTTTATTCGTCGCATTGCTTTTCTTCCAGTCTCTTCCATACGACCTTCGAGAGGCAAGGCATTTCATGGTGCGGACCGCATAAATACTAGTTGAAATATTGTTAAGCCTTCCATTGGGTATTAGAAAGTACATTTACGTGCTAAATTTGAATAATTTGCAGCTATCCCGTGAGGGAATAGGCAATAAGAGAATTCAGTAACGTGTTAATTTCATGCGCTACGAGGAGCCTGATTTGCAACCGCTTTTCAATGGGATTGCACCATAGTAAACTGCTTTTGTAACTCAGGCCCAAGGTGCTTTCAAAGATGCAGGTGGATGAAGTGAAGACCTGCCCCCCCCACTTATTGGCTGTTGCCAGGCGATGCCACTGCTTGCCAAGGTGACATCTTGTTTTATGTTTATTATGGAGAGCAAAAAGGCCTGGGGATTCCACACTCGTGTCCTAAACTCCTTAAACCGTATTAGCTTCCTGATTAACAGTTTTATTGCAGCCTTGCGCCTGTTAGATAATACAGGTCTGTTGGTGCAGCGAAGGCCTCGAGATCCTGTTATGTAAGTCGGCGAAGTCAGGGAATGCGCTGCTCCCGGGGTCAGTGCGAGCAGATGGCGTCTGGATATGTGGGGTTGCTGCTTTCTAAGAACAGTCCTGGCTCCGTGGACGATGCCCATTTCGGAAATCGGTTTCATCCAATTAACGCCCGAATCATTTCCTCTCCTCCTTTTATCGGCTACTGTCTGGTGCTTACCTCACTTCCGCCACCATTCACTGCATCCAATGTTGTGATAGCCCTGCCTGTTTCACCGTTCCCAACAGTGTCCTGAAAAAGCCTCTCAACCTCACCTGCCTTTATTAAGTTTTTTACATACTCTGTGCATCCTCCGTTCTTACTCCCCTTCCTGAAACTCCGACCCTCTATCATTCCTCTTAAATATTACCACTTCCTTTGGTTCTCTTCCACAGCTTTATGTTCTCCACGCAAACACTACATCAGCCATGCTCTCACTCGAAGGATCACTCAGTCACTGGCTGACTTAATTATTTATTTTTTTATTTATTTCTTTTATTTTTCAGTTTTTTAATGTTCTAACTCACAGTGTGCTGCTTCAATGCGCTTGGGAAAGGGAAAACAAAACAGGACATAGGGTCTCATTACAAGTTGGGCGATGCAGTAAAAATCAGCGGTAATTCTGTTACCGCCGCATTACCGCCGCATAAGCACACCGCTCAACAAGCAGTTTGGAGGTAAGGTGTAGGAAAAACCTCCAGCAAGAAGCTGGGAGGTGGATCCTCCACCTTACCACCAAATCTCAGCAAAATTGGTGGAATTACCTACTACGGTAATTCCGCCAAAAATCCCCATGGTCCTGGACTCCAAATCATGGGGACTAACACCACCTACCGCTACTTGGCGGTAAATCCACTGGATCAAGTGGCACTAATGGTAATACCGTTTGGCAGCATTACAGCGGATTTACTGCCTGAATACCATAAAACTAGTCTACAATATAAACATGTTTTTTGACTGCTACTGCAATCTTTGAATTCTGGCAGTGCCCGTGTGGTTACTGCTTGCTCCTCTCTCTCAAACTTGATTTGGCCCAGTGACTCTGCCCTGCTGTTCCTACTCTGTTCCTACCCCTTTTACCCCCTCTCTTTCTACTTCACCCTTGTCGCTCTCCGTTTCTCCCATCTTCTCTAACTGCTTCTCCATCAACTATCCTTCCCTTCTCACTAAGTCTGGCAGGAAGACTATCAAAAAGGACATTTGGGGCTCTAACCCAGGCCTCGCTATCGCTGCTACCTATACCGGTCTTTCCTCCAGACAGACCCTCACCGACATCCTCTTTGTCGTTCCCTCGCCAGACCTATGGACTCTTCATATAGTCTCTGTGCTCTCTCCTTTCTCCTCCTCTCCCATTAACGGTGGCACCTGTTGGGAGGCCCTCCTTGCTCCCTTCGACTCCTCTAAGATCATCATTAATGTCTACCTGAATGGCACCGTCTTGGTCCAAGGCCCTCAGGCTAATCTCCTCCTCTTTGACAGGCGCTTTCCATGCCTCATCAACTTGTCTTCATATCCTGCTACCCCTTTCTCTCCCTTCCCCGGCTTCCTTGTCTCCCTCCCAGCATTCCCCTTGGCTACCTTGCCCTCTCCTCCTTCCTCTCCTACCCCCAGTCGGGCTCCTTCTACACCTCAGCAGGGCGTACCTCTGATTTGTACCCCTCCCTGGAAGTCCTTCAAGGATGGCAACCTTCTCCATATTGCCCCTCCCAACTCTCGTTCAGCCGTCAAAAACCTGTCATGATTCCTGCCCCTCATGTCCCCAGCCCTCCAAGATGTCAGGATGGAGCCAGGCCACAATCACCTACATGGCCCTCAAGGGCCTCTCCATCCCTCCAAACACCCACTTGGAGTCAGACTTGGCGCTTGTGGCACCAGACTCGCTCACTCCCATAGGATAACATTGGGGATTGGACTTGTAGTGCATTGATGGGTACAAGATGGATGCCCCCACATATTTCGGTTCCCAGAACTGCATGTGCGGTCTAGTCTTTTGGGTGTGGTTCAGCCCAGAGACACCTGGGATATCCAGAGACTATTTAAGCCACACCCAGGCTGAGAAGCATGCTTTGCGTTTTCTGCACCTGCAGCGTAACACTCACCGTGTTCGGATCGGTCTCCAGTAGGCCTGCATCTTTCTTCTGCGCTCAGCTCCTGCAAGAACACGAACACCGTTAGGAACAGCCTTACCTTGCAGCGCTTCTGCCCATCATTCATCACTCCTTCTGTTCTGCGGGCATCTTCGGCGGTGTCATTCCATCCCGGCACGCCGCTTCCTAAGGAAAAGGAACAGAAAAAAGGCATTAGTAAACCTTCTGCAAATCTTCGCTTATTTTTAAATACTGTACGAGCTTCAAACGCTTACCTGAATCCCAGCCGCTCCAGGGGGAACTCTGTCTCCGGAACTTCTCATCCATCTGCAAGAGGGAAAAGACACTCCAGGTTAGCGTGGAAACATCTAGAGGCGCTGCATACCGCGCTTACCCACTGCATTTGTTCTTCATAACCGGCATCCACGCTGAAAACGTCGCAGCACCTAAAAGACGCAGAAAAATAGCTCAGTTCAATGCAAATACGAAAGGGGTGCATCGCGCATCGCACTCTCACTCACCTTCAGCGCTACTCATCTCAGCAGCACGCCGCCATCCCCGGACGCCGGCCATCATCTAAGGAAGGAAAGGAACAAAGTTAGAGAACTGTTCAAAATAATCATTATACTTACCTGTCAGACTCTTGCCAGTGAAGTAACTAGGCAGCAACAGGCCTGCATCAATCAACATGCCCCTGCGCTGAAATCAGGAGAGAGGGCACACTATCCAAGAAAACAAGGTGAGCTGTGGATCAAAGGGAAGGGTTGGACCGAAGGAGTTCAAGCACACAGAGACAATAGGGAGTTAAACTCTACCAATCTTGTGTTTCAGGCCCAGTCTCCAGTCGAATAGCCTCCAGGGAAGGGTTTGAGGTCGTAAGAGGTCAGAACAGGCTGAGTGACGTCCCCGTGGATACCAGGTGAGCGTTACAGAACGCAAAGCCTCACATCAAAATCCACCTGGGCGTCATGGAAACATCAGAAACTGACCAGTTAGCCCACATTTTGGGGCAGCTACGTTCCGAAGTACATGCAGCCAGGCAGGAGACCAACACCCTGAGGAGAGAGCTGATAGTAGCCAAAGAACGCACTGATGATTTAAGCCAGCAACTTCTCCAGTCACAAGCAGGGCATGCACCATTGCTGTGAAGCGTGCCTTCGATGCCAGCGCCATCAGCCAATCTCGTTCAGATAACCCTTCCTGGGGCAGTTCCCTTGGCCCTGCCCGAACGATTTACGGGGGATCCCAAGAGGTTTTCAACATTCATGAACCAGTGCCGCCTGCACTTCCTTTGTAGGCCAGGGGCCTTTCCGAATGACCAATCACGGGTTGCTTTTGTGCTATCCTACCTGAGTGGTAGCGCTGCTAACTGGTCTGTACCCTTTGTGGTCCAAGACGATCCTTTGCTGCATGACTTCAGGGGCTTTCAGCACGAGATGGAAAAGCTGTTCGCCCATCGTACTCATGGGCAGGCATTAGACAATGAACTTCTGTCCCTACGCCGAGGGAATCAAGACCTATTAACATAGATAGCCACGTTCAGTAGACTGGTAGTTGAAGCAGAATGGCCAGTGGAGAAGAGAACCACGTTATTTCATCAGGGGTTGCGGTGGGAGCTCAAGGATGTTCTCGCACAAGTAGTGAACCCCCCGAAAGACTGCTCAGAATTCATTGACCCTGTTGTTCAACTGGATCATAGGTTGCAGGACCGAAGAGCAGATCGAACTGACCGGACCCTCGCCCTATGTATGTGGGTTCAAAGGACAGTACTGCCCGAACAGCGGAAGGTTCAGGAGAACCAATGCAAATCGGGGGGGTCAGATCCCCCTTGACTAAAGCGGAAAGGGATAAAAGGAGACAGCAGCAGTTATGTCTGTACTGTGGAAGGTCAGGTCATCTCCTTAAAGAGTGCCCTGTGAAGCCACCGAGGAGGATGGTAGGGGCCACGGACAAGGAAGATACCATCAAGGAATCGGAAAACTCCCCAGCCCGGCAAGTGTAGGGGTCCACTTGTCGAGCGAAGAAAGTGAACTACAGACCTCCCATTTTGCACTATCTATGGTCTTGATCAATCACTAACAACCATCTCGGATGCACGCAGTAAGAGCGTACATAGACAGTGGAGCCGTTGGGAATTTCATCGACCAGGATCTTGTGGCAAAGATGGGGCATCCGTTATGCCCTAAATCAACCACCGACACTGTTACCACTGTCGACGGCACGGAAATAGCTTCTGGTCCAGTATCCCAATGCACTGCAGCTTTAACCCTTCTGTGCCAGGATGGACACCAATAACCTATCGTTTTCAACCTCATTAAGGCACCACAGTTCCGGTTGATTTTGGGAATGCCATGGTTGGTAGCTCACAATCCTCGAATCGATTGGCGAGCAAAAGAATTGGCCTTTCCCAAGACTTGCTCCCACACATGTTATCGCCAAGAGAAACAACCAATAGACACCAGAACCTCCACGCTTGTGACTCTGGCAATCGGCACCCTACCAAGTGAATACCAGGACTTTCAAGATGTCTTTCAGAAAGAGCAGGCTAATACCCTGCCACCGCATAGACCATATGATTGCCAAATCGACCTGATAACCCGCGCACAAATCCCTTGTGGGTGAATTTACGCACTCATGGAACCAGAAAACCAGCACCTGAAGGCCTATCTTGACCAATACCTGGCCAACGGGTTCATCCGTCCCTCGAAGTCTCAAGCAGCCAGTCCTCTATTCTTCGCACCAAAAAAGGAGAGGGACTTGAGAACGTGCATCGACTATCGCACACTGAACCAGATTACCATAAAAAATCGCTACCCCCTGCCACTGATCCCTGAATTGCTTGATCAAGTCAAAGATGCCCAAATCTACACAAAACTAGACCTGAGGGGGGCATATCACCTTGTTCGCGTAAAACAGGGGGACGAATGGAAAACCGCTTTTCGCACCAAATACGGCTTGTACAAATATCAAGTAATGCCATTTGGCCTTTGCAACGTGCCTGCTGCATTTCAATACTTCATGAACGATGTCCTACGGGAATTGATTGATGTCTGTGCTCTAGTGTACATCGACGATATCCTAGTATATTCCCCATCAAAGCAGGACCATGTTAAACACGTCCGATCCAGAGGGGTGTGGTAGGCGGCCATGCTGTAGGAGGCACGATCGCAGAGCTCCGCCGAGATCCTGCAGAGATTCTAACCACACGGGCACAAAATGACTGGTAAAGAGCCTAGACAACAGATACAGAGGTCGGAACAGTAGCATAGCACTCGCTGATTCTCCCGAGGAAAAACGGAGTAAGGATCGCGGAGAAAAAAGCAAAAGTAGGCGCCACCTGTGAAAAACAAAATGGTGGGCGCGAGAACCTGAGCAGCCGAGGAAGAACGTCGGAGCTCCGCAACCCGAAAGGAAAAGTCCACAGGTGCTGCACGACCGACCGGGGAGGGAAACAACGCCCATAACAGCAGGGGCCCTCCGGAGAGGTGGTGGAGCCGAACCAGGGCGACCCAGGAGGCGGAACAAGGAGCGCGGACAAGGACATCGCGGGAAGACAAGGCCGAGGAAGCCCAGTGGGGAGACCTGAGCCCCGACCCGACACGGGAGTGCAGCGTACCGGTCGCGACCGCCTCTCTGAAACCACAACAGGGGCCACACGAGTCGGGACAAACACAACAGCAGGATAAATGAGGACCCCATAGCCCGGAGACCCACTACAAACTACGTGGATCACAAGGTGAGGCGTTAACTTGGAGAAGGAGGAAAATACATTGGGACACACGAACAACAAAGCCCACGGCCAGAGACCTGGGAAATAAGCCCGGGACACCTATCAGCGGACCGGACCTAGATCCATTGACCACTACGCAGCGTTCAATTGGACCAAAAAGAGAATGTCGAACCGGAAAACGGAAAGTAAATCAAAGCAAACCAGCATAGAAACCTTCACCAAAACACCCGGGAACACGCAATCTGTTCAGCCCGACGCAGCAATGGCCTCCTCAAGTACAATACAACGGCTGGGAGACGCAAATGATAGACCGATCCTAGAAGCCGAAGCAGCCCTGCAAACATCCCTTGAGGCCAAAATTGACACAGCAATAGGCACCCTCAAGGCGTCCTTAGAAAACAAACTCGACACCGTCATGGTAGATGTAGGCCTTCTCCGCCAGGATGCCAGAAACCTGATGGATAGGGTAACGACAACAGAACAGCAAGTGCAACAAAACACCACGGACGTTGCAGTCGCACAAACGCAAATGTCGGAGGTACTACAGAAGATCAAGATTCTCGAACAAAGGGCAGAAGATGCGGAAGGTAGGGCACGCAGGAATAACATCCGTATACTCGGACTTCCGGAGGGCGAAGAGGGTAGAGACCCCACAGAATATGTTGAGACTATGCTACTCCAAGAGATTGGTGCCGGAAAACTGTCCCAGGGCTTCATGGTGGAGAGGGCACACAGGGCATTGACCAAAAGACCGCAGCCCGGTGCCCCTCCAAGAGCGATGATTGCCAGGATTATGAATTTCAAGGACAGAGAGAAAATATTATCGTTCTCAAGAGAGGGGGGAGTGATTGAGAAGGGCTCCTCCAAGATCACAATCTACCCAGACTATACAGCGATGATTCAAAAGCAAAGGGCGAAATTTGGCCCAACTAAAGAGCGCCTCAGGACAGCTGGAGTAAGATACATGCTCCTATACCCAGCCAAACTTAAAGTAATACACCAAGGGAAATCACGTTTCTTCGACTCGACTGAAAAGGTCCACACATGGATAGATCAGCAGGTCTTCCCCCAGCAAAGTCGAAGGAACCGAAATAACAACGAGAATCAGCCTCGCTGAAAACAAAAGAAGCGTTAGCCCAAAGAATAAGACGTCAACATATAGAAACATGACCGTGCCAGATGCACAAGACTGAGGAGCGACTTGCCCCATTCCAGCAGAATCGCACAAGAAACCACCCCCCTGAAAAAGAAAGTTCAACAAGTTAGGATGCTAGTTTGGAAGCATCACGCTGCGGCAAGCCAGCCCCACCCCGGTGGACAGAGCGAAAGAAGCGGCGAAGCCCGAGCAGGGGTAGGGTGGCTGGGCGTTAGTTTAATGGTTATGGTTTATGTATTGGTTAGCAGTAAGTATGACCGACTGGCACATGGCACTACCGATCGGAGAGACAATTTCAGAGACCACGAATTGGCCCGAGAGGGTGGGGAACAAGAAGACACACAGCAACAAATCATGGGAAGTTACCTCGGATGCAAAGGCGGGGTGGCCCTGGAGAGGAGAGGAAGACCACGAAATCTAGAAGGAAGAAAGATAAGCAGAGCAGTGCACAAAACGAATGCTATGGGACGACAGAGCCGACACAAGCGCAGCACACATGGACCCTGACGAGATAACAAGAGCAACCTGGAATGTGCGAGGCCTCAATGCGTATGTTAAAAGGCTCAGAGTGTACGCCTGGTTAAACAGACTGAAAGTCAAAATAGCAATGCTCCAGGAGACGCACTTGGCATCAGAAAAACAAGCCAAAATGAGCAAGAAATGGGGAGGACAAGTTTATAGCACCACGTATTCGAACTATGCAAGGGGAGCACTAATTTGGATTGCGCCAGGAGTCCCGTTCCAGCTAATAAAACAAGAAAGTGACACCGAGGGAAGACTTGTGCTAGTGCATGGTATGCTAGAAAATAAAGAGGTATGCTTGATCAATACCGACGCTCCGAAGCACGACGCAACGGAATTCTTCAGAAACATAGCGCCCAAATTGGCCCAATATAGGGAAGCTACGCTCATCTGGGCAGGAGACTTTAATTGTACTTTGAACCCACTCCTCGACAGATCAGATGACAAGCACAGAAAACCAGCTCCCCCTGCCAGGGAGCTCCAGAAAACACTTGCACAACTGCAGCTGGTGGATGTCTGGAGACAGGTCCACGGAGGCGGGAGGGGGTACACACACTATAGTGCACCCCACGGAATATTCACACGATTAGATTACCTATTTACGGGTGCCGAATCACTAATAGAATTTATAGGCATTGACATTAAGGCACGCACACTCTCAGACCACACCCCGATACTAGCAACATGGGCGTACACCCATAGGAGAACCCCAATACCGACATGGCGTCTCCGAGCGGAGGCACTGGGGGACAGCGAACTGGAGGAACATTTGCGAGTGGCGATAGATGACTACTTCGAACACAACGAAGGGAGTGTGGGAAGTAGTGCCACGCTCTGGGATGCGTTTAAGGTGGTGATAAGAGGGGCGGCGATTGGGAAGACGGGAGTGCTGAAAGTAGCCATTATGAGATAACTGGACAAACTAGAAAGAGAAATTAAGGGGGAGGAAAGAAGGGCAGAAAGGGCGGGTGAAGACCCCAGGGAACTCCTAGCGCTAAGGACAAGATGTATGGAACTCTGGGAGAAACTGGGGAAGCTAAATTACGGGAAATACTTACAGAGGCTGCACGCAGAGGGAGACAAACTGAGCAGGCTCCCAGCATGGCTCACTAAGCAAGAAAACAAAAAAGACCCCATAGCAGTACTAATAGACGAAACGGGGGCAGAGGTCAGGAACCAAGAACACATAAACACCCTATTCGCTGATTTCTACGAGAAACTTTACGCCCCTAACCCGGAACTGGAACCGGAAGACATTCCGGATGCCCTAGCGGAGATAGGATTACCGAAACTAATGGCAGAACAAGCCCAACTATTAGATGCTCCTATTACAGTAGAAGAAATAGAGACGGTGATCTCCGAGCTCCCTTCAGGCAAATCCCCGGGCCCGATGGACTTTCGGGGGAGTTTTATAAGACATACAAGAGCACTATCAGCCCGAAGTTGTTAGAAACATACCAAGAAGGATACGAGGAATCGCAACTGCCAGACAGCATGTCGGAAACAACAATTGTGCCGATCCTCAAGCCCGGAAAACCCCCAGGGGAGTGTGTGTCATATAGAGCAAGTTCCCTTATCAACCAAGACGTCAAGATACTCACAGCGGTCTTAGCGAACTGCCTGAAATTAGTGATACCCACACTGATCCACTCAGACCAAACGGGCTATGTCCCAGGGCGCAACACGTCATGGAACCTCTGCAGACTACATTATGTTATAGAACAGACAAACCAGAGACAGGGCGAATGTGCGGTAGTGTCGTTAGACGCCGTCAAAGCATTCGATTCAGTTAGCTGGAAGTGGCTGCTGAGTGTCTTGGCCCACTTTGGCATGGGAGAAGGGTTTCTTAGATGGATTAGATTGCTATACAAAGACCCCAGGGCAAGAGTGAAAACAGGGAGACAGATCTCGAAAGCATGGAGAATATACAGGGGAACCAAGCAGGGCTGCCCTCTATCACCAATGTTATACATACTGGCCCTGGAGCCATGGGCGGTGTTCCTCAGGGCAGAATACGAGGACACAGGAATAGATATAGATGGAGTGGTACACCAGGTCTCACTGTATGCAGACGATATCCTCCTCTTTGTGGACAATCCGCGCGTCAACCTACCCTGCCTCTTAGAGGCGGCGGAAGCCTACACTAGACACTCAGGGATTGCCATCAATAAAGATAAAACTGTCCTCTTCCCCCTGGCCGAATTAAAACGAGTGCCCCGGGATGAACTCCCAGACATGGGTCTGGCGTGGGCGCCGCACTCCTTCCGGTATCTAGGGATCGAAATACACCACAACACTGTAGAGTCACATGAACGCAACACACTAGCAGCCCTAGATAAAATACAAAAGGCCATGGGCTTCTGGGCGACACTCCCACTGGGGATGATGGGTAGAGCGGCCATTCTGAAAATGGTGGTGCTTCCAAGATTGCT
This sequence comes from Ambystoma mexicanum, assembly GCA_002915635.3. Lineage (NCBI taxonomy): Eukaryota > Metazoa > Chordata > Amphibia > Caudata > Ambystomatidae > Ambystoma > Ambystoma mexicanum. The sequence continues at coordinate 904,996,147 of CM030321.1, read as the reverse complement.
ATATTACTTCACAAACATTCCGCACGCCATACCCAGAGCCTTCTTTAAGAAACTGAACACAATAACACGGGGGCTCCTGTGGGGAGGGGGGAGGTGCAAAATCGCCATGACAACCTTACAGAGAGAGTACGAGGAGGGGGGCATCAGGCTGCCCGATTTTGAAAGTACTATTTAGCAGGGCAACTGCAATTTGTGGTTAAATGGCTGGGAGAAGACGAATCAATAGATAAAACACTCCTCCAACCAGCACTGAAATCCTACTATCTACGTGAAGTCCCATGGCTCGACAAATCCCTGCTCAAGACCCTACCAAACATGCTGAAGCTCGCAATGGCGTTGTGGGCGAGGGCGTGGAGACTACAGAAGATCAAGAACCCTTGTTCAGCTCAGATCCCACTAGCGGGATTAGTAGGCACAGATCCCAACACACTTGCAATATACAGATCCCAATGGAAAGCGAAGGGTGCAGCACAAATTGGAGATTTGAGGAAAGACGAGTAGTGGGCAGAATTCCAGGACATGGTGGAGGACTGCGACATACACGAAGGTCAATTCATCCTATATAACAGGTTAATACTAACAATCAAGAAGAGGTGGCCAGAGTGGCCAGACCAAGAGGACATGGAACGGGAGTTGGATGCATGGTACGACATATCAGAAGGGGGACACACGACCTCCAGATTGTATGAACAAATGCTAAAAGCTAACAATTCGCAAGTGCTACGCACCAGAGAGAACTGGGAAGAGGAACTCGGGAGACCCCTTGGTGATGAGGAATGGTCCAGGGTGCTAAAATACCCAAAGAAGGTATCAAGGAACGCACGGTTCAGACAAGCACAACTATACGTCACGCATAGGGCATACCTCACGCCAAAGAGAATGGAAGCAATGATGCCGGGAGGCCCCCGCACATGCCCCCGTTGCCCGGAAGAGCAAGCAGACATGATACACATGTTCTGGACCTGCCCAGTGATACGGGTCTTTTGGGCCGAAATTAGACAGAGAGTGGCCAGCAGCGGACTCCGAATACAAGAAGAGAATCCTGAACTGTACTTGCTGGGTCTCTTCCCAAGAGGAGGCAGACACAGGGTGCACCTGGCTAAAATGACAGACCTACTATGCATATTAGCTAAACGGCGGATAGCAATGGCGTGGAACTCAAGGGAGGGCCCAAAAATAGATCTATGGTGGGCGGACTTTAAGAAATGGGCAATGACAGAGACAGCAGTGTGGATAAAGGCGGTGCAGAAAGGAGTGGGAGAAACGGGACAGAGAATGATGGCATGGAACTCTCTGATGCAGAATTTATTTGAACAAAGAGAAGACAGTGAAGAAGAAAACCTGGGAGGGGGGGAGGAACAGTGAAGGACAGTCATTCGATAAGCCCCCAGAACAGGAAGGCGTGAAAAGTGAACATTAAAACTGCCATGAGAAATGCGGTGGTCCAAAAGACTTGATCCCCCACCCACTCTGAGGCGAAAATGTGAAATGACATCTATGCCGAGTGCCATACAGCCAGTTATGTTTTTTTTGTTGGTTAAATGTTATATGTTTTGTTTGTTTTGTGTCATGTTACTAAAAATCAATAAAGAGTTATTAAAAAAAAACACGTCCGATCCGTATTGGAGAAACTCTGTCAACACCAGCTCTGCGCCAAGCTCGAAAAGTGCTCATTCCACGTCTCTGAGGTGGAATTCCTGGGCTTTATTCTCAGCCTGAATGGAATCCGAATGGATGTACACAAGGTAGATGCTATCCTGAACTGGCCATCCCTGAATTCATTCAAGGGGGTTCAAAGTATGCTGGGTTTTGCAAACTTCTACTGCCGGTTCATCCCAGGATTTTTGCTGCAAATCATGCATCCCATCACGTCATTACTAAGGAAAAGCAATAAAAATGTCCAGTGGACAACAGAAGCCAAAAGGCTTTCCAGGAACTCAAAGCAAGATTCACATCTGCCCCAATCTTATGCCACCCTCGCCCGGATCTCCCATACCTGGTGGAAATGGACGCCTCAAGCATGGCTATGGGAGCCGTCCTCTCACAAAAGGACCCCGAAACGTGCCAGTTACAACCTGTTGCCTTAAGGTTGTGTAAATTCACACCCCCTGAACTCAATTACGCTATCACAGACAAAGAACTCCTGGCCATTAAGTCAGCATTTAAGGCATGGCTGCACTACCTCTTGGGCGCCAGACACACAATCACTGTAACAACTGACCACCGGAACCTCCAGTACCTAAAAACGGCAAAGGCCCAATCCTCACGACCACTACGTTGGGCTCTTTTTTTTGCTGAATATGACTACGTGATTACATTTCGACCAGGGGTGAAAAACGGGAAGGCCGATGCCCTTTCCCATATGGGGGTGGAAGAGCAAGGGTATCAGACCCCTGAGCCAATAGTAATCATCCCGAGTGACAAGCTCCTAGGAATCACAGCAACCATAACTCAGAAAGAATTACATGAAGAAATACAGAACCTGATGAGTCCGGAGTAATTACAAGCGTGGAGTGCACAAGGAGAACATTACATGATAAAAGATCAGTTGCCCTACTTCAGGAATCGTTTATTCTTACCAAACCAAGAACTACGAGAACAAGTCATGTCCGCTTATCACGATTCCTTGATCGAGGGCCACCCCGGAATCGCTAAAACCCTAGCCAAGGTAAAACAAAATTATTGGTGGCCCACGTGGCATAAAGACATTATCCAATTCATCCTATCTTGTGGAGTGTGTGCTCAAAACAAGTCATCCAAGCAGAAACCGGCTGGGCTATTACAACCATTGGAAATCCCACCAGCACCCTGGCACACGTTGACCCTTGATTTTATTACTGATTTACCACCCAGTCAAGGATTTAACACTATTCTTATGGTTGTGGACCTTTTTTCAAAAATGGCACATTTCATTCCTCTTAAGGGGCTCCCAAATGCTTCCACTAGGGCAAAGGTATTTCTTGAAGGCATCGTATGGCTCCATGGGTTTCCTTCAGTTTTGGTCTCAGACCGAGGCACTCAATTCGTATCTAACTTCTGGAGAAAATGCTGCTCTATGGCCTAGATCGACATCCGGCTATCCACCAGTCACCATCCCCAAACGGATGGTCAAACTGAGAGGACAAATCAGACGCTCGAGCACTATCTGCGTTGCATGTTACACCAAGCTGAAGGAAGCTGGTTCGACCTATTATGGATAGCTGAATATGCTTATAATAATTCCCTACAGACCAGCACTGGGCAGACACCCTATTATACCATGCATGGCAGGCACCCACGTACTTCTGAGTTGGATGTTCCTACAACCCTGGAAATGCCAGCAGTCAAAACCTTGCACACAACCATTTCTCAAACCTTTAAAAGGGCAGCTGAACACCTACTTCAAGCTAAGAATCGCCAAAAGAAGTTTGCTGATGAACACCGAGCAAAGGCCCCCAACTACCAAGTGGGAGACAAAGTCTGGCTGGCGTCTAAACACATGTCCATTAAAGGAGCCCGCACTTTCCGTCCAAGATACCTGGGTCCATTCACCGTCACCTCCGTGATAAATCCTGTGGCAGTCAGACTAGCTTTGCCGTCAAACATGCAGATTCATCCTGTGTTCCACGTGTCTCTCCTTAAACCTGTTCAACCTCGGACCCGGGTAGCAACGCCACCGCAGCCAGTAGTAGTCGCCAGGGAGCCAGAATTTGAAGTCAAGGACATCCTAGAGTCAAAGTACATCAGATCCAAATTATACTACTTAGTAGACTGGAAGGGGTATGGTCCACAAGACAGGACATGGGAGCCTTGTGAGTACATCCATGCATCTCGCTTGCTTAGACGATTTCATCAAAACCATCCAACCAAACCAGGACCAGATGGAAGAGCCACCTTGAGAGGGGCTTTGGGGGGGAGTGCTGTCATGATTCCTGCCCCTCATGTCCTCAGCCCTCCAATATGGCAGGCTGGAGCCAGGCCACGATCACCTACATGGCCCTCAAGGGCCTCTCCATCCCTCCAAAGACCCATTTGGGGTCAGGCTTGGCGCTTGTGGCACCAGCCTCACTCACTCCCATAGGATAACATTGGGGATTGGACTTGTAGTGCATTGATGTGGACAAGATGGATGCCCCCACATATTTCGGTTCCCAGAACTGCATGTGCGGTCTAGTCTTTTGGGTGTGGTTCAGCCCAGAGACACCTGGGATATCCAGAGACTATTTAAGCCACACCCATGCTGAGAAGCATGCTTTCCGTTTTCTGCACCTGCAGCGTGACACTCACCGTGTTCGGATCGGTCTCTAGTAGGCCTGCATCTTTCTTCTGCGCTCAGCTCCTGCAAGAACACGAACACCGCTAGGAACAGCCTTACCTTGCAGCGCTTCTGCCCATCATTCATCGCTCCTTCTGTTTTGCGGGCATCTTCGGCAGTGTCATTCCATCCCGGCACGCCGCTTCCTAAGGAAAAGGGAAAAGAACAGAAAAAAGGCATTAGTAAACATTCTGCAAATCTTCGCTTATTTTTAAATACTGTACGAGCTTCAAACGCTTACCTGAATCTCAGCCGCTCCGGGGAGAACTCTGTCTCCGGAACTTCTCATCCATCTGCAAGAGGGAAAAGACACTCCAGGTTAGCGTGGAAACATCTAGAGGCGCTGCATACCGTGCTTACCCACCGCATTTGTTCTTCATAACCGGCATCCACGCTGAAAACCTCGTGGCACCTAAAAGACGCAGAAAAATAACTCAGTTCAATGCAAATACGAAAGGGGTGCATCGCGCATCGCACTCTCACTCACCTTCAGCGCTACTCATCTCAGCAGCATGCCGCCATCCCCAGACAACGGCCATCATTTAAGGAAGGAAAGGAACGAAGTTAGAGAACTGTTCAAAAGACTCATTATACTTACCTGTCGGACTCTTGCCAGTGAAGTAACTAGGCAGCAACGAGCCTGCATCAATCAACGCACCCCTGCGCTGAAAGCAGGACGGAGAGCACACTATCCAAGAAAACAAGGTGAGCTGTGGATCAAAGGGAAGGGTTGGACCCCGGGGAAGAAGGGGTTCAAGCACACAGAGACAACAGGGAGTTAAACTCTACCAATCTTGTGTTTCAGGCCCAGTCTCCAGTCGAATAGCCTCCAGGGAAGGGTTTGAGGTCGTAAGAGGTCAGAACAAGCTGAGTGACGTCCCCATGGATACCAGGTGAGCGTTACAAAACCCCTCTGACATCTGTCGTCTCCTGGAAGAACTTAACTTCGATGTCCTCCGTCTCACCAAGACATGGTTCACGGCTAGCTCTGTCACGAGCTTTGGCACTCTCCTCCCTGATGGCTACAAGATCCTCTCTGCACCCAGATCCACCCAGTCCTGAGGAGGAGAAGCCCTGATCTTCCCCGAGTGAATTCCTGCCTCTGTCATTCCCATGCAGACCTACGCCTCCTTCGAATGCCTTGCCTGCAGGCTTTCTCTCTCCTGGACACTCTCTTACCATGGGTACTATCTATCGGCCACATGGTCAGATCACACCCTTCCTCTCCTCCTCCCTCCTGGCTTTGAACATTCAACTCCTACTTCTTGGAGACCTCAACATCCCTCTGGATACTCCCTGCTCCTCCTCTTGACTCTTTTGTGACCTCTGTGATTCTTTCTCTATTTCTATTCTCAACTCTGGCCCGACTCACTCTGTAGGGCACACGCTTGATGTTTTGATCTCCTCTGACCTCCCCCTCTCCATCCCTCTGAACACTGCTCTCTCCGGGAGTGATAACTCCCTCGTTTCCTCCCATCTCTCCCTCTCTACCATGCAGGGCAAGCCAACTCCAACATTACCACCTACCTTCGGGCAAGCCAACTCCAATACTACCACCTACCTTCTTGGTCATCCGACCTATGAAGAGCGTGTCAGTTGAAGCTTTAGCCACCCCTTTCTCTCCCCCTCCTCTTGCTGACCCTCCCCTTGACATAGTCCTTTCCATGCTCTATTCTTCTATCTCTGATACCATGGATGTTCTGGCCCCTTTCAGGAGGATCTGCTTGAAGCCCAAAGACAAGTGCAACTCTTGGTACTACTCCGACCTAGCCACTCTTAAACGCAAGTGCAGGGTTGCTCAGAGGAAATGGCAGGCTTTCTCTTCATCCTCTGACATGCTGGCCTGCCGCCTGCGCCAAAGGCAATACCGCCTCATTATCCTAACTAAGAAGAGAGCCCACATTCAAGCCCGCATCTCTGAGGCATCTAACAACTCAGTCGAACTTTTCAAAATCTGCAAAGAGCTGGACAACCCTGCTGCAGTCTCTACCTCTCCTGTTGCCTCACAGGCCGTCTGCAATGCCCTTGCCTCTCAATTCATCTCCAAAATCCAGGACATCCTGTCCACCCTCTCATCCTCTCCAGCTCTTCCCCTTCTGTCTCTTCTAACTATTGCCCTCCTGCAGCCACCCCCTCTATCTTTCTCTTTCTTTCCTCTTTTCTCCCCTGCAAGGTTTCTAGACAAGTCCGATCTATGAAAGTCTCATCAAAACAGGTTCTTCCCTGTTCGTCTAAGACCATCAAGGACCACATTGACACCCTTACTCCTGCTCTGGCCGACTTCTGCAACCACTCCTTCGCCTCTGGAGCCTTCCCCTCCCCTCTGAAGCACTCCCTTGTGCACCCTCTTCCGAAGAAACCCACAGCCGACCCCTCATGCCTGGCTAACTACCGGCCGATCTCCATCACTCCTTTCCTTGGCAAACTCTTGGAAAAGCTGGCCATCTCCCAGCTTAATCTTTACAATGACTCTGTTGGTTGTCTGCATGACCATCAGTCTGGCTTTAGAGCTGCCAGAAGCATGGAAACTGCTCTCCTGAACACGCGTGAAAACCTGCTCTCCAACCTTGACTCTAACATCCCTCTGTCCTCATCCTACTCAATCTCTCTTCTGCCTTTGACACGGTCAACCATCCCAACTTGCTCCTCCTCTTGACTCTTTTGTGACCTCTGTGATTCTCCCTCTATTTCCATTCTCACCTCTGGCCCGACTCACTCTGTAGGGCACACGCTTGATGTTTTTGATCTCCTCTGACCTCCCCCTCACCATCCCTCTGACCACTCCTCTCTCCTGGAGTGATAACTCCCTCCTTTCCTCCCATCTCTCCCTCTCTACCTTCAGGGCAAGCCAACTCCAAAACTACCACCTACCTTCGGGCAAGCCAACTCCAACACTACCACCTACCTTCTTGGTCATCCGACCTATGAAGAGCGTGTCAGTTGAGGCTTTAGCCACCCCTTTCTCTCCCACTCCTCTTGCTGACTCTCCCCTTGACATAGTCCTTTCCATGCTCTATTCTTTTATCTCTGATACCATGGATGTTCTGGCCCCTGTCAGGAGGATCTGCTTGAAGCCCAAAGACAAGTGCAACTCTTGGTACTACTCCGACCTAGCCACCCTTAAACGCAAGTGCAGGGTTGCTCAGAGGAAATGGCAGGCTTTCTCTTCATCCTCTGACAAACTGGCCTGCCGCCTGCGCCAAAGGCAATACCGCCTCCTTATCCTAACTAAGAAGAGAGCTCACATCCAAGCCCGCATCTCTGCGGCATCTAACAACTCGGTCAAACTTTTCAAAATCTGCAAAGAGCTGGACAACCCTGCTGCAGTCTGTACCTCTCCTGTTGCCTCACAGGCCCTCTGCAATGCCCTTGCCTCTCACTTCATCTCCAAAACCCAGGACATCCTGTCCACCCTCTCATCCTCTCCACCTCTTCCCCCTTCTGTCTCTTCTAACTATTGCCCTACTGCAGCCACCCCCTCTATCTTTCTCTTGCTTTCCTCTTTTCTCCTCTGCAAGGTTTCTAGACAAGTCCGATCTATGAAAGTCTCATCAAAACAGGTTCTTCCCTGTTCGTCTAAGACCATCAAGGACCACATTGACACCCTTACTCCTACTCTGGCCGACTTCTGCAACCACTCCTTCACCTCGGGAGCCTTCCCCTCCCCTCTGAAGTACTCCCTTGTGCACCCTCTTCTGAAGAAACCCACAGCTGTCCCCTCATGCCTGGCTAACTATCGGCCGATCTCCATCACTCCTTTCCTTGGCAAACTCTTGGAAAAGCTGGCCATCTCCCAGCTTAATCTTTACACTGACTCTGTTGGTTGTCTGCATGACCATCAGTCTGGCTTTAGAGCTGCCAGAAGCACGGAAACTGCTCTCCTGAACACGCGTGAAAACCTGCTCTCCAACCTTGACTCTAACATCCCTCTGTCCTCATCCTACTCAATCTCTCTTCTGCCTTTGACACAGTCAACCATGCCACCCTGCTCCTCCTCTTGACTCTTTTGTGAACTCTGTGATTCTCTCTCTATTTCCATTCTCACCTCTGGCCCGACTCACTCTGTAGGGCACACGCTTGATGTTTTTGATCTCCTCTGACCTCCCCCTCTCCATCCCTCTGACCACTCCTCTCTCCTGGAGTGATAACTCCCTTCTTTCCTCCCATCTCTCCCTCTCTACCCTCAGGGCAAGCCAACTCCAACACTACCACCTACCTTCGGGCAAGCCAACTCCAACACTACCAGCTACCTTCTTGGTCATCCGACCTATGAAGAGCGTGTCAGTTGAGGCTTTAGCCATCCCTTTCTCTCCACCTCCTCTTGCTGACTCTCCTCTTGACATAGTCCTTTCCATGCTCTATGCTTCTATCTCTGATACCATGGATGTTCTGGGCCCTGTCAGGAGGATCTGCTTGAAGCCCAAAGACAAGTGCAACTCTTGGTACTACTCCGACCTAGCCACCCTTAAATGCAAGTGCAGGGTTGCTCAGAGGAAATGGCAAGCTTTCTCTTCATCCTCTGACAAACTGGCCTGCCGCCTGCGTCAAAGGCAATACCGCCTCCTTATCCTAACTAAGAAGAGAGCCCACATCCAAGCCCGCATCTCTGTGGCATTTAACAACTCGGTCGAACTTTTCAAAATCTGCAAAGAGCTGGACAACCCTGCTGCAGTCTCTACCTCTCCTGTTGCCTCACAGGCCCTCTGTAATGCCCTTGCCTCTCAATTCATCTCCAAAACCCAGAACATCCTGTCCACCCTCTCATCCTCTCCACCTCTTCCCCCTTCTGTCTCTTCTAACTCTTGCCCTCCTGCAGCCATCCCCTCTATCTTTCTCTTGCTTTCCTCTTTTCTCCCCTGACAAGGTTTCTAGACAAGTCCGATCTATGAAAGTCTCATCAAAACAGGTTCTTCACTGTTCGTCTAAGACCATCAAGGACCACATTGACATCCTTACTCCTGCTGTAGCCGACTTCTGCAACCGCTCCTTCGCCTCTGGAGCCTTCCCCTCCCCTCTGAAGCACTCCTTTGTGCACCCTCTTCTGAAGAAACCCACAGCCGACCCCTCATGCCTGGCTAACTATCGGCCGATCTCCATCACTCCTTTCCTTGGCAAACTGTTGGAAAAGCTGGCCATCTCCCAGCTTAATCTTTACACTGACTCTGTTGGTTGTCTCCATGACCATCAGTCTGGCTTTAGAGCTGCCAGAAGCATGGAAACTGCTCTCCTGAACACGTGTGAAAACCTGCTCTCCAACCTTGACTCTAACATCCCTCTGTCCTCATCCTACTCGATCTCTCTTCTGCCTTTGACATGGTCAACCATGCCACCCTGCTCAACCGTCTCATGATAACCTGGGTATCAGCTGTCAGGCTCTGGCCTGGCTGACCTCTTTCCTCTCTGATTGACCCTCCCAGGTCCAACTTGGGTCCTTCCTTTCCACTTTCACACTTTCTACCTGTGGTGTAACCCAGGGGTCTAACCTCTCTTCCTGTCATTTCAACCAATACCTAGCACTCCTTGCCCTCCGCATTGCCACTCTCTCCTCCAACCTTCAGTGCTACATGGATGATGCTCAGCTCGTTTTTAGGCTTCCCTCTGCCAGCTCTCCTCCTTCTCTCATCTCCAACTGTCCTTCTGCTATCCAAGAGTGGTATGCCTCCAATGATCCCTGCTTCAATGCCAGTAAGATAGTGATTCTCCTCATCAGCACACCTGCACCCTCCTTTCCTGTCACTCTCTGGCCGGCCTCCCTTGGCCCTCTTCCTGTGCCCACCTGTTAAGCCAAGAACCTTGGATTCCACACTCTCTTTTTCCCCTCACACCTCTGACGTCTCTAAGAAGTCAAACTATCAACTGCACCTCCTCAGAGGTATTCTTCCTTTCCTCTCCTTCCCCCAGAATCTTACTGTTTCTAGAGCTCTGGTTCTTTCCAGGATGGGCTATTGCAACAGCCTCTTTCTAAATCTACACACTTCTACTCTCCGCTCTCTGCAAATCATCCAGAACAGGACTGCAAGACTTGTCCTTGGCCTCAAGCCCTGGGATCGTATCTCTCCTGCCCTGAAATCTCTTCATTGGCTCCCAGTGGCTGCAAGGATTAAATTCAAAACCCTTTGCATTGTCCATATGGCTTTCTGGGGCCTAGGTCAAGGATACCTTCAACTCTCCCTCTGTAAATACCTTCCTACTCAAGCTCCTCGATTCTCCACCTCCAACTCCCTCAGGGTCAGTCGCTTCTCCAAGCAACGAGTTGGTGGTAGATCTCTTTCCTCGGCTGGGGCCTTCCTCTGGAACAGCCTCCCTGCCACTCTGAAACTAGAGGAGAACCATCTCCGGTTCCAGAAGCACCTCAAGACCTTCCTCCTTACTTCTGCTTTCGCTCTCCCTCTCCCTTGCTGATCTGTCTGCTTTGGCACCGTGCACCTGGTTTACCCTCTGATTTTGGGCCCAGATCCATGCCCACCCAGCCACTACCCACACTGCCCCTGGCAACCCTTGCATTTGGGTCTGTATCTGTTACCCTACAGTCCCCTTACCTGCACTTACCAGACACCCCTTGTCTACGATCAAAACCTGCACTTGCCACCTTGCTGGCTGCACTACCTGTTTTTGTTGTTGTTTCCCGTGCTCAGCACATTCCATTTCTACCCTCTCCCTTACACTTTCCCCCTTCCCTCTCCCCTGCACTTGCGAGTTCGCAATGTCACTGGGCCTAGTAAGATTGTTGTTTTGTCCTCCCTTGCTCCCCTCCCTTGCCTCGTCGCTCTGAAACACTTGTGTATGAGCGTGATATAAATAAAATATATCATATCTGTCAGAAAAGTGAGTAGGGATGATAGTGAGGGAGAGAGGGACAGGATAGAGGTTGTGCTCATCTGTTGATCTGTGCAGAACCAGGATGCACTGGCATCTGGGTGTGTGAGCTTTCTAGGTGTGCTTTGTTATGTGCACTGGGCTTGTGTCCGGAAGGGTGGTACCCAATGTCTGGGTTGTTTGTTGTCTGCAGGGATTGGCTTTGCAGTATGAATAGAGAGTGGTGACTGGTTTGCGTGTTTTTGGTGGGTTGTTACACTAGCTCTCTGGCGTGTGTAGTACGTGAGAGTCGGCATCTGCGTTCAGAGCTGACGGTGGGATTACCTAGTGTACTTGATGCTTTTATTATGGCACAACATTTTCCCCCCAAAATGCAAGTTTATTGATTTTCTGTTTACATTGGTCTAAAAAGAATTAAGAGCACAGTACAAAAGCGAATTCAACACACATCTTGCATTCCAACTTCCTACATGCAAACCCCTCAGTGTAACCCCCACCCCATTTCCCTTGTGCCCCTCCACCTGGGAGTGCCCCCCCTTTTTGCTTTCAACTTTACTGCACAACCGTCTAGTACCTCACATGTAATGAATTTCCATTAATCAAGCCTCAGATAACTGCCCTATCCACCAGCCTTTAGTGATAGGCTATCTCGATTAAGCCACCCCCTCCACTGTGGTAATATATATCTGCATGAAATGCATCTGGCCTAACTCAATATTGCTGCTTTTGTGTGGAAGCAAATCTGCTAAGCGCTCCATTTCATAAATGCCCCTTGCTTTACTGGCCCATTCCTGTTCAGAGGGCACTTTTCATCTTTTCCAGAGTATCAACAAACAGGCCCTTGCCACTAATAATAATAAGGGTACCATGTGCGGCACTCCTGTCCAGTGCTCGTCTTTGTGCTGTTGTCCGAATAGTACCAACATGGGACACCCATCTCTGTGCATTTTTTTTTATTATTTTTTTTATTAATTTGTTTAGTCGTAAAACAACTTTTCAAATCAATTACATGATACAAGTCAACATTATTTCATCAATTTTGTCATTGAAGACATAGAGAGAATTAGGAAGAAAGTAATCTAAACTCTTAATACAACTCTCCTCGACACGTCCTCTATGTCTGCATTACATAATGCTTTCCCATCAGATCAAATACAGCATAGATAACACTTTATAAGGTTAACATTTTTCAGGCTCATTTGAGCGATCATCTAATCAATTTTTTCCAAGCTCATTTGAGCAGTCATCTAATAAAATTAAATCCAAGAATTGCGTGATTGCTATTTGAATTGAAATTCTTGGACTAGAGAAAAGAGTTTGCCATTTCTGAAATTGGGTTACACGACTCTGAAATGTCAGTTTATTCTTAAAGCACCTGTTTCTTGCCTCTGTTACTGCTCCACAATCAACTAATAGATGCTGTATAGTTTCAATCTGTTCTCTATTCTTGCAATGTCTGCAATAATTTTGCTCACTTGTAATGATCTTTCTTCTGTGAAGTATATCACGGGTGCTGTATAGGTTCAACTTAAACCTCATATACTTTCTCCTAAAGTGAGAGCTTGGATATTTTCTAAGATAGGATGCGATTGTGCCATGCTTCTTCAACCCGAAAAGGGCAATGTTAAAATCCTTATAGGTTGAGCATTTGATGTTTTCAGACCAATCATGCCGAAATATTTTTACCTTGGCCCGATCAGGATTTGATATCAGTAAATCAATGGTGATTGCCGCATCACTAAGTGCATCTAACGTATGGTTGCGCCATTTTCGAGGGAAGGAGCAATTTGACGTAAGGAGATTGTGAGCTCCAACCTTCAAAATGGTTGGTTTCTCCAGGCCAGTTAGTGCTTTTCGTAGGAATGCACATTGTTTCCACACTACTTGTGAGTAAAGCGATGTGAGTCCTAGTTCAAAGCGAATTAACGCCATCGGTGCACAATCCGGAAGACACAATACTTATTTCCGATAAGAGGATTCTATTCTATCCCAGAATATGCCTTTCTTGTGTGAGCAGGCCTCAACTCCATAAAGTAAGATGGGTGTAACTTTCATCTTATAAAACGTGATGATGTGCATCACTGAAAACTTCCCGAACTTTCGTAGAAGTATTCGGGATTGAGACACCAGGGATTGTAACTTGATCTTTATCTCGCATTTATATTGCTCCAGTGTCTTTTTGTGTTGCACCATAACGCCTAAGTATCTGTACTGACTAACAATGTCCATTTTACTTTGCTGCAGGTGCCATTTAAAGTTGTTCACTCTTGAGTGTCTCTTCGAATTACATACGACTATCTGGGATTTATGTACGTTGATATTTAGATTATTGTCCTGAGCATATTCACCTAATCGATTTAGCATGTTTTGCAGTCCCCCTGGAGTCTGTGACAGGAGAATGAAGTATCTGCATATAATAAATATGGGACTCGCTGTAATCCTATTCTCGGTGGGTCCCCTACACAGTTGTTCAGAAATCCACCCATTTCAAGTATGTAGAAATTGAACAAAAAGGATGCCATGGCACATCCTTGTTTTAGACCCCTCTGTGTTATGATCCTCGGTGATAGCAGGCCATTGAGGGTTATACGTACTTGCATAGATGTATTCGAATGAAGCAAGATTATCAAGGAAAGTAATGTGCTCGGACAATTATGCTTTTTAAGTTTGATGTAGAGTCGCTCTCGATCAATTGAATCGAAAGTGGCTCTAAAGTCTATAAATCCAAGGTACAATGGTAGATCCCACTTTAGCTGCTGAGCCTGTATCATAGCGAGGCCAAATATATTGGGGATTGTTCCTAGTCCCCTGACGAATCCTGACTGGAAAGGGTCTAGCAATGATTTTTTTTCAACCCAATAATTAAGTTCATTCAGTATAATCCTACTAAAAATTTTGCCTGGGGCATCTAGTAGTGATATCGGGCGGTAGCTATCTGGAGACTGACGATCGCCCTTTTTATAGATTGGAACTGTGATCACCTGGGACCATGTTGGAGGAAGTTTCTGATGAAAATTAACTGCAGTAAAAATGCAATGCAAAATAGTTGCCCATATTTCAGGATGCTTTTGCATAGCAAAGTTAGGCAGTCCATATGGCCCCACTGCTTTTGATTTACTAGCAGTTGTTATCAATTGGAATATCCCAGCCTTGGTAAACAACAGGTTAAATGGGATGATACTATTGAGGTTACCAGGGGGGAACTACCTCGAGGTGCAGCATAAAGTTTGGTAAAATGCGAGACCCAAGTTTGTGTATCCACAGCGGTTGACTGAACACAGACCTGACGTAGACCAACAGATTGATTCATTTCTGCCCACATTTTTTAAATATTCTTACTAGCAAGTATTTTTAGCATTTCCGCTCCATCTTTCTGATAGAGCGCACTTCGATGAGACCTAATCCAGTTTTTATATTCATTGCGTAACTTCCCAGCAAGATGTAATCGAATGGCGGGGGGATGCTTTACAAGTTTCCTTAATGCTGCACGATACGCTGTTCTCCTTACGCTTACCAAGTTGTCAAATGTGTGCAGATGTTTTTCATTTTGTTGTTTACTTGTAGTATTTTTTGTCTGTCGAAATATTTGCAGCATATTACTATATGCAATTCCCGAATTATCTATTGTATTCTTATTGCTAGAACTTGACTCTTTAAGGAGATCACTAAAATGTATAAGAGCATCCTCCGACCATCATAGACGACATCCTCCTGAGTTTACAACCAAGCAGCCCTCCGTTGACCCCTTTGCGGCAATTTTTTTTTTGCATTTGGTCTCCTAAGACGGCAGTCAGCATGTTATGGTCACTAGCTTCTGAAGCTATGACAGAAAAATTACGGACAGCCGGCCATAAAACCATGTTTACATAGATGTAATCTATAATGGATGACTTGGGACCTCTGTGCCAAGTTGCAGCCGGCGGTATATCTGCTGAGAAATCTCCATTCAAAACATGCAACCCTCTGTGCTGAACTAGGGCTAGCCACCGTCTATGTCTTTGATTAACCGGCTCACTCGTATTCTCCAGATACCTCAAATTTAGGTCGCCGGCGAGTATGAGTGAGCTTGTGTGCCGGTCACCAGCCACCATGTCTAGTAAACTGTTTAGATCTCTGAAGAAGCAGTCATCAGTAATTGCGAGTGTGTTCCAATACAAGTTTAGCACGGCATAGGCAACATCACTGAAAATGGAAACCTTGACCAACATCATTAAATCATTCGGTATTGCCCATAATTGTGACAGAATACCACATCTTTTCCTGACTGCTGTAAGGAGACCCGACATTGGCCTACCCCTTTGTGTCTTAATAGCAGGATTCAAATGTACTTCATAACTGTCCCAAATTGGGGGATTTATTAACCAAGTTTCTTGCAGAAGTATTAGGTCAAAACTATTCAAATGATGCGAATCATTGTTGGCAAGATGTTTATGACCTCTAGTATTCCAGCTGATTAAAGTGAGGGATTGGATAACTTTTTGGCTAAGCTATTTGCGCTCACTATTATGTGTACAAGAACATGGTAGATTAAATGAGACATGATTTTGTGTTTTAGCATGTGTTATAGGTTTTGACTGATCCACATGCAATTGTTGATTTTTGGTTGCATCTTGGATGATACGGTCAATACTAAGGTCAAAACCCAATGAGTTTAAGGCATCCTTTGATTGCCAGATTAGATTTTGCACCACCCTCGACTGTATCCAGAGTCTCACCATATTCACATTTTTGCGTTCCACAAATTCTACCAGAGCCAAATCACCTGACACAACGTCTTCAAGCTGTTGGATGTCAGAGAATATCACCATAACAGCCCTACGATTTAGGTCGTATTGGGTGAATGGCGGAGGCTTACATGCTAAAATCAACGAGTGGGGAGATGGATTCGCTTTGATAGAGATATTTTTCCCTGTCTCGATCTTATTCCCGGGTTTCTTCGTCCGTGCCGACTCCCTCATTAATGTGGGAGTGGGATGTGAATTTCCCAGAGCATTTTCAATCATTCGCTGAATAGTATCTGACAGGTCACTCGTTAGGACGCTATCCTGTGCGCATGGTTCTGCCATAGCGGATTCTTTAAGGCAACTTTTACTTTTTCTAGGCTCCTCTTGATCTCTTTTTTGGATGTTTGTGGGTGTGTTTGTGTGATTGGATTGAGCTACCAGCTCTTGACTCAGTGTCGAGCTTGAGTTAATCTGATCTTGTTTATCTTTATTTTGGATACATTCACAAGCTCTCCTGGGTATTTATATTAGCGCTTGTTGACGGTTTGACATATAGGCATCAACTGCCTTCCTGATGTCAGATCTATCACAATAACTGTTTTGTATATTATTATCACCAATTTCTTTGCTCGCATTTGACTTCACATTGTTAATGTCTGTCGAATTGCAAGCTAGCAGAGGACGAGTTGCATTTTGAGGGCATAACGCCTGTATGAGTTCATTCAAGGGGGAATAATCCAAAGCTTGGACAGGTTGAGTGGAGGATGCATCCTCATTTCTCTTATTGCGCATTTGTTGCGCATATTTTTTCTTGATTGCCTGGGAAATGAGTATTTGATTTTTTTTCGGGAGGGTGATTGCTTTTATAAAACGTTTTGTCGCAGCACTTCCCTTGTGCTTCATAGAGTGCTCGTTTTTAGGTAATTTCACATTTCCTGTCTTAGGTTTTTGAGATGTTTTGCTTTTCGGTTGTTGTGAGGTCTCTCCACATACAATTATTGCATCAATATTGTTCTTATTATTTTGCTTACTTGCACTCGATGTTGCCGAAGTGAAAATCGGTTATATAGAGCCCCTTTTGGAGGCACGTTCGATTTCCCCAACGGAATCACATTTTCTGTTTGAGATAAGCTCTTGGTGCTCCCCCAAGGATCATATATGATGGTAGCTATATGGCGGAGAACATTGGTAATTCCTTTACTTGACCTATTCACAGGGAGGGTGGAACTGTGATTTTTAGACTCATGTTCATGATCAGTTTGAGAAGCTATGGTGCTGGTAGTTGTACTTGGCACTGGGCTCCAAGAATTCTGAGCATTATTCAACTGAATCTCGCTCCTTAACATTTCATGTGATAACAACACTTTTTGCATGCAGGCCTCTTGTGTCGCCAGCCGTGCATCTATTGTTTGATATATATGACCTAATGCTTAGATGGCTAGATTCATGGCTTGTAACGTGATGTTTAAGGATGAATCTGGTGTTTCATAAGAGAATGAAGTGTTTCATCCCTGTGTTTTGGTGTGAATGACACTTATTATTTCTGATATTGAAATGGAGGTGTTAGATTCTGTCATGATAGATGACACGTCAGAGAACATTATTGGTGATTTAGATAGGTTTTCAGACATTAATTTGTTTGAAAATGCAGAATCATTAGGATCTAAATCAATTATAACTACATCTTTAGAGGATGAAACTGATTGAGTCTTTGCTGTATGCTGCGCAGTCGCAGGTATATTTTCAAGCAATATTGTATCCGTTATAGAATGGCAAGATGAGGCATTCGCTGACTGCTCATTACATAGATCTTTGGCTAGTGCAGATTCAGCGGGCATAGTGACATAATTCTCTTTATCAACAATTGGCTGTTTGTTTGCCCGCCAAGTTTTAGCTCTATGAGCTGACAAAGAACCACTACAAAATTGCCGTATGTCCATGTTAGGCAACCCCCCTTTGAATCCTTTAGTCCTGTTAGGTGTAGAATTCAAATTTGTGCTTACTTGTTGAAGAACAGCAGATTCAGAGTTCATGCGGGTGATGAGAGACGGCGGCATTCCAATTTTGAGGCCGAAAGTTCTCATCGTTACCAACCGGCACAAACAATCAAAATGTGCAGGGCCACATTACTGTTAACTATCTATACAAGCAAATGGTGTAAACGTACCACAAGACCTGCCTCAAGTCTCGACGACGAGGCGAAGAGGCAAAGAGGTACTTGTGGTACTTGCTTGGTGCGCGCGCGCTGGTGCGCGCGCACGTCCGTTTCTAAGGGAACTGCACAAAAGGCGGCGTGGCTCTGCACACTATACAAAGAAACAAAAGTAAAAAAGAGCGTTTTACTTGAACGTCTCTTATAAATAAACGTCTCTTAGTCTTCTTGCAGATGTAGCGATTACGGTCACTCCAGTAGCTTATGGAATGCAATGCTGCAATAGAAAAGCGGCAGAAGCAGCGTTCGTTTTCAATCCGCGTCCAAAGTACCGAGGCAAAGAGGTACTTGTGGTACTTGCTTGGTTCGCGCGCGCTGGTGCGCGCCCACGTCCGTTTTTAAGGGAACTGCACAAAAGGAGGCGTGGCTCTGCACACGTCACTCCAGTAGCTTATGGAATGCAACGCTGCAGTAGAAAAGCGGCAGAAGCAGCGTTAGTTTTCAATCCGCGTCCAAAGTACCGAGGCAAAGAGGTACTTGTGTGCATTCTATCCACCGAAGCACTTCTTTCCAAAACATCTGTGCTTTCTCATATGCCCACCACATGAGCCAGAATGAGGCCCACAAACCACACTTCCTCCAACACTAAGAAGGCCTTCTGGTGATGGGGCCCGCGTCACATTCAAATCTCACTTCGCCCAGCCCCTCCAACTCTCTATGGATCAGATGCTTCTCCAGGCAGAGAGTGGGGGGTATATCTCTCTCCTCTGCACGTGGCTCCCTCTGGAATGGCCTCCCTGCCCCTCTCAAACTTCAGCCGGATCACCTGAAGTTCTGGAAGCAGCTCAAGACCTCCTCTGCTTTCACTCTCTCCCTCCCCTGCTGACTTATCTATCTGCTGCACCGACGGGTTGCCTGGCTACCCTCAGAGCCTCAATGGGTACCATGCGCCTCCATGATCAGTCTCCACTGCACTGCCTCCGTACCTAAAACGCACTTAGGGGCTGTAACTGTAACCTCTACAGTCACCTGCCTCCTTGTACTACCCACAGCCTCGCTGCCCTGGCTGCACCTACTCAGAGTACTTGCTGCCCTGATGGCACTTCACCCTCTTGCTTCCCTCCCTGCCCTTTGAGCTGTTGCACTTGCACTTGAATGATCTGAATGACGGCCTAGTAAGATTGTTTGTCTAATCCTCCCTCTGTCTTCCCTACCCTGTCTTGTCATGCCTTGAAACACTTGTGTATAGGTGCGTTGTAAATGGCATATATCAGATCTGGTGTTTGGAAACATTTAAGCCAGTCTCTGTGAGTCACATCGAAATTTGTGTTATCATTTAATTCTGGGCATCTTATAGTGACATGCTATTCAGGTTTTATCTGCCTTTACACACACTATTCTCCAAAAGGAGTCTGTCATCTCAAAGCCCCAGTTTTGCTCCCGTCTATTTCAGGCCCCGCGCCCATCTTTGGTCTTAGAAGAATGGATCTGTTCAGCAGTGACATCAGGCCTGCACAGCCTATCCATATGTTTACGATTATCTCAAGGGGAGCCAGTTTGCTTTCCAGATCTGCACTCCATTTAGGAGCAAGCATGATCCCTTTATTTATTTTATTTATTATTTGGGTATTTATAAAGCGCCTGTACAGCAAAAGGAGCAAAAGGTGTTTCAAGGCGCAACAAGGCAAAAGAAGGGTTGGGGGATGAAGAAAAAACTAAAACGGTTCTACAAGGCCTTGTGTCATTCGGATTGGGCAAGTGCAGTAACAAGAAGTGCGGGGGAGACCATAGTGGTGAAGTGCTGGTCAGGGCGCAAAAGGGTCCATGGGTTAGGTGAGTGCTAAGGGGAGGCAGGTGGAAAAGTGCCAGGGGAATGAAGAGAGTGCAAGGGAAAGAAGGTCGACATGCTAAGTGTGAGGGATGGGGCTGGAAGGGCTCAAAGGGGTGCAGGCTCAGCCAGGCCAGTGCATAGGGACAGATCCCATAAGGGCAAGTGCAGGTTAGGGAGGGGGGAAAGGGGAGACCAAGTGCAGGGTAGATTGGTCGAGGAGGGCCTGGCGTCCTGTACGAATCAGAATGAGACAGGAGCCAGTCAAAAGAGGCATAGTGGGACATTAGCAGGGGAGGGGGAGAGGGCAGGAGGAAGAGCAAAGGAGTGTCTTGAGAAGCTTCCGGAATTTAAGAAGAACCAGCTTAAGTCTGAGAGGGGCAGGGAGGCCATTCCAGAGGGAGGCACCTGCAGAGGAGAACGATCTACCCCCACATACTCTGCTTGGAAAAGTGTCTGATCTGCAGAGAGTTGGAGCAAGAAGACTGAAGGGATCTAGCAGGAAGGTATTTAGGGAGAGTTGGGTGTAGCGGGGTCCCAGGCCCCAGAAAGCCTTGTGGATGATGCAGAAAGCTTTTTTACTTGATCCGCGCAGCAACTGAGAGCTGGTGGAGAGATTTTAGGGCTGGAGAGATGAGGTCCCTGGCTTCAGGTCAAGGATAATCCTTGCAGTCCTAGTCTGGATTAGTTGAATGGGGCGAAGGGAGGAATTAGGCAGATTCAGGAAGAGGCTGTAGCAGTGTTCCATCCTGGAGAGGACCATAGCTCTGGAGACATTGAGTTTCTGGGGGGAGGTGAGGAAAGGGAGAATGCCTCTGAGGAGGTGCGGCTGAAAGTGGGCCTTCTTGGCAAGGTCCATGATGTGAGGAGAGAGAGGAGTCAAAGAGGAAACCAATGTTTTTTGTGTCAGAGAAGGTTAAGGGAAGGAGGCCCATGGAGAGCGGCCAGAGGGTAGGAGGGAAGGAGGGAGCTGGGGTCCCAATGAGAAGGATCTCAGTCTTACTGGCATTAAGGCAGAGATCGTTAGCAGTACACCATGCCTGAATGAGAGAGGAAGAAGAGGCGGCAGAGGAGGGAAGCTTGAAGGAGATCTGTGTGTCGTCCACATAACACTAGAAGTTAGGAGAGAAGGCAGAGATCAAATAGGCTAGAGTGGCAGGGTAGATGTTGAAGAGCCACGGCGAGAGGATAGAGCCCTGAGGGACACCACAGGTGGAGAGTGAGATGGAGGAGAGAAAAGGGCCCAGTTGAACCTGGGAAGGTCGGTCAGAGAGGAAGGAGATCAACCAGTCCAGAGCCAGGTCCTTGATGCCAATCAAATGGGCTAAAGGGGCAAGGTAGATGTTGAAGAGCCACGGTGAAGGATATTGCAGATACTGAAATGCCAAGAACTTTCCAATGTTTAAGTCTTCTTCCAGCGGTTGAATTGTTTTTCTTTTCTTTTTGAATTGAAACTACCTACTTTCCATAGATGTCCCACTCTTCATAACCCTGCCTCAAACCAATTCAGAAACCTCAGTGGATCCATGATATGATATGATATGGCATTTATAACGCGCCTATAAACAAGTTTTTCAAGGCGTGAGGAGGCAAGGGAGTGGAACAGAGGGAAGACGGAGACAATGATCTTACTAGGCAAGGTGATATTGAGATCGCACAAGTGCAGGGGAGGTGGGGAAGGGGAAAAGTGTGAGGGGCAAGGGGAAGGGGAAGTGCAGTACATAGGATAAACAGTAAATAAATAGAAACAATAAATAGGAACAATAAATAATAAAGATAGTGCACCCAGCTGGTGGCAGGTGCATGGTTAAGTGCAGGCATCAGGTGTCAGTGCTGGTAGGGGGCTGTAGGGATACAGAAAACATCCCCAAAGTGTAAGGGATGCCAGGGGTGCAGTGCAGGTTTGCAACTGATGGGGAGGGGATATGGGCCCGAGAACAGAGGGTGGCCAGGTGATCAGTGCAGTTTCAGCCAGGAATTCAGCATGGGAAATGATAAGAGAAAGCAGAAGCAAAGCGGAATGTCATCCCTTATAGGTGGAACCCATGTATGTGGCTGTAGGAGGTAGGCCATGTGGTTAGATACGCGGTAATCCTACCTTTCTTGCATAGATCCCACAAGGGTCCCAGTATGTTATGGTTTCTAATTCTAATGGGGATTCTCCATATGGGAGCTCACTCTCCTACCATAACTGGAGGCAGCAGATGATTCTCCAAGTAAATCCAGTTCTTATCCTTATCTCTTCGTAGTTGGGGTATTAGAACACTTAGTCGAGAAGCTCTATAATAGCTTTCTAAGTCTGGGAGCCCCACTCTCTCTGATTCTTTCAGCGATAGCAGAGTATGGTATGTTATTCATGGTTTCTTCCTTTGCCACAGGAAACATACAATCCTGAATTTAATCTCCTCTAACACCCTTCCTGACACTCTAACGGGCAACATCTGGAAAACAAAGAGGATTGTAGGTAGAAATGCCATCTTATTAAAAAAATAAGAGTCAAACCTCTGCACCATCTGATTGTTTAGTAACAAAGTTATCCGCGTTTGTTTGTGGAGGGTATAGTTGAATAAAGAGGCTTCAATTTACAGTCTATTGTGTTAGTCTGTAATTTATTCGTTTTTTACATGTGCTCCTTCTGAATTTAACTACTTATTCTTTGTCTTCTATTGGTTGTCCTCCTTTTAGATTTCTCTATGATGTTGAACTTCAAATTCTGTTGAGTTCAAATTCCTTAATAATTTCAGCAGGTGTTCTTGGTCAACTTGTTGTTGACTATTTATGGGATTCTCCTGGTCAGAATGTAACTTAAAGTCTTTTTATTCAACTATACAAGCCACAAAACCCACGTGGATAACCTGGTTACTAAACAATCAGCTGGTGCAGAGATTTTTTGAATTTGTTCATGGATATTGGGCAGACACAATATGAGGGACAAAACAGTGACAGCCATATTCAACTAATCCAGCAATCAGGCATTATTCGCCAAAGGTTTGTACTGTGCCTGCAGTCACCTAGAAATGTCATCTTAATCGCATTCAACAGACCCATCCACGAAAAGGTGTATGTGGTGTCGCCACTGCCGCAGGTAGGCCACGTCACACAGGTACGGGTAAATGTAGGGCAAGCTTTATTGTTGCCTGGTCAGGGGTTGGGAACTGTGACACCTTACTAGATAAATGGTAGTGATACAGACACTGGTTAAACCAAACCCTTTAGTCAGCTCTGTTCTTAATTGTCTTAGCCAACCGTTCCCCCTAGAATCTCCACACCTGAAAACTCAGACATTATCAGAATTCTCACCACAATATCACAGACTTTGACAACCCAGTCCACGCACCAAGATGAGACTACAGCATCTCTCCCTCTGTTACTATGAAAATGTGACGAATGAACTTCCGGGGCACCAGTTGTCCAGGGATGAACAGCAGTTTCTAAACCATCAATCAGTGCCACACCTCTAGTACACAACAAGCAATCTGAACAGATTGGTACACAAGTAAATTATAAACCTCCTTGTCCAATTTTTGGTAACGTGGACAGAATGTCAGGCTGACCTGTGCAAGGTTGTGGATCGTTGGTTAGTTGCAACACAGCGAAAATACAATTATTACCCAATGATAAAAGGCACTGTCCAGTCAAGGTTGTATACAAATATCTACTTTATTATTATTACAAAAGGCAGTTCTAGCACACTACAAAATACAACCCACCCTATGAAGGAACACAGAATACAGACAGTTTAACGAAGGAAAGGGATGCACTGTGGATACTGACAGGAAGGTAGTCCGTAAAGCAATCAGTCTTAACTGTTCAAGGTTATTTGGTTTCAGCACCAAGCGTGCAAGGGGTCGTAAATGCCACCAGGTGCCTTCACAGACTAACTCGTAGGACAGAACCACATTGTACCTGGTGCTTGACATATTCTTGATGCTCGACAGCATCAAGTGGGTTAGAGGATACTATGCAGCTCCTGCTACAGAGTTCAAGATGGGAGACAGCTGCAGGTATCAGGTGGCAGGCAGTTCAGCAAGCAAGGCTGTATGGTTGGCTGCAGGCTGGCCTACATGGCGGCACAGGGTCAAGAATCGTTGTCTCTGTGCTGTTTGGCGGATCTGGAATGCTGGTGGAGGAGTCTCGAACGGCTTTAGTGACTTCAGTGTGATAACAGTCAGTGGTGCAGCTAGTTGTGGTTCGAGGCCTTGACTGTCTCAAAAATATCATTAAAAGATGGATGCTGGTTGATGCTTGTTGTGGCACTCCTCCTAGCTTCTTCGCAGGGATCGTGTTGTCCTTTAAAGCAGACGTCCCAAAGCTGAGGAGAGTGTTAGCAGGCAACGGTCTTGTCCATTGTTCAGAGACTCTCTTGCACTTCACACCTAGAAAGCTTGCTGTCAGAACCTAGCAGGGCACTCTGTGTACTGGCTGGGTACCGGTTCTGGAGCTGCTGGATGGGACCTCTGAGTCTGGTATATCCCTCTTTTGCCTGTGAGATGTTTAGGGGAGGGATCTTGCTTCCTTCTTGGAAATCCTGGCCTTCCTTAACTGGCCGAAGCTGTAAGGTAGACTGTACCTTTAGCCAGTGTCAAACGCTGAGTTTTTCTTTCCCGCTTCTGGTGAAGCCTTCAGAAGATCTGCTAAGTGAGGGGCTCAGCCTTCTTTTTAAGCCAGGTGGAGTCCCAGTGATTTGTGCAGGCTAAGCCAAACTTAAGGAACCAATCCGGGGTCCCTACCAAAAATCTTCTGTTATGCTTGAGGTCAGGACTAGACTGATTTGCATCAGGAAAGGTAAAAGTGACATCTGTACTCCTTAGTCCCACCTGTCTGTTGTAGCTCAGAGGGTCTCTCTGGTTAACTGAGCCCTTTGCGGCTCTTGATCAAAGCGCAGTTCTCCCTTGTAGTTTGTGAAGAGAGCAGACTTTCTGTCTTCCTTAAATCACATACTTCTCCCTCTGAAAGGGGCCTGCACTGCAGGGGTTGCCTATGGTAAATAGTGGACCCATACATGTCATTTACCGTCCTACATACAGAGGAGTGGGAGCTGGCTTCAAGGTGACACATTGCATATCAAAGAGGTGCCCATTGTTAAGTTCTGTGACCGGGCCTATTTGCAGACCTGCTTCAGTTAACTCTCATCAGTATGCGCCGCCACCACACAGAAATTAGACAATAGCACAGGGCGAATCCATGGAGTCTTTGATATTTAATTAGGCTGGCCGTGGGAGGAGGAAGGTGTTGCCCTTCTCCTCTGGATGTTTTTGTGCACCCCTCGCTGTCACGTGTCAAATAAATGAGACAGGGAGGACTGCGCCTGTATGCTGTGTCCCCCAGAGTACACTGGACTATGTGTTTGTTGTGATGCAAGCATTACAAAATGTGTGCTGATTAGCCCCACTCATTTTCGGAGGTTGAACTCCCATCATTCATTTTCCTTTTTGAAAAAATCAGGCGAGCGCACACTTACTGTGCGGATGGTCGAATTCCTAAAAGACAACAACCAGAAATGAAAACCCAGAAATGATCAGCACTTCAAACCCTTCATTCAGGAACCCAGCACCAGCCCAAAGGTCTCCCCACCATCTGGCCAATAAAGTAGGAGACGCTTGGGAGACGAAAATATTCCATAAAAAATCACTTGCAACACCAAATCACCAATGCCACCAAGAGAAAGTGAAGAAAGAAACAAGATGAAAACACTTCACTTCCATGTGAAAACCGTCAGTATAATGAAGAGTTCCTAACTCTGGGAAATAACCCAAATGCAAAAAATATTCCCTCACCAAAGAACACCGCAGGGAGCTGCCCCGAACCTGAACCCCCAACCTAACACCAAAGCCCATTCCACTCCCTCCTAAATCTTCCAATAGGAGCTCCACCGAACACAGTGCCTACCGACACAACTAAAGGGCACCGAAACAAAAATAGCCCCAATTATCCACAGATCAACCATCCCAAAAACACAAAAACTCCTTTTGCCATGGGCTGCCACCCAACTTTCCCCCCGAGCAAAAAAACAAACTACACACCTAACAACCAAAAAACAAAAGCTCCTTTTGCCCTGGGCTGCCTCCCCAGGGCCTCAGACCTGCCACGTCCAAGCACAATCCCTGCTCTCCTGTGACCAAACAACAAACAGAAAACTACAACCTATGCATGATACCTCCAAAGAAAACTAGCCCCAAACCCATCACCAAAAACATAACAAGTATCCAGACAGGGCAGTAAAATGCCATAACTGCAGAGCAAAACTGCACCACCGGACAGCAAAAAACAATGCTCCAATATCTTCACCAAACACCAACTGTGGATGAAATAAACACCCCCAAATAAGACACTTCCAACCACAAAGCAGATGAACTCCAAACCACACCAAAAATACTTTGTAAAAGAACGGCCAAACCTTTCCACAAAATACGAATGACAAAACTTCAGAGTGGCAAACCTAAACTTCCTCGACACATCGGCACATCCCTGCACCACGGCAAAATCCTACAACACATCCAATAACAGCCAAAATACCAAAACCAAATGGTGATATCCCCAAAACTCAATGGCAAACCTACATGTCCTCGACACACCGGCACATCCCTGCACCATGGCAAAATCCTATATCACTCAAAATACTAAAACCAAATGGTAATATCGCACAAACCTAATGTCAAACCTAACATTCATCAACCCACCGGCACATGGCACGCCCCTGCACCATTGCAAAATCCTATAACACCCCAAATACCGAAACCAAATGGTAATGTCACCAAAACCCGCTCAGAGTTTCCCGACACCCCACCAATAGTGACAAAGCACACGAGTGTGACATATCACACCCAAACATGGAAAAGATGGCAAATGCCCCCAAAATCACCAACCCACATGCCCGAACCATGCGAGCATAAAGTGCATAAGATCCATGGCCAGTCCTTGCCACAAATGTGAGAACATTGACAACACCCCACACCCACATGTTAAAATAAACCCTCATCTGAATGAGCAGTACCACCAAACCCCCAATTGACCCCCATGTAGCCAACTTGCCTGTGAATGAAATGAAAACCTACCACACCTAGGAGCACTAATCCTAAATTGCAAACAATGCCCATGACATGGAATGCATAATGCCACCCACCGCATCTCAATGCAAACCCCACACATACATGTCCAAAAAAAAAGAAAAGGAACCCCCCACACCCCCCCGACCTAAACCCACTAAAAGGGGCCACACCAGATGACACATACAGCAAATACAACCACCGGCCCACAGCCCAGGATGTGAACTTCCTCACCACAAGGAACCCTATTCGGGTCCGCGAACCATGCCTGAAAGTCCGGGTCCAGGTGCCTCATGTTTGCAGAGGTAAGTCGGCAACGTGCACAGAGGTCTTCAGCAAACCAGTCGCCCGTCGAGCACACAGCGCGCCATAGAGACGCCAGCACACCGCTTTCAGGCATCGCCTCTTGGCTTCAGGGAAACCCTCGTAGCCTTGCTCTGGACTGCCCCCAGGCACGGCCACAGGCTACATCCTTACTGACCCTCCGCACATTTGTTTTGCATTACCTTTGTGAACTTGGCACTGTTAAAAAAAATAATAATACAATGTGTTGTCAGCTGCAAACAAAGAGTTGATTTTGGTTTCTATATTAAACAAACAGCCAGGTGCGAGCCATACTTCATTTGGACACTGCTTTCGTTGAGAATCCCTGGGCAGGAAAGGTTCTGAACTTCTCACCTATCCCATTAACTTAATACGTGTTTTGCTTTGATCATGTGCAAACAACATGTCTGACCCAATCTTTATAGCAACATTTCATCAACATGAATTGTCATATGTTTCATCAAAATCTATTGAAAGTTCCGCTGAACCAGAATCGCCCAAATACAGTGACATTTTGGGGTTTGGTTGAATTTATTCACCAAGGCTTACTAAGGAGGTGTATTAAACTTTCAACATTAAAATGTACCTGGTGTCCCATACACTGACCTACTGCATCTTTCTAATGGTCACTTACACCCTACATTATAGCCATAATAGGAATGTCACACTTGTTTTGCTGAGCAAAGTACCTTATCAAAACCTAAAAGTGATGGACAGTCTGATACATGCCTATTGTATTGCTTTCAGATATCGTTATCGGAAAATGTAAGGGAACATGTAGAACCAATGAGGGTTCCCGGCTGCTTTGCATAAATCAAAGAGCATTTTGGGATCATAGGAATGACTACATATCTTTATATTTGAAACACGTGTCAGTGATGAGCGGGTTTATGCTTGAAGGACATAATGCACACTGTGCTTTGGGCTCATTTACCTTTTCACAACACTCACCCTAGCATTGAGATGTCGACAACATTGAAACGTGTATACTGATTTGGACAGGCTACTGGACACCCTATAGTTGACCTGAACAACTGGCTTCAAAAACACAACACCAATCCCACCAAAACTATCCGTGCTTGATACAGGTGAGGAGAAATTGAAATGGACAGGACAGTGGACGCCTGTAGTTGGAAGGGTGTGGCTGATTCAGTTTCTTAGAAGCCTCTGCCATTATGTCCTTTGAGCTCATGAAATAATATTCGCACTCTGACACCGATCTATCTTTCTCATGGGCTTTCTACCAAGCAGTGCTACCCTCCATCTTATCTACTGACAGGGCTCTAGGATGGTGGCATTGTGGCATGCACCAAGTAGTGCTACCCTCCATCTTATCTACTGACAGGGCTGTAGGATGGTGGCATTGTGGCATGCACCAAGCACTGATACCCTCCATCTTATCTACTGACAGGGCTGTAGGATGGTGGCATTGTGGCATGCACCAAGCAGTGCTACCCTCCATTTTATCTACTGACAGGGCTGTAGGATGGTGGCATTGTGGCATGCACTGTGAGCTACAGGAGGGTCTTAAAGCATGTGCCTTAATTCTAGAATGAGATCTAGAATTCTAGAAGATCCCTCTTAGACTTCACATTCAAAGACACTCTTATTAACTTTGTCAACTCTATATCAATGTGTTGATGACCCTGAGGTATTAGAAGCTTAACAACAGGAGCAGCGCTGAGTCTGTCTAGAGTTTTGAGCCCAGGAGTTTGGTTTCCCAATATGTCCCATAAATGGCGTGCCTGATGTGCTAGGACATTTTCTGCTAGCTGAGCTGGAAGTCAACTGTCATTTGCCTCACAAGTGTATGAGGTTGTGACAAGCGTGCCTTTTCATCATTAGTAGCTGGCGAGGGTCAATAAGCTTGTTACAAGCAATCTCATTAGCCCTTGTATTCGCCCAGGCCTTACCTCGCCCAGGCCTGAGCCTTAACTTGCCCGGGCCTTACCTCAACAAGAAGGCTCTGAAGCCTCTACTTCACCACCGTGGCTCCCGGGTTGCATTTGTTTTTATTTATTTTACTTGAGTCGAGAAACAGCCGCAGCGCCGTTTCTCGACTCGAGAAAATTTGCAATTAGTATCCCGGTACAACATGCCGGGGTACTAGTGGCAATATGACCCTCGGAGGGGGGGCATTACCGGTCGAGTAATGCTCCCGGGGCTCCGTTAAAGCCCTTGCTTCACTCTGGCTTCTAACTATGGCCCCGGCGGCATTGCCCGACCGGTAATGGCCCACCTCTTCTGGTCATATTGCCCAAGTATTACATGAGTAGGTGAGATAATTGGATGTATAGTGGAAATGTCAGGATTCTAGTTCCGGCAATGATTCATTCTAGAGTGCCATAGAGTTCTTGTCTATTTATTTAGGCATTTCTAAGAAACCTCTGTTCACACTTCAAGCAGTTCAATGCTGCGCAGTACTTGTGATTTTATCCCCCAAGCTGGCTTATCTTTGAGATGGCTCCCCATTGAACACCAAATTCAAGCTCATATCTGTGTACAGATCTGGAAGATCTTTAATACTTGAGATCCACAGTATCTGTTTAATATGGTTCAGCCATTCACTCCCACTGTGTTCTTTAAGATCTGTTGGTGGTGGGTAAATGTTTAAGCACTCGTTAAGGTGGTAAATCCATTCACACTTTAGGTTACCATTCAGGGTCAAATCTTCCATTTTCCATCAGAAATTGTTCTACATTGAAAGCTTGTACATTTTAACTAAGACAGTATGTGTGTTCATTTTATGCCTCTTAAATATTAAGGTTATGCTTATGTCTGAATTATTTCCATGATTATTTGTGTTTTTTTTATTTTTACGCATTGTTTTGTGTTTTGTTGGTTTAGCTCTTAAAACTGGTTGGAACTGATGATAAGCCTGTGATTAACACATCATCTTACTAGTACTACTACCCAAGAAAGGGTCCTTCCTTTAAGGGTTTAGACTGAGGCAGGATGTTTCCTCCATACAGGCTGCTTCGGATAAGCAAGCCTGATAAACGAGTGAAGACTGGAAGGACATCCTGATTGGATCCAGAAGGTCCTCCTAGAGATGGGATCTGGTTAGGCATTGTGGCCAAAAGATGCTAGCAGTAATGTCATCTTTCTTTCCAATATTATCCAAGAAGCCGTCTGTCATGCAGAGGCGCTGATGTCTCACGAATTGAATGGCACCCAGCTCAGGTGATGCACTATATTGGGATCAAAAGAAGCTACATTTCTCCAGGCCTAAGGATGGATTCAATCTTTCATCAAGAAGCAACCTCCGTCTTTCTTTGCTTCACTAGCACGAGGATTCTGCTCTGCAATCCTGTTTCAATGCATATCAGAGAGGAACCAATCAAGAGTCTTCACCTTCACATCCAACCAGAACCCAGGAAAGGAGCAAGCCATGCTATCACACCAGTGCAACTACTGAGGAAATGGACACACCTCCCCAGTTAGAATTCGATGTTAAGCATCAATGCCAGTGTGAGGAATCAAAGTCCAGGGCACCAGTGGTCCAGGGGTGAATATTGTTTTTTAAACCATCAATCAGCCCCACACCTCTAATATAACAGAATGGATCCGAACAGATTGGAATCAACAAACATGCAATTAAAATGATAAACCTCCTTGTCCAATTTTGGTAACATGGATGGAATGGCAGGGTTATCTCCTCTAAAGGTTGTGGATCGCTGGTTAGTTGCAACACAGTGAAAATACAATTATTACCCAATGATAAAAGGAGTGTCCAATCAAGGTTGTATAACAATATCTACTTTATTATTATCACAACAGACACTCTAACAACTCTACTAAACTACAACCCACCCTGTAAAGGAACGCAGAGGACAGACAGTTTCTTACAAAGAAAAAGGGATGCTCTCTGGATACTGACAGGAGGGTAGTTGGTATAGTAAACAATAGTTTTAAAAGTTCTTGGATTCGGAAAAAGGGGGAAAGGGTCTTAATATGTCTCTAGGGGACTTGTGGGAAGGACCAGGGGGGCAGAACCACCATGTACCTTTTTCTATAGATGTTCTTGGTGCTCGACAGGGTCAAGTCGGCTTCAGGGTGACATGCAGGCCTCTGTGACATAGTTTGAGATGGGAGACAGCTGCGGGTATCAGGCAGCAAGACGGTTCGGTGAGTGAAGCATGACGAGCAGCTGAAAGCTGGCCTACACAGAGACTCAAGGCCAGGAATCGTTGCCACTGTGCTGTTTGCCGGTTCTGAAGCACTTGTTAAGACGTCTCTGGTTTCTTTAAGTGACCTCGGTTGCAGATCAAGAAATAAGGCGGATGGTGGTACATGCCTGTCGATGCACTTCTCCCAGCTTCTTCACTGGGCTTGTCCCGTCCTATAAGGGGGACCGCCCAAAACCCTGTAGTGTGTTGCAAGCAGCCGCCTTGTCCTTGGTTTAGGGTTCAGAGACATTCTAGCACTTCCTGTTCAGGGAGCTTGCTGCAGAGCTTAGTAGGGCACACTGTGTGCTGGCTGGGTACTGGTTTTGAAGCTGCTGGAGGGTGTGACAAATCATCTTCTGGGAACCAGTGGTCCAGGGATACATATCAGTTCCTAAACCATCAATCAGCCCCACACCTCCAGTACACCAGAAGGGATCCGAACAGATTGGAAACACAAGCAAATGAGAAACTTCCTTGTCCAATTTTGGTAGACAGAAAGGTTGTGGATAGTTGGTTAGTCGCAACACAGCAAAAACACAATTATTACCCAATGATAAAAGGGACTCTGCCCAGTCAAGGTTGTATACAAATGTCTACTTTAATATTAGCACAATAGACAGTTCTAGCAACACTACGAAATACACCCCACCCTGTAAAGGAATGCAGAGGATACAGTTTCAAAGAAGGAAATAGGATGCACACTAGATACTGACAGGAGGGTAGTCAGTGTATAGTAAATAATCACAACAGTCCAAGGATATTTGGTTTCAGCACAAAGGGAGCAATGGGTTGTAAAATGTCACTAGGGGCCTTTGGAGAAGGGTCAAGGGGGACAGAACCACAATGTACCTTTTGCTTGTAGGTGCCCTTGGTGCTCGACAGGGTGAAGGTGGTTTCAGGGCACTTTGCAGCTTCTGCGACAGAGTTCAAGATGGGAGACAGCTGTGGGTATCAGGCGGCAACCGGTTTCACGAGCGATGCTGGATGATGGTCTACATGGTGGCTCAGGAATAATTGTCTCCGTGCTGGTTGGCGGTTCTGAA
This sequence comes from Ambystoma mexicanum, assembly GCA_002915635.3. Classification (NCBI taxonomy): domain Eukaryota; kingdom Metazoa; phylum Chordata; class Amphibia; order Caudata; family Ambystomatidae; genus Ambystoma; species Ambystoma mexicanum. The sequence continues at coordinate 904,963,751 of CM030321.1, read as the reverse complement.
GCACTGGTTGAGGTGTTTCGCAAGTCTTTAAGTGACCCGCAGCGTAACAACGGTCAGGGTTGCTTTCGGTTGCAGCTCGAGGGACTCGACTGGATCGAAAATGTCCTTTGAATGCGGACCTCAGTAGATGTTTGTCGATGCACTTCTAGCTTCTTGACTGGGTTTGTGCCGTCCTTTCAGGCAGATTGGCCCAAAGTTGTGGAGTGTGTTGCAAGTAGCTGCTTTGTCCTTGGTTTAGGGTTCAGAGATTCTCTGTCACTTCCGTCCTAGGAAGCTTGCTTCAGAGCCTAGCAGGGCACGCTGTGTGCTGGCTGGGTACCTGTTTTGGAGTTGCTGAAGGGTCCTATGGGTTCTGTATCTCCCTCTGTTCCCTGGGAGATGTTTAGGGGAGGGATCTTGCTTCCCTCTTGGAGGTCCTGACCTTCCTTCATGGTCAGAAGATGTAAGGCAGGCTGTACCTTCATCCAGGGTCCAATGATGAGTTCTTCTTGCTACTTCTTGTGAAGTCTACAGATGATCTGCCAAAATAGGGTCTTGCTCCACCTTTAAAGCCAAATGGACCACAGGGATTGGTATAGGCTATGCCTACCTTAATGAACCAATCCTGGGTCCCCAAAAAATATCTCCTGTATGCGTGAGGTCATAACCAGAGTGTTCTGCAACAGAATTTAGGTAAAGGGGTGAAAACATGTCATACTATGTCCCACCCATCTTCCTGCCTGTTGTGGATCAAAGGGTCCCTCTGGTTAACAGAGCTCTCTGTGGTTTCTAATTAAAGCTGCAGGTCTCTCTTGGACTTGTGGCGAAACCAGACTTTCTGGCTCTGTCAAACCACATACACATACCTTCTGAATGGGGTCCTCCTGTGGGAATGACTACTGTAAACACGTAGTCCCTGACATGACATTTCACTGTCAATCGATACGGAGGGCGGGAGCTGGCATCAGGTTAACACAGTTGTATATGAAAGGTTGGGGTTTCCTGTCTCCTGTGTGAGCCTCAGTAGCAAGGCCCCATGTGGGCCTGTTTGAATTACTTTCTGAGTAGTATGCAAATTGCTGCCACCAGCTACATTGCCCAACAATAGGACAGGGTGGATCCATGGAATCTTTGTTAGTTAATTAAGCTGGACATGGAAGGGGGAAGGTTTTGCCCTCCCTTCTGCATATGTATTGTGCACTCCTCCTGTCAGATCTCAACTAAATAGGACAGGGGGCTGCGCCTGTAGACAGTGTCCAGCCAGAGTACATGGGTCTATGCTTATGTCATGCAGTGAGCATAGGAAAATGTGTGCAGATTACCCCCACATATTTTCCAGAGGTTGATCTACCATCATTCAATTTCATTTGAAATTTCAAAAAAGCCCAGTTGAGCGCACACCCACCATGCGGATGGTTGATTGTCTCACAGAGAGTCCTCTGAGTTATTTTCTCCCTGTGTTCCCTGAAAAAAGTTAAGCAGATGATTTTGCTTCCGTCTTTGGATGTCCGGGCCTTTCTTCACTGGCGGAAGCTGTAAGTCAGACTGTACCTTCTGCCAGGGTCCAAGGATGAGCTCTTCTTGCTGCTTCTTTTGAATTCTTCAGATGATCTGCCTAAAGATGTGCTCAGCCCTCTTTTAAAGCCAAGCGGACCACAGTGATTGGTTTAGACTAAGCCTACCTTAATGAATCAATCATGGGGTGCCTACCAACAATTATCTATATGCTTGAGGCCACAACCAGAGTGCTTTGCAATAAAGGGTCAAGACAGAAACCAGGGGGTGTCCCAGAACCAAGATGGCGGAAAACTCCTCTCAACAGAAAGAGCTCTGGGCTCACTCCCTTGTGCTACTAAGTCCCACCCATCTGCCTGTCTGCTGTGATCAAAGAGTCTCTCTGATTAATGGATCTCCCTGCGTGGTCCCTGATTAAAGAGGCAGGTCTCCCTTGAATATGTTGAGAGACCAGACTCTCTGGCTTCCACAAACTACATTCTGGTATCTTATGAATGAGGTTGCCCTAGTGGGGGTGGCCTACTGCAACAAAAGACCCAGCCATGTCAGTTCACTCTCATTGATACTGAGGGTTGGAGATGGCTTCAGGTTGACAGAGTTACATATGAAAGGTTGTTGGGTTTCCTGTCTCCTTTGTTATCCTCTGCAGCCAGGCCCCCTGCGGGCCTGTTTGAAGTACCCTCTGTTGATATGGTTAATGCTGCCCCCAGCTGCCAGGCCTCACAAAGGAGCAGGGCTGTTCCATGGTGACTTTGTCAGTTAATCAGGCTGCGCATGACAGGGGGACGTTTTGTTCTCCTCCTCTTTGGAATGACATTGTGCCCTCCTCTGCTTTCACATTCCAACTACATTTGACAGGGCGGACTGTGCCTGTAGGATGTGTCCATGCGAGAGTACATGCATCTTTACTTTTGTTGTGGTCTTATCATAGGAAAATGTGTGTGGATTTGCCCCACACATTTTTCTGAGGTTGGTCTCGCATCATTGATATGATATGATATGGCATTTGTAACGCGCCTATACACAACTGTTTCAAGGCGCGACGAGGCAAGGGAGGGGAACAAAGTGACGACAGACAATGATAATACTAGGCCAGATGTCATTCAGATCAAGGAAGTGTGGAGGAAAGGGGCAGGGAACAGTGCAGTACATGGGAATAGATAAAACAATAAGTAAGTAACGGCCATCATGTGGCAAGTGCATGGGTAAGGGCAGATATCATGTGCCAAGGGCTGGTAGGGGGACTGTGGGAATACAGAAACAGTACCCAAGTGTGGGGGTTGCCAGGTGGGCAGTGCAGGTGTGTGGCGCTGGCGGGGGAGGGACATGGGTCCGAGATCAGAGGGTGTTCAGGTAACCGAGGTCAGCAGAGGAGAGGAGGAGAAAAAGCAGAAGCAAAGAGAAAGGTTTTGAGGTGCTTCTGGAACCGGAGATGGTTCTCCTCAAGTTTAAGGGAGGCAGGGAGGCTATTCCAGAGGGAGGCCCCAGCTGAAGAAAGAGATCTACCACCAACTTGTTGCTTAGAGAAGTGACTGACTCTGAGGGAGTTGGAAGCGTATGAGTGGAGAGCTCGAGACGGAAGATATTTAGGGATTGAGAGTTGAAGGTATTGAGGGCCCAGGCCCCAGAAGGCCTTGTGGACAATGCAAAGAGTTTTGAACTTACTACTCGCAGCCACTGTGAGCCAGTGCAGATATTTCAGTCCTGGAGAGATACAATCCCTGGTCTTGAGGCCAAGGACAAGTCTTGCAGTCCCGTTCTGGAGTAGTTGCTGAGGGCGGAGAGTAGAAGCAGGCAGATTTAGAAAGAGGCTGTTACAATAGTCCAGCCTAGAGAGAACCAGAGCTCTGGAGACAGTGAGCTTCTGGGGATGGAGAGGAAAGGAAAAATACTTCTGAGGAGGTGCAGCTGGTAGTGTGACTTCTTTGAGACATCAGAGATGTGAGGGGAGAAGCAGAGTGTGGAGTCAAAGATGACCCCAAGGGTTTTAGCCTTGCAGGTGGGAGCAGGAAGAGGGCCAAGAGAGGCCGGCCAGAGAGCTACAGGAAAGCAAGGAGCGGGGGTGCAGATGAGGAGAATCTCAGTCTTACGGGCATTAAGGACGAGGTCATTGGTGGCGCACCACTCCTGGACATCAGACAGACAGTCAGAGATGACAAAAGGAGAGGAGGTGACTGAGGGTAGCCTGAAGATGATCTGGGTGTCATTGGCATAGCACTGAAAGTTGGGGTAGAGAGCGGCAATGCAGTGGGCAAGGAGTGCCAGGTATTGGTTGAACAGCCAGGGAGAGAGGTTAGACCCCTGGGGGATACCACAAGTAGAGAAAAAGATAGCAGAGAGGAAGGACCCAAGTTGGACCTGGCAGGGTTGGTCAGAGAGGAAAGAAGTCAGCCACGCCAGAGCCTGACCAGTGATACCCAGGTTATCACAGAGACGGTTGAGCAGGATGGCATGGTTGACAGTATCAAAGGCAGAAGATTTCTATTTATTTAAACATTTCAAAAAGCCCAGGTGAACGCACACCCATCATGCAGATGGTCAAATTCCTCACAGCCAGTCTCAGCAGATTAGGAAATGCAGCAAATTCACCATGCACGAGAAGGATGCAAGGGGGGGATCTCTTCACATTATCTTCCCTTTTCCACTGCAGCCAAGACACTGATTCATGAACGAGACTTACAAACAGGAAATAGCAGCACTGGGTGCAAGATACCAACACTCATGCTGCCCATGTCTATGTACAGGTTTGGCAAGCGTGTTTATGTCTAGGACTGTGTACTGGTAGCTCCCTCCTCTCTTGAATGGAGTGGAACACGATCATGAATATAGCACCAGCGATTGCAGACATTCTCCTAGAAGAAGAGATTATGAGAGAAGGAGGAACCACTCAAGGTCCTACGCCAGGACTTGATCACCAGGTCACTCTGAAGAAAGCTGGGGATATCAACGAGAATCCCAAAATCAGCATGAAGTTACTTGTGCTGATTTAACCCCCCACGCCCTCTCTCCTGGTATTCTCAAAACCAAGGAGGTGTTGACAGTGACACAGGAAGAATCTAAATCTCTGCAAGAAGAAAGGGAAGGATTCAAGACTTGTCCTCTCAGGGAGGATAATGATCCAGACATATGATGTTGTGCCAGTCAAGCAAGTCACTGTAGTATGGACCATTCAGAGAAATGAGATAGGATGGAATTCCAGAGGAGGTTCCCTTCCCAATGTTTGTGCTAAAACGGTACCCTGGTCAGATGACAATACTAATTTATCAGCGAATATTAAGGTGGACCCAATGTTCTCAAATATGAAAGGCAAGGCTTCTGTGGCTGCCGAAGATATGGAACCTAGAGATGCTGTGGACAGAAAGGTGGACACTTCCGCAAAGAAGACCTATACGTGATCCAATGGGTCTCTTGGATCAGGACTGATTTTGGTCTACTTCACCTAGTCAAATCTGGAAGACTTTCAGATTCTTTATGCGAATTGAACACAAAAGATAATTGCTGAATCTCTTTGGCTATGACGTACGTAAGCGAGTGCAACCCGTGTCTAATGGATTCCATAATGGCCACTGCCATGGAAGATTGTGCATCAGTGGCTTCAAGGCATCATAGTCACATCCCAGAATGGAGGACAGAGGCCTCTCAGAAGAGCCCTGTCCTTCATATGCCATTCAAAGGAGAGATGTTCTTTGGGCCAGACTGGTTAGAAAAACCTTTGCAGATTGAAATACTCTCGCCCACTCCTGGGTAAAGCAACTTCATCAAGGAGGTTTCCCAGAACGATCCATGATTATTAAGACCATCAGATCTTCAGTGGCTGAACAGCAGCCAATCGGGGGAGCCGGGGGAGGTACTCAATCCGAGCAAGTTAAATTTCATCTTGTCTCCCCTCTAACAGATCTAAACAAAAGCATTCCTATCTGAAAGCCCTTGAAGGGAAAGGCACCAGTAGGGGGCTGGCAATGCTTCTTGATCAAGCTTCGAGGGAGAAAGTCAAAGACTGTGGGGTGCACAAGATTCTGCAGCAGGGGTAAAAGTTGGAATTCAGCTCCCCACCCTTTGAGCCTAGGGCCATTGTAACTCACCTTCCAGTTTAATGAGAAAGGAAGAACCTCTCCAGGTCAACATTCCAACACTCATTGTAAAGAAGCCAATTTTCCCTGTTTCAGGGTGGAAAAGAGGGAGAGGATATATTTCTTCTGTCTTCCTGTCATGCCTACGGCATTATCCAGGGTTCAAGCATGCCTTACTAAACTATCTGGTAACAACTCCACACAGGTCAAAGCGAAAGGCATGCACATTGCCACACAGGACACCTCATTTCCTTCTCTAGACCGCAATATCAGAATCTTCAACCCATACCACAAGACCCATAAGCCCCGGGGCTTCTGCTACCAAAGTCGCTATGGCCCAGGTTGGAGGTTGCCATGGCAACTACGGCCGCGTGAGGAAATCAGAAGCTTGCGGCATACGCGTTCATCATGTGTGTTGGTTTGGCTCATTTAAGCATCGTAATCACACTGTGTCGGCGCTTCTGATTGCTGAAGTTCTACCTAGTTCTTGCCTGATATATTGTTTCTCTGGTTTACAAATCATCTGGTGTACTGTTCTACGGATTGCCTTGTCTTTGCCATTCTGGTCGTGTCACGCTGTGAAACTCTTTGTTTATCTGACGGAATTGCTTCCTGCCAAACCCCGGTACGTCCCACGGAATTGCTTTACCCCTCGCTCCTTGTACCACGTCTTGGAAACTACAAGATCCACTGAACCCTGGTCTGTTATACGGAACTGCTTGTCTTTGCCCCTGCTGTACCACGTTTTGGAACTTTCAAAGTGAATAGACATTCATTCTAACAGCTCACCGTATCTACCACGAATCCTTCTGCTTTCCAACCATCTTCGATACAAGGGAAACCCAGCCGCATTAGTCTCTAGTGAAGACCCAACATTTCTTTGAACTAGAACATCGGAATTACAACTCAGCTAAGTGGAGTTACCCAATTGACTTACCTCTGCACATGGACTGGATTCCCACTTGTGTTCTTGGTATCCCTATAGGCGTCCTCATGCCGTCGCTTTCAGTTGTAGGGACTTGAGACTGTCTTCCGTATTAGGCATCCTCGTTTCGTCGGTCAGTCTCCTGGGTTGCTCCATCTGCTGAGTTTTCGTCGAATCCCGGAATACGGTTTTCAACTGCAACCTTCACTGGTGAGTGCACTCATATTACTGCACATATACTAGTAGACATCATCTGGTCTGTCATCACATTAATAGGACTCCATTGTTTATTTCCTAGATGCGAGAACTTTCTGACTATTGGGTTCCTAGAAATGTTGCTGGAGTGGTCTTAATTATAGAAGGTTGGTGAAGTTGTGGGTTTCTAGTTTATTCTTTGAAAGACATTAATTGTGCCTTGTTGTATCTTAGGGTGACAGTGTTTGCTGTTTCCATTCTTTTGAGGATACATCCTCCGAGTCTGTTTATTATTCCAGACGGGTGTTCTATTGCTAAAAAGAATCCGTCGGCTACACTACGAGGTCAACAGCACGACAGATTCTGATACTTTCTAGTGGCAAAAGAATCAGGAGAATGTCAGGTTATATTCAAACTGAAAGAACTGAATAAACAGATGACTTGCCTTTAAAGATGGACGCTGTGGAGTCTAGGATTCCCTTGGGTCATCATGGAGAGTTCACGAGGACAATTAATCTGGTAGTAGGCTTATCACCACATCCCGATATGCTCAGGTCACTGGTAATGCTTCTAGTTCACCATTCAAGATCAGCAATTCTATGCTCTTCCCTTTGGAGTCATGCCAGCCCGCTGGGTTTCTATGAAAGTACTGGCTCCCTTTATTGAGGTAATCCATCTAGAGGGTGTCCAGGTACATGCTTGCGTGAGCAAGTGGTTCATTAATTCCAGGGCAAGACCAGAAAAGGGATCATCTGCTCATCCAACTTGAAAGAATTCTCAGGAATACACATGGATCTCCTGACATGGAAGATGGAATTATGGATGGAAAAATGGTTTATTTATTTATGTATTTGTAATGCACCGTAGGCCCACAGGCATCGGGCTCCACAAAGAGACGTGGACAAAAAAAATAGGTAACTGACTCAAATAAAGGGCTGGACACTTGGCATGCCAAGACAAAGATGGACAGTTACTACGCTAATATCTTTGTTTCATTTGAACAGGAAGGTTTTCATTGCCTTTCTAAAATTGAGATGATTAGGTTCTAGTCTCAAACTCAGCGGAAGTTTGTTCCAATTGGCGGCTGTCCGGTTGGGTAAGGCTCTGCCTAAGCCGTTAACTTTTTTATAAGGGTTCACTACTATGAGCCCTTGAGCCTCAGATCTTAGAGTGCAGATAGGTGTGTAGCCAACAATTTTGGACTCAAGGTAAGCCGGGCCTTTCCATACATACACTTATGGGTGAGTGTCAGGGACACGGTCTTCAACCCTAAGCCAGTGTAGGTCCCTTCTGTGTTCACTGATGAGACCGGACCTTGCTTTTTGCTTGATTATCCATACCGCGTTGTTTTGGATAAGTTGGTATTTTGTCAGGCATTGTTTACTTGCACCCAGTAATAGTACATTACCATAATCCAGGCGGGAAAGTATGGTGGCTCTAGCTATTGTGACACAGTTGGTTTCGTTAAGTAGGGGTCTGATATCTTTCAGCAGTCTCAAGTAATATGGACAGTTTTTACTGACATAAGAGGCTTGAGCGTCTGAGCACATGGATGCTTCCAAGGTCATGCCCAAGGTTTTGAATTTGCCCACTACTTTGATGAGGGAGTCTTTTAGAAGGAATGAATCATAATCGGATGGTAGTTTCGCCCTAGCTTGGTTGGAGCTGTCTGTTGGCTGTTGTGGCTCGGCTGTTGAGAAAGAGCCACTGACTGCGATGCTGAGGCAGTTCAGAATTCTACGAAGTCTTCTTGTTGATGTCATTGGGCTTCCTTTGAAGGCTGGGGCCCTTCTTAAGATGTTGGGTTTTCTTTTCCGAGGTTTTCAGAAGGGTTTGGCTTTGTCTACTCTCAAGGTGCAGTGAGCATCGATGACATCATTAAGGCTGTCTTGGGGGTGATATGGCAATGTTGGAGCCCAATGTGTGTGGAATGATTTAGGGATTTGGTCTTATAAACTCTCCTTTGAAGGTCTGTCTACTCGCTGGGGTCCTCCCTGTGGTCCTGTAATTTCTGCAGGGTCACCCCTTTAGCATTTACAGGAATACCCGATCAATTTGCCTTCATAAGAGACTCTTCTTAGTAGCTGTTGCTTCTATCTGGCGATTGGGTGATGTTGGGGCTGTGGCCTTTAAGCCCCGCGACTTTACAGTCCACTGAGATGCCTTCAACCTCAAGAAAGGTCCTGGTTATTTACCCATGATGTGCTTTTTTCATTTGAATCAGGAAGAACATTATTCGCTGATCTTTAGTCCAAGGAGGAAGGAGGAATGGTGTCTCCATACATGAGAGGCAAAGAGATCAGATACCTGCCATCTGGGCCAGAGAAAAGGGGCACCCTACGAATGACCATCTGTTTGAGGCTTTTGGAGAGGGAAGGAGGGGACTGAAACCTTCGGCTGTAACTTAGTGGCTCAAGGGTTGCATTTACATGGCTTGCGAGCCATGTGTTATGCAGTTTCTCCCTGTTGGTCAAGGTCGTTCAACTAGCGGCATGCCCACTTCTTGGGTGAAAGGCTTGGGTGCTCCATTGATCAGTGTATGCCGGACTTGGCATTCTCAACAAACTTTAATTTCACATTCTCAGGTGCTGGTATCTTCACCTGGGGAGTACCCATATTAGTGCCACAACAATGAAAGCTATGTTTGATTCCCCTTCTTTCTAATGCAGAATCTTTTACAGTGTCCTGAAGTAGTAGTGTGTGTTTTTAGTCTGGGCTATTAGGTGTCGCCAGCTGAATCTACTGAATTAGAGGACAGATATGGAGACATGGCATACGAGGATGGACACGCAGTCTGTAGATGTACTTTGCCTACGTGCCCACCCATTAACTGCCCGTGGCTGTGCTCATACCTATGGCAATGTTTTCCCCAAACCGCCAAACACCTCCCTATAGGAACTATTTGAGCTCACTTTAATCAATCCTTACCATCAAACATTGCTCTTGAAGTACCTGCCAGTTTTTTTTCCAATCTGAGAGTTAATGACTTAACTGGGGTTGAAAACGGCCCTACTAATGTAATAAAAATGCCTTACCAGGTCTGCCTTCAGCCACTCAATTTATAAGCACTCTGCCTGTCCTTCAATGAAGTCCTGTTAACAACAAGCATTGGCAAAGCCAACATTTTTGGCTTGTGTATAAGTATTAGACATGTCCCGGGCACTGCTATTAGATGCCTAGGTACTCGCACCACTTGTACCTGCTACCATCAATGGGCATTAATACCACTATGGCTGTGCCTTGCAAGTGCCTTTCCCAAGCTTACCAAAAAAAATGTTTGGGCTTTGACAATGCTTGATTTTATGGTGCAATACGTAAATTTGGTGTGCCCTCCTTAGAGAGGAATGTGATGAGGAAAGTGTTCTAGTGGTAACAGCCTGATTGTGTTGGGTGGTGGCCATCACACTAGGCCTCCCTCCTCACAGTACTCACAACCCTCCGGACCCGTCCTTCCCAAAGGGAAGACATGTGTGCTATACGTTAGGAGAGAGCACGTGGGCCACATCAGCGAGTATTGTGACAGGCTTAATGTAATGAAGATTACCCAACCGTAATCAGGCCATGAGGGTCCGCTCTATCGCCCTACCAGCTCAATTTTTCTTTGCATGATGGGATTTGTAGTTCTGTACCCGCCTTAAATTTCCAGGACTAGAAATCCCAAAAAAGGTCAAGAAAAGAGTATTGGACCAGAGCAGGAAAGACATGTTCCCAGGGATGAGAGGCACTATCAGCTCTCAGCAAGACCTGCCCTGAAGCCGAGTTACCACATGCGCAAACAACCCAGGGTTCAACAGACACAGTATAGTCATGGGGATCTGAATACTGAACCAAAACAAAGCCATACACACTTTTAAAAAGTGTCTTCCTTTCTTCTTCTTAATTATCGGATGCGTGGGGGGACCCACGCAGGTGCTGTCCAGACTGGTTTATTAGTCCTACACGGTAGAGACATTTTTTATTTAGGGTGCAACCAATTAAAGCTACAGAGCCCATCGTCCATTATTCTCTCAAAAGGTTTTTTTTTACCCTCTCACAATAAAACATGTATCAAATTTAAAATGTTGGTCATACTTATGTTCCCATAATGCTCTTTGCTTTTATGCAATTCGCCAAGATTCAGTTCTATGAAGAGATTGCGCATGGGACCACGCCCGTCGGCCCCGCCCCTTCCTCCACATGGCCCCGCCCCACCAAGGATGGGGTTCCCCCAGTACATTTTCCCAATTTCCAGCACTGCTTGGACTATTCTATCCCGAATGGAATGCGGCCTGTGGGAGTGTATGTAAACCAAACTGCCCATATACGATTACGTTTGCCCTAAGTACAAAAGGAGGCGATTTGCTTTTGGTGACTTTAACACACCTCTTTCTTGCGCCTCGACAATATGCAGTTGCCACTGGTGCCTGATGTGGTGTACAGAACGCCAAAGACCCCCTGAGTGTTCAACACATCACATCCCCTCCATCGTTTATGATGAGGTTGCTATCTCCCGGTGTCTCCTCTCAGTCTCAGGTGCCTGGGTTCACAAGATAAATGCAGGCAGAGCATGCACTGGCGAGGTTCCAGTGGCAGCCCGCATTCCCTCTGCACAAGAGAGCAGCTGGTGGTGCCCCAGAGGGGCAGGGCTGGGCAGGAGAAGGCTTACTGCAGAGTGCGGCCTCCTCAGGTAAAAAGAGGTCAAGCCAATTAGTGCAGGCTGGGGGCCTATTCATAGCCAGCTCCCCGCTTGGCAGCAGAGGGCAGGTGGTTTATGTGTACTTTTCTGCTGTGAGCTTGTGTCTTGATCCGTCCCCAACGCCACGTGGGCCTAGAGTCCTCCTGGGGCGTTGTGGGAAGGGGGTTATTCACCTGCCATTTAGAGCCTGGTGTGCGGCGCCTGTTCCCATGAGGCATAGCAGGTCTCGGTCTTGGTTACAGGGGAGGGGACAAGTGGCAACCGGCTCCCATCAGAACGACGCACTGCTGTCTTCAGTGCTGCGAAAAGAAGTCCGCGTCAGGCTTGAATGGCTCATCCAGTCCTGGTCTTTATTTTCACTCTGTATTATAAGCCTTTTCATGCTACACAGGAGAGCCAATTGGCAAGCGCGAAAATCCACAGATTCAAACCAAGACTGGATGAGCTCCATTTCGTCTGATATGCCAGGGACACACGTTAGTCCCCATGGGCCTTAATATCCAAACATGTACGCGTCCTCCCCCTCAAAGGGCTGGGATTCGCAGTCTTGACTTTCTCGGGTATGATATGATATGATAGTTTATTTATATAGCGCCTATACACAATGTGTTTCAAAGCGCTTCAAGGCAAGGGAGGAAACAAGGGAAAAAACAATGACATTCTTACAGGTATGATTTATTTATTTATTTAATTTGTTTATCATTTGTAGAAGTGCACAAAGCTCATGGGAATCTAGGCGCTGGTTGCAGTGTTACAAGTACATTTGTGGTGAAAAGCACATGAGATAGCCAACAAGAGCAGTTTTTAATGAAACAGGTGGGTTTTAAGTTTTTTCCTGAAGAGGGAGGAGGATGGTTCATTCTGTGAGAGGGGTGGCAGGTTTATTCCAAAGGGTAGCAGCGCACTCCGGGAAGGTGGATCCCCACCGCCCCCTTTTGTCGTAGAACCTGGGATACACTGCCTAAAGGCAGCTTTTTGGGGTCTCGTGGGGTGTGTCTTGTGAGAGTTTGTGCGAGGTAGATAGGGGCATCATTCGATAGGCAGCAGTGGGCGAAGGATAGCACCTTGAAGTTGATACCTGGAGCGAGTGGGCAGATATTCTAGCTTCAGAGATCAGGTCGTATTTGCCAATGTCCAGTGCAGCTCAGAGGGCATTGTTCTGAACTGAAGTCTGGTAAAAAAATGTTTTGAAGTTTCGCACAGGAGGGCGTAAGTTTTGATCTGATGAGGGCTCGTGCGACTGCAAGTCAGTTCTTGGAGAAGAGGAAAGGTTTACTGGCATAGATAAGCTTTGCATCATTACTGGACGAGGAGGCAATGTGCTTGATCTGTCCTGACATGGTAATCGATGAGTGTAAACATCCAGTGTTTTTACTTCTGTGGCGACAGGGATGTTATGGCCGTCAATGAAGAAGGCCTTGTAAGAATGGTGCAGTTTGACCAGGCGGGCCGGGGGCCAATCAGGATTAGCTCTGTTTTCTTGTCATTGAGACAGGGGCAGTGTGATGCCAATCAGGACTGAATAGATTCGTAGATGGTGTTTATATAGAAAGTATCCTGTGTGTAGTCATCACTGGTGAGGCGGATGAGAATTTCGGTGTCATCAGCATAGTTAGTATACGAGATGCCTAACGAATCAAGGTGGTCAAACAAAGCTTTGATATACACGTTGTACAGTGTGGGGGAGATGCAGGAGCCTTGGGGAACCCCGCAGGATATTGATGTGGGGATAGTGACAACATTAACGGCAAACACTTGAGATGTTCTGTTAGCAAAGAAGGAAGCAATTCATTTGGCTGCATCTAGGTAGAAGTATGCAGCCGATGTGAGGTGGTGGCAAAGCGTCTGGTGGTCAATAATGTGGGATACATTTAAGGCCTATGGCAGAAACCCCCTACAACAAAAACTGCATTTCAGCAGTTACCTAACAATGGGCGTGCTTTGGTCTGCTGAGCACATATGGGGTGAGAGTTGAACATAGCCACCCCAAGGATAGCTGCATTTTGTTGTTATTCACGTTAATCACGTTAATCCAGAGAAATCAACTCAAACTCAGAATGGTGCATTGCTGTTCTGTCATTTAAACATTCAAGGCTGCACAGGAAAATGACCTATATTTAAAATGGCATTGCACTGGTGGCTACTTTAATTTCAAACATCACACTGTTTTGTTCTATTAAAACATGGTCATGGCTGTGTATTTCATTTTAAACACCATCAAATAAGACCGTCCCTTCCAGAATTGCATTGTTTCATCAAGTAAAGCCCATGACATACAGTGTACAAGTACAGCTGTGATGAAAAGTACATGAGGTAGCCAACAAGAGCGGTTTTTAATGTAACAAGTGGGTTTTAAGATTTTTCTTGAAGAGGGAGTACGATGGTTAATTCCATGAGAGGGGGGGGGGGGGTTGTTCCAAAGGGTAGCAGCGCAGACCGGGAAGCTGGATCCACCTGCTCCTTTTGTGGTAGATCATGAGAGACAGTGCCTACAGACAGATGTTTGGGGAGTGTCTTGTGAGATTTTGTGCGAGGTAGATATGGGCATCGTTCAATAGGCAGCGGTGGGTGATGGATAGCACCTTGAAGTTGATTCTGGGAATGAGTGAGCAGATATTCTAGATTCAGAGATCTGGTTGTATTTGCCAATGTCCAGTGCAGCTCAGAGGGCATTGTTCTGAACTGTTTGAAGTTGGGTAAAAAAATGTTTTGAAGTTTCGCACAGGAGGGCATAAGTTTTGATCTGATGAGAATAGCTGCATTTTGTTGTCATTCACATGAATCCAGAGAAAGCAACTCAAACTCAGAATGGCTGTGCATTGCTGTTCTGTCATTTAAACATTCAAGGCTGCCCAGGAAAATGAGGTGCCTACTTTCATTTCAAACATCACACAGGCCGTGTTTTTCATTTTGAACACCATCAAATAAGGCCATCCCTTCCAGAATGGCATTGTTTCATCAAGTAAAGTCCATGCAAAGCAAAACGATTCTGCTTCAAGTCCACACGGCTTGGATTTACTTTTTAAAATAAAACAACACATGCAAAGTATTTCAAAGGAAAGATGCTATCTCTCTTGCCTCGTGTCAGTTACCAAGAAACCATTTTCAAACATATCTCTGTGTCCAGAAACTGACCAGATCTATAAAAAGCCTTTCAGAAAGTAAATGCAAAGAAAGCTGCGTGCGGAAAAAAACACAGTCTTTGATTTCATTTGAACAGGAGAGAAAAAGAACATGGGTAAATCTGCTTTTGCAAAGCAGAAAATGACGTTGGGAAAGCTAAATGTGAAATAATACTGTTGCACGCACAGAAAGACAATTGTACATGTGGGAAGAGGGGCTGCAAAGATATGTATATTGTGCTCTGTTTTTACCCCCAAAAGATAAATCACCCTATCTGAGGCCCAGGAATTTCTGACTAACCAGTTGGGCAGCAAGGCTAATTTCGCACCTACCAGTGATTAAGGCTGCAAGGGCCTGTGCCCTCTTCTTATGGACCAGACAGTGTGATAATTACATGTTGTCTCAGACTGCCAGACAGAACTGCTCCCAAGGACAAAGGATGGGGTTGAAGCCCTGTGTTTAACTCAGAGGTATGATTTCCTCCCCATTCAGTCCCAGTATCCACTGGAGGACTACAAAGGGGGGTCATGGAAACCCTTGCGCAAGCGGACTCAGGCTAGACAATTTGGATTGTGGGGGCGGCAGCGCCACTCACATCTTTGGCAAATCCACCTCATTGACAGTGCAGGACATTTATACTTTAAGACATTTTTCTCTGTAATCTGAATAAGCAGTAATGTGATATTCTGACAGTTTTAATGTGATTTTTGGACAAGCACAATAAGACTATGGGCCTGATCACGACTTTGGTGGTAACCCTTAAATCCGGTGGTAGCGCTATTACCGTCGGATTTAAGGGTCCGCCAAATCAGGACTTTGGCGGATTTCGCCCCAGCTCTGAGCTGAGGGGAAATCTGCAGAAAATTTGCGCTATTACCGCCGGCCGGAAATCCGCCAGCGGTAAGAGCGCAAAAATTCCCCATTGAGCCCAATCGGGAATGTGGCATTCCCGAATGGGCTCAATGGGGAATGGGGATTAACATTACCGCCGAACTCGTGATCTGGCGCAATTAGCGCCGGGGAGTTTGGCGGTAGGCCTAATACCGCCGGTGGTAATACCGCCGGCGTTACCGTCAAAGTTGTGATAAGGCCCTATGTGTGTCTTTCTGGCACGTAGTGTACTGAAACAGCAGGAAAAATGCATTTCTGACAGAAGTATAAATGGCACAGATATTAAACTTGGGGAAACTATGCCAAATACTATTATGCATACATGTAGCCATTTGCATAATTTTAGATAATATGTTTCACCTGAAAATGGCAAAATTGTGCCCAAGGACGAGGCAACATCACAGAGAATTGGCTCTCAAACCACATATTGTGAATTGTGGGATCTGATTTTTATGAAGGTGACTATTGTAAATATGAAGTTTTGTCCCATAACCCACTTTTGTGAAAAATAGGCTTGTGAGACAAAGGGAGTCATAAAAAGAACACACACTTAAGGTGAGGTCACTTCCCTGGAACCAATTAGCTTGCAGGGAGGAGAGCTCACCCGTAGCCTGGCCTATCCCATGCAAGGGGTAAGTCCAGAGTACTTCCGCCAAAATTGTAAAATTATATGATGTCACTCTGCCTATATAAGGGTTAGACAGGGAGACACAGAGATTTCAACATTCAAAATTCACCCTGCATTATTCCAAGACTCCAGAACCAGGTCCAGAGGCAGCTGATCCCATCCAGGCAGAACCACCTATCCAGAACCACACGTATCCTAATACTCCAGGGAGAAAGGAGGAAAGGCTGTTGATCCCCTTTAGAGAATCCAGTGACCAGACCTTTTGCCCAGCTGACCCAACCCGCTGTCCACAGTGACCAGACTTTGCCCAGCTGTTCCCAACCAGGAGAGCCCAGCGGACCCAGTAAACAGATCTCTTGACCCTGCTGCCCGTGACCAGATCCATGGCCCCGCCATCTAGAGACCCTGCTGGATTACCAAATGACCAAACCCAAGCTTACCTTGTAAGTATCACATCACCCAGTACCGAAAAAATGCATATACTGCTATTTTACCGTGCCCCCTGTTCAAACCCTATACAAATCCCATAAAAACCCTAGTCATTTCCCAAATTGCCAGTATCCTCTGTTCATCATTGCCCTAGAAGAATCTATTTGACTATATCGGTTAGCATATTTCTTTTCTATTTCCTTCAGTTACCTGTGTAAGTCCCTAGTATCATTTGGAATAAATTAATTAATTTCCTATTGAAAATACACGTTAATTATTGTTGCACATTTCGAAAGTAACAATTTTGTCAAGTGTTTTTACTAATTATGGCCTTAAAATATAGTCTGAGTAGAACTAATCATTGTGGTTACAAAACCGATTTTACCTGTGTATTTTGCTTTCCTTTCAAAATCCGACTTGCATTTCCATTAATAAAACCCATACTATTATCCTACTAAGAGTCATCCATTCCCCTCAGTATCCTATCTGTTCTTTACCTTTGTTTTCCCATCCCAAAAACGATTTCCGATTTTGCCTGCTAAGCCCATTTTCTTAGCTGTTTGCCAGTTTAAAGCCTGTGTAAAATAAGAAATAGCAATGAGGAATGCTTTGTATGTGCACTTCTGCCCTACAGCATGAGAAAGTCAAAAACCTTTGTAGCTATCGAGATAGATGCGCCAGACACCACACTTTCTGTCACATATAGCAATGTGCAAAACCAGAGGTCAGTTCATGGGAAGTGATGTTTCTCTCAAATGGGCAACTGAAAAAACAAATCCAAATGAAAATGATTATGTCTAAGACATAAAAGTAAGAAACAAGCCAGGATGAAGAACGTTGTGATCAGATATGAAACACCTGGTAAAAAAAGGAGCAGAGATCAGAATAGAAGTGAACAATAAATTGGAAACTACAGGAAAGACTTCAGAAGAATCTCACAGATGAAAGAACAGAGGTCAAATGCAAATCTGGGGAACAGTGTTTTCACCAGATGGATGGGAGAAAGGAGTAGTGATATGCAGAGCATGGGTAGTAATAGGTTTTTACCAGGCTACCATTGATATAGTGCAACATGGATGCAAGCCACTATGGCCAAAGCTTGCTAAATTACTGACATGGGTCGAAGACAGAGAAGGACCTTTGCAGATAATACCATTGGAGAGCCCAAAATTCTGTTTCAGAAATAATGGCACAAGAAAAATGGGAGAGAATCGCAATTGTAGTCAAGTCTTTGATGTTCGAGGAATGGTGCATGGTACTGCAGTGATTATGGATCACTATTGGGCATGTGGGTCC
This sequence comes from Ambystoma mexicanum, assembly GCA_002915635.3. NCBI lineage: Eukaryota > Metazoa > Chordata > Amphibia > Caudata > Ambystomatidae > Ambystoma > Ambystoma mexicanum. The sequence continues at coordinate 904,946,025 of CM030321.1, read as the reverse complement.
CAGGCATCCCTGAAAAATTGGGGAGGCATATGTATATTGGTGAATGTCCATGTTCCAGCGTTGGTGATTCCAAAAAGTGATGTGAACAGTGACAGTTTCCTGAAGGCAGATGCTCACCTGAGAAAGAAGAGATCTCTGGAGCTTATGAGGATGACAAAGAGGGAACATTATTTCTCTGCAAAATCCATAGAATTTCGCTGCTATCCCATAAGAACGCAGGTTGTTCAACTTGACCTCATCAGTGTTCACGACGATCTTGATGCCAAGAATTCAGGTTGGAGCAAATACTAAATGGTTGCAGATAACCAGATGGGAGTTACTGCAGACCATCAACACAATCATAAAAGGATTCAATGCAATCAGAGAAGAGTTGAGATCAATCAGACCGATGACACTCCAGAACAGATATGTCTTAGACATGATCACAGCTATGGATGGAGGTGTATGTGCAAAAATTGGAGAATCATGTTGCACATTTACTCCTTCACAAGATGACGAGAATGGAACCTTAACAGAGGCCATAGATATGCTGAGAAAACGACAGAATCAGATGATAGATGAAGCTGACGAAGTTGATGATGTCAGTTGGATTAGAGCACTGTTTTCATGGATTCCAAAATGGATGGCAGATGCATTCAAGTTCTTAAGAGCCCTGGTGGAGATTATATTACTTGGATTCTGTTTGATCAAATTATTAATCTCACAATGCCAGAAAACTGCAAACAAAGCATAGGGATGAAGATCCTGATTGATGTTGAATCAGTATGGAAGCCCAAAGACCTAACTGATGGGAACCAGGTTTTTGTGTCCAAGAAATCATAGAAAATGTGTGGGAAGATGGATCTATTGCAGTCCAAGTGGATAATGCCAACTGATGACATGGAACAAGGATGAGCATGTGAGAACAGCAGGATGCTTGAAAGGATTGATAAAGATATGGACCCCAAGGATGCATCTATTCAGACCAAAATGTCTGGATCCAGAAGATGAAATAAACGTGAAGGATGAAGAAAAGGTGGATGTAATGAAAGAAGTTGGAGTGGTTGTTCAATCGCTCAGAGGGGGGAGTGAAGAGAAAGTGTTGAGTATCGTCCCCACTCCAGTTGCCCCCTCCCATTACATGTTGAATTCACACCAAAGTATGTGACGTATGATGAACAGTTGAATCAGCAAAGAGCAGCATATGGGCTCTGCCCAGTACCTATCAAGATGACAGCACCTGTTAATATACCAACACATAAGAAAACCTGGACAGTAAGGTATCCATTAAAGAAGCCAGATCTACATTCTAAACAATATGACGGTTGTTTGAATAAAATACCTGAAGAAGCAAAGAAGATAATGAAGGAAGATGAATGGTGATGTCATAAGAAATCGGACTGACGCACATATAGAGGATATAATGACAATAGACAAAATATCATGGATAAGTGACATCTTGAGCCCAAGGTGAAGAAGTTGATGTCAAGATGAAGAACCTTATGCCACACGCATGATGAAGATATTCATTTAGTTTAAATGTGTACTGATGCAAATAACTGCAAGAGGCAAAGACATGTTGAAGCTTGCTTATGCTTTGTAGTTGATAGATTGTGGCAAGTGCCAACGTTTACAAGTATATACCTCAAGAAGCACTTTATGTATAGATGTAAGTCCACTACGCATATGAGCAGAATTGAACAAAGGTTATTAAAGGCAACAGATGGAGTGTGTCACAGCAAGAAAATCGAGAATCAAGACAGAAAAAAACTCAGCTAAAGGATGAGCATGCCAAGAAGGCAAGGTCTTATCTGACTGGAATAGGCCGACATTGGATACAATTAAGGAAAGAGGAGAACAGAGGATCCCATTTAGAAAGGTCAAGATAAGCCACAGACATCAGAAGACTAGTAGAATTAAAACAAATATATGAAACGACACGAGAAAAGCCGATTTCACGGTGTCCAGTCACGTGGCAAAGGCAGGCTGAAAGGAGGAACTTTCACACCTACGCATGGAACCCCGTCATGCCCATACTCCTTGAAAGTTCTGAGAACACAGAGCACACACAAGGCCAAGTTACAAATCAGTAATTGACACATGACCACTGAGGTGATGATTGATTGTAGCATAATTGGTGGGAAGCTGGGGTGCAGATGAGCATCTCTGCACCTGGATGTTCTTTCTGCATGCTGCTAGACGTAGGTGGAAAAGTATGAGTGGGGTTGATGCCAAACCCAATCATAGTGGACCATGTAATCTAAGGTCCTATAGTGAGTAGAGCCAATGGGACGTCGTACTTTTAGTGACATTCATAGTGGCCATTTTGAAGGGAGGGCTTAGTTGCCCCACCTGACATTTATTATCCAATCCACTCTCCCCATTACCATATACAAATATAGTACCTATGTTAAGTTACCTTCCTATAACCAATCACATTGTATTTTAGGTTTTTAAGATTGCCACGTAGAATGATGTCAGTACATGCGCAGGTAGTACGTCAGCAATGACGTTTTTTTGCTATAAATAGTCTGTTTTTTCTTAAAGTAAAGAGAGTGAGAAGATCGAGCGGTTGCTGATGTTCGTTGTATTCCCTGTTTTACGAATTTATCATTAAATGGAATCCCTTTGCCAAACTATTGAGTTGTCTTAATTATTTGATGCACGAGTATGAATCTGCATCCCCATCTATCTCGAGGGTACTGCTACTCACCTTAAAGGGCTGTTGGGAGATCATCCAGTTCACTTCATTTGGGCAGTCAGGAGTGCAGGGCTTAGCTGGAATCGGTTGGTCGCCCTGCTTGCCAGGGGCCACCTGTCTCTCCCAGACTTTGGATGTTACAAAGGAACTGCTCAGGCACAGTTGCTGTTACATGGGTATTCTCCCAATCCCGATAGATTTCATGTCCAGATAGGGAGGGCAATAGCAGCCCTGTCGCTCCTTGGGTCAGCTGTACTAAAGGCTCCCCCCAGCCAGGAGGACTAGTATAGTGAATGTGATTGACTGCACATGTTTGGCCTGGGCTAAAATAGCGAAAACAGTGGACACCCCCATGTTGCCCCTTGCCTATGTATCAGGTATCCCCATTACCAGTAAAAAGCTCTATGTGCAGTGTATTGGTAGGCTGGGATTAGCTATATACCTGGATATATTCCCAAACAACCAGTTTTTATCCCTAGACAAGTTTAAGGAGCTGGGGGCAGCTTCGGCAATGGATGTCTTCCTCTACTTCCGGATTCCTAATGTGGTTAAAGGACTCTTTGGCACATTTCCAAATCAGCCTTGCATCACACAGCTGCTGCAGCACACCATAAACGCAGAGGGAGAGGGCCGACTGACGGCTAACCTGTATGCCAACGTGATAGAAAGGACGGTGGGGTGGTCAGAAAGAGCACACGTTAGATGGGAGGGGGCATTGCATCAGCCGATTCCAGAGAAAATATGGAGGTACTGCTGCTTGCAGACTAAATAGGTCTCTCTTGATGGCTGGAATTTAATTTCTTGCACCAGATATATTACACGCCTGCATCCCTTCATGAATGTTATCCCGCCGTCTCGTACACATGCGTGAGACGTGCGTAGGCACCGGCCACCTTTATGCACCTGGCCTGGGGGGGAGACATATTGGCCAATTTCTGGACCAGAGTCTTCTGGAGAATCCATGAGGTTCAATTGAGATGTCTGCCCTGAATGAACTTCTGGACTATGGAAAAAATATCCCGGAATACTCAAGACATCTGGTGGGATTATTGCTTGTATTGGCCAAATGTTGTGTCGCGAAAGCATGGGGAAAGGCCCCCTGCCTTTGCTGAAAAATTGGATGTGGGACATCGCTTACTGCTATCACATGGAGGAAGACTATAGGGGTTTAATGCCGGCATCCGCCCGGCCCAGGGACATATGTGGTCCATACCAGAACTACCTCATTCATAGATGGACAAGCTCGCCTTCCAGTCCTGTGCCTGCAGATGGCCTCCCTTGGTGAAATACAATGGCTAGCATTAACTGAGAGGAACGGTGGCACTATCATTCTTCATGGAGAATGCCTGTCTACAGACAGTGCTATGGAACAAATGGGATGGACACTGTATCTGCGCCTCTGACTCCGGGTTCGTGGAGCAGGGAGGGGTTCTCATTGCGTTGACAATGGTTGACCATATGGTCATTGCACTGTCATTGTTATGTTGATTTCAATGCAACAAAAAGAATATTGAAAAAAAAAAAAACTTAGGAGGGGGGCATTAAGGAACATGCGCTAAAGGATTAGTATCATACAGCATCACATGGGGAATGTGACAAAGTGGGACCATCCTATCAGTGTTAAGCAAAGACAGATGAACCACAACAGAGTTAACAGGAGTTTTCCAAGAGAAATTGACCATAAATATAAGTTTAATAGAAAATAAATAAATAAATACATAAATTGAGTGGAAAACTATGCAGATGGTCAGGCCTTGTCTCCCTGCGAGTATGTAAGGGCCACGTTCCTAGAAACACCTGCACACTCCTTCCTATCCTTCCTTTGAATCTTGCAGATTCTTCACCGCCATTTTCTGAGCATCCCAGGCTGGCCAAAATAAATCACAGACACATGCCTGAATTTCTGGGAAGAAAGACAGTGGGAACAACCTGCGGGTGGGATCCATAGTGAAGAAAAGATGGGTACCCAAGTAGCCAAATGCAAAGAGTTATTATAGCCAACTTCTTAGTCAGTGACAAAACCTTCCAATTAGTCTAGATGGTGTATACAACACAGCGAATATTGCAACAGTGTCTGAGCCCCCTCTTTCATATGAACATCTGCTTGTGGAACCTAACCATTGAACAGTCATCCTCAACTCAGAAGGCTTTGCAAAGAGCACCCTCAAATGTACAACCCCAATCAACAGTCATCCTCAACTCAGAAGGCCTTGCAAAGAGCTCCCTCAAATGTACAGCCCCAATCAGAAATAGTACCAAATAACTAGAGTTTAAATTCCTATCATTTATAATGGTGTTACAGATGGTCGGTAGTTCTAATGTTTGATGGCAAAACTCACTTGGTTCTTTCCCCATTAAGCTTTGTTTGGATTCAGGGTTCAGCTGCCACTATGTCTCTATAAGTTAACAATAGGAAACTTGGAGTTCAGGTTACAGGGTTACAGGTTTCTTCTCTTGATGTCTTTATCAACATTTCAAGTTCCCTGTTTAAATATCTCTCCTTGCAATATCTTTCACAATTGGCTCTAGGAAATGTGCCTCCAAGTCCCAGCATGCATCAATATCCTTAGCAATAATGTCTTCAAGTAGCTCTAGAGTCTTTTCCTCCAAGTATGCACCATTCTACATTTGAAACATGTTCACATTAAGGCTTAGGGTCTTTGCCTCCGACTTCCACCATGCAGCATTTCCCCTTTCAAAAAAATGTGCAGTTGGCTTTAGGATTTTTGCCTCCAAGTTTCTCCATGCAGCCATTCTTATTTCATTACTTTCCTCTATCAGATGTAGGATGCTTGCCTCCCAGAAAGGATCATTATTCCTCTCAGTCATTTACTCTATTGGCCTTGGGATCTTTGCTTCCAAGTTCCATCTGGAACTTTCGCCTTTTAATCATTTTTACACTTGGTGTTAGGAACTTTGCTTCCCACACATTTCCAGCAAGCAACCTTCCTTCTTTCAATCATTTCCTCTCTTGGCTCTAGGAACACCCCCTCACAGCATGTAGCATTTCTCCATTCAATTATTGCCTCAATGGTCTAAAATGCAGCTTTTGCCATTTCCAGTTTGTCTTTCTTTCTGTCTCCTTTAACTAGGCAAGCATACCTGTAACAGCACCATGATGCCCAAGGTTTGCTTTGTGCGCTTAATAAATGTAGTAAATAAATAAATACATAATTTCCTCAATTGATTCTAGGATATTTGCCTCATTGTTCCAGCATGCAGGATTTCTCCTTTCAATAATTTCCTCCGTTGACTATTGGATATTTGTGTGACTGTTACAGCATGCAGCATTTTTTCATTCAATCATTTCTTCAGTTGATAAGTGATCATTCAAAACATCTGGAGAGCTGCACGTTGCACACCCCGGCCCTATATAACTGATATAGGTGCCAATAGCAATCATAGTTAGCCTATATACGGTTGAATTCCAAGTGTAGGCTGATTACCTCATATTTAAGAAATAATTGGGTTTCCCGAACCTCCTTAACATCATATGATACCTGCTTAACTTTTAAAGGTGGAGGTGTAACCAGTGGCCCCAAGGGGCCTGGCTTGCAGGGGCTACATGCTTGTCTGCTAAGGGACCCCGCAAATAAAGACACTGACACCAGGGTAATAAATATACTTTATTAAATGTATGTGTGTGGTTTTCTTTCTATGTGTACATGTATGTATTTACTTAAGAAATATGCCCCAAGACTGCAGGTCATTACCGCATAAGGTAATGCCCCTGGAGACCAATAGTTACAGGCCAAAGCATAGGGAGGGCCTTAACGAAGTCCCCGGGGGCATTACCTTAGGCGGTAATGGTTTAAAAGTATATTTTGCATGAATACCGCCTGATAGTAAGCATTGGCCTAAGCACATTCGCATTGCACTGTAAATCGCATTGGAATGAACCTGAAACAGGCTGACTACACCACCATTTTAAGTTATCCGTCATTTTGATTAACTACTGCTTTCTGTCCCATGTTAGAAATTGTGTTTACGGCTCCAGCAGAGCAGAATTAACTTTGTACTGGTTCAACGTAGATAAACATGCTGAAGCTGCTAAGGTGGATTGTTTGTCCTGCACTAAGGGAACCTTGGAGTTAAACAAGAGCCGTGCTAATCAGTAATTTAGATGCCATCTGTACCAACAGTTTCTTCCCCGTTCAAATAGCGAAACAGAATGGTGAATAGCTGAACATGTGCTCTTGCAGAAATCTTTGTTTTTGCGCCTTGAAACTAAGCTGACTTTAAACTTAAGAACAAATGGTAGACAAATATAAGTAAATGAAATAAGGACTGTTACCTTTGTGTCCAATGTTTGAAAAACATATGAAGTGTTTAACAGAAAACAATCAGCTGTTCAACGATGTTTTAACATGTATTAGTTTTGTGGAAAGTCTATGTACCCTAGGTTAATGTGTTACATGAAGAGGGGCTGGACAATGAATCCGGGATTGTGAGAGAAATGTATGAATACTCATGTTTTTGAAAAGTCCAGCACTCTCTCATCTCACGGTGTCTGCTTTCACACATTGCGGTGTGTTGAGAGCCAGACAGCTGTTCTTCTGAAATAAACTGCACTTGAAGCTTAGAACTCGTGACTGGCGAATTTCTATTATGTGGTATTAAGCCTCAATATTCTTTTAATCTTTCAAATGACGCCCGAATAGGGAACCTCAGGATTGATGTCACATCACTAGATGAAGACAAGGCTGCCGGACCAGGATCAGAGAGTGACAGGGGCCCCTGCAAAGTGAGATGCGATTCCTCTGCAGTACTGCACGCCCGATCCCTGGATGGTGAGCAGCGTTTAGTAGGACATCATGACAAGGGTCGCCGTATCAAGGCCTGTTTTGTGAAAACGCCAGCCAGGGCATTTTTTAATCTGAACAGACCCCTTTGAAATTTGAAATCAGGTGAGTCGTGCCCCGATTCTTAAAAGTCCTGATATTGGTTGCAGTTTTGTTTTTGCAAATACAAACGGCACCAGGTAAAGACAGTGATTTGATATGCCTGGGAATTTGTCATTATATTTCAGGGTATTATTCTGCAGAGAGAGACAATCTTTGAAACAAGGCCAACCGGCGACACCCGATGGGTCACCGGCTTATTTTATGTATTGTAAGTACGGCCTAGGAACTATCATACTTAATGAAATTTGGCACAGACAGACCAGACATGTTTCCGAACTTCAGTCGCCAGTCTATGGTAGCTTTGAAATTGCCTGCCTTGAGCATTTAGAATCTGTATTGTTGAGAAAAAAGACTAGGCTTGCAGCATGTGATACATTTAGAGATTGGAGGAAGGAAGGTATGCATCAACTCAGAAGTAGAGAAAAGCATGCACATAGACACATGACAAATGCTGAGAAAGCATTGTTGCATGATCAGCAGGTACTGTCAGAATCCATTAGAAGTATGGATAGGGCTTTCCAACTTGATGTGAGAAAGATATATCCATCCCAGGATTTTCATACATCAGATGAGTTACTTAATAAATTATTGAATGAACGCAGAACTGTGTCAACTTCACCACCTCCTTATGTGCCTCCTCCCGTTCTTGTTCCTCCTCTTCCCATTGTTGTTCCTCTTCCTCCAGTTGTTGTTCCCCTTCCTGCACATGTACCCTTGCCGACAATTGCCGTCCCCATAGCTTCCAGCAGTATTGCCTTCGCTATCTATTGGCTCTTTGTCAGGTGGTTCTGCTCCATGTGTAGTGGTTGAAGGGTCGGGAGCTGATCCAAGAATAGTGACTCGTGGCACAGTATCTAAAGGCAGAAAGAGAGAATTATATATGTGGGCTAAAAAGTACATAGAAGAGGATGATGAATCATCTGTTTTAGTTGCGATTACTGACAAAGGGGGTATTTCTGAACAGAATATTTTGATAGAACGGATCGGAACGTATTTAGTTGATATATGGAGTGATTTAACGGACATGAATGTCCCAAAGGGGTTGAGGGATTTGAATGTCCTTGCTCACTCAAGGGGCACTGCAGAGAAAGTATATGAGCATGTAAAGAAGGTATTTGAGTTTAAAAGGGAGCTAGATCAAATTATTCCTCCATTGAAACCAATGAGTGAAGACATTCACATTTGCACAAGAGACGCTCTTAGATGTATTTCAGATATTTCAATTTCTCCCATTGAAGTGCAGGAGGATAGCTCAGGGGTAAAGTGCTCACCTTGGAAGCAAGACGACACGGAGCAACACATGTTTGATCCCCGGGTCCGTGTTTAGAAACCTCTGGGTATTAAGCGAGTTATAAATAACCTATCATATCATATCATGACACGTTTAGTTAGTATGCTCCGGCAATGCAAAGGAAAGTGTTACAGGTGATGGTAGAGTATCTACAAGATGAATTTATGAAGAGAAAGGATTGTTATCACGCAGATTTGATGGATATTTATAAAAGAGCATTGTCGCCTGATATTGCTTTGACTACTTTGTCACTTGATTTAGCCTTGTTGCTTAATAGATGTTCAGATTTGCCTACTTTACAATTGCTGATGAGCGAGGTTGCTCCGAGATTTGTTCCAAAAGTAGAGATTCCAGCTAATGCTGCAGCAGAAACACCTGCCACTACTACTGAAGCACATTATGTCTCACAGTTTATCCATATTCCATTTTCTAGACAGGAAGTGAATACCATTAGGCAATCAATTCCAGATATTAGGAAGAATCCAACAGTATTTTATAAAGAAATTGAATCTGTTTTGCATTCGTCAGTTTTCACGCTGGGTGATATAGATTTGTTGTTTCCCATGATCCTTCCTGCTGATTTGTGGAAGCATATTAGAACTGTAGATGATCAGGCAGGGATGGCTGATACATGGGATGCCTTAGTACGAGTAGATGGGGAAAGGAATGCCGGTGAGAAACGGCCACAGGTGATACTGATGTTGCCAGATAGAATAGTGACTAAATTGTATGGGATAAGTTTACGGCTTGCATGCACTATAAGTCAGAAAGTGCAACTGAGTATTTTAACAGATTTGAGCAAGTATTTTTGGATTTTAGTGGTCAAGACCTAAGTACAGAGCCAGGAAAGAGGCTGTTCGTTGATACGTTTGTGCATGGATTATTGCCTGAAATCCAATCACAGACTGTGGGCCTCATCACGACTTGGGCGGTAACGGTAACGCTGTTAGCGCGGGGGCTATTAGCGCGACCGCCATAGCCCCCGGCGCTAATAGCGCGGGATCACGACTTGGGCGGACTTGGTAGTCCCCATTCCCCATTGAGCCCATTCGGGAATGCCCCATTCCCCATTGGGCTCAATGGGGAATTTTCGCGCTCTTACTGCCGGCGGATTTCCCGCCGGCGGTAATAGCGCAAATTCTCGGCGGATTTCACACCAGCTCAGAGCTGGGGCGAAATCCGCCAAGGCCCTGATTTTGCAGACCCTTAAATCCGGCGGTAATAGTGCTACCGCCGGATTTAAGGGTTACCGCCGAGGTCGTGATGAGGCCCTATGACTTCTGAGAGTGCATGGCAAGCGAAATCACAATCTGAAGTATTACACATGGCTCAGTACTATGAAAATAGGTTCAGTACAGAGAAAGAGAAGTTGGAAAAGAAGAAGGGAGATCTGAAAAATTGAGTATTATTGCAGCAAATAGCTAGAGGAGCCAGAGGTGGGAATACACAGTTTAGAGGCCAATTTACACCACAGCGTGGCGCACAACTGAGTCCTGTACATGCGAACCAGTGTGTATATTGTAGACGGGACGGTCATTGGCGAGCACAATGTCCTATCCTTCAGCAGAAATTGAATACCACGCATGGTGCCATGGGTAGACGATCCAGGGGCCGTCCTGGGATAGGGGGTCCTGGTAGAAGTCAGTTTGCACAGAATCAACATACACCATCACAAGATAATCAGCAACAGAGCGTCACTAGTGGAACATTTTTGATAATCCTTCGAATGTCTATTTTTCTGGGGATTTTGGATCTGACGATATACAGTTCTGTTAGGACAGCCCGAAGCAGGGTCTGGAACCGATACCTATTCCCGTCAATCAGAAAGGGCCCTACGTTGAAATGAAGGTGGGGGCTAAGGAGCATCTCTTTTTGATAGATACAGGAGCACAGAAGTGTTCTATTGATAATTCATGTGTTCCAGATATTCCACTGTGAGGGCAGGGTATCATTTCTGTAGGGTTCTCTGGTACGCCAGTGGAAAGTCCGGTCTCTCTGCCGGTACCAATTTCACTGGACGAATCACTGATTCTTGTCCATTTCTATTGATGACACATTGTGGTGAAAATTTGTTGGGATTGAATTTATTAAAGGAATTGAATGCTGTGATTTACTGTTCTCCAGATGGAGTGTACTTAACGATTTTGCCCTAACAAATTTCAGTTCCACAATGTTTGTCTATGCCTTTACCAATTGAATTGAATATGGTTCCGACATGTTTATGGGCAGTTAATGATAATGATGTTGGAATTTTATAAATTGAACCTGTTAAAACTGTGTTGAAACCAGGTGTTAAATTGCAGCGTATTCCGCAGTATAAGATTTCGGTTGAAGATGAACATGCTCTGAAGAGTATTATTTCTGATTTCGTTCACCGAGGTGTAATTGAGGAAATTGCAGGGTGTGTGTGTAGTAGTCCGATTTTACCAGTTTACAAGAAAGGGGATAATGCGATTCCTTTTCATTTTATTATTGATTTGCTCACAATTAATAAGGTTGTTGCTCCACAGTTTCCGATTGTGCCTGATGTTACCACAATTCTGACTATGATTCCAGCCACAGCCACACATTTTAGTGTTGTGGATTAGAAAAAATGATTACTTTAGTATCCCTGTGCATGTTGATAGCAGATATTTGTTCGAGTTCACCCTAGGGGGATGCTCATTCACATTCACGCGTGTGCCGCAAGGGTACACTGAGAGTCCAAGCATCTATAGTAGAGCATTGAAAGAACAGCTTGATACACTTGAGTTAACTTCCACTTGCACGTTGTTGCAATATGTTGATGATTTACTTCTAGCTGCTGATTCTGAAGTTGCTTGCAAAGAAGGCACCGTGTTGCTGCTTATTCATTTAGCAGAGCATGGGCATAAGGCTTTGTTGAAGAAGTTTCAGTATTGTCGACAGGAGGTCGCCTATTTGGGCTATCTCCTGTCAAAGGAAGGACTTAGACTGACACCTGAACGGATACAAAGCCTCTCTGATATGTCTGTTCCAAATACACAGAAAGAGGTCAGAGCTTTAATAGGCATGGCCTCATATTGTAGACAGTGGATCCCACATTTCTCTTTGTTGATAAAACCTATTTTGGCACTGACAAAGAAGGATATTTGTTTGCCTTTACCGTGGAACATGGATTGCCAGAACGCTTTTGATCTGCTTAAGGCTGCGCTCTGTTCAGCACCAGTTTTGGGCACATCAAATTACGAGAAAGGCTTTGTTTTGTATGTGAATGAATGTGATGGATGTTCTTTGGCTGTTTTGACACAGGAACATGGGGGCAAGAATAGGCTATGTGGCTATTTTTCCTCCACGTTAGACCCTGTTGCAGACGCTTTGCCAAGACGTTTTAGAGCTGTAGCTGCTGCTGCTGCATCCGTAAAACAAAATGAGGGTATGGTTTTAGGTCATTCTTTAACCGTGATGGTATCCCACTCCGTAGATGTTCTATTAAACAGAACATAAACGCAACATCTCACCTCAGCCCGATTAACAAGATACGAGCTGATTCTATTTGCTCTACATATCCAAATTAAGAGATGTTGTTCATTGAATCCGCCTCAACTATTGCCTTCTCCACAAGAGAAGGATTGCAATGACGAAATGTCACATGATTGCCTCTTTATTAAAGAACAAAAAACAAAGGGCAGAATTGATTTAATTGATACACCCTTAATGAATCCTCAAGTGGAGCTATTCTGTGATGGTTCCTGTTTTAAACTTCTGGATGGTACATCTACCGCGGCTTATGCAATCACCACAATAAGCACTGTTGTGGAGACTAAACAAATTCTGCATAATTCTGCGCAGGCCGCAGACATTATTGTGCTAACCAGAGCTTGTGAAATTTCTGAAGGGCTTAGTGTAAATATATATATACAGATAGTATGCATTTGGGGTGGTTCATCATTTTGGTGGACTATGGGCTGAGAGAGGATTCTTGACCTCACATGGAAAGAAAATCGACATGGCACTCTGATAGTCCGGTTGCTGTCAGCACTTGCGCTTACTATGCAACTAGCAATAATGAAGTGTGCTCCACATCAGAAAGTGATGGGCGATGTAGGAAAAGGGAACGCTTTTGCTGACAGAATAGCCATACAGACTGATATTGATTTGCACTCAAAGATGTGCGTGCTCGATCCAACAAGATGGGTTATTGACACTTGTTTGATGGACAAAGGGATTAGCTGTATAAAAGAAATTCAGGCTGAAGCTACCCCAGAAGAAATCAAAGAGTTGGGTGAGGGTCCAGCGGGTCTAGATGATGAGGGTTGTTGGGTGGATAATGAGAAGCATAGATGGATGCTACCCAATGCCTATGTGGCTGCTATTGGTACCATGGCTCATTGCCCAACACACATATGTGCCAAAAAGATTTGCCAACAGTTATATCCCGTCTGATATAACACTAATATCCAGAAAACTGCTGAACGTTTGGTCCAGAGTTGCATGATATGCTTACAACATAATATTGCCTATGTGGCTGCTATTGGTACCATGGCTCATTGCCCAACACACATATGTGCCAAAAATATTTTCCTAGGTTTGGCTTGCCAAGAGTAATTTGGTCGATTAATGGTCCACATTTTATCGCTGCTGTCATCCTGCAAGTATGTGTGGGATTACAGATTGATAAACGGTTCCACTCGGGCAGACATGCTCAAAGTGCCGGCCTTGTGGAACACCATAACGGAATTCTAAAGAACAAAATTGTCAAGGTGTGTGAGCACAGCAATCTGAAATGGCCTGACGCTTTGCCAATAGACTTACTATCAATGCGGATCACCGCACAATCAAAGACAGAGCTCTCCCCCTATGAGAATGTCATGGGGAGACCAGCCAATGTATGGAATGCACTGAGGCCCAAGCAGTTGAAAGAAATTGAGGACCCGCTTTTGTCTGACACTTGTGATCAGTTCACTCAAAACTTGCATTTGATTCACCAACAGGTACAAGCAGCCCTCCCTTGAAAATATGAGGGTCCAGGTCATCGACTCCGACCTGGTCAGTGGATCCTGGTGAAGACTTTTGAGAGGGGCACCTGCCTTGCACTACGTTGGAAAGGACATCAGATCCTTTTGGCTACACAAACTGCAGTACGAGTGACTGGAAAGAAACACTGGATCCACGCGACACATGTTAAGAGGATTCCTTTTCCTCTACCCTATGACAAAGGGGAGGAGAAGGGCATTGATGCTCCCGATGCTCACACCGAGCCTGCTTTGATTGACAATGAGGGTGTCACGAAAATCCATCATGAGCCAGCGGGCCTGAGGATATTGCTGCTTCTTTACTTTCTTCTTCACCGTTGATCGATCTTGTTTCTGCTTCTTCATCTTCTTCAGGAAATTACGACGCTTTGTTCACCGATCATTCAGTACCTGGAGTTGTAATGTACAATCTGCAATCACGGAACAAGATTTAGATATAGGGTCTGCTGACATAGAATGGGAAAGTACAGCTAGGATTCTGTGCCCACAAGAAACCCACATGAAACCACTGTTGAGCCAGTCCCTCATCATTCCTCTGCTGCATACAATAAGAGTCAGGGACCGGCAAAGTTACCTTCAATCAAGATAGGCCACGTGGTCAAGTGCCACTCACGGATGAACTAAAAGACAGTGAGGCTTCTTAACGGACACTGAGAAACTATGCCTATTTTAGGGGCCACTCGTACTGAAAAGGATCTTGATCATTTTGCTGATAATGAGTCTGCCCATCGAGGGTCATGGTCCCCGAGGACCAAATGGATACTGATCACAATAACAGCTTGTATTGAGTGTACATCTGTTTGATGTTTTATTCCCAACTGCAAGTGTCCCCACTTTGTTTCCACCTTATGTGCATCTGCACACTCTTCGTCCTCGAGACCGCCAACATAGAGGGGGCTATCATAAGAACACCCTGGTGACGATCATGAACGCAACCCATGCCTGTCTGAATAAGGCCAATTGTTGGATATGTTCACATCTACCACAACATGGGGAAATGGATTGGCTTGGTATATACATCCTCTCCCTCTAACTATTGCATGTTATGCTTCACTTAGGGCATTATTTTTTGGTCGATGGAATGATAGTGTCACTGGGAATTTTGATGGGACTAATCTCAATGAGTTTGAAAAATGAGTTTTAGCACCTTTAGGATGTTCTCTTTTTGCGAATAGGAGCAAGCTAAATGTTGCTTCTATTAGGCTTTCTGATAGACTTTCCAGACCTTTCCAATCAATGAAAGGAGATCCCGTTTATTTCGTTTGCGGTAATGAGGCATATCCTTGGTAGCCAAGAGATTGGGAGGGTACTTGTTATTTAGGTATACTATTACCAGGCGTATATGTTGCCACCACTGCTGAACTTTCTAGAACTCGTTCCAGGTGGCATGAGGATGGTGACACTCCCTCACAGATTCTGGGTGATGTTGCTAAATCCTTTGTGCCATTTTGGGGACAGATAATAAACTCGCAAGATATTAGAAAATTGGTGAGGGTTTTTGAGAAAACCATCAATGAAAACACTGACATCCTATACAAGATGACACTAGAGCAAAAGGCTATTAGATTAGTGGCTTTTAAAAATAGGATGGTGCTAGACATCACTTTAGCTGAGCATGGTGGGATGTGCAAAATGGTGGGATCTGTGTGTTGTGTTTTTGCACCCAATTCCCCCCACCATATTTAAGGCAATTAAGAAATTGCACACCTTAAGTACTGAAGTACATGTTCCAGAGGGAAAATGGGATATTGGCACATGGTTCTGGGATGTGTTGCAATCTTGGGGCTGGAAAATCTTTGCAGTTATAATGGTGATCCTTGGTATTGTACTGTTTTGCTGCTGTTGCATACAGTGTCTTCCTGTCATTTGTTCTATGATAGGGGGAAGTTGTGCACAAGCGGTTGGTAAACTAGAACCTAAGACACAGATGTTCGGAAAGATTACTAATGCCTTGGTAATGCAGGATATCACTATAAAGGAGTTAATGGTGATCAATGTTTTTGAAGATAGCGATTCAGGATGTTCTGACAATGATACATGGTCTTTGGATGATGCTAATGTTTGAGTAATGCTCTTGGCTTAGGCCAAATGGAGGGTTTGTAAAAGTATATTTTGCATGCATACTACCTGACAGTAAATATTGGCCTAAGCACATTCGCATTGCACTGTAAATCGCATTGGAATGAACCTGAAACAGGCTGACTACGCTGCCATTTTAAGTTATCCGCCATTTTGATTAACTCCTGCTTTCTGTCCCATGTTAGAAATAGTGTTTTCAGCTCCAGCAGAGCAAAATTAACATTGTACTGTGTCAACATAGATAAACATGCTGTAGCTGCTAATTTGGATTGTTTGTCCTGCACTAAGAAAACCTTGGAGTTAAACAAGAGTTGTGCTAATCAGTAATTTAATTGCCATCTGTACCATCTGCCATCTGTAACAACAGTGTCTTACCCGTTCAAATAGCGAAACAGAATGATGAATAGCTGAACATGTGCTTTTGCAGAAATCTTTGTTTTTCGCTCCTTGAAACTAAGCTGACTTTAAACTTAAGAACAAATGGTAGACAAATATAAGTAAATGAAATAAGGATTGTTACTTTTGTGTCCAGTGTTTGAAAAACATATGAAGTGTTTAAAAGAAAACAGTCAGCTATTCAACGCTGTTTTAACATGTATTAGTTTTGTGGAAAAGTTATGTGCCCTAGGTTAATGTGTTACACGAAGAGGGGCTGGACCATGTGTTCGGGATTGTGAGAAAAATATATAAATACTCCTGTTTTTGAAATGGTCACCACTCTCTCATCTCACTGTGTCTGCTTGCACACATTGCGGGGTGTTGAGAGCCAGACAGCTGTTCTGCTAAAATAAAGTGTACTTGTACCTTAGTACTCATAACTGGTGTATTTCTATTATGTGGTATTAAGCCTCGATATTCTTTTAATCTTTCAATGGCCCGCAGTCTCAGGACATATTACCATTAGTACCCTGGCCTTTTAGATTGGGCATTGCGGTTTGCATCCGGAAAACAAAAAGTAAAAAAAAGTTTTTAAAATGGCCACCATGGAAAGAAAACATAGTTTGTTATCTCTTTCTGTGGTGGCCATAGTAAACAAAGAAAATGGCAGCATGGAAGAGTCCCTTCTCCCCTTCCATGGCAGCCATTGAAGTGAATTGAAAAATAAAGTGAACAAAAAAAATGGCTGCCATGGAAAGGGAGAAGGGACTACATTTAGTCCCTTCTCCCTTTCCATAGTGGCATTCCGGAATGAAAATGTTGTCGAGACCGGAACTAGCTGCATGCTGTTGCATGCTCGAGATTACCATGCAGTAAGGCTCAGAATGCAGCCAATGAGAGGTAAGTCTTTTTGTTTTTTTTTGCTGTGCTGGGTACTAATTTGGATAGACCTTCCAGCCCACTATGGGGATGGATGGAATGTTTAAGAGATAGAAAAAAAGAAGGAACAAAGGAACAGAACTCCCTGCACCAAGAAAGGACTGGGCAGGGGGAAAAAGTATCTTAAGAATATTTTGAAAAGAAAAAAACAACCATTGAAAAGGACAGTTAGAAAAAAGAGAAAGAAAGAAGACACAGGAAAAAGGAGGAGAGAGAAAACGTGGCAGAGAAGGAAAAAAAGACTTACTGGGGGCGGCTGCCTCGAGTGCTCCCAAGGAGTCTGAGCGTAGGCCAGCTTGTAAAAGGAGCACCCAAAGAGTGAGCCAGGGGGCTGACCTGCTTGACAGGCCCCAGGGCTGTGGTGGGTGTAAACCGGCCCGGGGCCAGACCGTACGGACCTAGGCATCACAAAGTGCCCCGGCTGCATGCATGGGGCTGACCAGGCTGAAGAACAACAGTCTAGTCCAGGCTGCACCAAGGGGGTGGCCCAAACCATGCCCCAGTTGGCCAACTTCGTGGCCAGTGAGGTGGGTCCCTTTTAAAAGTCCTCCTGGGCTGCATAAGTCAGGCGCAGCCCGGGAGGTGAAGAGTGGGAGGATTTGTGCTTCAGTGTTCCAGCATGCAGTATTTCTCCTTTCAGCCATTTCCTCAGTTGACTCTAGGATCTTTGTCTCCATGGTCCAGCATGCAGGATTTCTCCTTTCAGCCATTTTCTCAATTGAGTTTAAGATCTTTTGCTCCATGTTCCAGCATGCATCATTCCTCAATTGACGTTCAGATCTTTGAATCCACGTTCCATGCACGTTTTCTCCTTTCAATCACTTTTTCAGAGGTTCCAGGATTCAATGTCTCTAGGGGCGGTCAGGGAGGTGGACAGGGAGACGGGCCCACGACGGGGAGAACCAGGATGTGGGATGGGGTATATTAGGGGGTTCAGTAGGCACTGATGCAGCGCAAAATGGCACAGAAAACCAAAAAAAATAATTTTAGAGCTTTGCAGTAGTCATCTTACCAGGAGGCTGCTTCTGCCCAAATTGGCAAAAGAGTGTCTGACTCCAAGGATACACCCCACTGGTGTTCTAAACGCAGGGCCAGAGACCCAACCCTGGGACAGGGGTGGACAGGGAGGCAGGCGCAGGAGAGAGATAACCAGGAAGCGGGATGGGGTGGAGGAGGGGGCTCCGCAGGCCGCAATGTAGCACAAAATAGCACAGAAAACCAAAAAGTACTTTTTTAGACATTCATAGGGGTGGAGCTTATTAAACAATTCTGTTCACCTTAACAGGCAAGTGCTCCAGCCCAAAGTGGCAAACGTGCGTCTAGCTGCAAGCATACACCACACTGGTGTTCTAAACTCGTGGCTAGAGGCAGGAACGGGCGACAGAGGCAGGCAGGGAGGCGGGCGCAGGAGGGGCATAACTAAAAAGTGGGATGGGGGTGCAGGGGAGGCCCAGCAGGTCGCGAAGTGGCGCAAAAGTGCACAGAAAACCCAAAAAAAGAACTTTTTAGAGCTTTGCAGGAGCGGGGCTCATTAAACAATTATAGTCATCTTCCCAGGACGCGGGTCCATCCCAAAGAGAAGGAAAACAAGGCATGCCCTTGAATAAAAGGCATACCCATGAATACAAGGTATACCCATGAAAAAAGGTATACCCTTGAATAAAAGGCATATTCATGAATACAAGGTATACCCATGAAAAAAAGGTATACCTTTGAATAAAAGGCATTCTCATGAATACAAGGTATACCCATGAAAAAAAGGTATACCCTTGAATAAAAGGCATACCAAAGATAGAAAGGCAAACCCTTGAATAAAAGGCATTCCCATGAATACAAGGTATACCCATGAAAAAAAGGTATACTCTTGAATAAAAGGCATACCCAAGATAGAAAGGCATACCCTTGAATAAAAGGCATACCCATGAATACAAGGTATACCCATGAAAAAAGGTATACCCTTGAATAAAAGGCATACCCATGAATACAAGGTACACCCATGAATACAAGGTATACCCATGAAAAAAGGTATACCCAGGAATAAAAGACATGCCCATGAATAACGGGCATACCCTTGAATAAAAGGCACACACATGAGTAACAGGCATAACCATGAATAAAAGGCATACCCTTGAATAAAAGGCACACACATGAGTAACAGGCATAACCTTGAATAACGGGCATACCCTTGAAAAAAAGTATACACATGAATACAAGGTACACCCATGAGTAACAGGCATAACCTTGAATAAAAGGCATACCTATGAAAAAAGCTATACCCAGGAATAAAAGGCATACACATGAATACAAGGTACACCCATGAGTAACAGGCATAACCTTGAATAAAAGGCATACCCATGAAAAAAGGTATACCGAGGAATAAAAGGCATACACATGAATACAAGGTACACCCATGAAAAAAAGGTATACCCAGGAATAAAAGGCATGCCCATGAATAACAGGCATACCCCTGAATAAAAGGCATACACATGAATACAAGGTATAGCCATGAATAAAAGGCACACTGAAGAATAAAAGGTATATACTTGAATAAAAGGCATACCACCCTTGAATAAAAGGCATACCCATGAATAAAAAGCATAACAATGAATAAAATGTATACACATGAATAAAAGGTATACCCATGAGTAACAGGCATAACCTTGAATAAAAGGCATACCCAAGATAGAAAGGTGTACCCTTGAATAAAAAGCATACCCATGAATACAAGGTATACCCATGAAAAAAGGTATACCCATGAAAAAAAGGTATACCCAGGAATAAAAGGCATGCCCATGAATAAAAGGCATACCCTTGAATAAAAGGCATAAACATGAATAAAAGGCATACCCATGAATAAAAGGTTTACCTATGAATAATAGGCATACCCTTGAATAAAAGTCATACCCATGAATAAAAGGTATGCCAAGGATTAAAAGGCATACACTTAAATAAAAGGCATACCCATGAGTAACAGGCATACCGTTGAATAAAAGGCATACCACCCTTGAATAAAAGGTATGCCCATGAAAAAAAAGTATACTCAGGAATAAAAGGCATGGCCATGAATAACAGGTATACCCTTCAATAAAAGGCATACCCATGAATACAAGGCATGCCCTTGAATAAAAGGTCCATTCAGCGGCATGGGTGGCCTACAAAGAATGGAAGATGGATTCATATCGTGAAAGGTGTGCAAATGCACACAAGCTGCATTAAGAGGTATGAGTGAAACACACAGAACGATTCTTCAGTTAAAGGACTGGAAAGCATTCAAAGGCATAATATGCCAGTTATAGGGTAGTTGTGGCATGCAAAGGGAAGGTACCTTAAAGTCATAACACGCATAGAAAGGGATGAAAGGTGCATTAAGAGGAATAGGAGGCATATAAAGTTAGAAGGTGCAATAAAGTCATAAAAGGCATCTCGAGGCATGAAAGGTTCATTAGGAGGCATGGGAAGCATACCATGGTAGAAGGTGCATGAAAGCACACACGTGCATAAAAGGTGAATTACGAGTTATTTGTGACAAGCTCAGAAAGGTGCATTCAGAGGCATGGAAAGCATGCGACAGCATAAAGGTGCATTGGAGGGTCCACTCATTTAACAAATCAATCATCAATCAACTGTTACAAAGGTGAGGTCAGAGAGCACTTGCAGGAGTTCAGTCTACGAGTTCCACCATGTAGAGGGAGGGGAATCAACACAGTGCATATTAAGAAAAGACCTACCAACCACCCTTGACGATGTCCAAACGGCAGCCTGTCTGTAATCCTCTTTGACCCATCGGGCCTCATTACAAGTCTGGTGGTATCCCGCCAGGAAACCTGTAGGGGTTCCACCAGAAGGAATTACTGTTACCGGCACTTGGACTGCCGGTAATAGCGGCAGATTCCAAGTGCCAGCAATGGTAAATTGATACCAACTCCATGGAGTAATACCAGCTGTTTTTTGCCAGTGGGGTGCCTGACTTACCTCCAGCTCTTGGCTGAATTTAAACCATTCCCTCCACTGGCAAACTCGGAGTATTCCGGTGCATAAATGTGGCGGTAAATGGAATTACTGGCATGTGAACACTGCACTGGCATATACTGCTAATGAGGCCCATTCCCAGCTTATGCCACTGTTGATCCCATTATGCTACTCCAAAGACTTAACACATGCAATGCCCCATCAACTGTGTCTTCGCCTAACTATTAAGGAGACCCAGTTTTGCAAACTGACTCTTTCTTGATCAGTCACCCTTGCACTGCCTCAGGGCCTACCACGCAGTTAGGGGCTGTAACTGTAACCCTACACTCCCTTGTTCTCCTTGCACTACCCAGAGCCACGCTGCCCTGTTTTCCCTCCCCTCTCCCTTGCACTCTCCCCGTCCCCTTGCACTTCTTGTTCTCGCACTTGCACAATCTGAATGACACAAGGCCTAGTAAGACCATATGTCTTGTTCTCCCTCTGTATTCCCTCCCTTGTCTTGTCACGCCTAAAAACACTTGTGTACAGGCATGTTATGAATGACTTACCATATTACACAATCCAGCCGGGTATATTTCCTTTGGTCCCAGTATTCTGCACTGACAATTATCCTATATCAGGGGCCTGCAACATTTATCTCCTCATATGTTTTATACTTCAGTGGCCATCAGCCCCAGCTCCCATGGTCAATGCTAGGTGATCATGGGAGTTGTCATTCAAAACATCTGGAGAGCTGCAGGTTGCACACCCAGGCCCTATAAAACTGATATAGGTGCCAGTAGTGATCACAGTTAGCCTATATAAGGTGGAATTCCACTGTAGGCTGATATTAACATGCTCCGCCTCATGTTTAATTGAGGTTGCCTGAACCTCATACGATACCTGATTAACTTTTAAAGGTGGAGGTGTAACCCGTGGCCCCAAGGGGCTTGTAGGGTCTATATGCTTGTCCCCTAAGGTACCCTACAAATAAAGAGGCTAGACAATATACTTGATTAAACGTATGTGTGTGGTTTTTTTTCTATGTGTGTGTGTGGTTACTTTGGAAGAGTTCATCCAGCCCACTATCGGGCTGGATGGAATGTTTAAGAGAGAGAAAACAGAAAGGACACAGGACCAGAACTCCCCTGCCCAAGAATGGACTGAGCAGCGGAGAAAAGAATCTTTAGAATAGTTTGAAAGGAAAAAAAAAATACAGTTACAAACACAAAAAGAAAGCAGACACAGGAAAAAGGAGGAGCGAGAAAACAAGACAGAGAAGGAGAAAAATACTTGCCTGGGGGCCGCTACCTCGAGCGCCCCCACCCAGGCATCTGGGCACGGGCCAGCATGTAAAAGGAGCCCCCAAAAGAGTGAGCCAGGGGGCATAGATGATTGGCTGCGGCAGTTCAGCTGCTGCAAACTGTGGCAGGTGTCGGCTCTTTCTGAGGGCCAGACCGGATGGGCCCAGGCATCACAAAGTGCCCAGGCTGAAGGACAACAGTCTGGTCCGGGCTGTGTGAAGGGGGCAGCCCGTACCAGCCTGCCCGGCGTGGCCGGCAAGGTGGGCCCTCTTTAAAAGTCCTCCTGGGCTGCATAAGTTAGGCTCGGCTCAGAGGTGGAGAGTGGCAGGTCTGCTCAGGGTGGAGCAGGGAAGAAAGACCCGGGCTGGCTCGCTGGCCAGCCTGTGTGTATAGTGGGGTTAAGGAAGTTCCAAGCTGCTCTGTTCGGCAGCCCGGTGAAGGAAAGCTCTGGGCTGCCACATGGAGCAGCCAAGGTGAAGTCCGATGGCTCACCCCCTGCGTCTCACAGCACTTCGCTGACAGGGCATGACGGGAAGCAATGCAGGCCGCGGAAGCGAAGCGGTGACAGCGGTAGCATCCCCGTTGCCATGCCGATGTTGCCTGAAGCCAAAATGTTACCTGGGACCTCCGGTTATTGTGGCAGCATCTCCATGGTGCAGGGGATGCCACTTGAAGTGAAGATGGTGGCACGGCCCACCGTGGTGCTGTGGGAAAGCCCCCACGCCAACAGGGCCAACTCAAAGATTTTAAATGTGCCACGTGTGAGGCAGTGATCGCGGCTGGGACCCCAGCCTACGGGTCCCACATAGAAGATTTATCAAGGTGGTGAAGGCTGGCAGACCTCCAAACATGCACCTGGCTGCCCGAGGGCATTCAACAGCACTGCGGCACTACAGTGAAGGTGGCTCGACTCATATGGTGCATGGGGCCACCCTTAGGCTGAGTAGTGTGGGTTCCCCTTCGCTCAGATTCCCTAACCCTGGACCCCAAACAACTGTAGTAATAACAGACAGAGTTTTTTGTTGATGGAAAAATTATGGCCGTAGGCTTATTTTATTTTTTACAAAACAATAGTACCAATAATATCATGACAAGTAATAAATGACACCACTCGCTTTTGGGCCCATCGTGTCCCGGATGTGCAGATGCCCCTCCCACTTCTTGGCTGGTCTTATTTACCCGGGGCATCCGCTCCTGGACACGTGCTGCCACACCTGAGTGGGTTAAGCCACGGCCGCTCAGGTCCCCCCCAAAAAGCGTCCCTACCTACAGCCTCGTTCCGCTAAAGCTCTAAAAATGTTATCCGTAAAAATTCCCATCCCTTTGTTAGATTAATGAATCCCATCCTGGTGGAACAGGTCTGGATTGTTTGAGACAAACCATGCTTTATAAACTGTAGCCCCATGCTTTTGCAGTACTTTTCTACAGCTTTGTTGAGCTTTTTCCTTGCAACTTCGATTGCATGTCTCCTGTGCGCGCCGTACCAAATTCTGCATGTGATAATCTCTGACATGAAAATTTCGGTTTTCCACCAGCAATGCGCTATCGCCCTTAGGGACTCGCACATGTTGCGCAGGAGTTCCCTTTATTTGTTTTGACTAGATCATTTCCGCCCAGGTGGATTACTAAGTACTCGGGTGGATCCCTGAAACCGATCAAATCCGACAACCGGTCGTGGATGTCCTCCCAATGCATCCCAGGAAGGCCCCACCAGGAAGTTATCGTCTTTTTAAAATGTAGACCCTCTCTGAAATCTTCGATCCACCTGCCTGCCCGGGATACGAATGAATGGCCGACTATCCATGCCGACTTCTATGGGCTCGTATCTGCATGGGGTGGATAGGAAAGAAATCATATCAAATGTTCTCTTACATATCTTTTAAAGCATTGAGACCTCCACCCCCGATTCTTTTCACTCCTTTCTCTCCCAAACCTCCTGCCCATGCTGATGTGGCTGCCCCTATTCTAAAGGAATGGGTCCCAAATTCCGCCGCATCCCATCCTGCTGCGGCTACCGTTTTCTTTAGCACTGCCTGGAATTGATATCTGCTGAGGGCCCTGCCGTCCCTATGGATTAGTAGTTGGCCCCCTATGTCGGGCCGTACCTCGATGAATTCTTGTGTAATGCACCTGGGGCAGTGCCTCCTATCCTTAATACAGTTCAGCTCTATTGTTCTACCTTTTCCCATTTGGTCTGTCTTTGATTTCCTAAGTAGAATTGACATGCCCTTGGACCCCACACTGATGTCTCCTCTTGCCAAGCCGTCCCCTGCCACCGTGTTGCGTGCTACTAGTTCCCCAATCCTGAACGCCCCGTAATATGCTAGCGCAAATGCCGCCCTGAACAGCTTTGTCTCATAACTATCGCTGCACGTGCCTTCCAACAACTGCAAGAGTTTTATCATTTTGCAAAAATTAAGGGGTCTCCTCCCATCCGGCTTCTTCCCTTCCAACTTTTGCCCAGCCCTTCATTGCATATTTTATCCGAGGGCTGCAAGTTGGGTCTGCAACCCCCGCCACCTTAGCTGTGTATGCGACGGCGGCCAAATGCGCTGCCGCCCAGCTTTTTCTTTTCCCTTGCGCAAATGCTTTCTCCAGAAATGTACACATTTTGGAGATTGTGATCTCCCCCACATTTTGTAAACCAGTTTCTTTTAACACATTATTTACATTCTTCTTGTATTGCTTACCGGTCTTGTATGTTATGGCGTTCCTGGCCAATCTTTCTATCACCTGGCCTTGTACCTCCTCTTCTGAGTCAACTTGTAGCTGACCGTTTTTTCTCCATTGCTTCTAATGGGACCCATGCCTTTAGCGGCGTGGGCGTTTTTTTCCTGTTTGCGTCCGGCCGTAGTTCCCGAAATTTGTCCCACTGGAAACGAGACAAGGCGTCAGCGACCACATTTGCTTCCCCGGCGATATGCCTCGCTTTTAGTGCCACATTATTATTCAGACACTCCAATGTAATTGCCCTCATCAATTCCAATACCAGCGGGCATGATGCGCTTCCATTGTTTACCACATGTACTACCGCCATATTGTCTGACCACACATTCAGTTCCTTGCTATTCAGCTCTGCCTCCCAAGCACATCGGGCTACCCAGATAGGGAACAGCTCCAATAATGTGATATTATTCGTCCAAGATGCCTCCCGCCATGCATTTGGCCACTCTTCTGCGCACCAGTTTGTCCCCAAGATTGCCCCAAAACCAAAACCCCCGGCTGCGTCTGTAAATAGTACCCTATTGCTTTCTTCGTTTAGTGGTGAGCGCCAGATTACTGCTCCGTTGAATGCTTTCAGGAATACCTCCCACATTTCCAAATCTTTCTTGATACCTCTGCCAATTCTGACTCTGTGGTGACCCTCTTTTGCCCCTCTTGTTCGCTGTTCGATCCTTCTCTGCAATATCCTGCTTTGCGGTATAACCCGTCCAGCAAAATTTAGTTTTCCCGCCAGTGATTGGAGTTCCTTAACCTTGGCCTTGTTTTTCCCCTTAGGCTTTTGATTGTACTCAAAAGGTCTGTTACTTTTTCCTCCGGGATCCTGCACACTCCTTTTCGTGACTCTATTTCTATATCTAGAAATTGTATTCTCTGAGTAGGACCCATTGTTTTTTCTTCTGCCAGCGGAAAACCCCACTCCTCCGTTAATGACATGAATTTATTTAAGGTTGCCCCACATAACTCGGAACCCTGCGGCCCCACGAATAAAAAATCGCCTAAGTAGTGGACAACTTGTGCCTCCTCTAGCTGTAAGAACGAACTCACTTTCTCAAAATATGCACATGAGATAGCGCAACTCATTGGCAGGCATTTGTCGACATAATATTCATCCTCCCAGTGCATGCATAGCCACCTTTGAGATTCCCAGTTGACTGGTAGTAAGCGTAAAGCTGATTTTATATCTACCTTCGCCATCCATGCCCCTTTCCCTGCTTTCCTGACCACCTGCACTGCATCCTGAAAATCTGCATATGTCACTGATGCTGCCTCTTGTGATATGCCGTTGTTTACTGTTGAGCAAAATGCTGCTAGCACTTATTTACTTCGCTTCCTGTGACTGAACCTCCTTCCTTCCGACGCAGCTCGCTACCGCTGGCTGCTGCTTCCGCTGGGGGAATCTCGATGTCTTCACGTCGCTGCTCCCGTTGTTCCGTCAGCGATTTCCGCCCTCTCAGTCCAGCCCGCGGCTCCTTGAAACACCCGCGTCTCCCGATGCCTTCCCGCAGCTCGAAAAGGACTCACAGCTGGGCTCGGGTCCCGACGTCAGTCTTCTCCCGTGGCACCTCTCCCGACAACAATCTTCTAAACGCGGCTCCGGCGTTGCGCTGCTGCCCACTCATGGTCCTCTTCTCCACTCGGCTCCAGCTCCCGCTACAATTCTTCTCAGTGTCGCTGCAGAGGGGGAGAAAAACGAAGGCAACGAAATCCCGAAAAGCCGGTAGAGGCAAAACGAAAAAACGTTCTTATCTCCCCCTGATCCAGGCCCTGGGAGCCTACCCGTATTAGGTGAGCTCCTTACCTGAATGTAGCTCTCCTTCTTTCTCTGGGGTATTTATACCCCCTTGGCCCATTGTTGCTGGCTGGGGGCAGGACTTCCTCCTGCCCCCATGTTGCTAAATCTCACACCTTTGCCCTAAGAGCCTGGGTTGCCTAGGCTACGCTGCGGGTGGGGGCGCCGCCTGGCTGCCCTCCCTTTATCATTCGTGCCGTTTGGGTTCCCCCCACCCTGCACCTAACCCCCCAGGCCCTCCATCGTGCCGCTCTTTGTGCCGCAAGGGGCCTGGAGCATAAGAACGAACAGTGGCGCCAGGCCCCAGCCACAACGAGGGACATGCCCACAACCATCCCAGCAACACCCCCACCAGAGAGAGTACAAAGGTACTGTGCAAAGGGGACTGGCTGCAGCAGTCACCACCACTGTGACATAATGTTTATTATGCTCTATCTATATCGTATGCACATGTGTATATGCATGTGTATTAATATGTATATATGTAATTACTTTTAAGTAGAATTCTAAGTAGGGGGGAGTGTAGGGTCGGTAAAAGTATTAGTGGGAATGTTTTGTAGGTTTAAAGCTCAGTAGGGTAGGATGTTAAGTATATTTAGGGATAGTAAATAGAAAAAAGGGAGTAGAAGGGAGGTACCCTGGCGCGAAGTGGCAGGATAGTGAGGCCTGAGGCATCCTAGGGAGATGAGACCACCCACAGAGGCCATCCTCTGGGCTTACACTCTATGTAGGTGGTATCTGGGGTTAGGTAAAGGGTCTCTTGCGTCAGAATCACCGTAAGGGTCACAGAAAACCCTCAAAAACCCTCAAAAGAAGGGTAAGCTGCCATAGATGGACCCTCTGAAAAAACCAAATAAATTCAACAGGTTGAGAACAGGGCAACTAATGTCACGCAAGCCCCACGGAAATCAGATCATGTCAACGCTAAGCTTTATAGCACTGGGCTAGATGCTTATACTCCACAGAAAGCATTCCAGGCTATTCGACCCAGTGCAAAAAGCACTCGGCAGAAGGATCCCTGCAAATGGCTCATTCACTACACCCTTCAAAGGGAAAGAGCATCCTCCTTCTCAACAAGGCACAATCCTAATCTATGAGGATGCCACACAGTGTGGACAGTTCCTCTGCCTGCTACGTGGATCATCATAACAGGAACCTACAAATTCCCATATATAGTGCAAGAATTTCGGGGAGTTTCTCGTGAGAACCCGGTGTATAGAATGTCAAAGTTAAAACATTCCTGAAAATGCCTACTAATATGTCCTGTCCTGTTTATAGTAAGATTTGGCCCACTGTCCAGTATTTAATCAACAGTGTTTGAATGTCAACTTCCTATTCAAGCTATACATTTCTGACCTGGCTTCCCTTATGATTAACAACTGCAATAGATCACATTCATCAATAACTATGATGGATAGGATATTAATTCGAATTAGACGCCATGTCTTTCTTATTCACAATTTGGTGTGATCGCATTCATTGTAAGAGGCCCTGATGAAGCTCGGTTTAGGAGCGAAACACATGTTAGCCAAGTGGAGGAACCTTTCTGTTCGAATTACTTGTGCGTTGAAATTAACTTAACATCCAAAGTTGATTCACAATAAAAATGTGCAATTCTTATGAACCTAATGATAGTTGCCTTTTGTCAGAACATCTACATTGCATGCATTTTCTCAACTAAGAAGCCAGTAATTAGATTATTACCATTGATTAAGGCACTAAATGTTTAAGAGCCCTGCTTTTGTTGTATGCCGAATCTGCGTTATGTTAACTTTTCTTTTCAAACCTGGGACTTTAAAGACCAGACCTTAATTCACCCAGATTTCAGAGGGCACTGACCATTTAGTAAAAACCTTCAAATGTGGGCTTCCACCAGCAATCTTGAAGGGATCAGCTACTCACTGGAGCCCACGGCCACACATGACCTTGCTATAGGCAAAATATCTATATTGTAGTTGCAGGTCGGATTTTTGGACTACTTCTCCCAGGAACCCTCACCATTGACTGTGCTGGGTATGGTTAATGGGTGTTATAGGCGAAAACAACTGGAGAGCCAAAGGTTGCAGACCCCTGGACTAAAGCCGGCCATCTCTTCTGAACAATTATCATGTTACTGTGCCCTTGGGCATTCTCAAAGGTACACCCGGTTCCCTAATAATCACAAATTGTGGATGTGGGCTCCAGCTGCACCCCAAAAGGTGCCCTTCGTGCATCTGAGGAACCGCTTCTCCCAACAGCCTGGGGAAATTGGAAAATGTGTACACAGAATTCAGGGAGTTGCCTGGGTCCAGACTCTATATGCGGTTCAAAACATCCACACTGCATGCCGCGCACACGATACACCTGACTGGCTCTTATCAGCAGCCACAGTAGCACTCATGTTTAGTGACCTCGGAATGATCTGCTGCTGCATTTATTTTCCGCACTGCTTTGCAAGGTCTGAGGGCCTGTTCACAGTAGAATGCGCATTGCACTGACGCGTGACTTGGCGCGTGTCCAGGCACTGGCACGAGCTGGTCCAATTGGCCGCCTGCCCTGAGCCGATTAGGAGCTGTGGGAGCAGCAGCGCATCCGGCTCTTATCTCGGGGTAGGGACGGTGCTGGGGGTGGGGGGGTTGCGGCTCATCAGCATGCTACCTGCGCTGCCGCTGCTGTCTGCCTCCTTGGGCAGCAGCCAGACCGTGTCTAAATGCAAGCAGAGCGTTCACGGGGCCACCATTCACGGGGCAGCCTCTGCAGCGGCTTATCAGAGACTGCTGAGCACGGAGGAGCACGTGAGGGCATTCCCGTACACCTCGCCCTGTATCCCACCACACCTAATACCATACCGACTTCGCACTCTGCAGAGGAGCATTCCCAGTGCCACACCCCTCGCCCTGCATCCCACCCCCATCCACTGGCATAACCCCTCATCCTGCAGAGGAGCATTCCCAGTGCCACACCACTCACCCTGCATCCCACCCCCATCCACTGGCATAACCCCTCATCCTGCAGAGGAGCATTCCCAGTGCCACACCATTCACCCTGCATCCCACCCCCATCTACTGGCATAACCCCTCATCCTGCAGAGGAGCATTCCCAGTGCCACACCATTCACCCTGCATCCCACCCCCATCTACTGGCATAACCCCTCATCCTGCAGATGAGCATTCCAGTGCCACACCACTCACCCTGCATCCCACCACAGCCACTGTCATAACCCCTCATCCTGCAGAGGAGCATTCCCAGTGCCACACCCCTCACCCTGCATCCCACCCCACATTCAGTACCATAACACCTCACCCTGCAGAGGAGGATTCCCAGTGCCACACCCCTCGCCCTGCATCCCACCCACAGCCACTGTCATAACCCCTCACCCTGCAGAGGAGCATTCCCAGTGCCACACCCCTCGCCCTGCACCCCACCCCACCTAGTACCATAATGCCTCTCACTCTGCAGAGGAGGATTCCCAGTGCCACACCACTCACCCTGCATCCCACCCACAGCCACTGTCATAACCCCTCATCCTTCAGAGGAGCATACCCTGTGCCACACCACTCACCCTGAATCCCACCCACAGCCACTGTCATAACCCCTCATCCTTCAAAGGAGCATACCCTGTGCCACACCACTCACCCTGTATCCCACCCCATCCACTGGCATAACCCCTCATCCTGCAGAGGAGCATTCCCAGTGCCACACCACTCACCCTGCATCCCACCCCCACCCACTGTCATAACCTCTCACTCTGCAGAGGAGGATTTCCAGTGCCACACCACTCACCCTGCATCCCACCCACAGCCACTGTCATAACCCCTCATCCTGCAGAGGAGCATTCCCAGTGCCACACCACTCACCCTGCATCTCACCCCACATCCAGTACCATAACACCTCACCCTGCAGAGCAGCATTCCCAGTGCCACACCCCTCGCCCTGCATCCCACCCCCATCCACTGCATAACCCCTCATCCTGCAGAGGAGCATTCCCAGTGCCACACCACTCACCCTGCATCCCACCCACATCCACTGTCATAACCCCTCACCCTGCAGAAGAGCATTCCAGTGCCACACCACTCACCCTGCATCCCACCCCCATCCACTGGCATAAACCCCTCATCCTGCAGAGGAGCATTCCCAGTGCACACCCCTCGCCCTGCATTCCACCCACAGCCACTGGCATAACCCCTCATCCTGCAGATGAGCATTCCCAGTGCCACACCACTCGCCCTGCATCCCACCAACATCCACTGTCATAACCCTCATCCTGCAGAGGAGCATTCCCAGTGCCACACCCTCACCCTGCATCCCACCCCACATTCAGTACCATAACACCTCACCCTGCAGAGGAGGATTCCCAGTGCCACACCCCTCGCCCTGCATTCCACCCACAGCCACTGTCATAACCCCTCACCCTGCAGAGGAGCATTCCCAGTGCCACACCCCTCACCCTGCATCCCACCCCACATTCAGTACCATAACACCTCACTCTGCAGAGGAGGATTCCCAGTGCCACACCACTCACCCTGCATCCCACCCACAGCCACTGTCATAACCCTCATCCTTCAGAGGAGCATACCCTGTGCCACACCACTCACCCTGAATCACACCCACAGCCACTGTCATAACCCCTCATCCTTCAAAGAAGCATCCCTGTGCCACACCACTCACACCTGCATCCCACCCCATCCACTGGCATAACCCCTCATCCTGCAGAGGAGCATTCCCAGTGCCACACCACTCACCCTGCATCTCACCCACATCCAGTACCATAACACCTCACCCTGCAGAGGAGCATTCCCAGTGCCACACCTCACCCTGCATCCCACCCCATCCACTGTCATAACCCCTCATCCGGCAGAGGAGCATTCCCAGTGCCACACCACTCACCCTGCATCCCACCCCCATCCACTGTCATAACCTCTCACTCTGCAGAGGAGGATTCCCAGTGCCACACCACTCACCCTGCATCCCACCCACAGCCACTGTCATAACCCCTCATCCTTCAGAGGAGCATTCCCAGTGCCACACCACTCACCCTGCATCTCACCCCACATCCAGTACCATAACACCTCGCCCTGCAGAGGAGCCTTCCCAGTGCCACACCACTCACCCTGCATCCCACCCCCATCCGCTGTCATAACCCCTCATCCTGCAGAGGAGCATTCCCAGTGCCACACCACTCACCCTGCATCCCACCCCCACCCACTGTCATAACCTCTCACTCTGCAGAGGAGGATTTCCAGTGCCACACCACTCACCCTGCATCCCACCCACAGCCACTGTCATAACCCCTCATCCTGCAGAGGAGCATTCCCAGTGCCACACCACTCACCCTGCATCTCACCCCACATCCAGTACCATAACACCTTGCCCTGCAGATGAGCCTTCCCAGTGCCACACTACTCACCCTGCATCCCACCCCCATCCACTGTCATAACCCCTCATCCTGCAGAGGAGCATTCCCAGTGCCACACCACTCACCCTGCATCCCACCCCCATCCACTGTCATAACCTCTCACTCTGCAGAGGAGGATTTCCAGTGCCACACCCCTCACCCTGCATCCCACCCACAGCCACTGTCATAGCCCCTCATCCTGCAGAGGAGCATACCCTGTGCCACACCACTCACCCTGCATCCCACCCCATCCACTGGCATAACCCCTCATCCTGCAGAGGAGCATTCCCAGTGCCACACCACTCACCCTGCATCTCACCCCACATCCAGTAACATAACACCTCACCCTGCAGAGGAGCATTCCCAGTGCCACACCACTCACCCTGCATCCCACCCCCATCCACTGTCATAACCCCTCATCCTGCAGAGGAGCATTCCCAGTGCCGCACCACTCACCCTGCATCCCACCCCCATCCACTGTCATAACCTCTCACTCTGCAGAGGAGGATTCCCAGTGCCACACCACTCACCCTGCATCCCACCCCACATCCACTGTCATAACGCCTCACCCTGCAGAGGAGCATTCCCAGTGCCACACCATTCACCCTGCATCCCACCCCCATCTACTGGCATAACCCCTCATCCTGCAGATGAGCATTCCCAGTGCCACACCACTCGCCCTGCATCCCACCAACAGCCACTGTCATAACCCCTCATCCTGCAGAGGAGCATTCCCAGTGCCACACCCCTCACCCTGCATCCCACCCCACATTCAGTACCATAACACCTCACCCTGCAGAGGAGGATTCCCAGTGCCACACCCCTCGCCCTGCATCCCACCCACAGCCACTGTCATAACCCCTCACCCTGCAGAGGAGCATTCCCAGTGCCACACCCCTCGCCCTGCACCCCACCCCACCTAGTACCATAATGCCTCTCACTCTGCAGAGGAGATTCCCAGTGCCACACCACTCACCCTGCATCCCACCCACAGCCACTGTCATAACCCCTCACCCTGCAGAGGAGCATACCCTGTGCCACACCACTCACCCTGAATCCCACCCACAGCCACTGTCATAACCCCTCATCCTTGCAAAGGAGCATACCCAGTGCCACACCACTCACACCTGCATCCCACCCCATCCACTGGCATAACCCCTCATCCTGCAGAGGAGCATTCCCAGTGCCACACCACTCACCCTGCATCCCACCCCCACCCACTGTCATAACCTCTCACTCTGCAGAGGAGGATTTCCAGTGCCACACCACTCACCCTGCATCCCACCCACAGCCACTGTCATAACCCCTCATCCTGCAGAGGAGCATTCCCAGTGCCACACCACTCACCCTGCATCTCACCCCACATCCAGTACCATAACACCTCACCCTGCAGAGCAGCATTCCCAGTGCCACACCCCTCGCCCTGCATCCCACCCCCATCCACTGGCATAACCCCTCATCCTGCAGAGGAGCATTCCCAGTGCCACACCACTCACCCTGCATCCCACCCCACATCCACTGTCATAACCCCTCACCCTGCAGAAGAGCATTCCCAGTGCCACACCACTCACCCTGCATCCCACCCCCATCCACTGGCATAACCCCTCATCCTGCAGAGGAGCATTCCCAGTGCCACACCCCTCGCCCTGCATTCCACCCACAGCCACTGGCATAACCCCTCATCCTGCAGATGAGCATTCCCAGTGCCACACCACTCGCCCTGCATCCCACCAACATCCACTGTCATAACCCCTCATCCTGCAGAGGAGCATTCCCAGTGCCACACCCCTCACCCTGCATCCCACCCCACATTCAGTACCATAACACCTCACCCTGCAGAGGAGGATTCCCAGTGCCACACCCCTCGCCCTGCATTCCACCCACAGCCACTGTCATAACCCCTCACCCTGCAGAGGAGCATTCCCAGTGCCACACCCCTCACCCTGCATCCCACCCCACATTCAGTACCATAACACCTCACTCTGCAGAGGAGGATTCCCAGTGCCACACCACTCACCCTGCATCCCACCCACAGCCACTGTCATAACCCCTCATCCTTCAGAGGAGCATACCCTGTGCCACACCACTCACCCTGAATCACACCCACAGCCACTGTCATAACCCCTCATCCTTCAAAGAAGCATACCCTGTGCCACACCACTCACCCTGCATCCCACCCCATCCACTGGCATAACCCCTCATCCTGCAGAGGAGCATTCCCAGTGCCACACCACTCACCCTGCATCTCACCCCACATCCAGTACCATAACACCTCACCCTGCAGAGGAGCATTCCCAGTGCCACACCACTCACCCTGCATCCCACCCCCATCCACTGTCATAACCCCTCATCCGGCAGAGGAGCATTCCCAGTGCCACACCACTCACCCTGCATCCCACCCCCATCCACTGTCATAACCTCTCACTCTGCAGAGGAGGATTCCCAGTGCCACACCACTCACCCTGCATCCCACCCACAGCCACTGTCATAACCCCTCATCCTTCAGAGGAGCATTCCCAGTGCCACACCACTCACCCTGCATCTCACCCCACATCCAGTACCATAACACCTCGCCCTGCAGAGGAGCCTTCCCAGTGCCACACCACTCACCCTGCATCCCACCCCATCCGCTGTCATAACCCTCATCCTGCAGAGGAGCATTCCAGTGCCACACCACTCACCCTGCATCCCACCCCACCCACTGTCATAACCTCTCACTCTGCAGAGGAGGATTTCCAGTGCCACACCACTCACCCTGCATCCCACCCACAGCCACTGTCATAACCCCTCATCCTGCAGAGGAGCATTCCCAGTGCCACACACTCACCCTGCATCTCACCCCACATCCAGTACCATAACACCTTGCCCTGCAGATGAGCCTTCCCAGTGCCACGCTACTCACCCTGCATCCCACCCCCATCCACTGTCATAACCCCTCATCCTGCAGAGGAGCATTCCCAGTGCCACACCACTCACCCTGCATCCCACCCCCATCCACTGTCATAACCTCTCACTCTGCAGAGGAGGATTTCCAGTGCCACACCCCTCACCCTGCATCCCACCCACAGCCACTGTCATAGCCCCTCATCCTGCAGAGGAGCATACCCTGTGCCACACCACTCACCCTGCATCCCACCCCATCCACTGGCATAACCCCTCATCCTGCAGAGGAGCATTCCCAGTGCCACACCACTCACCCTGCATCTCACCCCACATCCAGTAACATAACACCTCACCCTGCAGAGGAGCATTCCCAGTGCCACACCACTCACCCTGCATCCCACCCCCATCCACTGTCATAACCCCTCATCCTGCAGAGGAGCATTCCCAGTGCCGCACCACTCACCCTGCATCCCACCCCCATCCACTGTCATAACCTCTCACTCTGCAGAGGAGGATTCCCAGTGCCACACCACTCGCCCTGCATCCCACCAACATCCACTGTCATAACCCCTCATCCTGCAGAGGAGCATTCCCAGTGCCACACCCCTCACCCTGCATCCCACCCCACATTCAGTACCATAACACCTCACCCTGCAGAGGAGGATTCCCAGTGCCACACCCCTCGCCCTGCATTCCACCCACAGCCACTGTCATAACCCCTCACCCTGCAGAGGAGCATTCCCAGTGCCACACCCCTCACCCTGCATCCCACCCCATTCAGTACATAACACCTCACTCTGCAGAGGAGGATTCCCAGTGCCACACCACTCACCCTGCATCCCACCCACAGCCACTGTCATAACCCCTCATCCTTCAGAGGAGCATACCCTGTGCCACACCACTCACCCTGAATCACACCCACAGCCACTGTCATAACCCCTCATCCTTCAAAGAAGCATACCCTGTGCCACACCACTCACCTGCATCCACCCCATCCACTGGCATAACCCTCATCCTGCAGAGGAGCATTCCAGTGCCACACCACTCACCCTGCATCTCACCCCACATCCAGTACCATAACACCTCACCCTGCAGAGGAGCATTCCCAGTGCCACACCACTCACCCTGCATCCCACCCCCATCCACTGTCATAACCCCTCATCCGGCAGAGGAGCATTCCAGTGCCACACCACTCACCCTGCATCCCACCCCCATCCACTGTCATAACCTCTCACTCTGCAGAGGAGGATTCCCAGTGCCACACCACTCACCCTGCATCCCACCCACAGCCACTGTCATAACCCCTCATCCTTCAGAGGAGCATTCCCAGTGCCACACCACTCACCCTGCATCTCACCCCACATCCAGTACCATAACACCTCGCCCTGCAGAGGAGCCTTCCCAGTGCCACACCACTCACCCTGCATCCCACCCCATCCGCTGTCATAACCCCTCATCCTGCAGAGGAGCATTCCCAGTGCCACACCACTCACCCTGCATCCCACCCCCACCACTGTCATAACCTCTCACTCTGCAGAGGAGGATTTCCAGTGCCACACCACTCACCCTGCATCCCACCCACAGCCACTGTCATAACCCCTCATCCTGCAGAGGAGCATTCCCAGTGCCACACCACTCACCCTGCATCTCACCCCACATCCAGTACCATAACACTTGCCCTGCAGATGAGCCTTCCCAGTGCCACACTACTCACCTGCATCCACCCCCATCCACTGTCATAACCCCTCATCCTGCAGAGGAGCATTCCAGTGCCACACCACTCACCCTGCATCCCACCCCATCCACTGTCATAACCTCTCACTCTGCAGAGGAGGATTTCCAGTGCCACACCCCTCACCCTGCATCCCACCCACAGCCACTGTCATAGCCCCTCATCCTGCAGAGGAGCATACCCTGTGCCACACCACTCACCCTGCATCCCACCCCATCCACTGGCATAACCCCTCATCCTGCAGAGGAGCATTCCCAGTGCCACACCACTCACCCTGCATCTCACCCCACATCCAGTAACATAACACCTCACCCTGCAGAGGAGCATTCCAGTGCCACACCACTCACCCTGCATCCACCCCATCCACTGTCATAACCCCTCATCCTGCAGAGGAGCATTCCCAGTGCCGCACCACTCACCCTGCATCCCACCCCACATCCACTGTCATAACGCCTCACCCTGCAGAGGAGCATTCCCAGTGCCACACCACTCACCCTGCATCCCACCCCCATCCACTGGCATAACCTCATCCTGCAGAGGAGCATTCCCAGTTCCACACCTCTCACCCTGCATCCACCCCATCCACTGGCATAACCCTCATCCTGCAGAGGAGCATTCCAGTGCCACCACTCACCCTGCATCCCACCCCCATCCACTGGCATAAACCCTCACCCTGCAGAGGAGTATTCCCAGTGCCACACCACTCACCCTGCATCTCACCCCACATCCAGTACCATAACACCTCACCCTGCAGAGGAGCATTCCCAGTGCCGCACCACTCACCCTGCATCCCACCCCCATCCACTGTCACACTGTCATAACCCCTCATCCTGCAGAGGAGCACTCCCAGTGCCACACCACTCACCCTGCATCCCACCCGATCCACTGGCATAACCCCTCACCCTGCAGAGGAGTATTCCCAGTGTCATTCCTCTCACCCTGCATCTCACCCCACATCCAGTACCATAACACCTCGCCCTGCAGAGGAGCCTTCCCAGTGCCACACCCCTCACCCTGCATCTTACCCCCACCCACTGTCATAAACCCTCACCCTGCAGAGGAGCATTCCCAGTACCACACCTCTTACCCTGCATCTCACCCCACATCCAGTGCCATAACCCCTCATCCTGCAGAGGAGCATTCCCAGTGCCACGCCACTCACCCTGCATCCCACCCCCATCCACTGGCATAACCCCTCACCCTGCAGAGGAGTATTCCCAGTGTCATACCTCTCACCCTGCATCTCACCCCACATCCAGTACCATAACACATCGCCCTGCAGAGGAGCCTTCCCAGTGCCACACCCCTCACCCTGCATCTTACCCCCACCCACTGTCATAAACCCTCACCCTGCAGAGGAGCATTCCCAGTGCCACACTTCTCACCCTGCATCTCACCCCACTCTCACTGTCATAATCCCTCACCCTGCAAAGGAGCATTCCCAGTGCCACACCTCTCACCCTGCATCTCACCCCAGATCCAGTACCATAACCCCTCACCCTGCAGAGGAGCATTCCCAGTGCCACACCCCTCACCCTGCATCTCACCCCCATCCACTGTCATAACCCCTCACCCTGCAGAGGAGAATTCCCAGTGTCATACCTCTCACCCTGCATCTCACCCCAGATCTAGTAGCATAACCTCTCACCCTGAAGAGGAGCATTACCAGTGCCACATCTCTCACCCTGCATTTTACCACACATCCAGTACCATAACCCCTCAACCTGCAGAGTAGCATTCCCAGTGCCATACCTCTCACCTTGCATCTCACCCCATATCCAGTACCATAACCCCTCACCATGCAGAGGAGCATACCAAGTGCCACACCTCTCACCTTACATCTCACATCCAGTATCATAACATCTCACCCTGCAGAGGAGCATTCCCAGTGCCAGACCTCTCTCCCCGCATAACATCCCCATCCAATACCATAGCCTCTCAATCTGTATCACCCTGCATCCCACCCCACATTCAGTACCATAACACCTCACCCTGCAGAGGAGGATTCCCAGTGCCACACCCCTCGCCCTGCATTCCACCCACAGCCACTGTCATAACCCCTCACCCTGCAGAGGAGCAGTTCTCAGTGCCATACCTCTTACCCTGCATAACACCCCCATCCAGTACCATAACCTCTCACCCTGCAGAGGAGCATCCCAGTACCATAACCTCTCAGCCTGCAGAGGAGCATTCCAAGTTTCATACCTCTCCCCTGCATACACCCCCATCCAGTGTCATACCTCTCACCGTGCAGAGGATCACTCTCAGTGTCACGTCTCTCACCCTGCATCTCACCCCCATCCACTGTCATAACCACTCACCCTGCAGAGGAGCATCCCCAGTGCCACACCCCTCACCCTGCATCTCACCCCACATCCAGTACCATAACCTTTCACCCTGCTGAGGAGCATTCCCAGTGCCACACCTCTCACCCTGCATCTCACCCCACATCCAGTGCCATAACCTCTCACCCTGCAGAGTAGCATTCCCATTGCCACACCTCTCACCTTGAATCTCACCTCACATCCAGTACCATAACATCTCACCCTGAAAAGGAGCATTCCCAGTGGCATACCTCTCACCCTGCATATCACCCCATTCACTATCATAACCTCTCACCCTGCAGAGGAGCATTCCCAGTGCCATACCTCTCACTTTGCATCTCACCCCACATCCAGTACCATAACCTCTCACCCTACAGAGGAGCATTGCCAGTGCCACACCTTCCCCCCTACATCTCACCCCACACCCAGTACCATAACATCTCACCCTGAAAAGGAGCATTCCCAGTGCCACACCTCTCAACCTGCATCTCACCCCACACCCACTACCATAACCTATCACCCTGCAGAGGAACATTCCCAGTGCCATACCTCTCTCCCTGTATAACAGCCCCATCCAATACCATAACCTCTCAATCTGTATAGGAGCATTCTCAGCGCCATACTTCTCACCCTGCATAACACCCCCATCCAGTGCCATAAACTCGCACCCTGCAGAGGAACATTACTAGTGCCACACCTCTCACCCTGCATCCCACCCCACATCCAGTACCATAACCTCTCACCCTGCAGAGGAGCATTCCCAGTGCCATACCTCTCCCCTGCATAACAGCCCCATCCAGTGTCATAATATCTCATCATGCAAAGGAGCATTCCCAGTGCCATGCCTCTCACCCTGCAGCTCACCCCAAATCTAGTACCATAACCTCTCACCCTGCAGAGGAGCATTCCCAGCACCATACCTCTTACTCTGAATCCCTCCCCACATACAGTACCATTACCTCTCACCCTGGAGACAATGCCATATCTCTCACTCTGCATCTCTTTCCACATCCAGTTCCATAACCTCTCACCCTGTACAGGAACATTCACAGTGCCATACCTCTCACCCTGCATAACACCCCCATCCACTATCATAACCTCTCACCCTGCAGATGAGCATTCCCTGTACCATACCTCTTACCCTGCATAACACCCCCATCCACTATCATAACCTCTCACCCTGCAGGTGTGCCTTCCCTGTGCCATACCTCTCACCCCACATTTCACCCCACATCCAGTTCCAAAACATCTCACACTGAACAGGAGCATTCCCAGTGCCATACCCATTACTCTGCATACCACCACAACCATTATCATAACCTCTCATCTCGTAGAGAAGCATTCCCCATACCATACGTCACACCCTGCATAACACCGCACATGCTGTACCATAACTTCTCACCCTGCAGAGGAACATTCCCGGTACCATACCTCTCACCCTGCACACCACCCACATGCACTATCATAACCTCTCACCGTGCAGAGGAACATTCCCAGTGGCATACCTCTCACCATGCATCTCACCCCTCATCCAGTTTCATAACCTCTCACCCTCCAGAGGAGCATTCCTTGTACCATACCTCTCACCCTCCATCCCACCTCACCTAATATCATCCAGTACCATAACCTCTCACCCTGCAGAGGAGCATTTCTAGTGCCATAACTCTCACACTGCATAACACTCCCATCCAGTATAATAACCTCTCGCTCTGCAGAGGAGCATTCCCAGTGCCACACCTCTCACCCTGCATCTCACTGCAGATCAAGTACCATAACCTCTCACCCTGCAGTGGAGCATTCCCAGTTCCATAGCTACCACCCTGCATCTCACCCTACTTTTAGTACCATAACCTCTCACCCTGCAGTGGAGCATTCCCAGTGCCATAGCTCCCACCCTGCATCTCACCCTACTTTTAGTACCATAACCTATCACCCTGCAGAGGAGAATTCCCAGTGCCATACCTCTTACCCTGCATAACACCCCTATCCAGTATCATAACCTATCACCCTGCAGAGGAGCATTCCCAGTGCCATAACTCTCATCCTGCATCTCACCCAACATCCAGTACCATAACCTCGCACCCTCCAGAGGAGCATTCCTAGTGCAATACCGCTCACCTTGCATCACGCCCCAAATCTAGTACTATAACTTCTCACCCTGAAAAGGAACATTCCCAGTGCATACCTCTTACCCTGCATAACACCCCCATCCGGTATCATAACCTGTCAATCAGTAGAGGACATTCTCAGTGCCATACCTCTCACACTGCATAACGCCACCATCCAGTACCATAACCTCTCACCCTGCAGAGGAGCATTAGCAGTGCCACACCTCTCACCCTGCCTCTTACCCTACATCCAGTATCATAACCTCTCACCCTGCAGAGGGGCATTCCCAGTGCCATACCTATCACACTGCATAACACACCCATCCAGTGTCATAAGCTCTCACCATGCAGAGGAACCTTCCCAGTGCCTTGCCTCTCAGCCTGCATCTCATCCCACATCCAGTTCCATAACCTCTCACCCTGAGGAGGAACATTTCCAGTACCATACCTCTCACACTGCATAACACCCCCATCCTACACCATAAGCTCTCACCAGGCAGAGGAGCAGTTCCAGGACCATATCTCTCAGCCTGCATCTCTCCCCACAACTAGTACCATAACCTCTCACCCTGAGGAGGAGCTTTACCTGTTCCGTACCTCCCACCATGCATAACACTCCTATCCAGTGCCATAACCTCTCACCCTGGAGAGGAGAATTCCCAGTGCCATATCTCTCACTCTGCATCTTCTTCCACATCCAGTTCCATAACCTCTCACCCTGTAGAGGAACATTCACAGTGCCATACCTCTCACTCTGCATAACACCCCATCCAGTACCATAACCTTTCACCCTGCTGAGGAGCAGTTCCAGGGCCATACCTCTTGTAGAGGAGGAGCCAAGTACCCCCACCTCAACTGTCCGCCCATATAACCTATAGATTGGAAGACAGAGTATGTGACGTACACGGAGCAGTTGAATCGCCAAAGAGCAGAGTATGGACTCAGTCCAGCACCAGAGAAAGTGCCAGTACCTAAGAGAATCTGGGAGCCAATGTACCCATTGAGAAAACCATATCTGTATACAAGAAAATATGATGGTCAATTGAATGAAATCCCTGAAGAAGCAGAGCCAATAAGCGGCAAGGATGAATGGTAATGTCATTTACCACTGCTTGTATGAATTACATGAAGCTGAGATGACGTGCTTAAAAAAGATGCAGTGATTAGAGAATGTGGATATTCTATAAGGCATCAAGAAAGTGTCAATGATGAGTGACATCTTGGGATCAAGGTGAAGAAGCTTAGGACACAGAAACACATGATGATATCAAGTCATTTTACATGTGTACAGATGCAGAAGTAACACAAGCAGCAAAGTAATCATGAAGCTAGCGTTAAGCTTATATTGAATATACTGCGGCAAGCGCCAATGTATACAGAGGAAGGAGCGACTTATGGATTTTCCACTAAAGTACTATAGTAGGTTGGACAATGGTGAAAAATGCCTAATTTCCGTGTGTCACAGTTAAAATCCAGGAATTGAATTACAAATGAGTTTCAGCAAAGGCAAGGCAGAACGAGCCAAGAAACCAAAGTCTTATAAAAACTGGAATGAACTGACTTTGGATACAAAATCATGTAAAAGAACAAACTCTTGTTCGGGAGGCATGAACATAACAAGGAAGACATCAGTGGTCTATTGGAAAATAATATTAAATGCACAAAAAGACTTGATCTTATGGTCTCTAGCTACATGGAAGCATGAAGTTGGATGAACAAGATGGTCACACCTACGCATGGAGGCAGACTGTGCTTCTCACTACCTAATTTTCTCAGAGCTAAGAAATATCTCAAGGACGAATTTCAAAGGCCTAATTGACAGTAGACCACTGAGGTGATGATGGACTGATATGTTAATTGGTGGGAAGCTAAAGTTAAAACGACCTCATCAACATCTGGATGGA
The DNA here is from genome assembly GCA_002915635.3 of Ambystoma mexicanum. Classification (NCBI taxonomy): domain Eukaryota; kingdom Metazoa; phylum Chordata; class Amphibia; order Caudata; family Ambystomatidae; genus Ambystoma; species Ambystoma mexicanum. The sequence goes on along the minus strand of CM030321.1, from coordinate 904,902,670 downwards.
CTGCCTGTTTGCTGCTAACGAAGGTGGAAAAATACTCAAGGAGGGTAGAGTTCCAACCAATTGTAGAGGACCTGCTTATTCAGGTGTCCTATAGTTGTGTAATCAATGGGACATTGTGTATTTAGTGACGTTCATAGTGGTCATTTTAAGGGGAGGGCTTAGTCGCCCCACCTGATGTTAAGTAGCCAATCACACAGTCACACTTTTTTAGACTAGCATGGATCATATACTTAGAAATTCACTTCAAACCTATCCCTGTTACTATTAGGTTTCTGCAGTCTGCCACGTAGGATGACGTTGATGTGTAAGCAAGTTCTACGTCATTGATGACACATATTGCTTATAAAGGCTCAGTGGGCCTCATTACGAGTTTAGAGGTAGCCATGCCATCATTCCCACATGGCTATCTCCAAACTCGGGTCTGGGTCCCGCAAAAGGGGACTTACCAGACCATTCCAACCTTGGAGGGCCCGATAATTCACTTTCGTGGGACCCGGATCCGGTACGTCCCCATTCCCATTTGAGCCCCCATAGGGCTCAATGGGAATGGGGAGGATGCTAACAATGGGTCTGTTAACAATGGGCCTGCTGTTAGCATCCTGGTCTGCTAGCGGATCCCGCTCTGCATGTCTGGTCTGGCCAGACGTACAGAGCAGGACCCGCTGCAGAACTCGTAATGTGGCGGCTCGGAATGACCGGCACCGTTCATTCCATGGCCGCCAGGGTCGTAATGAGGCCCAGTTTCTTCTTAAATACTTTGAGTTTGAAGATCGAGCGATTGTGTTGATGTTCATTATGCTCCATGTTTTAGAAGGTTGATAATAAAACAGTCTTCCTTTTGTCAACTTCTTGAGTCGGCTCCATTATTTGATGTATGAGTAAGGTGTGCATCCCCATCCTTCTAAAGGATAATTGCTACTCATCAAAGGGGCTGGGCTATCCAGTTCACTTGGTAGCAGAGAGAGGATGGTTTAAGAACCATCGATCTGAGTAAACTTTAGAGTTTCGGAAATATCGGACGACCTTTGCCATTCGGCTGAAAGGACGTGAAGCTCCCTGTAGATCGTGGTTAGTGTAAAATATATAAAAGAGTCTTGCAAGTCTGACGGGTCCCTAGTTTCCATAGAATTCCCCTCCTGCTTCTACGCAAAGCGGATTGATCGGAAGGTTGAAGAGGCGGTAAAAAAGGCAGATGATCACGAGAGTCAGAAGATGAAAAATTATATCAGTGAGTAAAAAACTGAGCGAGTTGACAAAAGCATGGGTGATGAGTGAAGAAAAAATAGAGTAATGGAGGGTGGTGGAATAAAATATAACGTGAGAGTAAGAGTGTAATATATATGTGGGGAATGATATGTTAACTCGAGTGTGGCCGAGCAATAGATAATCGTGAGACAGGCCACAAAAGAGAATACGCCCTGGCCTGCATTTTTACAACATAACAGAGGAAGTTTGAATGCAGAATCCCATAACATGGCACTTGGAGACTGTCCCGATTAAAGACGGTTCCAAAGGGGTTAACTTACACCTCATTTGAAGTATTTTTAAAGGGCAAGACGAGTCTTAGGAAAAAGATCGTAAGAGATTTATGTAACTGGTTGAGTTTATCTGTTTTTTTATGTGGTTTTGTGAAGGATGATGTCATAAGTGGAAACAATTATTTGATTGGTTAGAATTTTACCTGATAATTGTTTTTAGCAAGATTAAAGTAAACATTGTGACTAGCGGGCTTGGAGCTTGCGACGATTGGTGCTCGCTCATATCATATTATTTTTATGAAATGTACCTTTTTAGTCTGTGATAAAAAATAAATGAGTGTTTCACACGCTAAGAGTAAATGAGTTGAGAATGGAGGATATTACTCCACTTGTGCATATCTGCAAGTAGTTGCAGAAACATGCACCTAAGCTTCGACAATGTCGTGCAGAATGGGTTAGAGGAACCACAGACCAAATGTTTACGCCATGGCCTCAAGGAGGAACACTATCGAAGGCAGTCCTGCAGCATTTGACAGCATATTTGCATGCAGCGTACACGGGGAAGAAGCCAGAAAAGTGATTTGCTAGTTTAGAGCTTTGGAAAATGTACCAAGTAGAGCAAGATGAACTGCCTCCTGTAGATATGATACTTAATGTATGCAGGGAGGGGGGTGAAGAGCCCACTGCTCCCGCCGCCCTAACCAAAATAATTGATGAGAGCAAGAAACACAAGGGGTTATACCCATTATGATAGCTTAAAGCAGCAACAGGATATAGCAACCCGGCATATGAGTCACCTGTGCAAAGCAGTGACGAGAGCACGGACAAAAATATTGAGAGAAATGTAATCTCTAAGGTCCCGAGGGACAAGGAGGGACACAATAAGGAGAGAAGTGATTGAGCAAGTACATCTCAAGACAAAGGAAGAGAGATAAATGATGCAAAGGAGAAAGAAGCAAGGCTGATGAGATATCGCTTTTACAGACCGAATGGATGGGCGGTCAGATTTTGCTTAAACCCGATGGTAAAAGCATTGAGGATGTAAGACAACGCAAGACGAGCAAGATAAAAAAGATAAGGAAAGAGTGGAACGATTGAAAGATGGAGGAGCGAAAAGTATGGGTAGGCAAAGAGGAGAGCAGTTATATCAAGAAGCACAGGCAAGAAAACAAGAGAGAGCAGAAGAGCAACGAAAACGTGATAACAGACAGAGAGCGATGGAAGAGCAGGAAAGGCTAGAACAAAAAAGAATAGAAGCAGAGGAACAAAAATTAAGAGATAAGACAATACAGAGACGAAAGGATGAGGAGATATGCAGGGCAAATGAGAGAAGGGATATGAAGAAAAAAGAAGAAAACCGAGTTAGAGAGGAAGCAAGGAAACAAAGAGAATTCAACGATGATATGGAACGTAAAAGAAGACAGAAAGCAGGCGATTTCGATCGTCTGGAAAAAGAGATGAGAGATCCTGAACCAGAAGTCACATGGGAGCACATGGAGGAATTCTTTCCAGATTATGAGTCATTACCAGACTCGTCTAGAGTAAATCTAGAAGACGAGTTTATCTCTAGGAGCATTGGGGAAGCGATCGAAAAAAGTATATTATGAAAACTCAGAAAGAGTAAAAAGGCAAGGGAAAAAATGATCAACTTGAAAGAACTCAGTTGTATGACATAGAGGGAGCCTTATGTAATACGAGGCCAAATGAACTGTCTTTAGATAGACTGACCCTGAGCAGAGATGACGAGGAAAGAAGTTGCACGAGTTGGGCACAGGAAATGTCAGACGAAGACAGAGATACTGTCCATGGGGAAGAGAGAGGGAATGTAGGCGGTCCTCAGGGATGTTTTTCGATGGAGAAAGAAGTCAGATGTCAGATTAAAATGCACCTGTAACTCGGGCGTCAGAACAATTGACACAGTCAGATCGGCATAAGGAGCAACTCCATGGTGAGAGGGGGGAGTCGCAGCCTTATGTGAGCAGATTAAGATTGTTACCAGGTAGAAGGCGCTGTGGCAATATCGTCCCTGCATTAGATAGACAAATGATGAGAGATGAAAATAAGTTTGGGGCATTACAATTTCCCTTATTAGAGAAGGAGGGGCCATACCACAGTATATACCATAGCCACAGATGGACAAGGATAACTTAAGGTGTAAACTCCACAATTTGACTTTGGGCGCTGGGAAATGCATACATGAGTTGGAAAAAATTATGGGAGGAAACAAGTTGGCTATAGGGGAAATTAAGGGTCTCCTAATCGCCATACTTGGTGAGAGGACTGATGAGGTGTGGACAAGGGCAGGGTATCCTGGTGTGACTACAGTCAACACTGCTCATGATGGAGCACCATTCAACAACTGGAGGGCGGCGGTCTGGAAAGCACTTAGGGTACTATATCCAGACACGTCCGACATGGGAGCTATAATGATGAAAAAGATGATGAAAAAGATGAAGGACGGAGATGATCTGTTTATTTTCTTTCAAATTTTTCAAGAGGCCTGGAGCCTTGAAACTCATGAGGCTTGGGGAAAATCTAAACCTGTATTTTACCATATATTATATCAAGGGCTACCTGAACGTGTGCAGTTAGTGTGTATTGAGGCAAAACCATGGTCGGAAATTCAGCTGTCCATTGCGCATTATTGCAGACTCCTACAAGAAAAGAATCGCAAAAAAGACGATACTAGAAAAAGCAAAGAGGCAAAATTAGTACAGAAAAAACGGTCTAAATATGCCATTGAAGGGGCGATGTTGATGAGTGTAGATGAACCAAATTCACAGCAGATTGCAAATATGCCACATGCAAATAACCAAAGGCAGTTTGACCAGAGTAATAATGGGTTTATTCTTCGTGGAAGGGGTGGATTTCGAGGAAGAGGTTTTCAGAATAATCAAGGAAACTGGCTGAACAATCGGGGAAGCTTTGAAAATAATCAAGGTTGGTTTCAAAATATGCAGAATGATGGTCAAAACATGCAGGATGGGCAGATTAGGAGGCCACCTACATATTGGACATGCAGGATGACAGGGCATTTTTCTCGCATGTGTAGAAGTCAAGGGTACATGCAAAATGAACAGTTTTCAAGAGTGGGGATTCCAAACACACCTGCATATTCACAGCTGTACAATGATGGGTTTCCTCAGAATCAAACGATGCAACAGCAGCAAGTGCAGAGAATGCAGCAAGGCTTGCAGACACAGCAGGCAGCAGTGGCTGGGCCACAAAGACAGTCGCAGCACGTGCTCATGCAAATCCAGCAGAGCACAAGTACAGGACAGTAAATGACATCAACAATAGGAATGTCACTGTCAGTGGAGGGAATCCGTTTACAGGTAACGGAATGAGTCTGTACCGCAATAGGACAGCTCACTGGGAGACTTGAGTGTTCAGTACTATCTGTGACGCCGAATCCTCACAAGGAATCGTGGTAGACATCAATATAGGGGAACATTTTGTTTTTAATGTCTGGGATCTCCATGGAGCTACAAATATAATTCCTTTCACTGAAGAATTATCAGTCTCTATATGAGAATGCGATATGAAGGTGCCTTTGCTATATTCAAGGCAGACACCTGTTAATATATTGGGTCGACATTTGATGACAAAGCTTAACTTACTATGACAATCTCGTTTACTGACGAAGGTATAGTGTGTTCAACACCAGGAATGCATTATTTAAACGTGTGCAAAATTATCAGAGCATTCACAGGACAAGAACCTATGAGAGCAATACCTATAGAGCCAGCAGTGTTGTATTATGGAGTATGTGTTCTATTGGCACATCTGCCAGGCCTAGCAGGCAGAGCAATGAGAATACCTGATGAATTTCTGTTTAGGCCACAAATACCTATGTGTGAAGAAGGGCAAGTGTTTCCTTTAGAATTACAAGCAGCCATTGTGCGAGGAGAAATGGGGTTGCTTGATGGGAATGATGACAAAGGCAGACAATGGTGTGCAGTAATTGCCATTGGAGAAGGTTACAGATTAACTGACGTGACTGATGAGGACTTATTTGGTGAACATCCATCTGATGACGAAGTGGTATTTGAGATGAGCATTACTTATTGGGTAAAAGCAATTCAACAAGAGGTACCTCAGAAAATGATGGTAGCACAGAAACGTCCACAGTATTTTGATGAAGACATGGAAAAAGTGCCAGCTTCATTATTGACCAAAGGCCCCTATGATGCAGGCTTGTTGAAGGAGGTCAGAGAAGTGAAAATTAAACTAAAACCAGTAGCAATTTTACCTCGAGCATGACTGTATCCATGTCTCCAGAGGCAGATGAAGGTATTTTCAAGACAATTTCCGCCATGATGGATCAGGGCATCTTAGTGACATCAGCGTCACCATGTAATACTGCAGTGTACCCTATCAAGAAATCTAAGGGGGTCTTGGAGACTAATTAAGATTTAAGGCCGATAAACCAAATTGTAGAAGCCAAGTTCCCTCTAGTTCCTAACCCGTCTACAATTCTATGTAACATACCTGTTGAAGCGCAATATTTCACTGTGATTGATTTGAAAAATGCGTTTTTCTCAATCCTATTGCACAAAGACTCACAGGATCTGATGTCATTTACATTCAGACAAACACGATTGAAAAGCACTTGTTTGCCTCACGGGTACTGTGAGTCTCCATCGATATTCAATAGAGTCCTGCAATGGACTTAATCAACATTGATTTGGAAAGTTTTGTTCGGCAGTATGTGGATGAAATTTTGGTTTGCAGTACTTCAGAGGAAATGTGTAGATGCAGTACCTGCATGAACCTATTCTGCTGATGGTTACACTTGCTGACAATGATATAAGTTGACAAAGAGAAGTAACAGTATTGTCAACAAGAAGTGTTGTACATTGCCAATTGAGTTCACATGAAGGAAAGAAGGTTACTCCTGAGGGAGCTGAGGCTATTTGAAAACTGCAAAGCAACACACAATAAAGCACATGCAGAGATTTTTGGATTATGTAATTACGTCAGAGCATGGGTCTTTGATTACAGCTCATATATATGGCCTTTACTGCCAGCTTTAAAGAAAGCACAGGCAACACAGGAAAAAATCGTGTGGACTGAGGAAATGGAGGAAGCATTTGAAGAGGTGAAAAAAGCAATTTGGACAGTTCCCGTTTTAGGGATTCCTAATTATGCTGAGGAAATATTTTTATTTTCACACACAGATGGAACTGTTACGACAGCAGTCCTTACACAGAGGACCACATTAGGGTACAAGCCCCTTGCATAGAACAGTCGAATTTTGGACCCACTAATGAGGGGTCACTTTCTGTGCAAACAATCACTGGCAGCCACCGCGTTCGCTATTGAGAAATCTGCAAGCATAGTGATGGAATGCTGCATGGCGTTATTTGTAGAGCATGCACTATTTGCCATTCTAGAGAAACCAAAAGGGACGTTAACTTCTCAAAGTGCTTCTACCTACTAGGTAGTTATATCGAATCTAGCAATCAAAATAATTTTATGCAGAGTAGTGAACCCTGCCATGTTTCTAGCTGAACAACTGGCAGAAGGTCAGCATGTGCGTGATTGTTCGAACTACAAAGAGTTCTATGATGAAATCCCTAGGATAAAAGAGAATGCCTTGACAGATGGAGAAATTGTTTATTAATGGTTCTTCGAGAATCGATCAAACTGATGGACAAATATATAAAGGTACCCCTGTGGTATAACACACAGCCAATGGGGAGTTTCAGACATTCGTAAGTGCACGACTACCATATCACTATTCAGCTCAGGCTGCAGAGCTAGTGGGCTGATTGTCGTGCTTGAGAATCATGCAGACCAGGAAGTAACAATATACAGCGACTCCGCCTATGTGACGTCAACAGTGCATGCAGGATTAGCATGTTGAAAGAGGAGGGCTACTTCTGAGTGAATGCACGCCAGTGCAGCATGCTGCCTTATTGGACAGGCTTATTAGGCACTGCAACTCCCAGTGGCCATTGCGGTCGTTTCGATGATGTGAAAATCGCTGCATCTTCATAAAATATAATGGCCCTCATTACGACCCTGGCGGAAAGTGACTGACCGGACCGCCACAGCGTAAATAGCGTTTCCGCCATTGCACGAAGGAGCAAAGTGCGGCCCATTCCGACCCATCGGGCACGAGCACCACGGCATGGCGGAAGTGCAAAGTCCTCGATGGCGGAAACGACCCCAAAACGGCCCACACCGCCGCCGTACGGCGCCCTAGGTGCAATACCGCCACCCATCACAGCGACACCGCAGTGTGCGCCTACCGGAAAGTACGGTGACCGAAAATATACGGAAACGGAAGTTAAAACATGGGCCCGGAACGGGAAACATCCCGCCGTACACCTATAAAACCACTAAAACCACACAACCACTAAAATCACTACCCTGAGACACACCCCAACCCGTCATCCACCTAGCGAAACCAAGAAAAATGGAAAAGTAGCGAAGAAAGCGTGCGACGCAAGCGGCAGGTCCACTTCTCCCGTGAGGAACTCACCGTGCTAACAGAGACCCTCCAGGAGAATGCTGCCGTCGTCTTCTGCACGCAAATGACCAGGACGGCACTTGCAAACAAGAAGGCCATATGGGCTCTGGTGGCACAGCGGGTAAGTGCGGTGGGGACCGCACCCCACAGCAATGCCGTAAGCGATGGGACGACCTGCGGATACGCGTCCGCAGCATACTCTCTGCCAACCGCAACATCGCCACAGCCACCGGGGGAGGTCCTGAATCACCCATCAAGTTGACCCCCTGGAAGAAATCTGTGCCTCCACCATCGGAATGGAGAGCATAGAGGGAGTCGGAGGGATGGAGAAAGGAGTGCAGACATCCGAAGATTCAGGTAGGTGGGCCAAATAAAACAATGCCAAATCCACAAAGTCCATCCATGTGAAGTACCATGCGTCCACATAGTGCAACAGAAACACATGTCCAGGAGAACGTCCACACACATCGGCCTGATAGCGCACGTTAAAACCCACAATAATACATAAATAATTAAAAACCCCTAAAACACGCACTACACGTGCAGCAGGCACACCCTAACTGCAGGCTGCCAAACAACTGCACCCTCACTCCACACACAAATGAAAGCACCTCCAAGGCCCGACCCAAATCACCCTCAGGTACCACCCCAATGCATGTGATACAATGCCATTCCAATTCCCACAGACCCATCAATAACCCTCGCCCTCCTTTACTCCACCACAGGTCCGATCCAAACGACGAGCTTCAGGACACCCCTACCAGCACACCTGCAAAGAGGGCCAAGACCAACGGCCAAAGACCCTCCACCTCAGCTGCACGCATCAAGACACGGCAGCAGCACAAATCAGGTGGCAGCACAGAGGAGGGAACATCAACAGGCACCCAGCAGCCAGCATGCCCACAACACCACACCACAGGTCCCCCAATGGATGCCACAGAAGGCACTGCCTCTGGTGGCAGCAGCACCATAGGTGACACCCCATTGATGGCAGCATGCTCCGACACAGAAGACGGGGATGTCGAAGTCAAATCCATCCATGACCTGTCCCAATCCCCTGTCTGTCCCATCCCGTACAACATGAGGATACCACGCAGGCACCACAAGACGACGACTGGCCATCCCACAAGCCCTGTGGCAAGGCAACATGAGGACAACTGCCCCTCTGTGACACCCCCGCAAATGGCCATGGCCCAGCAGAGGCAACAGTCCCTCGACCAGTTAATCGTGCAACAGCAGCAACTGGCCACGCTCCTCAAGGACCATGCCGATGAATGTGGGGGCACTAAGGCAGACATAGAAACATCAACTGAGACACTTAGGGCAGAAATGGAGAGAGGTACAGAGACACTAAGGGCACAAATGGAGAGTAGCACCGAGAGCCTGGGAGTCCAAATGGAGAGAAGCACCGAGAGCCTGAGGGGGAACTGCATGCGACGTCCAAGGACGTATGTGCCGAACTTGCCGCAGTGCGCCGTGTGCTCACTGAGCTCTCGCAAACCCTTAGGGACATGCATGGACGTGAGCAGGCAGAGACATCATCCGTTGCAAGTTCCGTCCAGGGCAGCCCCCAACGTAGATCTGGGAGGAACCTGCGCTCCACAGGCAGGGGTGCCCCTGATACCCGCAGAGGGGGCTTGCAATTGCGACTGCCCACTGACAATGAGCATCTTTGGACACTGGTGTTCGGGGGAGGTAGGAGGGTGGAGGGGTGTGTTGGGCTCACTTGGGTGGCGGGTCGATAGGGTGTACAACATGATATCACATATGCCATAAAAAGTGCACGATCAACCAATGAGATGTGTGGACATTGATCTTTGTGTACTAGGCCATCATAGCGACAGTCCATATTGTGCATGTCCCAGACACACACAGTGCCACGAGTCCCGTGTCCATGTATCAGCCACCAGGCGTGAGTGCTAGAAGCATACATCAATGAGATGCTGACGAATGTCACGGCCCTCCGGTGCCTCGCAGACTCCTTGAGGTGCTGCCACATCCCCACCCTCATCATGACCATCATCATGTGCTTGCAGTCTGCGTCAGGGGGCATGGGCACATTTCTACGTACGCACATGTTGTGGAGCATGACACATGCCATCACCATCTTTGCAACCTTCACATGGCGTACAGGAGTGCCCCGCCAGACCTGCTGAGGCAGCGGAAACGACCCTTCAGTAGGCGAATGCCTGTTCAATGACTACACGGGTACGTGAGTGGGCATGGTTGTAGTCCTCCTCATGCTGGTCCCGTGGGTTCCGGACTGGTGTGAGGAGCCATCTCTTCAGTGGATATCCAGCATCACCTGTATGTGGACGAGAAACGTATGATGTGGAATGCCATTGCTACGTACGCCCCCCCCCCCTCCTGCCAGGTCATTGCCGAATCACATACCCACATTATCATGCATGTAATGAGACTCACCGAGTAGCCAGGATCTGTTCCCTGCGTGTCGCTCCATGTAGCGTGGTATTGTAGAGTTCCTCAAGACCATAGAATCATGGGTTGATCCAGGGAATCTGGCACAACAATGTGTAATGATCCTGTTGGAGTCACACACCATTTGTACATTCAGAGAATGAAATTGTTTCGGTTGCGGTACTGGCCTCCATGGCATGTGGACGACCAATTCCACATGGGTGCAGTCGATGGCACCAATGCAACCCGGTATGCCGGCAAGTGCATGGAATCCCACTTTTGTGTGGTAATTTCCTGCTCCGAGCGTGGTAGGGAGATGTAGTCGTCTGCGTGCTGCAGGAGGGCATCGAGCACTTGCAATAGTGTCCGTGAGAACAGTGGCTGAGAAATGCCATGCAACTGTCCGACTGTGTGCTGGTAGGTGCCTGTGGCCAGGAAGTGGAGTACAGACACCACCTTCAGTAGGGGTGGGATGGCGGTTGGGCTATCTATCATGCTGACAAGGTCAGCCTGTGTCATGTCCACAATGGCGGCTATGGTGTCCCGGTCCAGACGATAGAGGGTGTGGATCTGCTCATCAGTGAGGTTGAACGGATGTGCTCGGAGGCGTGGGATTGCGGGCTGCCTGCGTGGTGGTAGTGGCTGTGCTGGCGGCCCTTGCTGGCCCTGCCTTAGCCTCCTCCTCCTCCTGCGTCTCCTCCGTGCGGCCGGTTGTAGTTGGTGTTCGTCTTCTTCTTGGAGTTGGAGTACTTGCAGTGCTATCAGGTCCCCCAGGGCCAACATCGCGAGTCCTGCCGGTAGCATTTCGGTGTGGTTGTGGGAGGAGACTGGCTGTGCAATTTATGTGTTTTCAGGCTGAATGGCCTCCACCTGTGGTGATTCATTCCACCTGTGCAAACTGCTCTCCCCTTTGGCCGAGCACGTCCCGCGCACAACGCTGCAATTCGTGGAATGGCATCTTGCTATTGCAATCATGTATTTGTACCTGATGGCCGTGTAACATTGGTTGATATGTTCATTCTGCTGTGGTCCCATTGTTTCACATACTATCTGTGCAGTCGCGAACAGACTTGTGAAGGGTCAGTGGAACGTAGTACTCGAGTAACGGTGGGCCCTCATGCATCACTGTACCGAGTTGCAACGACGGGCGGGGCGTCCCATTCGTGGGTGAAGGCAGTTGCCATTTTCACACACAGCCGCACTCGATGGATTAATTAGTGTTTTCAAACGGCCACAGATGCCTCTTCGACGTGATGTTGCAAATGAGGAATTCGAAGGGCGGCGCTTTCGGTTTTCAGCTAGCGGCGAGGAAATGCCCACAGGTCTGACTGCAAATATAACGTACTATTGTTCAATGTCCTTGAGACAGGGGCCATGGCGAGGATGCAATGATTGATATGAATGGTTTGGGATGCGCAATAGCGACGTGGGCGATGAGGCCGGACGTTCCCAAATACATGTTACTTCACTGCACTGGAATTACGGGCTGGGGCACTGTGGATTTTGCAGGCTGCATAACGCACAGACTCAATGGATATTTCTAATGTTATGTGAGTAAATATTCAGGCGTTTTAATCCCGGGATGAGGGAATGATGAATGGATGCATGGGCAGGTGATTTGATACAGAGTTTGCCATGTACAGGGCTTCTTGGGATCTATCCGCCTCCCTACGCTATGTGATGCAGGGCTGCCATAGTGGACCATCGTCTATCTGGCCTTGTTGAGCCCTCCCTGTCTCGACGCGCCCTCAGACACTTGTGTCCATGCACGTTACCAATCCCATCAGATGGATTCTGTTTTCACAGGCGCATGCACAGGTACACTCGTTTGTGATGGTGTTTACACCTCGATATAGATAGTTATGAGTTGCAAGTGGTTTTTGGGTGGTGATGGACCTTGGAGTGGGCTAGCATGCATATGGCTGTGGATTTAGTGTGATCATTGCAGTGAGTTGTTGGAATGTAGTACTGATGGCCATTCTGTTCTTTTTCTTTTCTTTTGGTTGACAGGTATCTCCTCCCTTTTGCCACTGCCATCTGTATGCCACTCCTGCAGATGGCTTTTACTCCCGACACCTGCTGCTTCGTGTTAATCAGTGGAGCAGCATTACGATCTTATGGGACGATCGCCAATGGGCCACATGCCCTTACGCAGTACTGGTGGCTCGGAGCAACATTTCGGCCTTTCAGCTGGACTAGTGCCTCCCATTGGGACGGCTCTGCGGTTCTGTGCGCTTCCATGTTGCCTTTTCGTACGTGAATGTGGCTCTGTGTACCATGAGGGAACAGGGCGTCACACAAGTAGTGGCTGGTCATTTCTTGCGGATGCAGCCCACAATGGTGAAATGTGTTTTGGAGTTCATGGCCTGATGGCTGTATGGGCTTGGTGATTTTGATGTGCATTAAATTTCTATTCTGATTTGGCCCGTGTAGCGTTCTTCTTTGCAAGTGATGTGGCATATGCCTATTTGGGGGCGATGTATTGTGAGGAGATCTGCACTGGGTTCCAGCTTCGGAGTTTAGTTGCGTGGTACTGTACTGGGCGCGTTTGCCTACGAAGCCCGTGTGGTCAGGGATGGGGCTGCCAATATGACAGTTTGAATGTTGTCATGCTCAGGGGCGGGGTATTGGGTTTGTGTAACAGATGCCGGTCAGCCAGGTGGACTGGTGGAATGATGTGATTTTCGGAATATTGCTGGTCACAGGTGCCTGTGTTTGCGTGCGTTTCTTGGTGGGGACTGTGGTCATGTCCATTGGGATGGCTTCTGTATTCGTGCCATCTGTGCCCTGCAGCTCCCATTGGCCCCTGTTGTGTTTCTTTTGTTCGTTGGCATGCATGGGTGACTTGTACATTTCACTGGTTGCATTGTGACTTCATTGCACCTACGGGGAGTTGTACTTTGTGGGCAGGGAGCGGTGTACAGGCACTCAGTGGGGCAGTTTACGGTTGATTCGCGATGCCGTACTTCTCACCATGGCGGAATGGTACATTCCGCCATGCTTGATGGCGTTAGGTACATGTCCGCTAGGGTCGGAATTGGCGTACCCTTGCGCCATGGTGGTGTTTACGGTTTGGCATGGCGCGCGCACGCGTGCTTGGTGCAGTTAGCGTTGGCGTTCACTACGGTGTCGCTAATGGCATCGTACTTTGCGGTGACGGGTCATAGTCGCACCGAGCGCTATTCGATGGCGGTATTGCATTTCCGCCATCGTTTTCCGAATTCCGCCAGGGTCGTAATGAGGGCCAATGTCTTTTGAAACACTTGATGTAAAAGAGAAATTGTTGTATTAATGAATATGGTTGAAATATATAGTGATTTGTCAAGAACGCAGCTTAGGGAGGTTCAGGGAGAAGCACCTCAAGATGAGACAGCACTGGTAAACCGGAGATGCCTGTAGCCTTATTGAGGGTGCGCCGGAACAGCTACACTACCCTGCGCACACAACTAGGAGAATCTTGCTGCAACGATTGCTGAAGATTGGTTAGTACCAAATCTCTCTGAGCATGTTTCATTTTTATGACAAATTGTATAGTTTGCCAAAAATTCATGGCTCGCATACACTGCTCACAGTTAGGGGTTATTCCGAGACCCACTGGCCCTTTCAGCATTTGAACATCGACTATGTCGATATGATCCAAGTATACAATAGATACAGATACATGATCATTGTAGTGTGTCCCTTTCCAAGGTGGATTAAACAGGTGCCCCTACACATCCAGATTCCACCTGTGCAGCTCAATTTGTAGTGCGGGAGGTGTTTCCCAGATGGGGAGTATGCAAAGTAATAAGGTCCGATAATGGCCCGCATCTTGTAAATCAGACATTTGAACAGATCAGCTTGTTGCTTGGTATAAAGCACACGTTTACCCCCGGCTTATCACCCGCAAGGAAATGGGATCTGTGAGAGGCTCAATTGCTTGCTTAAAATATTATAGCCAAGTTGAAGCTTACTCTGAAGAAAGGGTGGTTGCATTGCCTACCACTGGCACTATATGTTTTAAGGAACCAACCAGGTTCTCACCACCATCTCACGCCTCAAGAAATTGTCACTAGGAGGCGAAATAGAACACCCCTAATGCCTCCATCCAGAGTTAGAAGTGATGCCCAGCCAACTGAAGATTTGTTTGGAATGGAAATGCGTGACTATTTGAACTGTATGACTTCCAGTATTTCTGTCATTTCAGGACAGTTGCAGCGATAAGGGTGCAAGGCAGTACAGAACACAGAAGGAGATGCTACAACAAATGAATTTCAGGAATTTCGTCTTCCCCAACTTTTCACCGGAGATGAGATCCTAGTTTGTAACCACACGAGAAAAAGGTGGGACGAACCCTGTTTCAACGGTCCGTTCATTGTGGAAGACGTGACGCCATCTGCTGTCAAAGTGCAGGGCAGGAGTGCCTGGATGTTCCTTGTTGATACTAAGGTCTTTGCTGGAAACCCTTCTGCCCTCCGCACCCAAATGAGTAGCAAGTACAAGCATCAGGGAAGAACTACAGCACATGCAGACGAGGTCCATGATGAGGAAGAAGGACACAGTAGCTGACAAATAGAAAGATAAAGGGCCTCATTCGCAGTTTGGAGGTAGCCATGGTGCTATTTGCACCATGGCTGCCTCCAAACCCGGTCCGTGTCCGGTCTGAGTGAATGGGGACTTACCGGACATTCCGACCTGTGCCGACCCGGTAATTCCCATTCAACCAACCATTCCCCATTCCCATTGAGCCCTTTTAAGCCATTTTTGAAAGGGTTAAGGGAAGCTGAAGCGAACACTCTGTGCTGCTATTTAAGGGTGAAAGAACATGATTTGTTCTTAAGCCACAGAGGAGCTAGTTAAAAAACTTTGGACTGAGGCATGCTTAAGCCTTGATAAGAAGAGAAAAATATGGCAGATTTTGATCATGGTTTTGACAATTGGAAAAGAGTACAGTTTCCTGATTCGTTCCATACTGAGTTCCTGTTTGGATTTACCTATGGTGTCGCCGCACTTTCTGCAAGTCATTCTTGCTTATTTCGATTTTGTGTTGTGTGTATTTCCTTCAATTGTGGGGAGAACTAATAGCATTTCAGATTTCCTGCAAGATCCTAAAAACAGTCCAATCATAAGATAATTGCTTATAGTTATTACTGAACAGATTTTGCAACTACCTGAGTTCAGTCAGGATAGCACAAATGCCCCTATCAACTGAGGCTGCATACAGACTTGTCAGCAAGGTTTTCTTTCGTCTAATTGAAGAGTATGTGCCTCTTGTTGGCAGATGCACAGATGTGCTAACTTTCCTGAGGGCTCCTAGAAACAATGTGAATTTTAATGTGATCTTGGAAGGAATAATCATACAGATGAGCCTATACTCCGAGAGAACCAACAGGCCGGTAGTGTGAAACTTTCCTCTGAGGGACAGATCGAGAATGTTACTGATAAAGACAGACTCTTGCCGAAAGGAGTTCATCATGTCGTCTGGACTAAAGCAAATTTGAGGAATTGATTGGGATCTGGTGTATGTCGTCCAACTGATTTAGACATACTGAGAACAGTTTTTCTTCTTGGTGGAGAGACATTTACATTTCATAAATTAAAAACTGGTTCCAGTAGAGATCTAGAGTTTGTTCTATCGTCCAGTAAGCAGGCTAAGGAGCAAGGACAAAATTACCAAGGCAAGATAGCAGTTTCCAGAAGGATAGCATAATGCTGATGTATTAAATATTACTTTTCTTCCTCCTTCGGCAAAAAGATGGAAGCACCAATAGTAATTTTGTGATACCCGATGTGAAAGACAGCCACGATGTTCACAAACTAGATGCTGTAAATCAACATATATATGCCTCATTTATGGTTGAATTTTGTTTATAATCATATTGCTTTTATTCACAGTCCGCACATCCTACTACCTAGATGTACATGGAGCTAAGACTCCAGGGAATCCTTCTGAGCAAGAGGAAGGAGCAATTGTGGCAACTACTAGAGACCCAAGAACCTATGTAGTTATTCCTGTTCCAAAGAAAGATAACCAATTACCTGAGATAATTGCCATTAGCAATCATTCACATGTAAAAAAGGTTGTAGACATTTTGGTTGGACACAAAAAACAGACTTGGCAAGGTAGGCAAGACAATGGGCTTCATTACACGATAGGCGGTAGGGGATTACCGGCACCGGTAAGGGCACCGGTGCGGTAATTCCCTACTGCCCTAGAACAAGGTCTCTTAGCGGGTCCCGTCCTTAACGTGTGGTTGCCCAGGCGTTATGGACAGTTCCCGCTGAGGGACCTCAGAGCTAATAACGGTACCGCAAATTGCGGTACCATTATTAGC
>CM030321.1:904642525-904885962 GCA_002915635.3 Ambystoma mexicanum | reverse complement strand
CCTGCTTCTACGCAAAGCGGATTGATCGGAAGGTTGAAGAGGCGGTAAAAAAGGCAGACGATCCGAGAGTCAGAAGAGAAAAATATATCGTGAGTAAAAACTGAGTGAGTTGACAAAAGCATGGGTGATGAGTGAAGAAAAAATAGAGTAATGGAGGGTGGCTGGATAAAATATAACGTGAGAGTAAGAGTGTAATATATATGTGGGGAATGAGATATTGAACTCGAGTGTGGCCGAGCAATATGATAATCGTGAGACAGGCCACATAAGAGAATACGCCCTGGCCTGCATTTTTACAACATAACAGAAGAAGTTTGAATGCGAGTCCCATAACATGGCACTTGGAGACTGTCCGATTAAAGACGGTTCCAAAGGGGTTAACTTACACCTCATTGAAGTATTTTTAGAGGGCAAGACGAGTCTTAGAGAAAAAGATCGTAAGAGATTTATGTAACTGGTTGAGTTTGTCTGTTTTTTTTATGTGGTTTTGTGAAGGATGATGTCATAAGTGGAAACAATTATTGATTGGTTAGAATTTTACCTGATGATTGTTTTTAGCAAGATTAAAGTAAAAATTGTGACTAGCGGGTTGGAGCTTGCGACGATTGGTGCTCGCTCATATCATATTATTTTTATGAAATGTACCTTTTAAGTCTGTGATTAAAAATAAATGAGTGTTTCACACGCTAAGAGTAGAATGAGTTGAGAATGGAGGATATTACTCCACTTGTGCATCTCTGCAAGCAGTTGCCGAAACATGCACCTAAGCTTAGACAATGTCGTGCAGAATGGGTTAAAGGAACCGCAGATAAATGTTTATGCCATGGCTCAAGGAGGACACTATCGAAGGCAGTCCTGCAGCATTGACAGCATATTTGCATGCAGCGTACACGGGGAAGAAGCTAGAAAGTGATTGCTAGTTTAGAGCTTTGGAAAATGTACCAAGAGAGAGCAAGATGAACTGCCTCCTGTAGATATGATACTTAATGTATGCAGGGAGGGGGTGAAGAGCCACTGCTCCCGCCGCCCTAACTAAAATAATTGATGAGAGCAAGAAACACAAGGGGTTATACCCATTATGATAGCTTAAAGCAGCAACAGGATATAGCAACCGGCATATGAGTCACCTGTGCAAAGCAGTGACGAGAGCACGGACAAAATACTGAGAGAAATGTAATCTCTAAGGTCCCGAGGGACAAGGAGGGACACAATAAGGAGAGAAGTGATTGAGCAAGTACATCTCAAGACATAGGAAGAGAGATAAATGATGGAAAGGAGAAAGAACAAGGCTGATGAGATATCGCTTTTACAGACCGAATGGATGGGCGGTCAGATTTTGCTTAAAACCCGATGTAAAAGCATTGAGGATGTAAGACAACGCAAGACGAGCAAGATAAAAAAGATAAGGAAAGAGTGAACGATTGAAAGATGGAGGAGCGAAAAGTAAGGTAGGCAAAGAGGAGAGCAGTTATATCAAGAAGCACAGTCAAGAAAACAAGAGAGAGCAGAAGAGCAACGAAAACGTGATAACAGACAGAGAGCGATGGATGAGCAGGAAAGGCTAGAACAAAAAAGAATAGAAGCAGAGGAACAAAAATTAAGAGATAAGACAATACAGAGACGAAAGGATGAGGAGATATGCAGGCAAATGAGAGAAGGGATATGAAGAAAAAAGAAGAAAACGAGTAGAGAGGAAGCAAGGAAACAAAGAATTCAACGATGATATGGAACGTAAAGAAGACAGAAAGCAGGCGATTTCGATCGTCTGGAAAAGAGAGATGAGAGATCCTGAGCCAGAAGTCACATGGGAGCACATGGAGGAATTCTTTCCAGATTAGAGTCATTACAGGCCGTCTAGAGTAAATCTAGAAGACGAGTTTACTCTAGGAGCATTGGGAAGCGATCGAAAAAGTTATATTATGAAAGCTCAGAAAGAGTAAAAAGGAAGGGAAAAAATGATCAACTTGAAAGTACTCAGTTGTATGACATAGAGGGAGCCTTATGTAATACGAGGCAAAGGAACTGTCTTTAGATAGACTGACCCTGAGCAGAGATGACGAGGAAGAAGTTGCACGAGTTGGGCACAGGAAATGTCAGACGAAGACAGAGATACTGTCCATGGGGAAGAGAGAGGGAATGTAGGCGGTCCTCAGGGATGTTTTTCGATGGAGAAAGAAGTCAGATGGTCAGATTTAAATGCACCTGTAACTCAGGGCGTCAGAACAATGACACAGTCAGATCAGGCATAAGGAGCAACTCCATGGTGAGAGGGGGGAGTCGCAGCCTTATGTGAGCAGATTAAGATTGTTACCAGGTAGAAGGCGCTGTGGCATATCGTCCCTGCATTAGATAGACAAATGATGAGAGATGAAAATAAGTTTGGGGCATTACAATTTCCCTTATTAGAGAAGGAGGGCCAGACCACAGTATATACCATAGCCACAGATGGACAAGGATAACTTAAGGTGTAAACTCCACAATTTGACTTTGGGCGCTGGGAAATGCATACATGAGTTGGAAAAAATTAGGAGGAAACAAGTTGGCTATAGGGGAAATTAAGGGTCTCCTAATCGCCATACTTGGTGAGAGGACTGATGAGGTGTGGACAAGGGCAGGGTATCCTGGTGTGACTACAGTCAACACTGCTCATGATGGAGCACCATTCAACAACTGGAGGGCGGCGGTCTGGAAAGCACTTAGGGTACTATATCCAGACACGTCCGACATGGGAGCTATAATGATGAAAAAGATGATGAAAAGATGAAGGACGGAGATGATCTGTTTATTTTCTTTCAAATTTTTCAAGAGGCCTGGAGCCTTGAAACTCATGAGGCTTGGGGAAAATCTAAACCTGTAATTTTACCATATATTATATCAAGGGCTACCTGAACGTGTGCAGTTAGTGTGTATTGAGGCAAAACCATGGTCGGAAATTCAGCTGTCCATTGCGCATTATTGCAGACTCCTACAAGAAAAGAATCGCAAAAAAGACGATACTAGAAAAAGCAAAGAGGCAAAATTAGTAACAGAAAAAACGGTCTAAATATGCCATTGAAGGGGCGATGTTGATGAGTGTAGATGAACAAATTCACAGCAGATTGCAAATATGCCACATGCAAATAACCAAAGGCAGTTTTGACCAGAGTAATAATGGGTTTATTCTTCGTGGAAGGGGTGGATTTCGAGGAAGAGGTTTTCAGAATAATCAAGGAAACTGGCTGAACAATCGGGAAGCTTTGAAAATAATCAAGGTTGGTTTCAAATATGCAGAATGATGGTCAAACATGCAGGATGGGCAGATTAGGAGGCCACCTACATATTGGACATGCAGGATGACAGGGCATTTTTCTCGCATGTGTAGAGTCAAGGGTACATGCAAAATGAACAGTTTTCAAGAGTGGGGATTCCAAACACACCTGCATATTCACAGCTGTACAATGATGGGTTTCCTCAGAATCAAACGATGCAACAGCAGCAAGTGCAGAGAATGCAGCAAGGCTTGCAGACACAGCAGGCAGCAGTGGCTGGGCCACAAAGACAGTCGCAGCACGTGCTCATGCAAATCCAGCAGAGCACAAGTACAGGACAGTAAATGACATCAACAATAGGGAATGTCACTGTCAGTGGAGGGAATCCGTTTACAGGTAACGGAATGAGTCTGTACCCGCAATAGGACAGCTCACTGGGAGACTTGATGTGTTCAGTACTATCTGTGACGCCGAATCCTCACAAGGAATCGTGGGTAGACATCAATATAGGGGGAACATTTTGTTTTTAATGTCTGGGATCTCCATGGAGCTACAAATATAATTCCTTTCACTGAAGAATTATCAGTCTCTATATGAGAATGCGATATGAAGGTGCCTTTGCTATATTCAAGGCAGACACCTGTTAATATATTGGGTCGACATTTGATGACAAAGCTTAACTTACTATGACAATCTCGTTTACTGACGAAGGTATAGTGTGTTCAACACCAGGAATGCATTATTTAAACGTGTGCAAAATTATCAGAGCATTCACAGGACAAGAACCTATGAGAGCAATACCTATAGAGCCAGCAGTGTTGTATTATGGAGTATGTGTTCTATTGGCACATCTGCCAGGCCTAGCAGGCAGAGCAATGAGAATACCTGATGAATTTCTGTTTAGGCCACAAATACCTATGTGTGAAGAAGGGCAAGTGTTTCCTTTAGAATTACAAGCAGCCATTGTGCGAGGAGAAATGGGGTTGCTTGATGGGAATGATGACAAAGGCAGACAATGGTGTGCAGTAATTGCCATTGGAGAAGGTTACAGATTAACTGACGTGACTGATGAGGACTTATTTGGTGAACATCCATCTGATGACGAAGTGGTATTTGAGATGAGCATTACTTATTGGGTAAAAGCAATTCAACAAGAGGTACCTCAGAAAATGATGGTAGCACAGAAACGTCCACAGTATTTTGATGAAGACATGGAAAAAGTGCCAGCTTCATTATTGACCAAAGGCCCCTATGATGCAGGCTTGTTGAAGGAGGTCAGAGAAGTGAAAATTAAACTAAAACCAGTAGCAATTTTACCTCGAGCATGACTGTATCCCATGTCTCCAGAGGCAGATGAAGGTATTTTCAAGACAATTTCCGCCATGATGGATCAGGGCATCTTAGTGACATCAGCGTCACCATGTAATACTGCAGTGTACCCTATCAAGAAATCTAAGGGGGGTCTTGGAGACTAATTTAAGATTTAAGGCCGATAAACCAAATTGTAGAAGCCAAGTTCCCTCTAGTTCCTAACCCGTCTACAATTCTATGTAACATACCTGTTGAAGCGCAATATTTCACTGTGATTGATTTGAAAAATGCGTTTTTCTCAATCCTATTGCACAAAGACTCACAGGATCTGATGTCATTTACATTCAGACAAACACGATTGAAAAGCACTTGTTTGCCTCACGGGTACTGTGAGTCTCCATCGATATTCAATAGAGTCCTGCAAATGGACTTAATCAACATTGATTTGGAAAGTTTTGTTCGGCAGTATGTGGATGAAATTTTGGTTTGCAGTACTTCAGAGGAAATGTGTAGATGCAGTACCTGCATGAACCTATTCTGCTGATGGTTACACTTGCTGACAAATGATATAAGGTTGACAAAGAGAAGTAACAGTATTGTCAACAAGAAGTGTTGTACATTGGCCAATTGAGTTCACATGAAGGAAAGAAGGTTACTCCTGAGGGAGCTGAGGCTATTTGAAAACTGCAAAGCAACACACAATAAAGCACATGCAGAGATTTTTGGGATTATGTAATTACGTCAGAGCATGGGTCTTTGATTACAGCTCATATATATGGCCTTTACTGCCAGCTTTAAAGAAAGCACAGGCAACACAGGAAAAAATCGTGTGGACTGAGGAAATGGAGGAAGCATTTGAAGAGGTGAAAAAAGCAATTTGGACAGTTCCCGTTTTAGGGATTCCTAATTATGCTGAGGAAATATTTTTATTTTCACACACAGATGGAACTGTTACGACAGCAGTCCTTACACAGAGGACCACATTAGGGTACAAGCCCCTTGCATAGAACAGTCGAATTTTGGACCCACTAATGAGGGGTCACTTTCTGTGCAAACAATCACTGGCAGCCACCGCGTTCGCTATTGAGAAATCTGCAAGCATAGTGATGGAATGCTGCATGGCGTTATTTGTAGAGCATGCACTATTTGCCATTCTAGAGAAACCAAAAGGGACGTTAACTTCTCAAAGTGCTTCTACCTACTAGGTAGTTATATCGAATCTAGCAATCAAAATAATTTTATGCAGAGTAGTGAACCCTGCCATGTTTCTAGCTGAACAACTGGCAGAAGGTCAGCATGTGCGTGATTGTTCGAACTACAAAGAGTTCTATGATGAAATCCCTAGGATAAAAGAGAATGCCTTGACAGATGGAGAAATTGTTTTTATTAATGGTTCTTCGAGAATCGATCAAACTGATGGACAAATATATAAAGGTACCCCTGTGGTATAACACACAGCCAATGGGGAGTTTCAGACATTCGTAAGTGCACGACTACCATATCACTATTCAGCTCAGGCTGCAGAGCTAGTGGGGCTGATTGTCGTGCTTGAGAATCATGCAGACCAGGAAGTAACAATATACAGCGACTCCGCCTATGTGACGTCAACAGTGCATGCAGGATTAGCATGTTGAAAGAGGAGGGGCTACTTCTGAGTGAATGGCACGCCAGTGCAGCATGCTGCCTTATTGGACAGGCTTATTAGGCACTGCAACTCCCAGTGGCCATTGCGGTCGTTTCGATGATGTGAAAATCGCTGCATCTTCATAAAATATAATGGCCCTCATTACGACCCTGGCGGAAAGTGACTGACCGGACCGCCACAGCGTAAATAGCGTTTCCGCCATTGCACGAAGGAGCAAAGTGCGGCCCATTCCGACCCATCGGGCACGAGCACCACGGCATGGCGGAAGTGCAAAGTCCTCGATGGCGAAACGACCCAAAACGGCCCACACCGCCGCCGTACGGCGCCCTAGGTGCAATACCGCCACCCATCACAGCGGACACCGCAGTGTGCGCCTACCGGAAAGTACGGTGACCGAAAATATACGGAAACGGAAGTTAAAACATGGGCCCGGAACGGGAAACATCCCGCCGTACACCTATAAACCACTAAAACCACACAACCACTAAAATCACTACCCTGAGACACACCCCAACCCGTCATCCACCTAGCGAAACCAAGAAAAATGGAAAAGTAGCGAAGAAAGCGTGCGACGCAAGCGGCAGGTCCACTTCTCCCGTGAGGAACTCACCGTGCTAACAGAGACCCTCCAGGAGAATGCTGCCGTCGTCTTCTGCACGCAAATGACCAGGACGGCACTTGCAAACAAGAAGGCCATATGGGCTCTGGTGGCACAGCGGGTAAGTGCGGTGGGGACCGCACCCCACAGCAATGCCGTAAGCGATGGGACGACCTGCGGATACGCGTCCGCAGCATACTCTCTGCCAACCGCAACATCGCCACAGCCACCGGGGGAGGTCCTGAATCACCCATCAAGTTGACCCCCTGGAAGAAATCTGTGCCTCCACCATCGAATGGAGAGCATAGAGGGAGTCGGAGGGATGGAGAAAGGAGTGCAGACATCCGAAGATTCAGGTAGGTGGGCCAAATAAAACAATGCCAAATCCACAAAGTCCATCCATGTGAAGTACCATGCGTCCACATAGTGCAACAGAAACACATGTCCAGGAGAACGTCCACACACATCGGCCTGATAGCGCACGTTAAAACCCACAATAAATACATAAATAATTAAAAACCCCTAAAACACGCACTACACGTGCAGCAGGCACACCCTAACTGCAGGCTGCCAAACAACTGCACCCTCACTCCACACACAAATGAAAGCACCTCCAAGGCCCCGACCCAAATCACCCTCAGGTACCACCCCATGCATGTGATACAATGCCATTCCAATTCCCACAGACCCATCAATAACCCTCGCCCTCTTTACTCCACCACAGGGTCCGATCCAAACGACGAGCTTCAGGACACCCCTACCAGCACACCTGCAAAGAGGGCCAAGACCAACGGCAAAGACCCTCCACCTCAGCTGCACGCATCAAGACACGGCAGCAGCACAAATCAGGTGGCAGCACAGAGGAGGGAACATCAACAGGCACCCCAGCAGCCAGCATGCCCACAACACCACCACCACAGGTCCCCCCAATGGATGCCACAGAAGGCACTGCCTCTGGTGGCAGCAGCACCATAGGTGACACCCCATTGATGGCAGCATGCTCCGACACAGAAGACGGGGATGTCGAAGTCAAATCCATCCATGACCTGTCCCAATCCCCCTGTCTGTCCCATCCCGTACAACATGAGGATACCACGCAGGGGCACCCACAAGACGACGACTGGCCATCCCCCACAAGCCCTGTGGCAAGGCAACATGAGGACAACTGCCCCTCTGTGACACCCCCGCAAATGGCCATGGCCCAGCAGAGGCAACAGTCCCTCGACCAGTTAATCGTGCAACAGCAGCAACTGGCCACGCTCCTCAAGGACCATGCCGATGAATGTGGGGGCACTAAGGCAGACATAGAAACATCAACTGAGACACTTAGGGCAGAAATGGAGAGAGGTACAGAGACACTAAGGGCACAAATGGAGAGTAGCACCGAGAGCCTGGGAGTCCAAATGGAGAGAAGCACCGAGAGCCTGAGGGGGAACTGCATGCGACGTCCAAGGACGTATGTGCCGAACTTGCCGCAGTGCGCCGTGTGCTCACTGAGCTCTCGCAAACCCTTAGGGACATGCATGGACGTGAGCAGGCAGAGACATCATCCGTTGCAAGTTCCGTCCAGGGCAGCCCCCAACGTAGATCTGGAGGAACCTGCGCTCCACAGGCAGGGGTGCCCCTGATACCCCGCAGAGGGGGCTTGCAATTGCGACTGCCCACTGACAATGAGCATCTTTGGACACTGGTGTTCGGGGGAGGTAGGAGGGTGGAGGGGTGTGTTGGGCTCACTTGGTGGCGGGTCGATAGGGTGTACAACATGATATCACATATGCCATAAAAGTGCACGATCAACCAATGAGATGTGTGGACATTGATCTTTGTGTACTAGGCCATCATAGGCGTACAGTCCATATTGTGCATGTCCCAGACACACACAGTGCCACGAGTCCCGTGTCCATGTATCAGCCACCAGGCGTGAGTGCTAGAAGCATACATCAATGAGATGCTGACGAATGTCACGGCCCTCCGGTGCTCGCAGACTCCTTGAGGTGCTGCCACATCCCACCCTCATCATGACCATCATCATGTGCTTGCAGTTCTGCGTCAGGGGCATGGGCACATTTCTACGTACGCACATGTGTGGAGCATGACACATGCCATCACCATCTTTGCAACCTTCACATGGCGTACAGGAGTGCCCCGCCAGACCTGCTGAGGCAGCGGAAACGACCCTTCAGTAGGCGAATGCCTGTTCAATGACTACACGGGTACGTGAGTGGGCATGGTTGTAGTCCTCCTCATGCTGGTCCCGTGGGTTCCGGACTGGTGTGAGGAGCCATCTCTTCAGTGGATATCCAGCATCACCTGTATGTGGACGAGAAACGTATGATGTGGAATGCCATTGCTACGTACGCCCCCCCCCCCTCCTGCCAGGTCATTGCCGAATCACATACCCCACATTATCATGCATGTAATGAGACTCACCGAGTAGCCAGGATCTGTTCCCTGCGTGTCGCTCCATGTAGCGTGGTATTGTAGAGTTCCTCAAGACCATAGAATCATGGGTTGATCCAGGGAATCTGGCACAACAATGTGTAATGATCCTGTTGGAGTCACACACCATTTGTACATTCAGAGAATGAAATTGTTTCGGTTGCGGTACTGGGCCTCCATGGCATGTGGGACGACCAATTCCACATGGGTGCAGTCGATGGCACCAATGCAACCCGGTATGCCGGCAAGTGCATGGAATCCCACTTTTGTGTTGGTAATTTCCTGCTCCGAGCGTGGTAGGGAGATGTAGTCGTCTGCGTGCTGCAGGAGGGCATCGAGCACTTGCAATAGTGTCCGTGAGAACAGTGGCTGAGAAATGCCATGCAACTGTCCGACTGTGTGCTGGTAGGTGCCTGTGGCCAGGAAGTGGAGTACAGACACCACCTTCAGTAGGGGTGGGATGGCGGTTGGGCTATCTATCATGCTGACAAGGTCAGCCTGTGTCATGTCCACAATGGCGGCTATGGTGTCCCGTCCAGACGATAGAGGGTGTGGATCTGCTCATCAGTGAGGTTGAACGGATGTGCTCGGAGGCGTGGGATTGCGGGCTGCCTGCGTGGTGGTAGTGGCTGTGCTGGCGGCCCTTGCTGGCCCTGCCTTAGCCTCCTCCTCCTCCTGCGTCTCCTCCGTGCGGCCGGTTGTAGTTGGTGTTCGTCTTCTTCTTGGAGTTGGAGTACTTGCAGTGCTATCAGGTCCCCCAGGGCCAACATCGCGAGTCCTGCCGGTAGCATTTCGGTGTGGTTGTGGGAGGAGACTGGCTGTGCAATTTATGTGTTTTCAGGCTGAATGGCCTCCACCTGTGGTGATTCATTCCACCTGTGCAAACTGCTCTCCCCTTTGGCCGAGCACGTCCCGCGCACAACGCTGCAATTCGGGGAATGGCATCTTGCTATTGCAATCATGTATTTGTACCTGATGGCCGTGTAACATTGGTTGATATGTTCATTCTGCTGTGGTCCCATTGTTTCACATACTATCTGTGCAGTCGCGAACAGACTTGTGAAGGGTCAGTGGAACGTAGTACTCGAGTAACGGTGGGCCCTCATGCATCACTGTACCGAGTTGCAACGACGGGCGGGCGTCCCATTCGTGGGTGAAGGCAGTTGCCATTTTCACACACAGCCGCACTCGATGGATTAATTAGTGTTTTCAAACGGCCACAGATGCCTCTTCGACGTGATGTTGCAAATGAGGAATTCGAAGGGCGGCGCTTTCGGTTTCAGCTAGCGGCGAGGAAATGCCCACAGTCTGACTGCAAATATAACGTACTATTGTTCAATGTCCTTGAGACAGGGGCCATGGCGAGGATGCAATGATTGATATGAATGGTTTGGGATGCGCAATAGCGACGTGGGCGATGAGGCCGGACGTTCCCAATACATGTTACTTCACTGCACTGGAATTACGGGCTGGGGCACTGTGGATTTTGCAGGCTGCATAACGCACAGACTCAATGGATATTTCTAATGTTATGTGAGTAAATATTCAGGCGTTTTAATCCCGGGATGAGGGAATGATGAATGGATGCATGGGCAGGTGATTTGATACAGAGTTTGCCATGTACAGGGCTTCTTGGGATCTATCCGCCTCCCCTACGCTATGTGATGCAGGGCTGCCATAGTGGACCATCGTCTATCTGGCCTTGTTGAGCCCTCCCTGTCTCGACGCGCCCTCAGACACTTGTGTCCATGCACGTTACCAATCCCATCAGATGGATTCTGTTTTCACAGGCGCATGCACAGGTACACTCGTTTGTGATGGTGTTTACACCTCGATATAGATAGTTATGAGTTGCAAGTGGTTTTTGGGTGGTGATGGACCTTGGAGTGGGCTAGCATGCATATGGCTGTGGATTTAGTGTGATCATTGCAGTGAGTTGTTGGAATGTAGTACTGATGGCCATTCTGTTCTTTTTCTTTTCTTTTGGTTGACAGGTATCTCCTCCCTTTTGCACTGCCATCTGTATGCCACTCCTGCAGATGGCTTTTACTCCCGACACCTGCTGCTTCGTGTTAATCAGTGGAGCAGCATTACGATCTTATGGGACGATCGCCAATGGGCCACATGCCCTTACGCAGTACTGGTGGCTCGGAGCAACATTTCGGCCTTTCAGCTGGACTAGTGCCTCCCATTGGGACGGCTCTGCGGTTCTGTGCGCTTCCATGTTGCCTTTTCGTACGTGAATGTGGCTCTGTGTACCATGAGGGAACAGGGCGTCACACAAGTAGTGGCTGGTCATTTCTTGCGGATGCAGCCCACAATGGTGAAATGTGTTTTGGAGTTCATGGCCTGATGGCTGTATGGGCTTGGTGATTTTGATGTGCATTAAATTTCTATTCTGATTTGGCCCGTGTAGCGTTCTTCTTTGCAAGTGATGTGGCATATGCCTATTTGGGGGGCGATGTATTGTGAGGAGATCTGCACTGGGTTCCAGCTTCGGAGTTTAGTTGCGTGGTACTGTACTGGGCGCGTTTGCCTACGAAGCCCGTGTGGTCAGGGATGGGGCTGCCAATATGACAGTTTGAATGTTGTCATGCTCAGGGGCGGGGTATGGGTTTTGTGTAACAGATGCCGGTCAGCCAGGTGGACTGGTGGAATGATGTGATTTTCGGAATATTGCTGGTCACAGGTGCCTGTGTTTGCGTGCGTTTCTTGGTGGGGGACTGTGGTCATGTCCATTGGGATGGCTTCTGTATTCGTGCCATCTGTGCCCTGCAGCTCCCATTGGCCCCTGTTGTGTTTCTTTTGTTCGTTGGCATGCATGGGTGACTTGTACATTTCACTGGTTGCATTGTGACTTCATTGCACCTACGGGGAGTTGTACTTTGTGGGCAGGGAGCGGTGTACAGGCACTCAGTGGGGCAGTTTACGGTTGATTCGCGATGCCGTACTTCTCACCATGGCGGAATGGTACATTCCGCCATGCTTGATGGCGTTAGGTACATGTCCGCTTAGGGTCGGAATTGGCGTACCCTTGCGCCATGGTGGTGTTTACGGTTTGGCATGGCGCGCGCACGCGTGCTTGGTGCAGTTAGCGTTGGCGTTCACTACGGTGTCGCTAATGGCATCGTACTTTGCGGTGACGGGTCATAGTCGCACCGAGCGCTATTCGATGGCGGTATTGCATTTCCGCCATCGTTTTCCGAATTCCGCCAGGGTCGTAATGAGGGCCAATGTCTTTTGAAACACTTGATGTAAAAGAGAAAATTGTTGTATTAATGAATATGGTTGAAATATATAGTGATTTGTCAAGAACGCAGCTTAGGGAGGTTCAGGGAGAAGCACCTCAAGATGAGACAGCACTGGTAAACCGGAGATGCCTGTAGCCTTATTGAGGGTGGCGCCGGAACAGCTACACTACCCTGCGCACACAACTAGGGAGAATCTTGCTGCAACGATTGCTGAAGATTGGTTAGTACCAAATCTCTCTGAGCATGTTTCATTTTTATGACAAATTGTATAGTTTGCCAAAAATTCATGGCTCGGCATACACTGCTCACAGTTAGGGGGTTATTCCGAGACCCACTGGCCCCTTTCAGCATTTGAACATCGACTATGTCGATATGATCCAAGTATACAATAGATACAGATACATGATCATTGTAGTGTGTCCCTTTCCAAGGTGGATTAAACAGGTGCCCCTACACATCCAGATTCCACCTGTGCAGCTCAATTTGTAGTGCGGGAGGTGTTTCCCAGATGGGGAGTATGCAAAGTAATAAGGTCCGATAATGGCCCGCATCTTGTAAATCAGACATTTGAACAGATCAGCTTGTTGCTTGGTATAAAGCACACGTTTACCCCGGCTTATCACCCGCAAGGAAATGGGATCTGTGAGAGGCTCAATTGCTTGCTTAAAATATTATAGCCAAGTTGAAGCTTACTCTGAAGAAAGGGTGGTTGCATTGCCTACCACTGGCACTATATGTTTTAAGGAACCAACCAGGTTCTCACCACCATCTCACGCCTCAAGAAATTGTCACTAGGAGGCGAAATAGAACACCCCTAATGCCTCCATCCAGAGTTAGAAGTGATGCCCAGCCAACTGAAGATTTGTTTGGAATGGAAATGCGTGACTATTTGAACTGTATGACTTCCAGTATTTCTGTCATTTCAGGACAGTTGCAGCGATAAGGGTGCAAGGCAGTACAGAACACAGAAGGAGATGCTACAACAAATGAATTTCAGGAATTTCGTCTTCCCCAACTTTTCACCGGAGATGAGATCCTAGTTTGTAACCACACGAGAAAAAGGTGGGACGAACCCTGTTTCAACGGTCCGTTCATTGTGGAAGACGTGACGCCATCTGCTGTCAAAGTGCAGGGCAGGAGTGCCTGGATGTTCCTTGTTGATACTAAGGTCTTTGCTGGAAACCCCTTCTGCCCTCCGCACCCAAATGAGTAGCAAGTACAAGCATCAGGGAAGAACTACAGCACATGCAGACGAGGTCCATGATGAGGAAGAAGGACACAGTAGCTGACAAATAGAAAGATAAAGGGCCTCATTCGCAGTTTGGAGGTAGCCATGGTGCTATTTGCACCATGGCTGCCTCCAAACCCGGGTCCGTGTCCGGTCTGAGTGAATGGGGACTTACCGGGACATTCCGACCTGTGCCGACCCGGTAATTCCCATTCAACCAACCATTCCCCATTCCCATTGAGCCCTTTTAAGCCATTTTTGAAAGGGTTAAGGGAAGCTGAAGCGAACACTCTGTGCTGCTATTTAAGGGTGAAAGAACATGATTTGTTCTTAAGCCACAGAGGAGCTAGTTAAAAAACTTTGGACTGAGGCATGCTTAAGCCTTGATAAGAAGAGAAAAATATGGCAGATTTTGATCATGGTTTTGACAATTGGAAAAGAGTACAGTTTCCTGATTCGTTCCATACTGAGTTCCTGTTTGGATTTACCTATGGTGTCGCCGCACTTTCTGCAAGTCATTCTTGCTTATTTCGATTTTGTGTTGTGTGTATTTCCTTCAATTGTGGGGAGAACTAATAGCATTTCAGATTTCCTGCAAGATCCTAAAAACAGTCCAATCATAAGATAATTGCTTATAGTTATTACTGAACAGATTTTGCAACTACCTGAGTTCAGTCAGGATAGCACAAATGCCCCTATCAACTGAGGCTGCATACAGACTTGTCAGCAAGGTTTTCTTTCGTCTAATTGAAGAGTATGTGCCTCTTGTTGGCAGATGCACAGATGTGCTAACTTTCCTGAGGGCTCCTAGAAACAATGTGAATTTTAATGTGATCTTGGAAGGAATAATCATACAGATGAGCCTATACTCCGAGAGAACCAACAGGCCGGTAGTGTGAAACTTTCCTCTGAGGGACAGATCGAGAATGTTACTGATAAAGACAGACTCTTGCCGAAAGGAGTTCATCATGTCGTCTGGACTAAAGCAAATTTGAGGAATTGATTGGGATCTGGTGTATGTCGTCCAACTGATTTAGACATACTGAGAACAGTTTTTCTTCTTGGTGGAGAGACATTTACATTTCATAAATTAAAAACTGGTTCCAGTAGAGATCTAGAGTTTGTTCCTATCGTCCAGTAAGCAGGCTAAGGAGCAAGGACAAAATTACCAAGGCAAGATAGCAGTTTCCAGAAGGATAGCATAATGCTGATGTATTAAATATTACTTTTCTTCCTCCTTCGGCAAAAAGATGGGAAGCACCAATAGTAATTTTGTGATACCCGATGTGGAAAGACAGCCACGATGTTCACAAACTAGATGCTGTAAATCAACATATATATGCCTCATTTATGGTTGAATTTTGTTTATAATCATATTGCTTTTATTCACAGTCCGCACATCCTACTACCTAGATGTACATGGAGCTAAGACTCCAGGGAATCCTTCTGAGCAAGAGGAAGGAGCAATTGTGGCAACTACTAGAGACCCAAGAACCTATGTAGTTATTCCTGTTCCAAAGAAAGATAACCAATTACCTGAGATAATTGCCATTAGCAATCATTCACATGTAAAAAAGGTTGTAGACATTTTGGTTGGACACAAAAAACAGACTTGGCAAGGTAGGCAAGACAATGGGCTTCATTACACGATAGGCGGTAGGGGATTACCGGCACCGGTAAGGGCACCGGTGCCGGTAATTCCCTACTGCCCTAGAACAAGGTCTCTTAGCGGGTCCCGTCCTTAACGTGTGGTCTGCCCAGGCGTTATGGACAGTTCCCGCTGAGGGACCTCAGAGCTAATAACGGTACCGCAAATTGCGGTACCATTATTAGCTCCTTCCCCATTCCCATTGAGCCCTATGGGGGCTCAAATGGGAATGGGGAATGGCTCCCGGAATGGGGACTTACCGGTCGGAATAGACCGGTAAGTCCCTATTCCGGGAATCCAGACTCCGACGGCGGTAGGGGGTAGCCATGGTGCTAATAGCGCCATGGCTACCGCCTACCGTTTAAAGAGGCCCAATGTGTCTATACAGTTAATGCATGCAAATACACCTGGCCCTATGATAAATGATCTGAAGGTAATCCCTAGAAGACAGTCATACATGGAACTTTTACGAGACATTTTTAGGCCTAACTGGGCTCTTAAGCAGATGAGACATTCTGATGTTACTCCTACCCAGGGAACACTGACAGGTGTACGTTCGTCCACTGATAGATGTGTCTATGATTGATCCCTACAGAAGAAGTTACGCTGGTACACTTCATGATATGACGATGGAAGGTCACATGAGGAAAATAAGAATTAATATAAGTGCCCAAGAAGATGATTTCGATCTAAATGATTATCTGTACAGTACAGCTCATTTGGGGAATAACATTTGGTATCAACATATGAAAGACGGAACAAGTTACTTACCTGTAACTGTTGTTCTCCAGCATGGGACTGGCATGGATTGACATGCTCATGAATATTCCCCATCGTCAGGCTGGAAATCCTCAGTAAAGAAAAAAATCAGTTTCAGTTTCACTTCTGAACTGTCTTTCTCCTAACAACCAATCACTGTTCTCTGGGTCATAGTGCCCCCAGCCAATGACTGTCCTCTACCTTAGCCCCTCCTCTGGCAGCCATCTTCATATTTGGCAGCACGTAAAGTGGCAGTAAGACCAAGAGAAGAGCCACAGAGGGGTAGGCGGGAGGGTTCGCATGTGAATCCATGCCAGATCTATTCTGGAGAACAATAGTTACAGGTAAGTAATTTGTTCCTTCTCCAGCATGGGGTCTGGCATGGATTCACATGCTCATGAATAAAGAATACACAGCAGTACACACATGCACAACCGGGGGGTGGGGGAAAGCTCCATGTTAAGCATCACAACATTAAGCATCTCTTACCTCCTCACCAGGCTCATCTTCAAGCAAACAGGTTGCGCAGCACTGCTTGGCCGAATCTGGACTCCTCGGACAGCCAGGCAATGGCCGGCTTGCCAACCGATGACAATGGGTGATGAAGCCGGAGATCCATCTGGAAATGGAAGCCTTGGAGAGGGACTTCCCATGATTCACAGGGCCAAAGTTCACAAAAAGTTGTGACGTCTTCCAAAAACTCTTTGTGCGGTCCACATAGAACTTCAGCATTCTAGCCACATCCAGCGAGTGCAAAGTCCTCTCAGCCGGAGGCAAAGTCGTCTGGAACAATACAGGTACCACCAAGGGCTCGTTTAGATGAAAGTCCGACGGCACATTGGGCATGAAGGAGGGGTGCGTCCGTAGCAGCACCATCGTCTCGTAGAATGTCAAATAAGGTGGTTTACAAGAGAGGGCCTGAATCTCTCCCACTTGTCGTGTGGAGGTGATTGCCACAAGAAACACTATTTTCCATGACAAGAATTTCAGTGGCGTTGAATGCCTAGGCTTGAACGGTGGACCCATGAGCCTAGTCAGCACCACATTGAGCTCCCACGCTGAGGCTGTAGCCTTCACCAGCGAGAATGAATGAGAAAGTCCTTTGATGAACTCCTTGACCAGGTGGTGTGACCATAACAATGACCCGAACAGAGTTCTGGTGTAGTGAGAGAAAGCCGCTAGATAAACCTTGATGGAGGCTTGAGCCAGCCCTGCTTTCGCCAGCAAATACGGCAGCACCTGCGGAGCCGTTATCCATAGAGGGTCAATCTTCTGTGCACAGCACCAGACAGTGAACCTCTTTCACTTATGTCTGTAGCATTTCAGTGTAGATGAAACCCTGGCCTTGGCAAGCACCTCCTTGCAGTCCACCGGGATATCATATCCTCCAAACTCTAGCGCTTTAGGAGCCAGGCCTGCAAGTTCAGCGACCCTGGGTCAGGGTGCAGGATCGCGCTCCTTCTCTGGCGAGAAGATCTGTGACTGCTGGAAGCTTGACTGGAGGGGACGCTGACATGTCCAGAAGGTCTGGGTACCATATCTGTCTCGGCCACACCGGTGTGACGAGGATCATCCTGCACCAGGACCGTCTGAGTTGATTGACTAGTCGAGGAAGCAACAGCAATGGAGGGAACACATACAGGAACAGGCCATACCAGGGGAATGAGAATGCGTGCCCAGTGCTTTCCGACTGGGGAAACCTGCTGGCGAACCTTCGGGACTTGGTGTTCATCGCCATCGCAAACAGTTCAATCTTGGGATTTCCCCATCGCCAGAACAGAAGATCCACTTGGTCCTGCCGAAGTTCACACACGTGGCAAGAGAGCAGCTCCCTGCTGAGGGAGTCAGCGATGGTGTTCTTCACTCCTGCCAGATGAAACGGGATGAGGAACATCCCCTGGGTAACGGCCCAGTGCAATAGGTCCTGCGCCTCTCTTGAGAGCGCTGGGGATCTGGTCCCCCCTGCTTCTGGATGTAGAACATTGTTGTGGAGTTGTCCGTGAAGACATGTATCACCTTGCCCTTGAGGGGCGGAAGGAAAGACTTGAGGGCCCAAAACACTGCCCACAGCTCCAGTACATTGATATGCAATGACTTCTCCTCCGGCAACCACAGGCCTCTTGCATGGAGACTTCCGTTGTGCGCGCCCCATCCTTCCAGGGAGGCGTCCGTTGTGACCGTCTCCTGATGAGGTGGGGTCTGGAAGTCTGCGCCCGCCGACATATGAACGTGGACTCCCCACCACCGCATTGCTCGATGGAAACTCCCATCGAGAGAGATCTTGTCCTTGAAGCTTCCCAATACCTGAATCCAACGGGTGTCGAGGAACTCTTGCAGTGGCTGCATCGGCAGCTTGCACAGCCCAATGAGGTTTATGCATGATGACATCATGCCGAGAAGGGACTTGATGGACCTCACCCTTGCAATCTTCAGGGTGAACAGCTGTTGTACCCTGCCCAGGATGGCCGCTATCCTCTCCTCTGAGGGAGACGCCAGGAACGACACTGTGTTGAACTGAGACGCCAGAAACAGCGTGTCTTGCATTGGCACCAAGCAAGATTTTGCATAGTTCACTAAGAACCCCAGCTTCATCAGCAGCTGGATGGTTTTCATCATGTGTGCGACAGTGGTCTCCCTCGATTTCGCTCGGATGAGCCAGTCGTCCAGGTAGGGGTAAACGTGGATCCCTCGTAGACGCAGCCGCACAGCCACTGGTGCCAGGCACCTGGTGAAAACCCTTGGTTCTGACTTCAATCCGAGGGGAAGGGCCTTGAACTGGTATGTTGCCCTTGAACCAAGAAGCGCAGAAACTTGCGGTGTCTCTTGTGAATGGGGATGTCAAAGTAGGCAACCTCCAAGTCCAGCGACGATAGGAAATCCCCTTCTTCCAGCTGTCCTAGCACATGCTGAAGGGTGACCATCCAAAACTTCTGGGATCTGATGTACTTGTTCAGACGGCGGAGGTCTAGGATCGACCTCCAACCGCCCTTCTTCTTGATGAGGAAGTACCAAGAGTACACTCCGGAGTCCCGGAGCCTCTTTGGAATGAGCTCTATCCCGCCCACCTTCAACATGGCCCGCACCTCCAGCAGAAGCTGAGGGACGTGGTTTTCCTGCCTGCCCACTGGTGGTATGCGAGGACACTTTAGTTGTAATTTGAGGGTGTGTCCATGGGCCAGAGCATCCAGCACCCAACGGTCGGTGGATGTGGACTTCCACTTGCTGAAGAAATTCACCAGCTGACCTCCCACCAGGGTGTGCAGGTGGAGGCCCGACATCTCGGCCTGTTCAATCTTGCTTCACTGTGGAAGTGCCACCCTGGGGACCTTGAAGACGACGGTGACCTCCTCCAGACCTGCTGTGGCCCCTGTAGGCCTCTGGGTCGAAGAACTGGATGGTTGATGGTAGGACAAAGAACTTCCACCAAATCCTTTGGAGGAAACTTGGGGTTTACCCCCGGAAGTCCGAAAGGACGGCCGTTGCTGCTGAAGCGTGCCCAAGGCATGAGCCATCTCGGTGTCCGCCTGATGGCCTGAAGAGACTCATCCACGGTCTTGCCAAATGATTGTTCCCATTGAAGGGCATGTCCAATTAACTCGACTGCACATCCTGCCGAAAGTTAGTAGCCCTTAACCAACCTCACTGACGAAATCAAATGCTGTTGCCCATTTGGCGGAACTCCGTGTCGGCAATGTCTGTGGACACTGTAATGGCATGGTCCGATGCCACCTCGCCTTCCTGCAGGATCTCCAATGCTACCACTCTCTTGTCATCGGGGAGGAAGTCGTGGAGGGGAGTGATCTTAAATCAGAGCTCCCTGTTGTAGCGCGCCACGATGGCGAGGGCGTTGGCCGCCTTGATGGTCGTCGCCGCCTATATGATGACTCATCGTCCCATAGCGTCCAACTTCTTCCCCTCGCTGTCCGGGGGTGAGGAGGTCATTGACGCGGAACAGCCAGAAGATTTCCTCCTAGCTGCTGCTGAGACCACCAAATCCAGAGAAGGCTGAGACCTGAACAGTTGGGTGAAGAGTCCATCACCGTCTACTTCTTTTCATACCAGTCCCTCTCCATCCGGGCTGAGGACGGGTTCTTCATAAGGGACAGCTCCTCGTCCCAAATGTCATCCAACAGAAGGATTGATAGCACAGTCTTCCTCTTTACCTCGCGGCGTTGGTACAGGAAACCCTCTTTCTTCATTTCCTTCGGGGATCAGCTGAAACAGGTCAGAGGCCCTAGAGCTCATGGAATGCAACAAGCATATCGCATCAGGCAGTGAGGCTCTGGGCAGCAGAGATGGGAGGTCTCCTAACCCGCCGTTGTCATCCGTGCCCGTGCCCGTCGTCGATGTGTCTGGGTTCGTATCCTTCCTCGGTGGAGGGGAGGGGGGCAACGGGTGACAAGGCGGTGGAGGGTGAACTCTCCTCTTCTTGACCTGGGTGGACCCGGTGCCACAGGATCTTCCAGTGCTGCAGGATCTTCCATCGGCAGAAGGGGCATCCTTGTCCGAATCTCTGAACACAAGGTGTGAAGTACCTGGAGATTGTCCACCGAAATGTCCGCTGGGGTTGAGGTGGTTGCTGAGGTGGTGGAAGTGGGAGTGACGGAGGCAGCGGTGTAGGTTTCTCCAAATCCTCCACGGCCTGCTCCTCTTTGTCAGTCTCGTTGCCAATCTCAACGTCTCCCTCATCGGGATCCTTCCTGTAGGACTTGGCCTCAACAAACTTCTTTTCCAAAATGGTCTGGAGAGTATAAAGCTCCTCCTCAGAGGAGATGTCCATGCCCTGCAGGACTACCATCTCCCACCCTTCTCTGCAACCAGGGGAGACGGTTTCGGGGAGATTATGGGCATCGCCTTCTCTGGTGTCTTCTCTTTGGGCTGAAAGGACGATTACCTCCTGGCAGGCAGGGACACTCTCACCTTGGGGGCCGCACCCTGCAAATCTGCGTCCCTGGCCTTTGCTAGGGATGGCACCATGCCTTCAATGGAAGGCTTCAAACGGTGAATCTGGGCCTGCACAACCTTGGTCGAGCTAGGGTCCTTCAGCTTGGGGGGAGGGATCAGTGGCCTTCTCCAACTTGCCTGTCTGGGACTTCTCCAGAAGCTTACCCAGGTGGTCCGACTTCCTCTTCTTCACCAAACCTGAGCGTTGGCTCGTGGTTGAAGGTGATGGCGACACTGAGCTCACCCTAGCTGCTGGGGAACCCATTGCAACAGCGCTACCAGTGCCGGTGGACTTGCGGTGCTTAGTCTTATGTTGGGTCGCTGGAGCGCCGTCAAAAGTCTTAGAAGACTGCTCAGTTTTCTTCTTGTGGCCGGAGGAGGCATGCTGCCGGCATACACCCCTAGCAGGAGCCTTGGCCTGGAGCCACTCAGTGAGACGCCTGCGCCAATCCTTCACGCTGCAGGGCACCATCTCCTTGAAAAATGCACAGGCTTCCTCCACGCGCTTTTGGTCCGAATGTAGGCAATAGAGGCACAGGGAATGCCCATCGTCCAAGTAGATGTTTCGTAGGCCACATCCTGGGCAAACCCTGAACAGAGGCGTTGAGTCTTCCTTCTCCTCTGCCACCATGCGGGGTAGGCCTCGAAGAATCTTCTGGAATCCTAACTCAATGAAATTCCGCCCTTGAGGGGCGCTGGAAAATACGAAAACGGGTCCCGTTAATCAGATGATGGATCGATGGAGCCTGAGGCTCGATTGACCGAAAAATAGAGTAAAACTCTGGAAAAAAGCACAAAACACAGTATAAAACCTGATTGCTAATCACGAGGACTCCCATCACTCGAACGTGCAGCAAAAATCTGAAGTTGGCTGCCAGAGGAGGGACTTAGGTAGAGGGCAGTCATTGGCTGGGGGCAGTATGACCCAGAGAACAGTGATTTGTTGTTAGGAGAAAGACAGTTCAGAAGTGAAACGGAAACTGATTTTTTCTTTACCGAGGATTCCCAGCCTGACGACGGGAATATTCATGAACATGTGAATCCATGCCAGACCCAATGCTGGAAAAGTAGGTAGAAGAACCTCAAATGAGGAATGCTTTGTGTGTGCACTTCTGCCATACAGTATGGGAAACTCTAAAATCTTCATAGCTATCGATATGGATGTCACAACAGCTCACTGTCTTTCACACGTAGCACTTTCCAAAACCAGAGGCCAGTTCATGGGTCAAGATGCCTACATGAAATGGGAAACTGAATGGACAGATCCAGATGAAGATGACCTATGTGCAGGATACCAAGACAAGAGACAGAGAACACACCAAGAATCATGTGATCCGATATGAGAAGCCTGGAGAAAAAGGAGCTGGAATCAGATGGGAGGTGAACAAGAAGCTTGACAGTCCTGGAAAAACTGAAGAAAACATCAAGTATTGGAAGAACAGAGGCCAAATGCAGATCTGGGGATCTGTGTTGTCTCCAGATGGATGGGAGGAAGGAGCAGTTATCTGCAGAGCATGGATGGTGTATGATCGTCCTGACTATATTGTTTAGAATGTGCAGGTGCAATGTAAGGCCCGGTGGAAGAGCAATGCCAAACTACTGACATGGGTCGAAGACAGAGGAGGACCTTCAGTTGTGCTTCAGAAATAATGGCACTAGAAAAGTTGGAGAGAATCAGAACTGTGAAACAATCTTTGATGCACCAAGGATGAACCTTGGTACTGCAGTGATCATTGGTCATTATTGGGCTGGTGGAGCCAGAGCTTTCATCAGATTGCCTGCAGAGTGGGGAGGAATATGCACCCTGGTGAATGTCCATATCCCAGCTTCAGTGATTCCAAAAAGTGATTTGCACATTGGCAATTTCCCGAATGCAGATGCTCATCTGAGGAAGAAGAGATCTGTGGAGCTGATAACGAGGATGAAGAGAGAGAACTATTTCTCAGCTAAGTCAATAGAAGCTTTTGATGCCATACCATATGAGCATAGACTATTTAGCCAGACTTCATCTGTGTTCACGTTGATCTTCATGCCGGCTATTCAAGTTGGAGCAAACACAAAGTGGTTACAAATAGCCAAATAGGAATTGCTGCAGACAATTAACACTACAATAAAATGATTCAATCTGATCAGAACAGAAATGACAGCCATAAGAATGATGACTCTTCAGAATAGATACTTCCGGGACATAATTACAGCAATGGATTGAGGTGTTTGTGCCAGAATTGGCGAATCATGTTGCACATTTATACCTTCTCATGATGACGAAAATGGAATCTTGACAGAAGCCATAGGCATGTTGACGAAGCTCCATGACCAGATGATAGATAAAGTGGAAGACATTGCTGATGACAGCTGTTTTGGATCACTCTTTTCTTGGGTTGCACAGTGGATGGAAGATATGTTCAAGTTTCTTGGAGTCCTAATTTTGTTGGTGCTCCTTGGATTTTGTGTGATCAAGATAATAATCTTGCAGTGCAAGAAGACAGCAAAAAAAGCCATAGGGATGAAGATTATGATTGATGTTGAAAAAGGATGGAAGGCCCAGGTATTGACAGATGAAGAAATCAGAGATTATGTGACGGCCAGTATCCATGCACCTGAAGGGACGAAGTTCCTGTATCCAAAGAATCTTAAGAAGTATGTGGGTAGATGGGTTTACTGTAGCCCAAATGGACAATGTCTACACATGACATGGACCAAAGATGAGCATGTCAAAACGGCAGGCTGCCAGAAGAGAGTCATAAAGATATGCGTCCCAAAGAAGTTCTTTTCCAGAAGAGGATGTCTGGATGTAAAGGAGGATGTGAGAGTGGTCGATGAATCGCTCAGAGGGGGGAGTGTAGAGGAGGAGAATCTGGGAGCCAAGGTACCCATTGAGAAAGCCATATCTGCATACAAGAAAATATGAAGGCCAATTGAATGAAATCCCTGAAGAAGCAGAGCAAATAAGCGGCAAGTATGAACGGTAATGCCATTTACCACTGCCAGTATGAGTTACATGAAGCTGAGATGACATACATAAAAAGATGCAGTAATTGTAGAATGTGGCTATTCTATAAGGCATCAAGAAAGTGTCAAGGATAAGTGACATCTTGGGATCAAGGTGAAGAAGCTTATGCCACAGAAACATATGAAGATATCAAGTCATTTTACACGTCTACAAATGCCGAAGTAACGCAAGCAGCAAAGTAATCATGAAGCTAGCTTTAAGCTTTTAATGAATAGACTGCAGCAAGCGCCAATGTATTTATATAGGAAGGAGGGCATTATGGATGTTTCCACTAACGTATTATAGCAGGTTAGACAATGGTGAAAAAGGCCTCATTTCAGTGTGTCGCAGTTAAAAAGCAGAAATTGAATTACAAGTGAGTTTCAGCAAAGGCAAGGCTAAACGAGTGAAGAAGCCAAGGTCTTATCAAAACAGGAATGAACTGACTTTGGATACAAAATTGTGTGAAAGAACAAACTCCTGTTCGGGAGGCATGAACATAACAAGGAAGAGGTCAGAGGTCTATTGGAAAATATTATTAAATACAAGAAAAGGCTCTATTTAATGGTCTCTATCTACATAGAAACATGAAGTTGGATGAACGAGATGGTCACACCTATGCATGGAGCCAGACTGTGCTTCTCACTCCCTCATTTTCTCAGTGCTAAGAACACTCTCAAGGACGGATTTCAAAGGCCTAATTGATAGTAGACCACTGAGGTGATGATGGACTGATATCTTAATTGGTGGGAAGCTAAAGTTAAGGCCACCTTACCAACATCTGGATGAGAAGAAAAATATATGAACCACCCACTACCTCCAGCTCCTTATGACTTTAATTTGTCAGTGTATCATGTAGTGTGGGATGTATTAACCCACTTATGCTCTGCCCTGTGGCATCCCTGTGTCCTGGTGGTACCAGAATCATCAAAATGGCCGCAAAACCCCTATGCATGCAAATACAAATGGAAATTGCGCTCTACAAAGCACAAAAAGATGGTTGCCAAATCTACCATGCATGTTGTCAGTGGTGGAACGGAGACCTCACTCCTGAAACATGTCACTGGGCTGACCAACAAGTAAAAATGCAGACTGCATGAAAAGCAGTGCTTGCTGAAAGAAATCCAAGGTCTTGCATTCAAATCCTTTTTGTGGTTGCTGAAAATACGGAATGCTGGTCCAAACACCCACAAACATCAAATATTCTTGCTGAGTGTCACATTTTACTGAATTCAAGAAATCGTGTGAAATTGCAATATCCTGGAAAGCTGAATTGGTCATCAAAACACCCACAGCACACGTTTGCCTGCCTGTGGGATCTGTCAAAATCTGATGCAGTACCAGCGGCCGCCTGAATGACTGTTTCAAAAGCCTGCATTAAAACTGCAAACTTGTACCATTGAAATCTAATGTCTGAAATCTAAGTGACCTGTTATCAAGAGTAACCTAGGTTGTAACTATTTAAACTTCATGGTTTAGAGTCTGGAATCAATGTTCTAGCTGCTTGTTTTAAAATTGCAAGTTTATTTTAAACTAAGAAAAATGTAACAAAATGACATTTAAATTAAGCTTGACTCCAAGCCAAAATCAGCAGAACAATTTCCCCCACAGGGGCTAGGCACATCCCTTCTTATCTCTAGACCAGGAACTCACACCCAGGTGATGAGTAAGAGGGTGTCAGGAAAGGAAGAAGGCGATGGATATGGCAGGGGAAATGTGCACAAAATACACAGTAAACAACCTTGAATATAACAACGTGCATTCAATACCCAAGACTCGTGTATACCACTTTAAGAAAAGGAATGTAGGGTAAGCACTTAGAACCTCCTTATGACTGAAAGGAAAGTCGGCAAACTCCTTACCCACTATGCTATTACAGATACTGACAGCGCTAAACCCACGTAGAGGGCAAGCAGGGACAGAATCTGTAAGCTGACACTCTAGACGGTACTGGATAAGGAATTTGGAAACAGTACTCACAAGGACCGGAATGACCACATGAATGCCAGTACTCACGAAGACCGGAAAGACCACTTGGATGTCCGTATTCACGAGGACCGGAAAGACCACTCAGAAGTCAGTACTAACCCACAACCCTGTAAATCAAACAAGAACCCAGAAGGCAGTAAAGGCAAAGAGTGAGGATGACTAAATACCTAAACCCAAGTCAAGAGGCAAGAAGGAATAGTACAGTGTGGAAAACAAAAGATAATCACACAGGGGCTAGTTACAACAGCTTCCCATACCTAATAATAAAATAGGAAATAAATGTAAAAGTGTAAAGGAAAACATGGCATGGATCCCAATAGAAGACAAGGATCAGGAGCAGTGAAAACGATTTCAAAAGGAAACTTTCCACCCATCCAAGGTGAAAAGGCAGGAAACTAAACCTGTAAAGGAAAGATTAATGCAACAAGTCTTTCAGTAGCAAAGGGCAATTTCTAGGAAACAGTGAACACAGGCAATTGGGCTACAGCAAAAGGAAAGCTCAGAGAAAGGCTGCCTGCAGACAGAGAAAGGGAGAAAGGGATTTCCAAAAGGCAGAAATCAATTAGGCATACAAATACGAATTCCAGGACAAGGAACAAGATACACTAACTAGAACTGGGCACAAAAACTAGGAACCAGGAACAAGGGACAAGGGACCAGTCAGGACAGGAATGCTGCAACAATGACCAGCGCTGGACTGAAGCAGACTGAGGCTTTTAAAGCTGCTTAACGAGCACACCCCTCAGGCGTGTCGCCTGCTGCACCTGCAGCCACAGGTGTTGCCTATCCTCCACCCAGCCTTGTCCTGCAAGGGAGGAGGTGAGGCAGTGAGCCAGGCATTCTGGGAAGCATAGTCATTTGATTATAGTAGCAGTAGCATGCTGGCTGCCAAAAACCTGGAATGGATCCGGAAGGGAAGTAATTTGGGAAATAAGGTTTTAGCGCTCCCAATTCATCTGGACACTGTAGCATAAGGTTCGGAGGAAATGTCCAGTAGGGAAGAAGCCCCAAAACATGCCCCCAAGTGGCGGGAACGGGAGCGAAGGGAGCGAGCCGTGACACTATACCCCCTTCCACAGCCGACTCCAGGCGGCCGTTACTCGCACAAAACATCTTCTTTCCATGACAGGAGCGCTTTGTCTTCAGAAGTGGCACTGACGGAAACGATGACCCACGGGCAGAAGCAGAAGGGCTGGAATGAATAGAAGCAGGCCGCAGTCTATAAGAGCCATAGGTGGGCTTTCGGTGAGGAAGAGACTCATGGGTCGAAGAAAGGCATGAAGGACTTGGAGGACCCGAAGCAGAGTTGGAAGGTCCAGGAAGCTTAGTCACTGGAAGAGGGTATGCATACATCCTTGAGGAGAGAGGCAGGCTGGTGCTACATGCCTTAGACAATGGTAGAAGTTCTGTTAGCCTCACTGCCGAGAGTGGACACACAGGAGGTGAGGAAACAGTAGGTTTCAGGAATGTTTATGTTCGGAAGAGGAAGGTGGCGGCTGAGGTAGAGGTTCGAATACTCTGTCATCCATCTGGGTAAAGTTTGTGGTTGAAAGTGACAAAGATTCGCCTGCATAAGTTCCTTGCCTTGGGAGTCTGGAGATCCAATGGGTTGTACGAGGCTGGCACTCCCATTGACAGTCATGTAGCCAGTCAAGTAGCCACCTTGTTGCACGTGGGATACAACCGCAGGAACGTTTGGCATACTGATAGGAGTGTTAGACACAGTACTCGGAACATCAGGCATACTA
Source organism: Ambystoma mexicanum (assembly GCA_002915635.3). Lineage (NCBI taxonomy): Eukaryota > Metazoa > Chordata > Amphibia > Caudata > Ambystomatidae > Ambystoma > Ambystoma mexicanum. Next base: position 904,858,162 of record CM030321.1, on the reverse strand, counting down.
GCAGCGGGAGCAAAAACAGGCACATCTTGAACTGCAGCAGACATTCCCCTCCTTTGGCTACTAGTACCCAACTGGCGCTGCAGCTGGAGGGCCGTGCCCGTCCCTTCCCTCAGACTCATGTGGGATCCGGCAACAAAAGGGTTGTCAAGCGGTTGATCCAAACCGGACTCCAAACGCGGACCGTCCAGCCCGCTATCCTGGTCGGCTACTCGTTCGGTGACTGGGCCGTGGTGGATGGCATCCGTTTCTCTCTCGTAATACTCCAGGCAAGTCCAGCGGCCTCGCATGTAAGGCCCTCCCGAGTCGTGAGCCGGCTTGATGTTTCTGAAGAGAGAGCTGGCAGAAGTCTCAGGCTCAGATGTTGCATATTCGGGAGGCGCTGATGCTACAGTCAAGTAGTTGGGAGAATTGTTTTGTGTACAAGGCAGACATTCTGGTGATCCCCTGAAGCATAAGAAGGGCAAGATGAACGTTCATCAGTAAATGGTTGGGATTCAGGAGGAATCTCTGGAGCAGAGGAATATGCAGCAGGATCTGACAGTGTAGACAGGTACACCTCCGATATTGGCAGCGAGGCTGAGCAGGTCACAGGTCTCTCATGAACTGAAGCCAAACTAGCAGTAGGCTCTGGGACCGAAGACATGCACCTAGAATGTACTACCGGAGGCTCCATGGCTGAAGGATAATCTGCTGGATGAGTCACTGTAACCGAAGACAAACATGCCAAAGGAAATTCCGAGGCTGAGGGCATGCAAGCTGGAGCCGTCTTGTTAGCTGAAGACAAACTTGTTCAAGGTCTTTGGCTCTGACTGCGTACATGGTGAAGGCTCTTGGGTGACTGGCAGACATAGCACTCCTTTATTGATCGAAGATACGTGTGCCAACGATGACTGCAGAGCTGTGGACAGGATTATTGAAGAGTCAATGGTAGTAGGAGGACAGTCTGAAGTCCCAGAAGTCGGCAGACACACTTGTGGTTCAGAAATGGAAAGCCCTTTAAGACAGTTGACCCCTTGGCACCAGTAACCAAAGTCTGAGCTGTACCCTGCCGTCCTCTCCTTAGTGGATGACACAGAGTCTCTTCCTTTGTAGAAGTCAAAATCAACCAGAGGAATCACCATAGTAAAGTCTCTGTTAATCAGGATTTCGTCAATTGACCATTCCTCTGTTTTAGCTTCTGAAAGTGGCTGATTAACAATCAACAGTTCAGGGATCGCCTGCCGGGTTTTTGGTTCAGTAATCTGTGGAATGAGTCCATCAAAACATGAATTCTGCACTGTCTTTGACTGCTCGTAGTGACCGAAATTGGCAGAAGGAAGAGCGAACACAGAGGCAGCATCGTTTTCCACATCAGCGTGAATGTCTACTTCAGTCTCAGCAGCTAGATCAAGGGCGCAACCTAAGCCTACAGTTGTGACAGATTCTGTGTATGCCACCATTGTGGATTGTGTTTGGAAATCAGAAGCATGTATGTGTTCAAGCTCAGAGTTATGACAAACTGCTACACAGGAAGCCTCAGGTAAAGGAGTGGCTTGTGAATCTTCAACTAACAGCAATTCCTGACAAACGGTAGGACAGTTGTCAGAACCTGTGCCCTGAATAAGCGCTGTGCTTGAAAAAAGACTTTCACTCCAATAGATCTTACATATTGACAAGTATCATGATTTACAAAAGTCTCCGCACTCAGGGACTGAACAGTATTCACTTCATCAACGGATAAAGTTGGAGGTGTATTCAGAAAAGACTGTAACATCTTATTCTCCTCTTTTAAGGAAATGTATTCTTGTTTTAACTCCTCAAATTCTGTTTTTAGCATGTCCCGCATTAACTGTACATCCCTATCAGTAGGCACAGGGGAAGGCATGGTGGCATCAGGGCTGGATCCAGCACTAGCCATCTGGAAGTGCATTGATTGTATATTGTCATCTACTGCTTGCAGGTCTTGTGATCTATACTCTCTCTTACCGACGTGGTCTGTGTTTCTTTTAAGAAGACTATTGGCATCAGACCCCTTGGCATTAGTGACCACAGTAAGAATCTGTGCAGAGGAGTAAGCTGTAGACTGAGGGCAGAAAACAGAAGATATGCAAGGAACCCCTCCATTCTTCATGCTTGAATCATGAAACTGTTCAATCTGAGGTAAAGCACAACCGGAGTCATGGGGTTCAATAACAGAGGTACTTGTGTGTATAAATTCTTGCAGTGTATTGTTTTCCACTGCTAAGGCTTGTGCGGACATAGACTCTGGATCAGAATTAAAGACAGAGCTAGGATCAGGCAATGTACGATGGCCACCCAGTGGGAAAATACTTTGCACGTAAATACCCATTCGTGTCAAGGAGTTCATTTAAGTCAGGAGCAGAGTTTCGATTTTCACGGGTAATTGTAAGGGAAGCTTTCTGTATAGACTTGTTAGAGGCCTTGCTGCCTTTCCTTCGTAATCTGGCCATGTTCGAACGGGAACAACGGCTGGTCATTCTGTCAGGAAAGGAAGAAGGCGATGGATATGGCAGGGGAAATGTGCACAAAATACACAGTAAACAACCTTGAATATAACAACGTGCATTCAATACCCAAGACTCGTGTATACCACTTTAAGAAAAGGAATGTAGGGTAAGCACTTAGAACCTCCTTATGACTGAAAGGAAAGTCGGCAAACTCCTTACCCACTATGCTATTACAGATACTGACAGCGCTAAGCCCACGTAGAGGGCAAGCAGGGACAGAATCTGTAAGCTGACACTCTAGACGGTACTGGATAAGGAATTTGGAAACAGTACTCACAAGGACCGGAATGACCACATGAATGCCAGTACTCACGAAGACCGGAAAGACCACTTGGATGTCCGTATTCACGAGGACCGGAAAGACCACTCAGAAGTCAGTACTAACCCACAACCCTGTAAATCAAACAAGAACCCAGAAGGCAGTAAAGGCAAAGAGTGAGGATGACTAAATACCTAAACCCAAGTCAAGAGGCAAGAAGGAATAGTAGTGTGGAAAACAAAAGATAATCACACAGGGGCTAGTTACAACAGCTTCCCATACCTAATAATAAAATAGGAAATAAATGTAAAAGTGTAAAGGAAAACATGGCATGGATCCCAATAGAAGGCAAGGATCAGGAGCAGTGAAAACGATTTCAAAAGGGAAACTTTCCCACCCATCCAAGGTGAAAAGGCAGGAAACTAAACCTGTAAAGGAAAGATTAATGCAACAAGTCTTTCAGTAGCAAAGGGCAATTTCTAGGAAACAGTGAACACAGGCAATTGGGCTACAGCAAAAGGAAAGCTCAGAGAAAGGCTGCCTGCAGACAGAGAAAGGGAGAAAGGATTTCCAAAAGGCAGAAATCAATTAGGCATACAAATACGAATTCCAGGACAAGGAACAAGATACACTAACTAGAACTGGGCACAAAAACTAGGAACCAGGAACAAGGACAAGGGACCAGTCAGGACAGGAACGCTGCAACAATGACCAGCGCTGGACTGAAGCAGACTGAGGCTTTTAAAGCTGCTTAACGAGCACACCCCTCAGGCGTGTCGCCTGCTGCACCTGCAGCCACAGGTGTTTGCCTATCCTCCACCCAGCCTTGTCCTGCAAGGGAGGAGGTGAGGCAGTGAGCCAGGCATTCTGGGAAGCATAGTCATTTGATTATAGTAGCAGTAGCATGCTGGCTGCCAAAAACCTGGAATGGATCCGGAAGGGAAGTGATTTGGGAAATAAGGTTTTAGCGCTCCCAATTCATCTGGACACTGTAGCATAAGGTTCGGAGGAAATGTCCAGTAGGGAAGAAGCCCCAAAACATGCCCCCAAGTGGCGGGAACGGGAGCGAAGGGAGCGAGCCGTGACAGAGGGGAGGAGAACTTGGGCTGCTGGGTGAAGAGCACAATGGACTTCTTCCAAGGCAAGGAGATGCTAATCAGGAAGGATTGTAAATGGCCTCTGCCAGAAGGAAGGGGGCGGAGATTGATTCTGAGCTGCAAGAAGGAGAAGGAGGCAGGGACAGACAGCCTTTTGTTGATTCACAATGGACCAAAAAGCAAATTTCTAAAAAGACTGATCATTTACTGTGTACAATTGTGGAAAATATGTAAACCCCAGACTTCTGACCTAATTTTTGGCTGCACATTTTAAGAGGAGCCAGAACTCTGTGCTATGTTCTGGGAAGTAACAGTAGAAATTGTGGTTTTATACCAAATGTAATTATGTTAAAAGCATGAAACTTCACACACTTATGCCCATATGCAATGCGCACAGTTGTACACATTTTTGGATAAACTAGATATTGTGTTCCGGCCCAAAGGGGCAGAAGTCTGTCAAAAGCCGACCCAAGATCCTACAATGACGGGGCTTGGTAGAACATTTACTCCACAAAATATGTGATCTAGATATGTTATTGTTATAAAGTTTGCAAAATTGTAAATATGTAAATAAGTATTATGCATTGCAGACCCAGTCCAGTCGTACTGTGCCGTGCAAACCAGAGCGCCTTGCTCTCCAGTCCGGTGTGCCCAGCAGAATTTCTGAGCAAAATCCCTGATCCTGACGCACCAGAATTCCTGACGGTTCTGTTCAAACCTATATAGTGAGTATCCATAGTATAGGACTGTCACTAGCCTATGTACTGTCCATAGCAATCCCTATCCAAATCCATCCTATCTTGTCTTAAGAACTGCATGGAAATGTTTTGAATTGCCTGAACTCTTTATCTTATCCCTACTATCTTCCTTCTGTAATATTATTGTTAAACATATCTTTGCGCTGATATATTTCGTCTGAAGAAGGCAAGCTCCTCGGCAGGCAAAAACCTGATCCAGAGGTGCCCTGGTCTAGTTGCTGTGCTTCCGTGTGATATTTGCTTCTTCATAGTCACCCCCTAGTGTAAAGAAATCCTGTTTGTCTTTTGAAAGCGCATCCTTGTTCTCCAATTTTGCACCTATCTGAAAAAATGACCTCCACGAAAACCTCCATAACTTCCTCAAGTTTTATGCTAGAAACAAAATTTAAACATCTACTTGTAGCTAATATTCTCAGCTTTCCATAGAACCAGGTCCAGCAGCATTTATTATCTCCACCCACTTGCCATAAGGAGCCATTATTACAAACCGGCACCTAACTGCATCATAAAAAGGCGGGCTTCAATTATTGAAGTTCATTTATTGGACGCAAAAACTTACAATTATCTGCCCATTGTAGTTCATCCATCTAGATTGCTAAACAAGGGGTTAGAAGATTTCTTCTGTTAAGTCTGTTTGTCCTAATGAGGACCTAGTGTATAGTGCTTGAGAAGACCACCCCGTGGATGTGGACTATCTCATCTTAGAGGCCGAAACGCAGTGCGTCGACACCTTAGTTTATCCATGCACTTAAAAAGAAGGTGATAATCAAGAAAGCACCTTCCGGAGACAGTGCTGATTGTCCCTGAAAGAAAGAATAGGAAGACCCTACCTCAAAAACCATGGGTACCTTAAGAAAGGCAGAACAAGATTAATTTTATCTTTCTCCAGGGGACACTGAGGGTAAGACTCTGCTCCAACCCAGAAAGTCCTTAGGACAGCATATAACGTGTTTGTATTAATAAGAGTACTGACAATATGGTTTGCCAAGTCAAAACTAACCCCACACTAATGATTTCATATACATATATATTGATGTGTTATGTAGATGTGTGTGTTTTGTATTGAAATATGTGTTAAGAAAATATAGAAGTGATGATTTTGTGAATAATTTTTTTTTATATGAGTTGGTCTAAAGGGTTTCAAACACATTTGTAATCCTATGGGAGCTACGTGATACACTGACAAATTAAAGTCATAAGGAGCAGGAGGTAGTGGGTGGTTTATGTATTTTTTTTTCTCAGGTTAGAAGTACCTTATATATCACCCTCCCCTTGTATAAACTAGACTTTATGCGGTACGACCTCTTTCATATATCCAACATCTGGATGGACTGCCTGTTTGCTGCTAACAAAGGAGGAAAAATTCTGAAGGAGGGTAGAGTGCCAACCAATTGTAGAGGACCTGCGTATTCAGGGGTCCTATAGTTGTGTAACCAATGGGACGTAGTGTATTTAGTGACGTTCATAGTGGTCATTTTAAGGGGAGGGCTTAGTTGCCCCACCTGATGTTAAGTAGCCAGTTACACTTTTTTAGACTAGTATGGATCATATACATAGATGTTCACTTAGAACCTATCCCGTTACTCTTAAGTTTTTGTAGTTTGCCACGTAGGATGCCATTTATATGTACGCAGGTTATAAGTCATTGATGACACATATTGCTTATACAAGCTCAGTTTTATCTTAAATGCCTTGAGTTTGAAGATCGAGTGATTGTGTTGATGTTCGTTATGCACTCTGTTTTAGAAGGTTGATAATAACACAATCTTCCTTCTGTCAACTTCCTGAGTCCGCTCCATTATTTTACGTATGAGTAAGTTCTGCATCCACATCCATCTCAAGGGTAATTGCTACTCATCAAAGGGCTGGGCTATTCAGTTCACTCTCAGCCTGCATCTCACCCCACAACCAGTACCATAACCTCTCACCCTGAAGAAGAGCATTCCTTGTGCCATACCTCTCACTCCGCATCTCCTTCCACATCCACTTCCATAACCTCTCACCCTGCAGAGGAGCATTCCCCATACCATACCTCTTACCCTGCATAACACCCTCATCCACTATCATAACCTCTCACCCTGCAGGTGCGCGTTACCTGTGCCATACCTCTCACCCCACATCTCACCCCATATACAGTACCAAAACATCTCACCCTGCACAGGAGCATTCCTAGTACCATACCTCTTACCCTTACCCTGAATCTGACCCCACATCCAGTAACATAACCTCTCACCCTGCAAAGGAGCATTCCCAGTTACATGCCTCTTACCCTGCATGCCACCACCATCCGGTATCATAACCTCTCACTTCGCAGAGGAGCATTCCCTGTACCATACGTCACACCCTGCATAAAACTACACATGCTGTGCCATACCTCTCACCCTGCATCTCACCCCCAGCCACTACCATAACCTCTCACCCTGCAGCAGAGCATTCCCAGTGCCATACCTCTCACTCTGCATCTCACCCCATATTCAGTACTGTAACCTCTCACCCTGCAGAGGAGCATTCCCCGTACGATACCTCTCACCCTGCATACCACCCCCAAGCACTAGCATAACCTCTCACCCTGCAGAACAACATTCCCTTTGTCATACCTCTCACCATGCATCTCACCCCTCATCCAGTATCATAATCTTTCACCCTGAAGAGGAGCATTCCTTGTACCATATCTCTCATCCTGCATCTCACCCGAAATCCAGTACCATAACCTCTCACCCTGCAGAAGAGCATTCTCAGTACCATAACCTCTATTCCTGCAGAGGAGCATTTGCAGTGCCATACCTCTCACTCGCATATCACCCCACATCCAGTACCATAACCTCTAACCCTGCAGAGGAGCATTCCCAGTGTCATACCTCTCAGCCTGCATCGCACCCCACATCCAGTACCATAACCTCTAACCCTGCAGAGGAGCATTCCCAGTGCCATACCTCTCAGCCTGCACATCACCCCACATCCAGTACTGTAAACTCTCACCGTGAAGAGGAGCATTCCTTGTGCCATACCTCTCACCCTGCATAACACCTCCATCCAGTACCATAACCTCTCACCCAGAAGAGAAGCAGTCCCAGGGCCATACCTCTCAGCCTGCATAACACCCCTATCCAGTACCATAACCTCTCACCCTGCTGAGGAGCAGTCCCGCGGCCATACCCCTTAGCCTGCATCTCACCCCACATCCAGTACTATAACCTCTCACCCTGAAGAGGAGCATTCCTTGTGCCATACTTCTCAACCTGCATAAAACTCTGGTCCAGTTACATGACCTCTCACCGTGCAGAGGAGCATTCCCAGTACCATACCTCTTACCCTGCATAACACCCCCACCAACTATCATAACATCTCACCCTGCAGGTGCCCATTCTCTGTGCCAGACCTCTCACCCCACATCCAGTAACAAAACATCTCACTCTGCAGAGGCTCATTCCCAGTACCATACCTCTCACACTGCATAACACCCCCATCCACTATCATACCCTCTCACCCTGCACAGGAGAATTCCCAGTACCATACCTCTCACCTTGACACTGCATCTCAGCCCACATCCAGTACCATAACCTCTCACCCTGCAGAGGAGCATTTCCAGTTCCATGCCTTTACCCTGCATAACACCCACATCCACTATAATAACCTCTCACCATGCTGAAGAGGATTCCCAGTGTCATACCTCTCACAATGCATCTCACCCCTCATCCAGTACCATAACCTCTCACCCTGCAGAAGAGCATTCCTTGTACCATACCTCTCATCCTGCTTCTCACCCCTATCCAGTTCCATAACCTCTCACCCTGCTGAGGAGCAGTCCCGTGGCCATACCTCTCAGCCTGCATCTCACCCCACATCCAGTACTGTAACCTCTCACCCTGCAGAGGAGCATTCCCCGTACTATACCTCTCACCCTGCATACCACCCCCATGCACTAGCATAACATCTCACCCTGCAGAGGAACATTCCCAGTGTCATACCTCTCACCATGCATCTCACCCCTGATCCAGTATCATAACCTCTCACCCTGAAGAGGAGCATTCCCAGTGCTATACCTCTCACCCCGCGTAACACCCCATCCAATGCCATGACCTATCACCCTGCTGATGAGCAGTCCCAGGGCCATACCTCCCAGCCTGCATCTCGCCCCATATCCAGTACCATAACCTCTCACCCTAAAGAGGAACATTCCTTGTGCCATACCTCTCACCCTGCATAAAACCCCCATCAAGTACCATAACCTCTCACCCTAGAGAGGAGCAGTCCCCGTACCATACCTCTAACTCTGCATAATACCCCCATCCACTATCATAACCTCTCACTATGCAGGTGCCCATTCCCTGTGCCATACCTCTCACCCCAAATCTCACCCCACATCCAGTAACAAAACATCTCACCCTTCAGAGGCTCATTCCCTGTACCATACCTCTCACACTGCATAACACCATCGTCCACTATCATACCCTCTTACCCTGCAGAGGAGCATTCCCAGTACCATTCTGCTCACCCTGACCCTGCATCTCACCCCACATCCAGTACCATAACCTCTCTCCCTGCAGAGGAGCATTCCCAGTACCAAAACCTCTCACCCTGTAGAGGAGCATTCCCAGTGCAATACCTCTCACTTTGCATCTCACCCCACATCTAGTACCATCATCTCTCACCCTGCAGAGGAGCATTATCTGTGCCATACCTCTCAACCTGCATAACAAACCCATCCTGAATCGTAACCACTCACCCTGCAGAGGAGCATTTCCAATACCAAACCTCCCACCCTGCATAATACCTTCATCCACGATCATAAACTCTCACCTTCCAACCCCCTCCAACCAGTAGCCTAACAGCCGACCCTGCATCCTAGCCCTTCCGTCCAATATCATGACCCCTCACTCTGCATCCCACTGCTCCGTCCAGTATCATGACCCCTCACTCTGCATCCCACTCCTCCGTCCAGTATCATGACCTCTCACCCTGCATCCCACTCCTCCGTCCACTATCATGACCTCTCACTCTGCATCCCACTCCTCCATCCAGTATCATGACCCCTCACCCTGCATCTCACTCCACCGTCCAGTATCATGACCTCTCACTCTGCATCCCACACCTCCGTCCAGTATCATGACCCCTCACTCTGCATCCCACTCCTCCGTCCAGTATCATGACCTCTTACTCTGCATCCCACTCCTCCGTCCAATATCATGACCTCTTACTCTCCATCCCACTCCCCGTCCTGTATCATTACCTCTCACTCTGCATCCCACTCCTCCGTCCAGTATCATGTCCTCTCACTCTGCATCCAACTCCTCTGTCGGGTATTATGACCTCTCACCCTGCATCCCACTCCTCCGTCCAGTATCATGACCTCTCACTCTGCATCCAACTCCTCCGTCCAGTATCATGACCTCTCACTCTGCATCCCACTCCTCCGTCCACTATCAGGATCTCTCACTCTGCATCCCACTCCTCCGTCCACTATCAGGATCTCTCACTCTGCATCCCACTCCTCCGTCCACTATCAGGATCTCTCACTCTGCATCCCACTCCTCCGTCCACTATCAGGATCTCTCACTCTGCATCCAACTCCTCCGTCCAGTATCATGACCTCTCACTCTGCATCCAACTCCTCCGTCCACTGTCAGGATCTCTCACTCTGCATCCCACTCCTCCGTCCAGTATCATGATCTCTCACTCTGCATCCCACTCCTCCGTCCAGTATCATGACCTCTCACTCTGCATCCAACTCCTCCGTCCACTATCTGGATCTCTCACTCTGCATCCCACTCCTCTGTCCACTATCAGGATCTCTCACTCTGCATCCCACTCCTCCGTCCACTATCAGGACCTCTCACTCTGCATCCAACTCCTCCGTCCAGTATCATGACCTCTCACTCTGCATCAAACTCCTCTGTCCACTATCAGGATCTCTCACTCTGCATCCCACTCCTCTGTCCAGTATCATGACCTCTCACTCTGCATCCCACTCCTCTGTCCGGTATTATGACCTCTCACTCTGCACCAGCTTCTACCTCCAGTGTTATAACTTCTACTTTTCATAAACCTCAGTTGCAGATTTTGTACCAAAGCACCGGAGACGTTGAAACATCTAGTGTTGCTTTGTAATAGCTTTCGGGACAACAGAAGAGCACTGTTGGGACCTTGGGGTGCCATCCACCCATCGTTGTGCGCAGAGGAATGTTGGAATCACATGTTTAACGGCACAGATCGAAAATTGTTATTTCCCCTGACTCAACTTTTAGCAATAATTGAACAGCAGCTGAACATGGCTGTTGATGACTTGGAAACGCATAAAGGGCCATTGTCCATTCTTAAAGTTGATGATATGGGAGAAAGATAGATGGGGATGGTGATCCTGAACAAACTATTCTGTGGAGTGTGGATGTTTGTAAGAAGTAGTGTTCCTTTTTAAAGGTTTGTAAAAACCGTATAAATAATAATAAAAAAAAAAATAAAAAAATAACTTCTACTTTCTAAATCTCACCCTCTTACCACCAGCATCCTGACCTCTCCCCCGGCATCCCAGCCTCTCCTTCCAATTCTATAATCGCTCACCTACCCCCTCCCCAGCTGCTCCCCTCTACATCCCATAATCTGCCCCAGCATCGTTTTACCCTCGTCTAACCTTTCGCTTTGTTATCCTTCTCGCCTCTTGTACCTTCTCTAACATACCCTCTCCCGAGTTACTTCACCTTAAACATCAAAACCCCTGCCTCATGAATATAACCTTTCCCCCTGTATACAAACCTCTCTCTCCCTCTTACCCCTACTTCTACGGCTGTAACCTTTCTCTACTGTAGCTGTAGATTTGTTTTCCTGCACCCTGGACTACCCACATCTACACTCACTGCTCTCACTGCCACCCCTCAGCTGCCCCCTTAACACATCCTTCCTGCCTTACACCCTCGCCCTACTTCTCATAGGGCCGGTGGCATGTCCAGGGAGTGGCCTAGGGTCGCACGTGCTACCCCTGGAATCTGATTGTCCCCCCCTGGTGCCACCCCATTATCGTATGTATGTATTTGTTTGTGTGTGTGTGTGTGTTTGTGTGCTCGTACTTCATGCCACCCCTGCATAAATCAGTGCCCCACATGTGCCACCCCAACCAAAAGAGGCTGAACACGCCACTGCCTAGGGCAACATTAAGGACTCCCAATGTATCTGCGGTGTGTGGGTACACGCAGGCACGCAGTCCACAAACATGTTCTAGGAAGTCTGGTCACTATTGTACCAGTATATATATGAGTGTTTCGGGGGCAAGCCCATATGTAGGAGGAGACACCCCACTCCTCACAGAGAGTGGGAGCATCCACCACTTCCCCCCTGCCTCCTCCAGATGTGTCAGGGCGTGGTTGCCCCTCACTAAATCATCCACAGTATGTGGGGAGTGAAGACCCAGGTGTGAGATATGGTGAGCTCAGTAAAGGTGGTTTGGGTCTATTTGACCTAAAACATTTGACCTAATCACATTTGATCGAATTTTGATTTTTTAGAAATTTGATTTTTTCGGTCTAAAATGTGGAGGGAGACCCCCGAGCCCCACCCCCACCCCCACTTCCCTCAACCTAATCTATACCGTCACTCAATATATATATATATATATATATATATATATATATATATATATATATATATATATATATATATATATATATATATATATATATATTAATTAAATTTGACAAAAAAAAGGTCAAAAAAATTCGATCAAATGTTTTAGGTGAAATATTTTTCGGTGAATTTTGCTAATACTGCAAAGGTAGATGGGCAATGGAAGTCACCCGTGAAAGGAACCGATTTCCATTTACTATAGTTGCTTTAAAGGAAATGAAGCAGGTTTAGGACTTTAACTGCATTGCGGCACGATGACACATTTGCCTAAGGGGGGTCTGCTAAATCCTGTTAAGCCTTTGGAGGAAGGAGAGGATGGGTGGCACCGGGTGGCGTCGTCGGGTGGCAACTTAGAGTAAGTGTATAAGTTCAGCACAACCAGAATAGACATGTTGGAGGTGAAAACTATTATTTTTTTGGTGGGTGCATGAGATTTCAGCCTTGTTGGATGCAAGCCTTTTTATCGATCAGGTTGGACTGACATTTTGGGGGCCCTGTGTGGCCACGGTCCCATATAAAGAAGGAGATTCAAATTCGAAAAGCTTTATTTTGTGAGAGAATGCTGCATGCTGGGAAAGATGGCCCAAAAGTATATTTATGTATTTATTTAATATGCATACAGCCAACAAAGGCTTTACTGATATACAACCATAAAACAAAGTATAAAAACGGATGTTTGTCAAACAATGCTGCATTCTAGGAAAGAGAATTGACCTTAAGAACTTTCCTTTATCAAGCGATGCTGCATGCTGGGAAAAGTGGCTCAAGGGCCAGACTTGTGCTCTTTTCAAACAATGCTGCATGCTGGGAGAGAAAATATTCATCCCCAGAAAAAGAATGGAACACCTTAACCAAAGGCACTCAACATGGCTGAAGATTTCTTTCAAAAGCCTACCTGATATTCAATATAAACTGTTGAAAAGATGAATATTATTATTATTATAATTTTTAGGGTATTTATTGAGCACGGACCTAGCTTGGAGAAGCAATGAAGCGCAGTGGAGGAATATCAATTTACATTGACGTTCCTTTCAACTAGTCTCATTTCTTGGATTTTCATCACAGCTGTAGCGCCCACTAGTGGCAGATCTTGGGAACCTGATTTCTTTGTCTTCTCTTCCCAGTTGATTTGTTGTATTGACCAACAGTTTCCCAATAAAACTACAGTCCTGAGGGTTAGAGGGGGTTCAGTATCATGTCCACCGGGGTTCCTTGGTGGAGAGGCTCTGTATGTCATTTCAGAGGGTCTGGACCAGCCTTATCTCAGTGGGCAGCATGCTCATGTTGGGATGGGGGGTGCAGCAGGTCACCGAGGGGCAGTAGGACTAGAATCATGAGGTGGGAGCGTAGTGCTGAGGTACTAAGAGTGATCGCGAGTGTCCCCTGTGAGCCTGCTTGTGGCTCTGTTTGATTATGTAGTCATGGAGGACTTAGGTATTCCAATATGTCTGCTGAACCTTTTTACCATTCTAAGATGGCCGTTCAAAGATGGCAGTTCAGGTGATTCATGAGACGCATTCTCTGCTCCAGTATGACCACAGAATCATGTCGCTGCCCTACACCTCTCACCGGCCAGTGTTTGTGATTTTTAGCAACTGGTGATAGGGTGGAGATTCAATGTGACTCTTCTGCTTCTAATTTCGAAGTCCAGATCTTCTGAGGGTGGGCAGTTTCTCCAAGAGTTCTTCTCCACTTTTCATTCTTTTCTCTCTAAGAATCAGGCTTGCTTCTGTATGCCAGCTAGGGTGGCTGGGAGGGGGCTTCCGGAAGGGGTCTCCCCTTCTTATGCAATCCAGGGAAGGGGCATAACTGGAGCACCAAAATCTTAGAGCTATACCCTTGAAAGGAGACAGCATAGATACAATATGTGCGAGACACACTACAGAGTAACAGGAGAAATAGCTAGAAGGAGCCATTATTTTTGCCGCTTTAGGATAGAACAGAGTGAGCGAGGAGAATAAAAGTCCACAGCATAGATAGCGTAGAGGTATGATATGATACGATAAGTCATTTATAACACGCCAGTACACTTGTTTCTAGGTAAGCAGCATGACTGGATAACTCAAGGGATACCAATTAAAGGACTCATCATCAAGACTGTATGGTGTAAATACCTCCCAGTAGAATAACATAATGAAGGACACAGTCTCTGCTCAGAGCCATGAGGTGCATTTCTGCCAATCAGATGTCTTGAGAAGCGGGCGTTAGTCACTAATAATACCCTCCATTCGAAGCCATCATACGGGCTACGCACACCTCCCAACATACTTTCTTTTTAATTACGGTCTCAGGTTTCTGCCTTTGGCTTTCGTTGTGCCTTTCAGGTGGGGGGCCTCTTTGCTTCTGTACCTCTCAGTTACAGTCGCTTCCCGATTGGCAGAATGAAAGTATCTAGGGGCTGTTTCTTTTGGGAAGATGCTCTGTTTCTGTTTAATTTGCAGCCATTTTGAGTCCACAATGAATGCGTGTTTGTTTCGTATTTCTCGTGCTACAAGCCAGGCGCGGCTCCAGGAATTTTCATCTGGGGGGGCCAGGGTTGTAATCAGGGGGGCCCACATTCCATTGGGTGTGGGTCTAGGAGTACCATAAACAAAGTGCTGGCGTTGATCCAGATTTCCCAGATCCGTGACCAGCAAACAATGTCTTCCCAGCTCTGCAAAAATACATTTGCACCCTCTATAAAAAACAGTACATGGCAAAAGAGAAACAAGGAAGATAGTGTTGTAACATCACTCTACCTATCTTCCCTTTCCATCTGCTCTCCCCTTTGTTATATCTGATCCTCCTTCACCTTTCACCGTCCAGTCACCTTCCTTCAGCTCCACTAACCATCGTTCCCATTTATCTCCACTCCCACCTACTCCCACCAGAACCCAGCATGCCTTTCCTGGCCTGGCTTGGGAGAATTGAGGGTGATGCCTCCTCCTGCTCCTCTGAGAGGGCTGAGCAGTGAGGCCCCCAGTCTTTGTACCATCTCAGATGGTATCCGCCTAACAATACCTTGCTGAGCACTGTGGATACTCCCAGCAGGCCCCGGAGGAGATGCTTGTGCTCCCTCCATCTTGTTGGGAAAGATATACCCCCTGCACCTAGAATACCGAAGCAAGGAATATGAGATTTTGTTTCCTATAAAATTACATTTGTTTTCCAAACTTCTTTTCATTTCAAGGACAGAACATAACATGTCCAATCAATACAGGTAGCCTTGTTGATCTTAAGAATATTTCGAGTACAACAACATATCCTCCAATAATAAACACATGTATATACAATTCTCCCTTCACCCACCCATTCCACAACCTCCTCCCCCCTCCTTTCCAACTGAACCCCTACAGTAGTCCCATTCTAAATGTCTTCCATCAATGGTTCATGTCCAAAATTACATTTTAACCACAAAATGTTATTGTGTGTTGCATTTTTGCAGCACATTTTAATTGAATTGAGAGTGCAAGGGCTGTAAGGGCTGCATCAGGAGGCAGACGGTGCTGCTTGAGAGGTTTGCAGCCTCCTGGTATCACTCCTGGTGGGGAGTGCCCCTATACATCATTTTCTGGTACATACTGTTAACATACTGGTTATAATATGTAATTGTCCATGATGACTTTGTTTGATGTGTTTACTTTGATTTGCTATTGAATGACACAATTCTGTTCAATACATGTGGCCCAGATATTTTCAAAGTTAGATGTGTCTGCATCCTAATGCCTGTGCTGCCCATCTATTAAACCATTAGTGAGGCTTTTTGCAATAGCTTATAATGCAAACTGAATCACTTTTAGGGGCACCTAATTTTAACAGGTAAGGCATAGTGAAATAAAAAAATATGCCAAAGATCACACACTTTCGTCAAGTCGTAAAGCCATAATTTGAGCTTAGCCTGAAATTTAGATACTTGTCCACACATCTTCCGAGATCAAGTTGGTACAAATATGTTTTGAAGTTTGGCTTTGAATACCTAAAATAATACTAAATGTTATGCAGATTACTTTAAAAATGCACAAGTCACATGATAAACCAACCTGACAATGTATTTATCATTGTAGAAACATATTGATGAAAAGATTAAGGGGGGGGGGCATTTTGTTTTGAATCCTAAATTGCACTGAGTGGAATTCTCCTGTTTGCACTTTTTTTGCAAAAGGGGCCATTCATTAATGTTAAAGTAAAGAAAAGTAATGAAAGGTAAAGAGTAAAACACAGGCGAAAATTGTATTTGCTCCTTTCTTTACCACCATGTGTCTGGAAAAGGGTAAATTACTTCCACAATGAACAATCCCACTATTACTAGGTGTAAATGTCAGGCAGATCCCTTAGGAATCCATTGGTTTTCTGCCAATGTAAAAATGCATGCTGGTGGAACACCAATCGGATTTAGCAGGGGGGCCTTGTTAAGTCCGATTTGCTCTCCAACTTCACCTGTCAAATCATACAAAAACCTGCAGCTCATAAAAAGTGGAACTAAATGCATTTAGCGCCACTTCTTCCACTACGCTTGACCTGGAATATTATCCCCTATGACTGTAGCTTTATTTTCCCCATCCTGAATGGAAGCCTACAAGCTCCAGCATAGCAATTAATGAGAACTTACAAAAAATTTCATACAGACTTTACTTTAAATTATTTGTTAGGCACAGCCAAAGTGTCCCGGAGGCACACGGGCGCCGAAGACAGTAGTTAGCAAGCAGTCAGACTGTAGGAGTCTGAGGACCCCTTTATTTAAACAAGAGTGTTTTAAGTTTGTTCTTGAATAGCTCGAGTGTCGGGCAGTTTCTAAGGCTTGAAGGTAGAGCGTTCCATCTCGCCAGGGCAGCTGCCCAGAAGGCGCCCCTTTTAACGAGTTCCAATGAGGTTTTTGGAATTTGCTCATTTTTGCCATCATTAGAGCGCAGAGTGCGCGCCACCTGTTTGTACTTCAGTCTGTTTGATATATAGGCAGGAAAGGATCCATTGAGGGACGTATACGTGATGGTAAGCAACCTAAATTCAATCCTTTCTGCAATAGGTAGCCAGTGGAGCTTTCTTCTTATCTCCGATACATGTGCAAACTTACATAACCCCATGATGGCTCTGATCATGCTGTTCTGCACCACTTGAAGTATACAGAGTTCTGTTTTACCCACTCCTATGAGAAGGGAGCCACAGTAATCAATTTAATCGCTTGAGCGATCGTTTCGCAACCCTGTTGGGATAAATGGACAAATATGCGCAAGGAGCCTGATATAATAGGCCGAGGTTGACACTATGCTATTAACATGATCGGACATATTCAAGGCCTGATCAAATGTCACCCCTAGGATTTTTATGTTGTCCCTTGTCGGGGTGTCGTGATTCGCAATGCAGAAAGATTCGTACTGTGGTCCAAGTTTTCCAATTCTAGGTCTGGATCCGATGATCATAATCTCGGTCTTGCTATGATTCAATGCCATCCCACTCATTTCCATCCACAAATTCAAATGAAATGCATGACAAGGTTGTTTCACACAGCTTGCTCTGTATCCCCTTAATTACTAATTACCCAACAATCGCACTTAAATAGCTTCTTAAAACCCTATATATATTTTTTTTTAAAGTGCCACAGCAATGGTCACTGCCTTTTTCCTTTTCTCATCTCTAATAACTTCCTGTTGTAAATAATCTGCCTCTGAGACACGTTAAAAAGATAAGATCCAACTGGTAGGGCCTCTTCAGCACTGCTGTATGCATCTGATGGGAGGGAAATCCACCTCTGATTGCACTCTTTAGAATATATTTAAATACTGCTTTTTATGTACACCTTTTATTCTTTGTCTGTAACATTTTAGAAAATTCTGTTATTTTACAGGTGTCCATGTTTCATTTCCGGAACTGCCTAAACACCCAGCACCCAGGATTTACATCATACTTTCCAAACGAATCCCACAACGCACATGACATATTCTGTTTGCATGCAGATTCTGTAAAGTTAATCAAACAGAATGAGGTTATCAAGGCAGTACTTATCAGTTTGAATCATGAAACGTTCTGGCAGAGTAGACTATGCTTCCAAACAAAGATACATTCTATTTAGGTCAGGCCCCCACTGGTAAGTATGCATTAGAAGATCTGAAACTGGTCAATACTTGCCAATCTAGTCTTATCATTTTAAGGTATGGCCTTGTTGGACCAGCTCAGTGAGGTGCAGTTCGATTCCATAGGCATAGCAAGCAAGACACCAACATCTGGGCATATGCACATTCACTTAGGGAGACAAAGAGACAAACTCAAGGCAACATGCACTGGCCTAGCCAACAGCTTGGGCTTTTGATTCGGCATGGATTGGCATTTGCCAGGCACTGCCATAAGGTTACCAGCTGGCCATAAAATGGGAAAAGCTGGAAAATGGTGTCAGTAATTGGGCATATGATGGCATGGAAAATGTCTGCTACTACCTATACGCATGCCAAAACTGCTGGCTTTGTGATTGCTTGTTTAAGACAGGACTTCAGTGCAAGTCAGAAGCATTGACAAATATATTGCTTATAAAATCAACTTGCTGAAGACACACATTAAGAGAATTTACTACAGCAGGAGCTCATTTACAGAGGCAATTAAGTAATTAAACACTCAAAAGAATGCCTAGATATAACACTGGCAGGCCCTATACAGCAACACGTTTGCTGTTACTTTGTGATAGAGCTTGCTCAAAGGGTTCTGGAAAGGTTAGATTTTGGTGGTGAGGCATTAACATAGCCATGGCTAGTAATTAGGTGGGTAAATGACCAGACACACCCATTTCTCCTCACAGTTTATTGCCATCCTATCTGTGGTCCACAGCATGCGTTCTGGTTGTACCTATTAGGTAAAAAGTCTCTGAATCAATTAGAACCACCATCATTGCTGTGGCTAGCCTTCTATACCATTGTTTGCATATCAGTCTTGGCCCTGTCACTAATGTCAGAAGCCCTTCCAAAACTGCTAGACCACAGGGACAAAAAATTCATGTGGTTGTTTTTGTTCCAGTGCAAATGGAACACGGCCTAGCAATTAAGAAACAACTGCACCTTTTGGTGGCAGCACCAAAAGTAATTTGCTGATGGCTTTTCCCCTTCTCTAATCGCACAGACATACTACAGAATTATGGCATGGAATGTTGTGCAAAGCAACGGTAGTGGTAATGTTTAATTCAAAGCATTACATCTATCACTTTTTGATTTGACTACACTCTCCCCTCCAAAATTAAATTTGTGTTACTACCAACCTTACCTTTTCACTTAAACTCAAGTAGTTAATGCAGCAGAATATATACTATGAATATAATTTGTAAGTGCCCCCCGTCAGTTGACGCACCTTCTGCAGAAATCTGTTAGCAATTTTACCTGTCATTTATTGTTTGATATAGTTAACTATTTTATTACGCATGATGTAAAAAAACACTTTATTCCCACAAAAACAAACATACTTTAAATTACGGAAACCAAAATTGTGATTTTAGGTTTCAGAAAATAGTTGTAGGCAGCCTGTTTGAATAAGTGTGCTACCTCACTTAGAGGTGTGAATGTCCCCCCATCTCCCTGGTCATTTGTACTTTTATGGCTTTGGGGCATAAATCATTGTCTAGGGTAAGAAAACAAATCCTGGCCGGGCCTCCTGCAATTCAGCCTCTCAGAATGTCTCAGAGGTTGCTGCTGAATGTTTAGAGTGACATCCACCTCCACTCCCTCGTTTACCAGTAGTGTATAACAGACCACTGACATGGCCTCCTTTCTAGGGGGGGCCAGAGGCTGGCTCTGGGGGGGCCTGGCCCCCCTGGCCCCCCTGCTGGAGCCGGGCCTGCTACAAGCATATATGCTTTTGTTCCTTGTGGGAAAATGCACTTGGCTCACCGGCAAGGTGCTAATAGGCTAAATAAGGTATTGCTCCAGATGTTATAGAAAAGTTTAATGGACGAACATGAATGGACAGCTACCGTATGGGGTAACATACAGAATAACACTATTGATTCAAATGAAAGGTTCATAGCATAGCTATTGTCTAGTAAGGGAAACCAATGGCAGGGCACTGTGTGAATAGTATTGCGGTCCATATACCTTATAGCAGTGGTATTCAAACGTTTTCATGCCAAGCCCTCCCCTGAGTAAACATCCTTTTGCTGAGACCCCCTTAAGTAGAAATATTGTTGTCGGACCCCCAGATGCCATATCTGCTTATATTTCCTACTAAAACCAATCACTGTGATCACTTTTTGGAGGGACCCGTGCCCCCCTGGACATCTTTCGTGCCCTCTTAGGGGGGCCAGACCCATAGTTGGGAGCCCACTGACTTATAGACTCATATGTCTTAACTGACTCACATTTAGAGGGTGTCACATGCTTTGGACACATTTACAACCCTCAAATACTCCCCTTGTTTTTCATAGATTTTAATGGACTCAAGCCCCCCAGGATGGCCTTTACCGTCAGTCTAAATCCATTAGTTCCCATGCATTACATTACATTACATGGCATTTATAACGCGCACTATAGACCCACAGGCATGAAGGGGCGGATGACAAAGAAAAACATGAAACTAGAAACTCCGGGACCTGGAGCATCTAAAAGACAAATAGATACTGAAAACAGTAAAAAAAGCCGATGACCTATATATTCATTGGCACAACCAAGAGGAGCCTTATCAGGTAAAAAGTAGAGTTTTCAAGCTTTTTCTTAAAATTTGCAAGTGAGTTGTGGTTACGTAAGTACCCCGGCAATTGGTTCCACATGATGGGTGCTTTAAATGCAAACACACCATTCTCTCCTTTGGCTGTCCTGGGTCTAAGTTGCTCCAAAGGATTTTGTGATCCAGACCTCAAGGATCTAGTGTTAACTTTGTCGTTGATATGGCACTGAAGATAAAAAGGCATCCTTTGCATCCTGCACCTAAACTTAATCCTTGATTCAATTGGACCAATGAAGTGATTGCCTGGCCTCTGAGACTTGTTCGCGCCTCGAAAGCCCTATGACAACTCTCACTGCCCCTTCTGTACAACCTGCAGTCTCTTTAAGTCCCGCATACAGGTACCCAGTAATAGACTACAAGAGTAATCCATCTTCGCTCCAATAATCGCTCTTGCTATAGTTTCTGCTCTCTTCTGTGATATAAGTCGTCTCAGGTGTGCCAATAATTTGACATAATAGACTACTGAGGATACCACAGAAGTAACATTGGCTCTCATATTAAGAGTCTGATCAAGAGTAACTCCCAATATTTTAGTTTTTGGGAGTGGACTTATAGTGTTATCACCTAACTTAAAGGAACTATCAGCCTGATTTAGACCTTGCAAGGCGTATGAAATACCTACGATCATTAGCTCTGTCTTTCTCCTATTAAGGGCGAGATAGTTATCCAACATCCAGTTTTCAATTAGACTGAAAATTCTATTGACTTCAAGTTCGTCCTGTTCATGGGATCCCGTGAGGGGAACTACACATTGGGTATCATCTGCGTAGTTTGAAAATACCACACCCTCCTCCTCTAACATGAAGAAGAAGGGCGCCATGAAAAGATTGTATATACATGGCGAGGTGCTAGCCCCCTGAGGGACACCATAAAGAACTGGGACTGGAGAAGCCTCTGCTTTAACCGAGCAGACTCTACTATGCCTGCGTTGAAGGAAAGATGCAATCCATGAAGCAGCCTAATCCGAAAAAGTGGCGACTTCCTTCAACCTAGTATTGAGTATAGAGTGTTCAATTAAGTGGAAGGCCGCCGATTGATCTAATGATATGATCAACGAAAGCCCACTCTTATCCATCTGTGATAATAACTTGGATTTAAGCTCCAAAAGAGAGGACTCTGCCGAATAATTTTCTAAAACCTGACTGATGGGAATGCAGGATAGAAAATTGATTCAAATGCTCAGCAATTTGATGGTATGCTACTCAAACCAGTATTTTAAGTAGAAAAAGAGTGTTAGAAATGGGTCGGAAATTCAGTGGATTATCCCTTGGTAAACCCGGTTTCTTAATAATCGGAGTGACCATAGTTTGCTTTGGTTCGGTCGGTACCTTGCCCTCGTTAGTGAGGCATTTACAAACAAACAGACTGCTTTAAACATAGCTGGTGCATAGGCTTTGATTATCATTGAAGCACATGCATCTCCTCTACAATGAGATGGTTTCATTTGTCCTATGATTTTTTTCTAAGTCAGATTCACTTATTCGGTGGAAATTAAAGATGGGGATGTCTGTGACCCTATTGAATGCCTTGATTGGGCTTTTGTCCAAAGATGCAGAATTCTGCTTCTTTTTTTCGAGCATTGTTGATCGAATATTGTGCAGCTTATTTTGGAGTCCGTCTTGGATGAGTTGACACCACTCCTTATCGTTTTTTTCTAAAAGACCTAACGGGGCTGGAGTAGTTTCCTGTTCCTTTAATATTTTAAATAGCTCTTTAGTATCGGATTCGGCACTAGTTATACGGTTGTTGTGGAAGTTTCTTTTAGCCACGAGAAAGGCATTTTTATAATTGTTAACAGTTTTCTTCTACATCACTAATAGGGTTGAATTATGTTCACGTTTCCATGTGTGAAAAGCTTTCATGGAAGCAGATTTTAATTTTCTCAAATCTTCAAAGAACCAGCTCTTATTGTTATTGTCATCTTTATTTGTTTTTTTTTTGTTTTAGTGGGGCCAGTTTATCTGATATACTAATTAGTTTATTTGTCAGGGCGCAGGCCTTCTCTTGTACAATCAAATCTCTTTATACTGAGAAATCCAAGGAGTTCTCCATCAATAGCTCGATATTGGCAACTGTTAATTGTTTTGGATTACGTGCCATAATTCCATGTTGCCTATATTTCTTTTTACTTACAAATGGTACTATTAGGGGAAAATTCACTAAGTAATGGTCAGACCATGCGCATATACTAGTACTAATCTCCGTACAGGTGACATTAGACATTAATTGGATCGCCCACCAGACACCAGTCAAACACTTGTGATTTCACTAGCATTGAAGGGTGAAATAATTATGAAGGATGTAGAATTATAGGTGAATTTACCATCAGTCTCAATCCATTAGTTCCCATAGACATTAATGGGATAACCCGCCAGGCACTTGTGATCTCACTAGCATTGAAGCGTGAAATAGTTAGGAAGGATGCAGAATTATAGGGGACAGACCCATGAAATCACACAGCATTCATGCTATAAGGGACAGGACACCATACATTATAATTTAACGGGCAATGTACTGCAATCTAAAGTGGTCTTATATAGCGTCTTTCTGCCAGTCTGCCAGTTTTGCGGGCCTCGCTGCTGCAAGGACACATCATGTATAGTGTACATTAATGTGAATGAGACCTTTGAGAGCCAATGGGCCTCCAATTTACCATCATCACACAGGCACTCGACAAAATTGCACCCTCAATTTACAAAAAACCCACAACAGCCACCATAAACCATGGTTCAACAATTCCCTCCTCTCCATCAAGCAAGAAGCCAGATGCCTAGAAAAAGCCCAGCAAAAGAGCCCATGTCCCTCAGCCAGGACACCGCTCAGACACTGCTGCATCAAATACAAAACAGCCATACGCAATGCCAAAGCCACCCATTTCTTCCAAGAACTCCAATCCACCAGGTATTATACCCAGAAACTATTCAACATCGTCAAGTCCCTCTCTAAACCACAATCCAGACCTTCCGCACCCCCATCCACTGTAGTATGAAAATCCCTCATGAACTACTTCAACTCCGTAATACACAAAATCAGAACAACCATCCTCTCAGCTCTCCGAGTCACACACCCCACTCTCAAACCCATGGGACACCTTCCACCCCATGGACTCCGACACCCACATCACCTACACGCATCCTGGATGATGCATGCCCATCTCAAGCTGCATCCAATAACATCACCTCTCTAGCTTCCCACTGACTCAACATCAACTCCTGTCTCTCACATGGTACTGTTCCAACTGCACTCAAAATGGGACAAATCTTAACCCTCCTCAAAAATAATCTCTCGAGCCCACACTCCCTGAAAACTACCGCCCCCATTACTCTCCTACCATACCTCACCAGAATCATGGAATTCTTTGTAACTACCCAACTGCAACAGCACATCACCACAAACAACCTACTCAACCCCTTCCAATCTGGATTTTGGCCTGGGTACAGCACTGAGGTGGCTACTCTCCACATCCTCGATTATCTCCACAGCATCACAGACAAAGGACGCACATAATGACTCCTACTCCTCGACCTCTCTGCAGCCTTCAACACCATTGACCACTCCATTCTACTGGACATCCTAGCACACAGGATGAATCTTTCTGGCACCATATACAACTGGTTCACCTCCTTAATCACTGACTGGACACACTTTGTCTCCATGCCCCCTTATCAATCAGACCCCACCCATGTCAAGTATTGAATCCCGCAAGGCTGCTCCCCATCTCCACTCCTCTTCAACCTATATGTTGAATCCCTTGGACGGACCCTTAGCAAACACAGCATACGTTTCCCCCCAATACGCAGATGACACACAAATATACTTCCAAATGTCATCCACTTCACAACTCCACATCCTTAAAATCTGTCTCTGCACCATCACCACGTGAATGGCCACCCACTTCCTCAAACTCAATCCTTCTAAAGCAGAATGCCTACTCATCTGCCCCCCAATGCACAAACCCAACCTCAACCCTTGAATCCGAGAACTTGCTTCTGACAACCCACACATATCCCTCTTTACACCTATTAAATCCCTTGGCTTCACCAGCGACCCCCACCTTTCCTCCACACAACACATTGCCACTGTCACCAAAACCTTCAATCTATAATTACATCTCCTATGCAAAATCAGACATATCCTTCCTCCTCACAACCTCTGCGGAAAGTCCAAGCTTTGGTTCTCTCTACACTGTACTAAGGAAATGCTCTCCTCACTGGATGCCTCAATAACACCCTTACCCCCTGCAAGACATACATAATAGAGCAGCCAGACTCATCCTCCGCCTACCCAAACATTCCTACATCACCCCCGCTCTTGCCCAGCTCCACTGGCTCCCCATAGCCAAGAATAATATCTTCAAAGGACTCTGCACTGCATTCAAAGCCTTCCACTTCAAAACTCCAACTTACCTTCATGACAAACTCAAACCCGCCACCCACACAAACAGCATACAAGCCAGCAAAACCCTTCTACACATTCCACTCTGCAAACTCACATTCACATGAAAACTAGCATTTACACACTGGGCACCGGGGCATATGACCACCCTACCTATCCACATACGCACTGCACCCACCAGCCTAAAAAAAGACCTCTTTCCACACACATAATCCTACACTTCCCCACTGCTATCACTTGTCTGGCCTAATATTCAGACCATTCCTGAAAACATTTTGTAACTTCTTTTTACAACTCCTTATTTGAACTATGTAAGGCGCTCCGAGACCCTCTGGATAGCGTCAGTGCTAAATAAAAATTTGAATAAATGAAGGAATAAATAAATAATTTCTGTAAAAAATGTACTGCATCGTGGGACTTGGAATGAGGCCGAATGACTGGTAAGTCAGGGTTTCCTTCCTGGCTGTGCACAGCACTGAAACAGCACAGCTGATAAAATGTCTTTTCAGCTGATTTGTTTTTACTCCAGCATCAGAGAGCGGGTGGGTAGCCTTGGGTTCACCGGATGAGAAAAGAAGCCATTGGCATCAGTTAAAAAATCAATAGTTTTCTTTAAGGCCCTCTTGTAGATGAAAACCGTCTAAAAATAGGCTGACTTCAGTGGAGAAGGGATGGCTGCCCCTGAGAGACTGACTAGCACAGCAGTGCAGGAGGCAGAAGTGAATCGAGGCCCACGCATACCACATAGAAGACGCCTTCCTGGGAGCCAAGTGCTGGAGTGCGCTTTCAAGCGCTCACGTACCCTAGCACCATAGGGACCGAGCAACACCGTCAGGCAGAAGGAGAAATAAATGACTTCTACAAAGGGATGCAGGTGCCAAAAACAGGCAGATTGTAGATGAGTCCTTTGCATTAAACAAATGGATAGTGGGGGGTGGGGGGCCACAACCAATAGTATTTTGATTATTATTAATAGTACTGGATGCACTAGTCTGTCCTTCACTGTCGATATATATATAGAAATTATTTTTATTTTTATTTCAGGTGCATATGGGTCATAACAGTCTAAGGGCCACCCAAAACTGTAATAGTGAACAAAGTGAAGCAAAACCTGTTAGACGCTAACAGGAGACCCACTGTCACACTCCTTTGCACTGAACATCACTTGGAGGCATGAATGAGGCCAGGCTCAATAGAGAGGGAAACTGGAAGGAAATATGGGCACTTTTAAATGAGAGCGGGGTTTGTACAATGGCTCTGCAGCGAGCAAAGCCCCAGAACAGGCTTCTGGGCGGGGGGTTCCTGTGGCCTGGTAAGAACCTTGTGGGATGGTTGTAGTGGTGTGCGAGGCATGACTCATCTGAGGCTGAGGCTGGGCGCGTACGGGGGTTCATCTGAAGGTTGTTCATGATTTGACCGAAGTGCACATTTTCGAATTTGAAATTGCCGAATTCGAAAGGTTGCGCCTGGGTCAAATAATGCTCCCCCACCCACCCCATACTTACCTTATGGTGGCACACAACTCCTCCATCCCTCTGAGAGGCCGGTTCCCTTCACTTACATGGATGGGAACCAGCATCGCAGGGTCCTCATTTGTTTTCTATTTTTCTCTCATCTTCATTCTATCAGGAGTGGGGGGCACACTTACAACTCCGATTCATTATAGTGACACCCCAGCAACCTCCGCTCTCCTTGTTCACTGTGATGGCACCGAATGAGAGATTGTAGTACAGCCCAAATTCAAACAAATCTCCCATTCGTTTTCTTTTATTCAAACAATTATACGGATAGCTAATCTGAATAATCCAGCCTTTGCATAACCTTCGCACTCTGGGCTGTTGTTGCCTTTTGCTGTTAAAAGAGGGTGGCATGTATATGTTAGGTCAAACAGAGGCGTGGAGTCTTCTACCCAGGATACATTTCCAGGTCTACATTGTAGTGTTATGGTGCCCTCCCTCTGTTTCTTGTTTAATTGGGTGTTTTGGGGGGTGCTACCTGCCACTGTAGGACTGCTTCAGGGTGCTTGCACATTAGATTTCATGCACAATGACTTAATGAAACATGACGTAATATAACCTGACATAACATGTAGTGAACTGGTAAATAAGCGACTGGAGTGTGAAGTGAGAGAACTAATGTAGAGATGATGCTGTCAAATAATGAGCAGGAGGTTGTAAGGACCATACTCTAGGCGGACAACAGTCCACGAGAAGGATCATATGCAGAGGCTGCCTGGCACCTTAGTTACCAGATTTGAGGCCTAAAAAGCAACATGACATTGCAAATACGACCAAATGAATCACAACGTATGTCATGACATAACATGATCTGTCATTCTCATATTACAAAACATGCGTTTTAGTTCATTCAGGCAAAACGTTTGCAAGTACCTCTTTCCTTCATGGGGTTTCCAGTAGCAGCCGTGGCGAGCATGTAGAAGTGTGCGTGTTTGCTCTTTACATCATGTGAAGTGTTGTAGGTTGAATGGCCCTTTGGCAAACTGGTGTCTGAAAAGACATGAGAAAAGGAGCATTACATTTCATATGGCTGGAAGTTATCATTTAAACAACTGTTCAATTGTTAGCAGAGATGACTAGTGTAGTGACATTATATACGTCGTAGTGAGAAGATTGTTGAGGCACGGCATGGATTGCTAGGTCACAGACTATTTGGCAGCGTGACTGCATTTTCCATGCCACGATGCCTGTGTTCTAACTCTCCCTGTCTGCAGAGTCGACTGATGGAGAGGACGGAGATGGTGCTGTGGAGACCAGCGGCAGGGATGCCACCGCCAGCCAGAGACGCAGGACCCAGCTCCCCTCCCAGGTTATGATTTCTTCCGGGAGTGAGGACTCTGGTACCGCCTCCATGGTCGCAGTTGCCGAGGGGAGGTTCAAGAAGCCATGGTTGGAGGTGGACTCCTCGGCAGAAGGGGCAGCTGAGCCCCACAGGGTCATACTGAGGAAGACGGCACCGAGTCATCCAGGTTGGTGTGGGATGTGGTTGAGGAGGAGGCCGGATCAGCTTCACACATGGTTCCTGGAGGGGGTGGTTCCACTGGTGTGAGTGGTGCAGTCCAGGGGCAGGAGGCGGAACAGGTTGCCCCGGAGGTGCCTGTGTGTAATCCTGTCCCTGATCCTGTGACTGCATCATCCCGCACCAGCAGGGATGCCTCTGTCCAGGCACGTTCGCAGGTAAGGGATGTGTCTACAACAACTGGCCATCCTCTCCCTGCGGACATGGCAATCCGTGACCATGTGCAGCCTGTCCTAGTCGGTATGCCGTTGCGCACGTGTGGTATTCGGGATGATGTGCATGGTTCTAGGCAGGACAGTGCACATCATTTCAAATACCTGTGCGGCTGCCTCCACTTGCTAGGACATGTCACTGGCGCAGGATTCCTCCGTGTGCTGGACGCTCTTGCGACCCCCTCCTCAACTACACCCTCTATGTGCCAGTCATCCTCTGTGCCATCTTCCCACCCATGTATCACTGGGGCCTGCTGTGGAGCTGCCCCTGAGCCTGTGTCCAGACTAGTGGAGAACACATCCCTGCCACAGTCGGGAGTCGGAGGTCCAGCAGGAGTGGTCACACCACCAACTGGACCCCAGCAATTGGAGGATGTGCAGGCATCATCGAGCAGGGCATGTGCACAATGGCGCCGGGGGATACCACCATCCCGGAGGCCGTCATGGTGGCAGAGGAATTTGGCACTGAGGCAGCAGCAGGCTCCGTGTGGGAGGGCTCATCACTCGGGGCCAACAACATCCTGGGGGCAGGCATCGGCCGACGGGCAGGAGGACCCAGGAATGGAAATGTCTTCCGCGTGGCAGCGGTTGGGCCAGCAAATTGATGCACAGTGGTGGCGGGTGGAGAGGGCATGGCTGACGATGGTCAGGGAGGAGAACTCCATGCACCGAGTGTTGAGGCGGGCTGAGAGCCTCGTGGCAACTCGCAGGGACTTGGAGGAGTCCATAGCAACATCCCTGCTAGCCCTCGAAGCCAGGGAACAGGCCCGCCTCTGGGACATCGATGTGAGTTCGATGATGCCCTTGCCCGGAAAATCAAGAAGTGAGCTGTGGGACAAGCCCGCTGCCTTTGTACATAGTTATTTAGGCATAGGTTTCCTTTCTTTTTATTTATGATTTGGAGTCCACAGACTTTGCTCCGCCTTTTTGTATATAGTTCTGTTCTTGATAGGATTTTAGATAGGTTTCCTTTATTTTTGGTATCATGGACCCTTGTGACTTACTTTGCGAATAGTTCTGGACATGTACATACTTTCTTTTTATATTCATCCCATGGAGTAATGGTTTTTTATGGTTTTCAATTTTGGATTTATTTTAATGGACTTTGGTGATCTACGACTTTACAGTTTGCATTTCTTGGATTTTTCTTTTTCCTTTGATTCTCTTTTCTTTTTGGTATTACTTTGATAATTTGTTCATTTGCATGTGTGGTTTTAATGTTGTCATTTTGTTATCTTTTTAATACATTTCACGAATCTTCATTATTCGTGTGGTCTACTCTCATTAGTTTTGTGCATGTGTCACTGTCCATTGCCTCTGTCATGTGTCACCACTGTGTGGCGCTGTTGGACATGTATTTGGGTGCATGTGTGTCCTTTATTGACGGTAAAGGCGTGGTGCTTTCACTGGGGAGTGGGTACAATATGTGGTTGTGTGTTTGGACTGCGGTGCTGTGGCGTGGGATGGGATTTGGGTTGGCATTTCTGATATGGGACTCTATTCTGACAGCACGTTGGGTGAGGGGACATGAGTCGGGGCCTGGCAGGTTGCTGTCAATGGGGGTGGTGTGGGGGGACATAATTTGAGGCCTGCTGTCAGGTGCCCATCACTGGTGTGGGGGACAAGTGTTGGGGATCACACGTGCATGGTGCCATGTGGGCTGCCTGCGGGGCATGTTCAGGGGTGTAGGGTGGTCCCCTGTGGTGTGGGCTGCCTGCAGAGCATGGTTAGGGGTGTAGGGTGGTCCCCTGTGGTGCGGGCTGCCTGTGGGGCATGGCCAGGGGTGTAGGGTGGTCCCCTGTGGTGTGGGCCGCCTGCGGGACATGGTCAGAGGTGTAGGGTGGTCCCCTGTGGTGCGGGCTGCCTGCGAGGCATGCCCAGGGGTGTAGGGTGGTCCTCTGTGGTGTGGGCTGCCTGCGAGGCATGGCCAGGGGTACAGGGTGGTCTCCTGTGGTGAGGTCTGCCTGCGTGTCATGGACAGGGGTGATGGGCTGGCTGCGGGGCATGGTCAGGGGTGTAGGGTGGGGCTGCGGTGTGGGCTAACTGCGAGGCATGTCCAGGGGTGTAGGGTGGTCCTCTGTGGTGTGGGATGCCTGCAGGGCATGGTCAGGGGTGTAGGGTGGTCCCCTGTGGTGTGGTTTGCCTGCAGGGCATGGTCATGGGTGATGGGCTGCCTGCGGGGCATGGTCAGGGGTCTAGGGGGGGCCTGACCATGCCCCGCAGCCAGCCCATCACCCCTAACAATGACCCGCAGGCAGCCCACACCACAGGGGGGACGTTTTCCTCGCAATTTGCCTGGCGCAGGCAGGGTACGTGTATTCAAGGGGGTGTGCGAGTTGATTTTCACACGTTTTGGCTGCCGCGAGCGGGGTATGCGTATTGAAGAGGGTGCGCGGGGCGATTTTGACACATTTTGGCTGCCGCGAGTGGGGTACGCATATTCAAGGGGGTGCGCAAGTACATTTTCACACATTTTGGCTGCCGTAAGCGGGGTGCGTGTATTGAAGTGGGTGCGTGGGGAGATTTTCTCGCGTTTTTGCAAAAATTGGAGACATGGGTCAGTCCTGTTACTATAGCGTGGCGGCTGTGGGTCCGGATTGAAGGGGGTCACAGAGTGGGTTGTTCTCGAGGATGGCATTGATCAAAGTGCCTACCACACATTCCAGAACCCAGATGTAGCATCAGAGAAGGGATACAGGTCAGTAAGTGGCAGAATTACTGTTGTTACTAGAGGGTGCTTTTAGGATGGATGAAGCAGTAGCTCATTTGAAGCAGTCAAAGTTCCAGTGGTAAGACAGAGGCTAACGAGGGTCGAGAAGTAAGTGTTTGCAATGGGTGTGAGATCCTTGATCATTTGAGATGGAAACTGGTCTACGTTAAGGAATGGCTGCCCATCCAGCTGGCATGGTGGAAGAAAAGTACAAACAATAATATAACATAGGGATGGGATGGTTGAGAAAGGGGAGAAGGTGGAGAGTGTGACAGAGGGGCAAGCTGGTGTCTCTGAGCTTCAAGACCTTGGAGGAGACATACATGTCAAAGTTAGGAGAGGAGATTCAACATGGTTTTGTGGACAGAATGATCTGGAGGGTAGTGAAGAGCTAGAGGAGGTCCCCCAGCATGCCATTCCCATCCAGCCCTCAAATCACTAACCCAATTTCCACAACCTTACCTCTCACTTGATCACTATTAGCCTATTACTTCAATGTTTTGCATTACTACTTCCTAATTATTTAATATTTGGGTTTGCTTTCAACGCTGTTGGTCACTACTGATTATGACTGAATTGTTGGGTCACTATTCACCTGCTGTAGTGAGTACTGGTCTCTACTGGTATATTCAATGTTTTGTATCACTATTGGCCTTTTGTTTCATTCTGCTTGGCTCTGACGAATAATATGTGGCATCACACGCGGAGTACTGTAGTACATCATTGGTTGCTACTGACCTATTCATTAATTTTGTAGGTCACAAACAGCCTATTGTACTACAGTTTTGGCTGTTACTAGCCTATTATTTAATATCACTCTATGGTATGGTACACCAGTGCTCCCTCCAGACAGACCCTTACCGACATCCTCTTTGTTGTTCCCTCTCAAAGCCTATTGACCCACATATGATCTCTTTTCTCTCTCCCCTTTCCTCTTCTTCCATTAATGATGGCACCCAGTGGGAGGCGCTCCTGGCCCCCTTCCACTCCTCCAAGACCATCATTAATGTCTACTTAAATGGCACTGTCTTGGTCCAGGGCCCTCTCTCTCTCTCTCTCTCTCTCTCTCCCTCTCTCCCTCTCTCCCTCTCTCTCTCTCCCTCTCTTTCTCTCTCTATTCTTCCCTCTGGTCTGACTCACTCTACTGGGCACACCCTGGATGTTCTGATATCCTCAGACCTCCCTTTCTCTAACCGTTTTACCACTCCTCTCTCCTGGAGTGAACACTTTCTCCTTTCCTCCCACCCCTCTCTATCCCTCGGGCCAAGCTGACTACAGCACTGCCACCTACCATCTTGGTCATCCAGATAATGAAGCGCGTTTCAGTTGAGGCTTTCACCTTTACTTTTGCTTCTCCTTCTGCGCCTTTGGCTGTCTCACACCCTGACACAGCCCTATCTAACCTTCATCTCTCTATCTCTAATACTCTTTATGTCCTTGCCCCTGTCATGAGGATCGGTTTGAAGCACAAATCCAAGTGCAACTTTTGGTACGATTCTGACCTAGTCAACATTAAACATAAGTGTAGGGTGGCTGAGAGGAAGTGCAGGGAATCAGGCGCACCCCTGACAAACCGGCCTGCCATCTGCTCCAAAGGCAATGCAGACTCTCTGTTGTCACTAAGATGAGAGCCCACCTGCAAGCCTGCATCTCTGCGGCATCCAACAACTCGGCCAAACTCTTCAGAATCTGCAAGGAGCAGGCAAATCCTGTTGCAGTCTCACCTTCTCCTGTTCCCTCCCAGGCCATCTGCATGGCCTTGGCTTCTCATTTCATTGCTAAAACTCAGGATATCTTGTCCACTCTCTCTTCCTCTACCTCCACCTCCTCCACTCCTGGCCCACCTGCAGCCGTCTCTCCTCCTCCATTCTCCTCCTTTCCCCTGTTCACCCCAGACGATGTTTCTAGACAAGTTTGATCTATGAAAGCCTTGTCAAAGCAGGTTCTCCTCTGCTCATCCCAGACCACATTGACACCCTTGCTTCAGCCTTGGAAGATTTCTGCAATCACTCCTTTGCCACTGGAACCTTCCCCTCCCCCTTAAGCACTCCCTTGTGCACCCCCTTCTAAAGCAGACCTCTACCGATCCTTCCTCTCTGGCCAACTATCGCCCCATCTCCATCACTCCTTTCCTGGGCAAACTCTTGGAAAAGCTGGCCATCTCCCAGCTTAATCTGCACATTGAGTCTGTTGGTTGTCTCCACGACCACCAGTTTGGATTCAGAGCTGCCAGAAGCACGGAAACTGCTCTTCTGAATACACATGAGAACCTGCTCTTTAACCTTCGTTCTGTCCTCACTCTCTTCCATCTTTCTTCTGCTTTTGGTATGGCCAACCATACCAAACTGCTCAATGGCCACTATGATAACCTGGGTATCACTGATCAGGCCCTTGCCTGGCTGAACGCCTTTCTCACTGACTGAACCTCTCAGGTACAGCTGGGGTATTTCCTCTCTCCTATCTCTCTCTCTACATGTGGTGTTCCCCAAGGGTCTAACCTTTCACCCTGGCTTTTCAACCACTACCTGGCAGCTCTTGCCCACCGCATTGCTACTTTCTGCTCCAATTTTCAGTGTTATGTGGATGACACGCAGCTCTTAAAGCCACCTCTTCCCTTTCTCTCATACCAGACAGATCTGGCCACAATTCATGAATGGTGTGCTGCTAATGATCTCTGCCTTAATGCCAGTAATACTGAGGTCCTCCTCATCGGCCTACCCACACCCTACTTTCCTGTCACTCTCTGGCTGGCCTCCCTTGTCCCTCTTCCTGTTCCCACCTGTGAGGCTAAGAACCTTGGGGTCTCACATCTTTGACATCTCTAAGAAGTCAAACTATCAGCTGCACCTCCTCAGGGGTATTCTTCCTTTTCTCACTTTCCCCCAGAAGCTCACTGTCTCCAGAACTCTGGTCCTCTCTAGGCTGGACTACTGCACAGCCTCTTTCTAAATGTGCCTGCCTCTACTCTCCTACCTCTACAATTTACACAGAACAAGACTGTGACACTTGTCCTTGGGCTCATGCCCAGGAATCGTATCTCTTCAGCTCTGAAATCTCTTCACTGGCTCTTTGTGGCAGCAAGGACTACATTCAAGACCCTTTGCATCAGCCACAAGGCTTTCTGGGGCCTGGGACAGCACTGCCTCCAACTTTCTCTTCCTAAATATCTCCCTTCTTGAGCTCTCCACTCATCCACTTCAAACTCTCTGAGGGTGAGACGCTTTTCCAAGCTGAGAGTTGGGGGCCGATCTCTCTCCTCGGATGGGTCCTCCCTCTGGAACAGCCTCCCTGCCTCTCTCAAACTTGAGTGGATCAACCTCCAGTTCTGAAAGCAGCTCGAGACCTTCCTTTTCGCTTCCACTTTCTCTCTCTTCCTCTCTCCTGCTGATGTATCGACTGCTCCACGCACTGGTCAACTGGTTACCCTCGGAAATTGGGCCGAGGCCCCTGCATGTCCAGTTGCCTCTGGGTTCCTCCAACACTTATGGTCTGTATCTGAAACCCTACAGTCCCTTCTCTCTGAACTTATGAGCCACTGACTGGCTGCACATATTGAGTTGCCTGCACTTCTCCCCCCCACGCATCCCCCTTGGCACTTCTCCCCTTCCACTTCCCTGCACTTGCACAATCTGAATGACACAATGCCTAGTAAGATCGTTGTTTTGCCCTCCCTCTGTTTCCCCCTCCTTGTCTTGATGCGCCTAGAAACACTTGTGTACAGGTGTGTTATGAATGCCATATCATGTCATATCATATTACACAGCTAGATGCTACATGCTTCTTAATTTACTCTTCGTCACCCTGTTGAGTGCCATGAAGAAGCTGCTCTCTCTAAAGCCTCACCTCCAGCTCCACTGCTCTACGTCACATGCATGCGCAGCTACACTCTCCCTACACAGGCATTGGGGGTTCCATGCTCACTCTGACACAAGTCCTCGCAGCTCTTTTCCTCTATCCTGTTACATATGTTTCCTCTATTTTGCAATTTTCACAAAAGGTACTCTGGCTGTCTCTCTAGCCCCCACCTCAGCTACCCCCCCATCTACCTCGTGGTTCTTCCCACTTACCTCCCCTGCTCTTGCCCCCATGAATCCTATTATTTTCCTCTAGAATGCCCAATCACTCTGAAATAAAACACCCTACCACCCTGACAACTTCAACTCTTATCAACCTTAACTCTCTGCCATGCCCACCACATAATTATGGATTACCCCACCCACCTGATGCAACCAGGCTTGCTTGTGTCAACACAGACTCTTCCACTTTCTCTCAACCTCAATGGACGACAAAGCAAAGTAGGAGTGTTGGCCTCTTTGCCAGGAAGACTAGCCTATCTGTCCATCTCCTTTGAACACACTACCATCAACTCCTCTTTCCCTTAATTAGCCTCCTACTATACAGGCTTCTCACATTCTTTTTCTCTGGCATTGATCTCCTTCTGAACTCCCTACCCATTGATCCCCCCCTTTCTCGTGGGGGAATTTAACCTACCCCAAATCTCAGCCGTGTATCACATTGAACTGGATTCCATTCCATCTGACCACTCTCTGGGCAACTTCCTGAGGCTAGGCGATGCGAGATGCTGCAGAGTGCAGTGGGGCGGGCAGGTTGCCGAGCACGAGAAGACATAGATTGAACACCTGTACCAGCCTCGTGCCCTGCTGTTGGCACTCAATAGACCCTTTATAAAGGCTGGTATAAATAGTCATACTTCAAGCTAAATTAATGAGAGTTTGTTTTCTCCCTGAGACTTATTGGATGGTATTCAGAGCGGGTTTTTAGTTTTGTGCAAAAAGTTTTTGTATCAAACTAAGTATGCGAATTAAATAAATAAATAAATACGTTTAAAAAAAAGTTTGTTCTCATGATGGAAGTATCCAGTGTCTGCTCTTGTTCTGCCTACTCTGGGCTACTACATGCTGGGGCCCAAGGAAGACTCGTTCTATCATTCGATGAAAGAACTAGAATGTTCCATTATTTTGATATAGCGCTATAAACCAAGGGTCCTGTGGTATTGTGAATTGTGAATGTCGCTTGCAAAGAAAGACGTTATGGTGTGTAAGGTTTCGTTTGTAAACCATGAGCACATAATACAAAAGAAAAAGAATAACGTAATATAATATACGAGTTACTTAGCTGAGTTGTCTTTGCAGAATAGAAAGGTTTTATGGTGCTTCCAGAAGCTTAACACGCTCTTTCCAGCTCTTAAAGAAGGACAATGCTTGCTCCATACCCGAGACCCACTGGCAGACCCGCTCGTGTGGCCCCCTGCCTCTACCTTTAACCTGGGACATACTAACTCGTAAGGTGCTAGGAGGGTGGTAGCCGACCAATCTCGTCTGCAGATGTTTGGGGCAGTTTTATGAAAGCATTTGTGAGTCAGGCTAGCCCCCAGGAAGTGTATTCTGTCTTGCACCGGAAGCCAGTGTGTATAATGGCGGCGGTAGCATGGGAGTGCAGGGAAATTCATAGCTATTCGTGAATCATTGGTCGGCAATCTCCTCGTTTGCTTTTTTGGTGCGCCCATATACATGGCATGAAATAATCGATGTTTGGCCCCTATGATGAGCGTTGCTATCGTCCTAGTCTGGTTATCGTCTGGACAGGGTCGGGTGTGTTTAAAGGGTCTCGGGCAGCAAGAGAGACTGCTGACTGCCATGTTGGCCAGGGATGTCCGTGCCAAACGTGGGTTAAAGAGAGCACGCCAGGTGTTGGATCTGGCAAGCACCTGTAGGTCGCTAGAATCTATTGTAAATGCGGTGGGGTGGGCTTAGGAGCGCCTGGTGTTACTCTGGGAGTTAGTCATCAGCAGTTCTCTCGTGTTGCCATTCAGGCTGGGCCAATGTTGACTATCCACCCGCTGTTTCATAGAAGCAAACATATGTTGAAGGTGATTGTTGCCCATAGCAGGGCATACATGCCAACATGACCCATCTGTAAGCGTTTAGCCAGCCCTATGTTTTTCTTTGCATTCTGGGATTTGTACTTCCACTTTTCCCATGATAAAACTCAGACTACAAGTCCCAGAATGCAAAGAAAAAAACAGGACGGGATAAGCACCTACAGGTTGGAATGGTTGGTAGATCTGGTAGGGCATACATGCCAACATGCTCCATTCCTTTTAGGTGATTATAGTCAGGAGATTACAGATATGTGCATTCTGGCACTCGTAGTCCAGGATTTGTCAATTTTAAACCCAGGACCACAATTAATAGAATGCAAAGTGAAGACCAGGACTGTATTAGCATCTTACGATTGTAATGCGGCCTATTGGCAGGGACGGTAGTTTACCTGAAAGATTGAAGTAGCTGTCTACTGTCGTCCGCAGACCAGTGAAGATGTACTTTCAAGGAGTGTAGGAGGTCGTGAAAGGCTTTAATGTACATATTAAAGATTAGCGGCGAAAGAACGAAAGCACTTCAACATTACTGGAACAGAACGCTTTTGAATGTCCTGGGCTTAAATTCTATATCAGCTGTTAAAGCATGTGCTTGAACCTAGGATCTTGCAGCGAATAATTCCTGCATCGGTGCGCGAGGAAGGTTACGCGCATGCGCTCAAGGACAGGTGAGGAGTTCTGCGTTCAGATTCCGCCCACGCAAAGAACCCACGCGTCTTCGGTGAATCATCGATAGAGCGTTTATCAGAAGTTCTTTTTTTGGTCAAAACACATTTCCCGACTTGGCGTGTAATAAAATAGCGCAATGGGGAAAGGACACTGCAGGCCGATGCAGCCTCGAGAGACACTGCGGCATGTCTGAAGGACAGGGGCCGGCCATATGGGGGGCAGCAGGCACTCGTGGCCCTTAAACACGCACCGCGGGTGGCCCTTAGCCTGTTCAACCAGTCGCCCCTCGGCCCTCCCCTGAACATGGTTCAGGTCCTGCACAGGGAATGGCGATACCAGGTGGGTGGGCAGGGGAAGACTTCAGATGTGCATTGCACATGCAAGGGCCGGTGACGAGGGGGGTGCCAACATGATCCATTCCAATCTGGAGCCTGTTATCCAGTTCTGAGTTTTTCTTTGATTTCTGGGACTTGTAGTTCTGCTGTGCCAATTGTAAAACTCAGGCTATACGTCCCAGAATTCTAAATATTAAAAGAAATATAAAAACAGGACTGGATAAGTTCCTACATATACAACTATGGGATCAGAGCTTGATCATGCGCAGATGAGTGGAGGTGTTGCGTATTACTACGCTGTTGGGCGCATGCGTTGCCATAACGAGGCTCACGCATGCGCAGTGTTAATAAACACGGCCCGTTTGGCAGTTCGCGCCGGGGACCACAACCACCCACACGTCTCCGGCGTGGCTCCTTGAATGTATGCGGAGCGAGTGTGTGTGTGATTGCGTGGGCCCCCTCATCGCCCCCACGATACATAACACTGGCGACGAGGACAGCGCGGGAGCCATTCTCCGCTCTGGCAACGTTCCAGGAGAAGAACGTTGACTCGCGTTTACACGAGTCCACGCGTATGGCCGGCGGTCATCTTGGTCAACACGTGAAAGGCAGTGGTAGCGGCCCGTGAGGGTGCTCGTGCGCCACTTGCACTTTTGCTTTGCCCAGCAACAATTTTTGGACATCCCACAGCCTCACATCTACAGGGCTGTGGCACAAGTCATCAGGAAGAGAAAAGGGTGCAAGTGAAGCACCACATCGAAAAGGGGACTCAGCACACCAGCCCAGCAGCCACAGAAAGTGTCCAGCAAGTACTGGTGAGTGCTATTCACCAAAATGGGGGAAGAGAATTACCAGAATGGTGCAATTGCCCCCATCCCACGTAGGATGAACAGCACGCTAAGCCCCATGCCTGAATTTGATACCACAGGCCCTCCATCTAAGCTGGGTCAGAAATGGCTCCTGTGGGTGAAACGGCTAGAAATGTTTTTCACGGCCGTGGGGGTCACTGAAGATGCAGAAAAAATCGCCATCATGGTATACTCGGCAGAGGTGGAGGTACACAAGATCTATGACTCGCTGACCATCCCTGTGGCCACCTACGTTGCGGTGAAACAAGCATTCAGGGATTACTTCCTCCCCATGGCAAACGTAGACATTGACAGGTTTGTCATGGGCGTGGAGAAGCAGCGAGATGATGAATCGTTGGACAAGTTCTGTGCGCCACTCCGATACCTAGCAAGCTCCTCCAGATGGGGTAATGAAAAGGAGATGGTTCGTAACCTGTTGCTGCAAGGGTGCAGCTCCGGAAAACTGCGGAGGCAGGTTTTGAGAGAACCTGGGCTAACGCTACAACAAATCCTAGACATGGGGAGAGCGTATGAACTGGCTGATGCCAGGGGGGCGAAAATGGACACCGCTACTAATGCAAAGAAGGAGGAAGAAGCTTTTGCAGTCGGTCGCTATGCACCTGGGAAGACAAGATGGGCACTAAGAGGTGGAGACCCACCCACAGGTCACAGCAATGCTCCATCATGCCAATACTGCGGATATGACCTGCCACATGTAGGCGAGTGCCCCGCCAAATCAAGAACCTGCGGCAGATGTGGCACTCCAGGACACTATGCGAGAGTGTGCAGGGCAACAACACCAGTCGCAGCGTCAAGGGGTCCAGAGAGAGTTGGCAGAGGCAATTCTAGGAGAATAAGGGGTGTGTCGTCCATTGAACAGGGCATGCAAGACTTGAACATCGCAGAAGAAGAGGAATAAGAGGACGAAATCTTCTTCATCTCCAGTATCGCCAAAGGCCAGGGAAGCGGCGTCAGCCCAAGTGCACAGTGAACATTGGGGAAACACCCACGCCAGTCCTGATAGACACTGGAGCATCCGTCTGTGTGCTAGCGACTGAACATTACAACGCGTTGCCTGGCCCACCAGGCTTGGCAGAGTCCACGGCACGCATATATGCTTTTGGTGGACACACTCCGCTCCCCATTTAGAGGGTGTTTGTGGCACTGGTGACTCATGGACAGACCAGAATCAAGGCAAGATTCTTTGTCACAAGTGTAAGTCCACACTCACTCCTAAGTTGCGCTGCCGCGGAAGCGCTAAACCTTGTCCACTTCTCATTTGCGGTGTATTGCGCTGACCTGGAGAACCTACTGCAACGGTTCGAGACAATCTTCAATGGCATAGGAAAGCTGAAAGCGGATCCATTACGCCTCCACATAGACGAGTCAGTGAGACCAACAGCTCTCAAACACCGTCGCATCCCGTTCCATCTGAGAGCACAGGTGGAGAAGGAGTTGCAGTCCCGGGTTGACCGAGACATCATCGAAAGGGTGGAAGGCCCCACCCCGTGGGTCTCCCCAATCGTAGTAGCCCCGAAGCCTAAACAGCCAGGCGCGGTGCGCATCTGCGTGGACATGAGGCTACCCAATGTAGCCATCAAGATGGAACGCCACATCACGCCCACCTTAGATGACATTGTCGGGGAACTCCAGGGAGCAAAGATATTCTCAAAACTGGACCTACGATCTGGATATCACCAGTTAGAGTTACACCCCGAGTCCAGATACATTATGACCTTCACAACTCACGAGGGGTTATATCAATACAAGCGGCTCAGTTTTGGAGTCTCGTCCGCAGCGGAAGTCTTCCAAAATGCCATCAGGGGGGCTCTGTCAGGACTCAAGGGAGTGATCAAC
Source organism: Ambystoma mexicanum (assembly GCA_002915635.3). Classification (NCBI taxonomy): domain Eukaryota; kingdom Metazoa; phylum Chordata; class Amphibia; order Caudata; family Ambystomatidae; genus Ambystoma; species Ambystoma mexicanum. The sequence continues at coordinate 904,817,293 of CM030321.1, read as the reverse complement.
ATGTCTGATGACATCCTGGTCTTTGCCCGGTCGGAGCCAGAACATCTGAAGCGCCTAGAGAACACCCTGGAAAGACTGCGCACTCTAGGTCTAACTTTACACAAAGAAAAGTGTGAGTTTCTGAAAGACAGGTTGGAGTTCTTTGGTTTCGTTTTCCATGCTGGAGGGATTTCCCCTGATCCAGAGAAAGTGAAGGACATCCGTGAAGCCGCTCCACCAACATCTCCAGTGGAGATCAGAAGCTTCCTGGGGATGGTGAACTATTGTGGTCGCTTCATCCGCGACCTAGCCTCGCTATCGGAGCCCTTAAGAGCGCTCACCAGGAATGACGTCTCATGGAACTGGAGTGGAAAAGAGCAGCGGGCGTTCGATGACATTAAGAACGCCCTATCCGGGCAAGAGACCATGGCTTACTTCAAGTCGGACCGAGAGTCGGAAATTGTGGTCGACGCCAGCCCCGTAGGCCTAGGAGCAGTTCTTATGCAGGCGGACAATCAAGGAACCATGAGGCCCGTCGCTTATGCCAGCAAAGCCCTCACCGAGACGGAGAGGAGATACTCTCAGATCGAGCGGGAGGCCTTGGCCATGCTGTGGGGGTGTAAACACTTCCGCATTTACATTTTGGGGAAACCGGTCATCGTGGTGACGGATCACAAGCCCCTAATCCCAATTCTATCAGGGACCTCGTCCAAACCACCACCTCGCATTGGACGATGGATGCTCTCGCTAATGGAGTATGGGGTCAAATTACTGTACCGCCCAGGAACACTCAACCCGGCAGACTATCTGTCCCGCCACCCGGGCTCGGGGAGGCTCCGAGACTCCATTGAAGTGGCTGACTGCGTAGAGGCCGTACACCTGGCTGTCGAATCTGCGCTGCCCATTGCCCTGGCCCGCCAGGTGATTGCAGAGGAATCCAACAAGGACGAAACGTTCACCATAATCAGGCAGGCGATAGCGAGTGGGGAGTGGCGTGAGGTCCTGCAAGACAACTCCAGGAGGATCATCAGGGCTCAAAAAGACCTGCAAGCCCTCTGGAAGGCGCGGCACGAGCTGACGGTGGCGGACGACGGCCTCCTGCTGAGGGGTCACCAGATTGTGATCCCAAGAATATTAGTTGACAAAGTCCTACATCTGGCCCATAATGGCCACCAGGGGATGGCCAAAATGAAAGCTCATTTGAGACTAAAGGTCTGGTTCCCGGAGCTGGAAAGCAGAGTGGAGGAGTTTGTGAAGAACTGCATTCCCTGCCAAGCTGCGAGCCCGGTGGAAAGGGGGCCGCCGATCCAAGCCATGGCAAGGAGCGACCAACCATGGGGGACGGTACATGCTGACTTTGGGTCCACAGGCCGGGGAATGTACTTTCTGGTGGTGACCGATCAGTGGTCACGATACCCCGAGGTTGAGCTGGTCGAATCCACTGCCAGCGAACACACCATCATGGCGTTGGAGAAAATGTTTGCCACGCATGGGTTCCCAAGGGAGCTGTGCTCGGACAACGGTGCCCCATTCAAAGGGCAGCAGTTTGCAACCTACTGTGAAGAAAGAGGGATAAAACATTGGAAGGTCACACCCTCTGGCCAAGAGCAAATGGGAGTAGAGCGATTTATGCGAACGCTCAACAAGGTGTTCCGCATATCAATGAATGGAGGGGAAGATCTAAGACGCAACCTGTTCGAATTTCTCCGAGAGTACCGCTCGACCCGCATCAGTCCACTGGGGTTGCCCCGGCAGAGGCGCTCTTCAAACGGGTGCCAAGAGGATTGTTACCAGAAATCGGAGGTCGACATCCGGGAGAGATCAACAACGAGCAGGTGCAAGCGGAGAGAGCCACTCAGAATGAAAGAGAGACCACCAGGAGGAGGCTCCCCGAGAAAGACATTGCCGTGGGTGACACTGTGCTCGTGCAAAACAGAAGGCGGGAGGGAAAGTTGTCACTACCATATGAGACGCAGCCACTCGGGGTGACGCACGTCAAGGGGTCTATGGTCACCGCCGCCAATGCACGAGGGACGGTCACCAGGAACGTGTCCTTCTTCAAACGCATAGGAACTGCGAGTCCGGAGGAGACAGTCACACCCGACCCGGAGCAGAATGCCGAGTCAACGCTGAGACACGATGAACCGCCCGAGACTCCAGGGACGCCCAATGTACCTCCGGATGAAGCACGCAGGTACCCGAGCCGGGCGGGGCGCAGGCACCGCGGAGGTTCCAGGACTTCCTTATGGACCCTGCTCCATAATCAGTGGTACACTAACAGTTTAAGTTGTATTTGAGCACTGTTGATTTTATGTTTCTTCATGTTTTCTGTTTCGGGGGAAAAGGAGGGATGTTGCGTATTACTACGCTGTTGGGCGCATGCGTGAGCCATAACGAGGCTCACGCATGCGCAGTGTTAATAAACACGGCCCGTGCGGCAGTTCGCGCCGGGGACCGCAACCACCCACACGTCTCCAGTGTGGCTCCTTGAATGAATGCGGAGCGAGTGTGTGTGTGATTGCATGGGCCCCCCCATCACCCCCACGATACATAACAGGAGGGAGAAGGAGAGATTAATTTGCACAAGTAGGTGGAGCGGGGTCGAGAGAATGAATATGTGCAAATAGGTGGGTTGAGGTGGGTTCATGCATAGGTAGGTGGATGCACAGGTAGATAGACTACCATTTAATTGGGTAATAGTGGAGTAATAATAACAGGTATTATTGCAGTGCTTAGAATCCAGAGTAATCATGCAAGAAACACTGTGTTAAAAAACAAAGAAAACAGAATAGGCGGTTTGTGCAAGGGAGATGTTTAAAAGTGCACAGTGCAAACCAAAGTGGTTTGCACTGGTAAAACCAGGGCTTTAAGTGGGCTGGGGCTAGCAGGGACAACGCCCCGGCAGGCTCTGAATATTGTTTCTGAGACAGGGCCCAGCTGGGGTTCTCTAAAGTTCACTGCAAACCTGTAGTATTGTGGCATCGCGGAGCGCAGAGAATGTTGGTGGAGATTCCAGGATGAAAGGGAGACAGTGGAGCGAGCGATGCGTTTGGAGAGAGCGGACGGAGAAGGAGCAAGGCGATGTTCATATCCTCACATAGCCTGTATTCCCAGTTCAATTTATAGTAACATAATAAAGCTCATTTCAATAACTTATCAAGAGTTTGCCACACTTCATAACCCCAGCCCACCAGGCTTCTAGAAGGCAAGGCTTTTTTTTCTAAAGCCTGAAGCTCTCAAGTGTAAGCGAAAGCTTCAGGCTTTAGAAAAAAATCCTTGCATTTTCCTTGTGTCGCATAGCCCCCTATCATACACCGCTCTCATTAATGATGCATGATTGATGATCCCTGCATCTCTAATGAAAGGGGTGCCTGTCAGAGGGTCGACGACACAATGAAAAGGCAAGGCTTTGTTTCTTGTAAAGCCTGAAGCACTTGTTTAAATGCGAGAGCTTCAGGCTTTAGAAAAAAAGCCTTCCCTTTTTATTGTGTCATCAACCTCCTTTCAGACACCCCTTTCATTAGAGATGCAAAGATTGCATCTCCAGTAAAAGGGGTACCTGGCAGGGAGGCAGTGCTGCAATTTAAATACAGGCACCATTTACTTGACCTGAATGCTGCCTGTTAGGCCACGGCTCACCCCTTTTGCAAAATCGAGCCAGGGCTCTTTAGGGGGACATTCAGGTGAGGTAAGTGTTGCCTCTTAATTGCAGTGCTGCCCCACTCCCCCTCTGCCAGGCCACGTCCCCCAACGAGCCCCAGCTTGAGTTTCATGCCACTAAAGGAACTGCTCCTGGCACTGAGTAACATTATATGCACAGGTGGAGCGTAGGATAGACTGTACAGGCATAGATCGGCTGGGTGAGTGGGGTGATAGACTGTACATGCACAGGTAATTGGGAGAGAGAGTACACCTAGATAAGCAAATGGGGAAGTGAGAGGGACTGAATGTACGGTGGGGAGATGCGGCTCGTAGACTATCCACCTACAGGGTTGTGGGTTAGGGACTAAGCATGTACTGGGAGGCATAGAACCATTACATTAGGCAAGGATTGGGAAATAGCTATCACACAGGGAATGGTGAGTGATTAAGCATGCATAGGAATTTAGGGGTGTATGGAGAGAGGCTGTGCATTTACAAGGAGGAGGGATAGTGGACGAGACGCTATACATATACAGGTAGAAATGTGAGTTAGTTAGACACTACACATGCATGTGCAGGAGGGTGCATGATCGAGACCATACATCAACCGGTAGGTGTGTGAAGAAGGAAAGACTTTCGATGGAAACACAGGTGAGTGGCGGCTGATGCACTGCACCTGCACAGGTGGAGGGCGAGTGGGGAGAGAGACGACATGCACAGGTAGATGCAAGTCCTGGGGAGAAGCGGCATACAAGTAGGTGAAGGAGAGAATTGAGAGGTTGGAAGGGATGGCACATGCATGCTTGCAGTGGAGTTGGGAGGTTGTGAGGGTCTACATACACAGCCAGTTGGTGAAGTGGCTCATGCATGCAGGCGAACAGTTAATACACATGCAAAGGATAACTATACCATGAGGCGGGGGTATCAGGTAATATTATCCCCGCCAATAATATCGCCATATATATGGCCGCGGGGTAAGGCCATAGGCGATATTATTGCTGTGGATAATTTATGGGCTAAATGGTATGGGTGGTTGCTGGGGTGTCCCCGCTCCCTTTTAAAAAATATGGGTGTTGCGGGGGTGTCCGCCGCAGGTTCCATAGCTTAACATTGCTGCAGAAATATGGGGATTTTTTTGTGTGGCGATATTTTTGGGGGGATATTAACACAGGGAAACGAGGCAGGGACGCATTGGTGAAAAAGATCAGCAGATAAGATGTGTGTATTTCTGTTTCTGCATTTGTTTTGAGCGTACAAGGTGTTTTGCCTAGAAACACTTACAAAAGAAATAAACAACTGATGGGGTAATCCTGAATCAGGTGCCCTACGCTAGTGGGAGTCAATGACCAGGAACGGCTGAGATTGGCGGTGTAGTGTTTACCAGAAGTTTGTTTTCCTCTGTTTGAGGCAGCACTGCTTAGTGCTGTGATGTTGGCGATGTACTTCCGGTGTTAGAGGGTGTTGGTATATGAAGGGTAAGAATTAGAGGCGTTTTGGGGTCATTCACTGGAGAGGAGATCACTATGACTGTGGATTGCCAGGCCAAAGACAGATCAGAGGAGACAAGGGCACATTGTGGCGTTGAGAGGGACAAGGATGCTGCTGTTTTCCCAGTCGGGGAGAGGAGGGGCTAACTAAATATAATGTAGTAATGCATACCATACACATGTAGTGCATACATTTGTAGCTGCTGGGGCTTTCCTGCACCTGAATCTTGCTGCTGTGGCATTACTCCATATTTGGATTTTGCTGCTGTGAGGTTCTCACCACGTTTGAATCTTGCCGTTGTGGGGTTTTGTCACATCTGAACTTTGTGGCTATGAGGCGTCTCTATATTTGAATAGTTTTACAAAGGTAGCGGGCGCCCCTCTCTCGCAAGAACAGACATGATAACCTGTTCAGTGGTTATTAACCACTTGAGAGTTCGCAGCCACTGCTTTTACTCACTGTGCCTTTCACAGATGGGAAATATCCATTTGCATATCAGTCTTTGTCCTGCCCAGGGGCAGTCCAGCACCGAAATACAATGGCAATTCCAATCTGAACGAGAGTACCACCAGCAACCCCATACACGTGTTTCACCCTTGTTGGGATCATCAGTGAGGTGAGGCTGATGCCTCTCTAAGCACAGTGAGAGGGAGAACACGTCTGGTGCCCCCAGGAGACCTAGGTTACCAATCCCAGGTTCCTTAAAAATAGTTTTACAAAGGTAGCGGGCGCCCCTCTCTCGCAAGAACAGACATGATAACCTGTTCAGTGGTTATTAACCACTTGAGAGTTCGCAGCCACTGCTTTTACTCACTGTGCCTTTCACAGATGGAAATAACCATTTGCATATCAGTCTTTGTCCTGCCCAGGGCAGTCCAGCACCGAAATACAATGCAATTCCAATCTGAACGAGAGTACCACCAGCAACCCCATACACGTGTTTCACCCTTGTTGGGGATCATCAGTGAGGTGAGGCTGATGCCTCTCTAAGCACAGTGAGAAGGAGACCACGTCTGGTTGCCCCCAGGAGACCTAGGGTTACCAATCCAGGTTCCTTAAAAAATAGTTTACAAAAGGTAGCGGGCGCCCCTCTCTCGCAAGAACAGACATGATAACCTGTTCAGTGGTTATTAACCACTTGAGAGTTCGCAGCCACTGCTTTTACTCACTGTGCCTTTCACAGATGGGAAATATCCATTTGCATATCAGTCTTTGTCCTGCCCAGGGGCAGTCCAGCACCGAAATACAATGGCAATTCCAATCTGAACGAGAGTACCACCAGCAACCCCATACACGTGTTTCACCCTTGTTGGGGATCATCAGTGAGGTGAAGCTGATGCCTCTCTAAGCACAGTGAGAGGGAGACCACGTCTGGTTGCCCCCATGAGACCTAGGGTTACCAATCCCAGGTTCCTTAAAAAATAGTTTTACAAAGGTAGCGGGCGCCCCTCTCTCGCAAGAACAGACATGATAACCTGTTCAGTGGTTATTAACCACTTGAGAGTTCGCAGCCACTGCTTTTACTCACTGTGCCTTTCACAGATGGGAAATATCCATTTGCATATCAGTCTTTGTCCTGCCCACATGGGCAGTCCAGCACCAAAATGGCGCCCACTACCGTTGTAAAACTATTTTTCAAGGAACCTGGGATTGGTAACCCTAGGTCTCCTGGGGGCAACCAGACGTGGTCTCCCTCTCACTGTGCTTAGAGAGGCATCAGCTTCACCTCACTGATGATCCCCAACAAGGGTGAAACACGTGTATGGGTTGCTGGTGGTACTCTCGTTCAGGTTGGAGTTGCCATTGCATTTCGGTGCTGGACTGCCCCTGGGCAGGACAAAGACTGATATGCAAATGGATATTTCCCATCTGTGAAAGGCACAGTGAGTAAAAGCAGTGGCTGCGAACTCTCAAGTGGTTAATAACCACTGAACAGGTTATCAAGTCTCTTTCGAGAGAGGGCGCCCGCTACCGTTGTAAAACTATTTTTCAAGGAACCTGGGATTGGTAACCCTAGTCTCCTGGGGGCAACCAGACGTGGTCTCCCTCTCACTGTGCTTAGAGAGGCATCAGCTTCACCTCACTGATGATCCCCAACAAGGGTGAAACACGTGTATGGGGTTGCTGGTGGTACTCTCGTTCAGGTTGGAGTTGCCATTGCATTTCGTGCTGGACTGCCCCTGGGCAGGACAAAGACTGATATGCACATGGATATTCCCATCTGTGAAAGGCACAGTGAGTAAAAGCAGTGGCTGCGAACTCTCAAGTGGTTAATAACCACTGAACAGGTTATCAAGTCTGTTCTTTCGAGAGAGGGGCGCCCGCTACCGTTGTAAACTATTTTTCAAGGAACCTGGATTGGTAACCCTAGGTCTCCTGGGGCAAACCAGACGTGGTCTCCCTCTCACTGTGCTTAGAGAGGCATCAGCTTCACCTCACTGATGATCCCCAACAAGGGTGAAACACGTGTATGGGTTGCTGGTGGTACTCTCGTTCAGGTTGGAGTTGCCGTTGCATTTCGGTACTGGACTGCCCCTGGCAAGACAAAGACTGATATGCAAATGGATATTCCCATCTGTGAAAGGCACAGTGAGTAAAAGCAGTGGCTGCGAACTCTCAAGTGGTTAATAACCACTGAACAGGTTATCAAGTCTGTTCTTTCGAGAGAGGGGCGCCCGCTACCGTTGTAAAACTATTTTTCAAGGAACCTGGGATTGGTAACCCTAGGTCTCCTGGGGGCAACCAGACGTGGTCTCCCTCTCACTGTGCTTAGAGAGGCATCAGCTTCACCTCACTGATGATCCCCAACAAGGGTGAAACACGTGTATGGGATTGCTGGTGGTACTCTCGTTCAGGTTGGAGTTGCCATTGCATTTCGGTGCTGGACTGCCCCTGGGCAGGACAAAGACTGATATGCAAATGGATATTTCCCATCTGTGAAAGGCACAGTGAGTAAAAGCAGTGGCTGCGAACTCTCAAGTGGTTAATAACCACTGAACAGGTTATCAAGTCTGTTTTTTCGAGAGAGGGGCGCCCGCTACCATTGTAAAAATATCTCTATATTTGAAGTTTGCTACAGTGAGACTTGTACCATTTTGAGCTCAGCTGTTTTTGAATCTTGCCCGCTCTCAATCCAGCCACTGTGGGACTGCACCACATCTGAATTTTTCTGCTGTGATGTTTCACCACATCTGAACTTTGCTTCTGCTGGTTTTGCCACATTTGAGTTTTACTGTTGCCAGGTTTTACCAAATTTGGTATTTTGTTCCTGTGAGGTTTCACCACATTGAAATGTTGCTACTTTAATGTTTCACCAAATGCGAGTCTTACTATTGTGGGGTTTCCCCACATTTGAGTTTTCCAGCTGTGAGGTTCACCACATTTGAGTCTTAATACTGTGAGGTCTTACCACATTTGAATTCTGCTACTGTGGGGTTTCACCACCTGAAATCCTGAATTTTTCCCGTTGACTTTTGCCACTCTGAAGCATAACCACTTTTGAACCTCACTACCACAACGATTCACCAACTTGAAATTTTGCTACTGTGAAGTTTCACCATTTGAATTGTGCCATTGTCAGATTTTCACCACTCCTTGAATTTGACTACAGTGTAGTTTCCTCCACCTTTGATATTTTGCTATGCTGATGTTTCACCATTTTCAAACTCTCTGTTCTGTATCTTTCCACTTTGAACTTTGCTACTCTGAAGTCACTGCACTTGGGAATGTTGCTACTGTGAGGTTTCCACAACCTTGACTTGCTACTGTGAGGTTTCCACTACCTCATGTTACTACCGTAAGACTATGTCACTTCGAACTGTAAATAATAAATAAAATGACTGTGCTGCCTTTAAGTCTAATGCTTGAATCTAGAGATATTTGAATTACCCATTCACAAACCATGCTAGCTTTGTTTACACTACTCCTTAATTTCAGCCATGCTAATAATGGCACTGCCTTGTTCCAACTGCCCTAAAATGTTCTTTTTGGAATGCCCACCAGACAGTCATTCTAAAACTATATTGATTCAATTCTGCTGCTCCTAAACCTAACCACTTCAAAACACCATCTACTTGATTCCTAGTGAGCTTGAATCTCTTAATTCTAAACTCCTTGCTACAGGAGCCTCGCTACTTACAGCCACTCTAAGCTACTTCGATATTAGCTGCATCAAACTGTACTAATTGGTAGTGGCCTGTCCCCGACATTTTGTTCATTTCGAACGCTTGCTACCTCTAATGCCTACCCTCTGAAAACCCAACTCTACTTTCCCGCTCTGAATTACAATGATCTGAACTCTAACCAAAACGTAACCACCTGGAATCTTCCAATATATAAATCCTTACCATTTCCTGAACCCTGATACCTGCTACTCCTACCTCGAACCTAAGTCCTCTTGGATGCTAACTCACAGAATTTCCCCCGTGCTGGATACCACTGCTTTATGTACTCTAGCGCGAACATCAATCACTCTAACCCGGATACCTCCTTGACCCTAATCACTCTCTCTGAACTCGGCCACTTGGAGCTCTAACTGTAAGATCAAAAAGGAATATCGAGGCTTAGAACCACCAAAAAATGAATCCGCCAGCACAAAGTCAAAATGTTATGAATATAACTTTTTTCTGTACATATTCAAATATCGAAGCAGATAGCTATCTGGCTCCCACCACCTCAAAGTGTATACCAGAAAACACTGTGAGGGGAGTGTGTACTGGTCATCACAAAACATGCAGTATTTATACACAGTCCTGGTCATAGCCCAGCCCATCTCCAAACTAAGAGGTTAAAAATTTGGGTTTGTGCCCAGTTCACATAACAAATATACAATATTGGTTTGTACTTTTGACATGTTGTCCCATCCTTGAAGATTCAATGGTGTTGTTGGTTCTCCAGCTTAGGTTGATCCTAGTTTCAAGAAATAAATTCAATAGCTTATTGCAAAGGCACATAGTTTTAGTTTGTCTACCATTCAGTTCTGAGGTTTGTATATGGCTGATGCTATTGATCAAGACAACACTTTGAATTGAGGTTCACGGTAGCTCCAAGGTTCCTAAAAGACACTGGCAAACTTTGTTGTCTCAGCTGTGTAGATCTTTCTTGTTTCTTGAGCTTTGGGATACGTCCTGTTCTAAGAAATGCACAAAGGATTTCTTCCAAAGCTCTCTGCATTAGTTACTTTGCATTGTATGTTACTGTTTGAGAGAGGATGAGTTTTTGTATGCATAGACAGCACTTTGAATGAGAGTTCATTCTGACTACAAGGTCTCTTTGCACAGAACAAATAGTCTGCTCTTGGCAGCTCTAGTGTTGACATAGGCTAAAAGGTCAGTCTGCTTTGGAAGCTGAAAACATGGTTAATCATTTCTGAAGAGAGAGCAGAAGTTAGAATCAAGATGGAAGATATTTTCCAAAATGGCGTTTGAAGTCAATTCTAATTAACCGCAGGTTTTAATACAAATGCGAAATGGCTTAGGACAATTTTCATAATCAGATGATATTTATACGAATATGGTTTAACAAACCCTCATTTTGACCTAAGCCAAGGGCATAATTCAAACATTCTGACCATACGATGACCATGTGTCATAATCAGAACACTCTGAGTTATTGGATTCAAAAATATCAGTTGCCATTAACTCTTTAATATTTATTTCCTGCATTACTAAGGCATTGGTTGCTTTTTCAGGCATTTGTATCCTAGGTCCTAGTGTACCTACTGCTTGTGTACAACATCCTCCTTTCATGGAAAATATGACAGGGAGGCATTGTACACAACAACAACAGGAAAGGAGAATACCAAGAATCACCATTGAGACTGCAAAGATCTTCCAACCCCATGATTGTAATAAGTCCCAGAACCAAGTACTAAGATTCCAGTTTCTCTCTGGAACATGTACTTCAGTACTCAAGGTATGTCGATTTTGAATTGCCTTCAATATGGTAGGGGAGGAGTCATGTACGAAAACACAACAGGCAGATCCCATCAATTTACATACTCCACCACGCTCAGCCAGGATGACATCTAACACCATCCGGTTCTGTAGAGCCACTAATCTAATTGCTTTTTGTTCGAACGTCATATTGTATAGTATATCGGTGGTCCAGTTATGGTTTTCTCCAATACTCTTGCCAGTCTCCTAATATCCCCAGATTTCATGATCTGTCCCAAAAATGGCACAAAGGATTTTGCTACATCACCCATGACCTGTGAAGGAGTATCACCACTCTCGTCCCGCCTTGGACGAGCTCTAGAGACCTCAGCGGTGCTAGCTACAAATACCCCTGGTAGCAAGATTCCCCAATAACAAGTATCCTGCCAATCTCTAGGTCACCAAGGATAAGCTTCATGGACACAGACAAAATAAACAGGATCCCCTACATACACATGTCTGTCCTCACTCGTTAGATTTGCAATGTTGGTGCAACCCTCAAAATTACCCATTGGCTGAGAACCATCCCTTTGTATACAGAAGGAAACAGATTTGGGGCTATGATTGATAGTGTAAGAAGGGGGCATGGCCTCCTGGTTGCCTACATGAGCCATCTTGAAAGAAATTAACGATTGGAAAGGTCTAGAAAGTCTATTGGAAGGCTAATAGAAGCAACATTAAGTTTGCTCCTATTTCCAAAAAGGGAACATCCCAAAGGCGTCAGGACTCGTCTTTCAAATTCATTCAAGTTAGTCCCATCGAAGTTCCCAGAGATGCTATCATTCCAACGGCCAAAGAGTAGTACCCTTATAGAGGCATAGCATGCAGTAGTCAAAGGAAGAGGATGAATATACCAGCCCAACCCTTTTTCCCCATGCAGTGGCAAATGCAAACATATTGTTACGCTCACCTGGCTCCCACAGAGGCGTCGATCTGAACTGTACAGCTGCGGTCTCCACCAAAGTGACGTGTAGGGCCGAGATGACGGACTGGACTGGCCCACCTAGCTTTGTTTGCTTGGCCCGTAGGAATATTCTTCTGCGAATGGAGAAAGTGAATTAACCACTCGTGGAGTTGAGCGTAAATCCTCCCACCCCCGCTGTTCTCCACACAGATCACCTTTGATGTCCCCTCCTATAGTCTCACCTGATTGTTTGAAAAGATGAGCTCTCCATCCTGCATAGAGTGCAGGGGCGCGTTGATAACTAGTTGATTCACTGGCTCGAAGGAATTGGTGAGTTCCAGAACAATATTGACTCAGAAAAGTATGTAGTTTGTAAGAGTTCACATGTCTGACTTTCACTCTTGTCCGATTCCTTGCAGTTTGCAGCTTGACCCCAGCGAAGAGTTCCTTGTGGTAGCTGACAAAGTTCAGGTAAGGATTTGGCTTATACTACACAGTTCAATAAAATAAGGCCAGAATGTAACCTGTGGCTTGCACCCTTATTCAGGTGTGGAGAGAAAATATGAAGTTCGGGGAATAATGCCTCCGGCGGTAAAATTAGGTAAGTCTATTGTGGTGAGAAGAGTTCCCCTTGTTTGTCCCTTTGTCTCACCTTGTTGTCCTTTTGTTCCCCTTAGGGGCCGGGGTATGGCGAGGATGCAATGGAGACTGTGCCAACCCGTGAAGAGGAATAGTACCCCCGGCGGTAATCAGGTAAGTCAATGGGGGTAGTTACTATTGCCTCTGTTTATTCCCTTGGCTCACCTTTGCTGTTCTTGTGTTCCCCTTAGGTGCCAGAGTGCGGCGGGAACGTGCAGAAGGATGCAGTGGATCGTGAGGATGCTGCGAAGGCCGGTGAGTTCAGCGCGGCATTGCAGCAGGCGAGGCGGCGCGCATAAAATGCTTCTTTCCTCCAGCTCGAAGGCGCGGTGGATCCTGAATTCAGGTAAGGATTGAAGGTTTTGCTCTTATTCTAACCTCTTCTCTTTCTGTTCCTCCTTTTTTCTAGGAGCTGCAGGCTCCAGGCAGGCGTGGCAGAAGACTGAATGCAGGCTTGCAGACACGGTGAGCATTACGCTGCTGGATGCAGAATATCACGAAGCGTGTGTTGCTCTTCGGGCGTGGTTTAAATAGCCTCCAAAGTAGTCCCAGGTAAGCATTCCTCCCCAGCCCGCCCGAGTAAAAAATAGTCCCTAGGTAAAATAGTCCCTTCCAAGCCTCATTTGGCTTGGAGCTCTGCAGCATGGTCTGCATCAGGTAAGTTCTACTCTATGAGCCTGGCGCCTATGGCGCCAGGACTGACTCTCCATATGAGCCTGGCGCCATAGGTGCCAGGTCCGCACCCAAACAGCCCCTAGCAGGGCCTTTTGGGCTTGCTCAAAATAACTTGATGCCTGCTTCCGGGGTTGCTGGACCTGGTCTGGTTCCCCGTAGGCATCATGAAACATATCCAGCAATTTATTCTATTGAGAATTGCATTAGTAGCATTCACGATAAGTAAAAGAGTGTTATTGTGTTAACTCTGACTGTGTTGGGAATCCCTAGGAGGTAGAGTGTGCAGATGCATGAAAGGTGAAGACATAGTGGGAACACTTTCAGTAGGTAACAAAGTCTCAAGTGGACGCCCCCCCTTCAATGTACCAAAACCCAAGCGCAATAACAACTGTTAGACCAGTTAACATTATCACAAGAAAACAGTAAGTCCTCAAAGGCCATGACTTTTGATGGTCAATGTCTTTGTTAGCCACACGACCGATGGGTTGCTCCGTACGAGTAGAGTTAGTGATGGGCATTGTTCTTCAAAGTTCGTTTCGAAAAGTTTCTGCGACAGACTCCTTAGGTTTTGTTTGTTGGTGATCTCTTGACCACTTGGTTTTTCTTGATAGAAGATAGCTTTGCCGGTCCAGGCCACTTACTTATGTTTCAGTGACAGAGTGGCAAGGGACTAGCTCAACAGTCGTTTCCTGTGGGCACAGCCTTGCTGTGCTATAAGTCTAATGCCGTGGACGCAGATCGTACCTCAAGGGTCCGGATATGGCGTAATCTGCGAACAAAGTGTTGTTGCTTCCTGATGGGAGTGGGGAAACAGAGGCAAGATTGTTCAAGGGTGCAGAAAGATCCGAGGAAGAATTTGGAGAAAAAGCAGCAGTCTCCCCAGGCCCCACAGGCTCAGGAAGAATCTCCGAAACACCCTTGCTGTTTTCAAGACCAACTTGTCGCGCGGAACAGAACAAATAATCTCCTTCTCTTCTTCTTCGTCGAGTGGCAAAGAAAAAGGTATCCTCTTGAGTGTGTCGCGTGGATCCAGCGTCGCTTTCCTGCTACTAGTACAGCGGTCTTTGTGGCCAACAGGACCTGGAACGGTCCTCTCCAGTGCAGTGCGATACAGGATGCTCTTTCAAATGACTTAGTGAGCACCCAGTCACCGGGTCGAAGTCAATGACCTGGCCCCTCGTATTTTACTGGGAGGGCTTCTCGCACCTGTTGATAAATCAAATACAAGTTGAGAGTGAACTAGTGACAGTACTCAGAAAGAAGTACATTCTCAATATATTTTAGCAACTTGGGCTCTGGTATCCTAAAAAGGCATAGAAGGGAGGCCTAAACCACCCCTGGTGCCGGTGTTCCTCGGCCACTATTGTGCTGGAGGCATACTGTGCAACTTCGAACAAGATGCTCAGCAGTCTTTGGAATATTTAGATTAACCCAAACAGGTTCTAACAATTTACCCAAAACTATTTTTGCCACATATCTGAGTTGGACCATGAGCTATTGTCACCATAGCGGTAACATAAGCATTGGGCAGCATTCACCTATATTGTTCAGTGCTACCCAACAGCCCTCATCATAAAACTTGCTGGACCCTCAGCCCACTGTTTAATTTCTTCTTGAGTGGCATCAGCCTGAATATTTGTTATCAAATCAATTCTTTTATCTAATATACAGGTGTTTGTGGCTTCTGTAGTGACATACATTTCTGAGTATAAATCAGTGGCAGTCTGTTTGTCTATCCTGTCAGCAAAAGCGCTTCCTCTCCCTACATCGTCTGTTACTTTCTGATGTGCGGCGCACTTCATGATTGCTAGTTGAGTAGGAAGCGCAAGTGCTGAGAGTAACCGAACTATCAAGGTACTATGTTGTGTTTTAGTTCCGTGTGAGGTCAAGAAACCTCTCTCTGCCCATAGTCTACTGAAGTTGTGAACTACCCCAAAGGCATACTGGCTGTCTGTGAATATATTTACTCTAAGCCCTTCGGAAAGTTCACAAGCTCGAGTCAATGCGATAATCTCTGTGGCCTGCGCAGAGTTATGCAAGATTCTCTTGGTTTCCACAATCGTGCTTAGTGTAGTGATGGCATAAGCAGCAGTAGATGTACCATCCGGAAGTTTGAAGCAGGAGCCATCGCAAAATAGCTCCCCTTATGGATGTTTCAATGGTGTGTCATTTAAGTCAAAATTGCCTTGGGTTTCTTGCTCTGTGGTATGGAGGCAGTCATGTGACATTTCATCACTGCAAGAAGTTTCTTGCAGAAGAGGCACTAGTTCAGCCGGATTTAATGCGCAACATCTTGTAAATTTGATATACGGTGCAAATAGAATCAGCTCGTATATTGTTAATCGTGCTGATGTAAGGTGTTGCGTTTGCATTCTGTTTAATAGAGCATCTACAGAGTGGGGCACCATCACGGTTAAAGTGTGACCTAAAACCATACCCTCACTTTGTTTTAAAGATGCAGCAGCAGCAGCGACAGCTCTCAAACATCTCGGCAAAGCGCATGCAACAGGATCAAGTGTGGAGGAAAAATAAACGCACAGTCTATTCTTCCCCCCATGTTCCTGCGTTAACACAGCCATAGCACATTCATCACATTCATGCACATACAATTCGAAGGCCTTCTCATAATTTGGTGTGCCCAAAACTGGTGCTGAACACAGTGCAGTCTTAAGCAGATCAAAAGCTTTCTGGTGTTCCAAGTTCCATGGTAGTGGCAAAGAAATGCCCTTCTTTGTCAATGCCAACATTGGTTTTATCACTAGTGAAACGTTTGCGATTCACTGTCTACAGTAAGAAGCCATCCCTATCAAGGCTCTAACCTCTTTCTGTGTATTTGGGACAGACATGCTAGATATGCTTTTTATCCGTTCAGGTGTCAATCTTCTTCCGTCCTTTGACAGGAGATAGCCGAAATAGGCGACCTCCTGTCAACAATATTGAAACTTTTTCAATGAAGCTTTATGGTCATGCTCTGCTAGATGGATAAGCAGCAACACAGTGCCCTCCTTGCAAGCAACTTCTGAGTCTGTAGCTAAAAGAAGGTCATCAACATACTGCAATAATGTACAGGTGGGAGGCAACTCAAGTGTATCGAGCTGCTCTTTCAAAGCCCCACTGTAAATGCTTGTGCTCTCCATCTACCCTTGTGGCACACGAGTAAATGTAAACGAGCGTCCCCCTGACGTCAACACAAACAAATATCTACTATCCACATGCACGGGAATACTAAAGAAGGCATTCTTAAGATCTACCACTCTGAAATGAGTAGCAGAAGCTGGAATCATTGTTAATATTGTGGTCACATCAGGCACAATTGGAAATTGTGGAGCAACAATCTTATTGATAGCATGCAAATCAATAATAAAACGGAAAGGACTTGCATTATGCCCTTTCTGGTACACCGGTAAAATCGGGCTATTGCACAAACTTCCTGCAATTTCCTCAATCACTTCACGATTAACAAAATCAGAAACTATGCTTTTTAGAGCTTGCTCACCATCAACTGAAATCTTATATTGTGGAATATGTGGCAACTTAACTCCCGGTTTCAAAACAATTTTAACAGGTTCAATTTGCAAAATGCCAACATCATTGTAATCAACTGCCCATAAACATGCCGAGTCAAAAACTGTTAGGCAGAAGATTTCTGGAGTGAAATCGTCAAACGTACTCCGTCCAAAGAACAATGAATTACTGAATTTAATTCCTTCAACAGATTCAACCCCAACAAATTCTCACCACAATTCATGATTAGAAGAAATGGACAATGCTCCATGAATGGCCCTAGTAAAATCGATACCGGCTGAGAAACTGGACTGACCACTGGTGTGCCAGAAAAGCCTACAGAACCGTTATTCTGCCCTGACAATGGAATATCTGGAACCCATGAATGATCAATGGAACACTTCTCTGCTCCTGTATCTATCAAAAATAGATGCTTCCTATACCCCACTTTCATCTCAACGTTGGGCCCTTTCTGATCGACGGGAATAGGTACAGGTTCCAGACCCAGCTTCGGGCTGTCCTAACGAAACAATATATCATCAAAGACAAGATCCTCAGAAAGATAGGCAGTTGAAGGATTATCAAAAATATTTCTACTATCTATACTAGGTTGCTGGCTATGTTGCGAGAAAGACTGTGGATTTGGAGCGAACTGGCTTCTACCAGGACCCCCTAACCCAGGGCGGCCTCTGGATCATCTACCCATGACACCATATGTGTTATCCGATCTCTGCTGAAGGATCGGGCATTGTGCTCGCCAATGACCCTCTTGTCTGCAATAAGCACATTGGTTCATGTGTACAGGACCCAACTGCGCATTACATTATGGAGCAAACTGGCCTCTAAACTGTGTACTCCCTCCTCCGTTCCCTCTGACTATCTATTGCAACAATGCTTTGGTTTTCAAGTCTCCCTTATTCTTTTCTATTCTCTCTTTTTCAGTATTGACTCTATCTTCATAATAATGAGCCAATACTTCGAACTGCAATTTAGCTTGCCAGGCGCTTTCAGAAGTCATAATTTGTGATTGGATATCAGGCCACAATCCATGCACAAATTTCTCTGCAAAAAACGTTTTTCCTGACTCAGTACTTAAATCCTGGCCGCTAAAATCTGAAAACACTTGTTTGAATCGATTAAAAAATTCAGTAGCACCTTCAGATTTCCCTTAGTAAAAATAATAAGTATATATCAATAATAATCAATATATAATATTATAAACAGTATAAACAGTGAGTTTGTCCCAAACTATCCTTCTCTCTGGAACTAGTCTTTCATTTAATTACTATTCTGTCTGGCAGTGTCAGTATCACCTGTGGTGGTCTCTCACCAGCTTTCTTTTCTCCGTCTCACCGTACTAAGTTAACCCATGTGTCACCCAGCCCTGCCTGATGATCTACAGTTCTAATCTGTTTCCATAAATCAGCAGGTAGGATCACAGTGAACAACAAGTCTATATCACCCAGAGTGAAAACTGATGAATGCAAGACAGACTCTATTTCTTTATAAAAATCCTGTAGGATTTTTCCTGATATCTGGAATCGACTGTCTAATGCAGGGGTGCACAACTGATTTTAACAGAGGGCCGAAAGTATCTTACATGAGGGCTATAGTGGCCCGAAAACTAAAAGTGGGCGGGCGGTAGGCGGGGCATGTCAGGAGGCTTTTTCAACCCCCAATTTGTATTAAACACATGGGAAAAGAATATGTTTTTAAGGGGTAACGATTTTTATTGCATTTCATACTTACATTTTGTACTACACATTTTCCATTGTTATCATTTATTTCAATGTAGTTATTGTATATCATCTGTTTAATTAAATTATATATATTTTTGACCCTTGATTGAACATTCTGTTATTTTGGACTGCTATAGTTTGCTGTTTGGGTTGCCGAAGAGGAGTATGGCCTTCGTTGAGTCAGGTTTCCTCAAAAAGCAAAGGATGTACATCTCCTAACTGTGCCTATTTTAGCTTTATTATTGGGTTCACTCTTGGAGTGCAACACTATGCCCCATGGCTCCCACCCCCAACCAAACACTATGCCCCATGGCTCCCTCAACCCCCAACCAAACACTATGCCCCATGGCCCCATCAACCCCAACCAAATGCTATGCCCCATGGCCCCCTCACCCCCAACCAAACGCTATGGCCCCTGTCCCTCACCCCCCAAGCAAACACTATGCCCCCTGTCCCTCACCCCCCAAGCAAACACTATGCCCCCTGTCCCTCACCCCCAACCAAACACTATGCCCCATGGCCCCCTCACCCCCAACCAAACACTATGCCCTATAGCCCCTCACCCCCAACCAAACACTATGCCCCATGGCTCCCTCACCCCAAGCAAACACTATGCCCCCTGGCCCTCACCCCCTACCAAACACTATGCCCCATGGCCCCTCACCCCAACCAAACACTATGCCCCATGGCCCCTCACCCCAAGCAAACACTATGCCCCATGGCTCCCTCACCCCAAGCAAACACTATGCCCCTGTCCCTCATCCCCCAAGCAAACACTATGCCCCCTGTCCCTCACCCCCAACCAAACACTATGCCCCATGGCCCCCTCACCCCCAACCAAACACTATGCCCCAAACACACTCAAGCATGCACCCATACAGACCCGAACCCTCCACCCCCCAACTCAGAACACACACTCTCAAAAATGCACCCATACAGACCCGAACCCCCCACCCCCAAATCAGCACACTATCAAACAGCACCCATACAGACCCGAACCCCACCCCCAAATCAGCACACTCTCAAACATGCACCCATTCAGACCCGAACCCCCCACCCCCCAACTCAGCACACACCACTCTCAAACATGCACCCATACAGACCCGAACCCCCACCCCCAAATCAGCACACTCTCAAAAAGCACCCATACAGACCCGAATCCCCCACCCCCCAAATCAGCACACTATCAAAACATGCACCCATACAGACCGAACCCCCACCCTCCAACTCAGCACACACTCTCAAGCATACACCATGAACCCATACAGACCCGAACCCCCACCCCCAACTCATCACACACACTCTCAAGCATGCACCCATACAGACCCAAACCCCCCAACTCAGCACACAAACTCTGAAGCATGCACCCATACATGCATCTCAACATACACAACACGAACATTCAAAAACAAACATTCATGCACATCCGACACCCCTCCCCACCCCATCTCAACATAAACAACACAAACACTCAAAAACACACATTCATACACATCTGACACGCCCCCCACGCCCCATCTCAACATACACAACACAGACACTCAAAAACAAACATTCATACACATCCGACACGCCCCCACCCCTCCATCTCAACATACACAACACAAACACTCAAAAACACACATTCATACACATCTGACACACCCCCCACACCCCCATCTCAACATACACAACACAAACACTCAAAAACAAACATTCATACACATCCGACACACCCCCAATCCCCCATCTCAACATACACAACACAAACACTCAAAAACAAACATTCCTACACATCCGACACGCCCCCACGCCCCCCATCTCAACATACACAACACAAACACTCAAAAACACATATTCATACACATCCGACACGCCCCCCACCCCATCTCAACATACACAACACAAACATACAGCAGAACAGACCCGACACACAAACACAAACACACAGACCACTTACCGGAGACGTGCTGGAAGGCAGGTAAGCTGGAACGCTGGCGAGGTGAGTGGTACTACGGCTGGCGTGGCCAGCAAGGCTGAAATGCCTTCCAGCATCAAGCCTTACTGGCCACGCCAACCGTAGTGCTGGCCCTCCATTGGCGCAGCACACACGCACTACGTGGCTCGTAGGAGTGACGTGGTGCGTGTGTGCTGAGCCAATAAGGGCCAGTGTTTTGTCCGGCCCGGAAGATAACAAAGACTTTCCTAATGGAGGGCGGCCGATGCTGCTTGCGGGTGGCCCTCCGTTAGGAAAGTCTTTGTGCCTCGCGGCCCGCACAAAACAGCATGGCGGGCCGCAACTGGCCCGCGGGCCGTATGTTGTGCACCCATGGTCTAATGGTGTTCACTTCCTGTCTGGAAAATGGAACATGAACAAATTGCGAAGCATAGTGAGCTTCAATAGTAGTAGCTGGTGTGCCTGCTGCAGCATCAGTTGGAATTTCCACTTTAGGAACAAATGTAAGAGGAACCTCTCTCATTGGCATTTGAGAAGTAGGCAACTCTGAACTTTTGTTCAGCAATAAGGCTAAATCGAGCAAAAAAGTAGTCAAAGCAGTGTCAGGTGAAAATGCTCTCTTATAAAGAATCATCAAATCTGCGGGGCAACACATCTTTTTATTCATACACTCATCCTACAGGTACTCTACCATTACCAGTAACACTTTCTTTTGCATTTCTGGAGTATACTGACTAAACGTATCATATACATCTATGGGAGATATCGAAACATCTGAAATCCATCTAAGCGCATCCCTTGTGCAAATTTGTATCTCTTCACTCATTGATTTACAAGAAGGAAGAAACCGTTTCAACACATACAGAGTGTCCATTGTATCACCATCTGTTTCATCATTCTTTAACCGATCTAACTCCCTCTTAAACTCAAAAACCCCCTCGACATGCTCATGTATTTTCTCCGCACTGTCCCTTGAGTAAGCTAAGACATTCAAATCCCTCAATCCTTGTGGGACATCCATGTCCGTCAAATCATTCCACATTTCAGCCAAGTGCATTTCCATCCCCTCTATAAAAAATATTCTGTTCAGGAATACTTTCTTGGTCAGAAATTGTAGCTAAGACAGCTGATATTTCACCTTCTTCTATACATCTCTTAGCCCACACATACAATTCCCTCTTTTTAGCTTTAGAAACTGTACTACGAGTCACTATCTTTGATTCGGCGCTCGCCCCTTCAATTGTTTCAAGTGGAGCAGAACCACTTAGGAAAGAGAGTTCAGACAAATCCTGTACAACAGGTGCTGGAGACACTACCGCTGGCGGTAAAGACGGAATTACGGGAACAGCAAGTATCGGTAAGGGTGGAGATGCAGAAGGAGAAACAACAATAGGAAGAGGAGCAACAGCTGGCGGCGGAGGAGCAACGGGAAGAACAGGGACTGCTACGGGTGGAGGTACAACAACGGGAAGAGGTAAGACAGCAGGAAGAGGTACATAAGGAAGTGGTGCAGTGGCACCAGGCCTACGTTCATTTAGAAGTTTATCAATTAGTTCATCTGAAGCATGAACATTTTTAGATGGATATATTTTCTGTACACCAAGTTGGAAAGCCCTATCCATGTTTCTAACAGACTCTGACTGTTTCTGTTGATCATACAATAATGCCTTTTCTGAATTTGACATATGATGACGTGCATGCTTCTCTTTACTCTTAAGTTGTTGCATAGCTTCTTTTTTCCAATTCTGAATAACATCAAATGCTGCAGGTCTAGCTTTTTTCTTTAACAATATGGACTCTAAGTACTCTATACGGGCAATCTCAAAACTACCATTGACTGGCCACTGAAATTCGGAAGCATGTCTAGTTTCTCTGTGCCAAATATCGTTGAATACTATATTAGCAATGCCGTACTTACAGTACATAGTACATGCCAGCGACCCCTCCTGTGGTGCCGGATGGCCATATTCCAAAGATTGTCTGTCTCTGGAGAATAATCCCCTAAAACAGGCAGACAATTTCCCAGGCATACCAAATCACTGGTGTTACCTGGCGTCATTTGAACCCGCGAGTGCAAAAATGCAACCAAATATCAGGATACTTAGGAATCGGGGCACGACTCACCTGATTACAAAGGATAAAGGAGGTCCAATCGGATTACAAAGAATCAACGTGGGAGGCGATTCCGGCAAAAATACCCACCTCGATATGGGGACCCTGGTCAAGATGTCCTCTCGGACCGCACGCTCACCGTTCAGGGATCAGATCATGCAGTACTGTCGAGGTGTCGCATTTCGTACAAAAAGGGGCCCCTTTTCACATGCTCCGATCCCAGTCCGGTAGCCGCATCCTTAATCAGCGAGGTGACATCAATCTTGAGGGTGCCAATTCGGACGCCATGTTGTAAAATCAAACTAGGAATATCGAGGCTTAGTACCACCAAAAATGTAATCCGCCAGTCACAAAGTCAAAAAGTTATCAATATAACTTTATTCTGTACAGATTCAAATATCAAAGCAGGTAGCTATCTGGCTTCCAACACCTCGTAGTATGTACCAGAAAACACTGTGAGGGGAGTGAGTACTGGTCATCACAAAACATGCTGTATTTAAACACAGTCCTGGTCATAGCCCATCCCATCTCCAAACTAACAGGTTACACATTTGGGTTTGTGCCCAGTTCACATAACAAATATACAATATTGGTTTGTACTTTTGACATGTTGTCCCATCCTTGAAGATTCAATGATGTTGTTGGTTCTCCAGCTTAGGTTGATCCTAGTTTCAAGAAATGAATTCAATAGCGTATTGCTAAGGCACATAGTTTTAGTTTGTCTACCATTCAGTTCTGAGGTTTGTATGTGGTTGATTCTATTGATCAAGACAACACTTTGAATTGAGGTTCACTGTAGCTCCAAGGCTCCTAAAAGACACTGGCAAATTTTGTTGCACTCAGCTGTGTATTTCTTTCCTTGTTTCTTGAGCTTTGGGATAAGTCCTGTTCCAAGAAATGCACAAAGGATTTCTTCCAAAGCTCTCTGCATTAGTTACTTTGCATTGTATGTCACTGTTTGGGGGAGGATGAGTTTTGTAGACATAGATAACACTTTGAATGAGAGTTCATTCTGACTACAAGGTCTCTTTACACAGAACAAATAGTCTGCTCTTGGCAGCTCAAAGGTCAGTCTGCTCTGGCAGCTGAAAATATGGTTAATCATTTCTGAACAGAGAGCAGAAGTTAGAATCAAGATGGAGGATATTTTCCAAAATCACGTTTGTAGTCAATTCTAATTAACCGCAGGTTTTAATACAAATGCGAAATGGCTTAGGACAATGTTCATAATCAGACGATATTTATGCAAATATGGTTTAATATAACCACCTGAATTTCTCTCTTCAAAACCCCCACCCACATGGAAATCCGGAGACCCCAATCCAAGAAACCGTACCAATGACAAGACATGCTCCACAGGCAGGCTTCTGCCCCTGAGAGCTCCCCAAAATATTCAATATTTCAGTACCTTGCCACCGATAATTGGCTATTTCAGTACTGCACCACCAAGAGTCCCAGAGAAGTTCCCTACTACAAAGATTATTGAACTTGAAATTATAGACAAAGAAGCTCCCCCTTGGAAACCTAATTTCGCTTGCCACAAACCACAAACCTAACTGCCTGAAGCCTATCACTAAGAACCCCTGGGACCTCTGGAGAGACAATAAAACCCCTTTGGAGGCTTTCGCCCCTAGGACAAATGCCAAATCCGTGACCACTGTGACAATGCAAGTCTCCTCAAACCTATAACCACAGCGAGACATCCGCCACTATTTTTAGCCCAACATCGATCTATCCAGTCAACAATCGTCTAACGCTATGGCTTACCTGCCATCATCAAAAACAACAGGAACTATCAACAAGAGAAAGCCCCCAACTCCGGAGCCTTCTACCAAAGCTTAATGCACAACCAGATCCGCAGAAGAACACCGACCTGCAACAGTCACAAAACTCTGCAACCACAAACATGTCCCGATACAAGGACAAGGAAACAAGAATGGAAAACAGAACAAAAAAGATGAATGAAACCTCACCCCCGACGAAGAACAGGAACTATCTAGCATAATTCACAACACGTCAACATATCCATCAACCGCCTCTAAATGAACTAAAGATATGGACAAAGATAAGAACAAAGACATCATGCATCTCAAGCTACCTCTCCCCCTAGAATACTATAATTGTATATATTTACAATTATTATATTATAGCGATTAGTTAGAAATGCACATATCCAATCCAGTACCGCTCTTCTGATTCTCATTCCCATCCCATTCAGTATCCTCTTCCACAAACCTATATACCAGGTCTCTATTCTTCACTTGACTAGCACCCACTGGAAAATGGATTATCACAGATGGTGAATTTGATCAAGATTTTGGAAGAACACACAGAAATGGGCCTATATAGATCCTGCCAGGGAGACTATCCCACATTTTCTATCTATTCTGAATATGAAAAAGTGAACAAAATCCTATTGAGGAGCGCTATTGTCTCCAAGACGGAACCTGATTAGCGACACCCAACACAACAATACAGAAGATTTCACCTAGAAACAGTATCTTGCCATCAGATAGACCCTATCAGGCGCGGGAAGAAAGTAACTTTAAGACAACGTCAAGGAACTATTAGTATGCACAGTGGACCCAACCTGTCAGAGGCTATGCTCTCTCGAGAACATTCTATTGCCTTGCTTGTTGAAACAGAAAGAAGACAACGGGGGTCATTCCGAGGTTGGAGGTAAGTAACAGTCCTTACCGGCATGGAGCAAATAGTGTGTCCGTGTAGTGACAAGCCTGCTATTAGAGGGCTATTATGACTTTGCGGGCACGAGCTTTGCACCATGCCGGTAAAGGCATCACCGCCATACCGTAAAAGGCCAGAAAAAGGGCCTTAGCAGCATCATGTATCGTGCAGATTGCACTACCGGCATGAACCAATGCGGCATTAGCGGCCACCGATATTAGCGGTGACCGCTATTAATGGTCACCATAAATAAACGGAACTGGAAGTAGCGTCATCGCACAGGAATGGGAAGGAGCATGGTGGCCATATTTAAAAACACAATTCATTGACATCCTCAGCAGCCAAGACCTGTATGATACTGCTGTTGGTGAAATATCATACTCTACCATACCACAATGCCTAAGGTTGTTAAGTAGGGTGCCTCCCGGCAGCCCAAGGAGCATTTCAATGAAGATGAGCTGGCCATGCTAGCTGAGACCCTGCAAGAACATGCTGACATTGTGTTTGGCCAAAGCATGAAGCGGGAGGCCATCATACGCAAAAAGGAGATCTGGGCACTTGTGGCGCAGAAAGTAAGCGCTGGTGGTAACACCCCCGGCACTATCAAAGACTGCAGGAAGCGGTGGGATGACTTGCGGCTGCGTGTCCGCAACATACTTTCTTCCAACAGGAGCCAGGCAATGGCAACTGGCGGAGGAGCAAGCTCCCCCATTAAGTTGGCCCAATGGGAGGACATCTGTGCTAGCCTGATCGGCATGGAGGGCATAGAAGGAGTCGGAGACATGGAGTGTGGTGCCACGACATTGCCGGATGGAGGTGAGTGTCCTAAGAAAATCCTGTAATGCAGAGTCTGATGATAGTCCATCAATATGACTGTCCAAAGAGGCAAGCCATGGCCCAACACACACACATTCCCAGCAAAGTTGTCGGAAGCAGCAAAGATACATGCAGTTGCTGCAGCAAGCCAATGCTGTACCTGACACATACCACACAAAGATGTAAATGCTATAAGTCGCACTGCATGCAGGCCCCAACAAATATGCATGTCACATACCATACGTCTTCCCCAACATGAGTGACCCCGACGTATGCCTGCATCACCCACCCATGTAGCAAACAACGTGATCATCCAAACGCAAATGTCTATTACCCTCGATTGTGTAGATGATCAATTGTACAAATGTATGCATGATGCCTATCAAACCATCACTCATGCCATCCCTCTCTTCAACCCCCACAGGTTCAGACCATGACAGCGATGAGCAGGACTCACCCCCACAGCAAACCACATCCCGGAAGAGGGCCCGGGATGAGGCCAAAAGGCCTTCCACCTCAAAGGGCCAACCCAAGACCCATTCTGCACCACCATTGAAACCACCTCAAGTTGCCAGGGCACCGGTGCTGCCAAAGGCCATTGAGGCGGAAGCGCCAACAGCTGTCTCACTGCCACGGGACACAGCTGAGGCTCCACACTCGGCATAGTCCAGTTCGGATGGGGAGGTGGCAGCCACAGTACCCAGGCTGAGGAGGAGGCACAGGAAGAGGTGTAGGTGCCCGTGGAGGACGATTCCTCCGAACTGCCCCAAACACCCAGTCCACTGCCATCCCCCCAAATCACATCTTTGGAGTTAGACCATGGCACCACCCCGGAACAGTCTGGGGGGGGGGTTTAATCAAGGGGCCATGAGTCCCATAGTGGAGCGCAGTGTTGACGAACATGAGACCTAAGCACCGTCCACCTCCACAGGTGCACCGGCAGGGCTGCAGCGTTATGAGGAGCTGACTGCCCTTGTGCGGCAGTTCATGGACGACAATGCCCAGACAAGGCAGGAGTGGCGGGAAAACATCGCCTCTCTAGGCAAGACAATGACTGACAACACCGCCTCCATGGGTAAGATATTTGCAGACAATACTAGCCGGCTGTGTGAGGAGGTATCCGCCCTGCGGCAGGTACTCAGACGCATCGCTGATGCCATGGAGGCAGAACATCCGGCACCCCAGTTTGAGCAGGTGGCCACACCATCGTCACCAAGCTCAACCCAGACCAGCCCACTCTGCAGGTCGTCGCACATCCTGCACTGGCCGGACATGCCTCCACCAGGTCCAGGGAGTGCACAAAAAATAGACTGGCCAGCCTGATGAAGGCATTAGACATTTGGGACATGTGTGGGGAGGAAGGGTGTTTGGGGAGTTGTGAGGGAGGGGGAGGGAGGTGAGGGTGTGTGGGGGAGTTGTGGGGTGAGGGGGAGGGGGTGAGGGTGTGTCAGGGAGTTGTGGGGGGAGGGTTGAGGGTGTATGGGGGAGTTTTGGGGGGAGGTGGAGGGGGTTGAGGGTGGTGGAGGGTTAGTGCACTATCGTTTTCATTGTTAATTTTAATGCACCCGTTGTGTCAAAAGCAAGACCTGAGTGGACATTCATCATTGCGCAAGTGTCCTTTATTCATATACAGTGCACAGTGTGCATGTACCCCCACACCCAGTGTCCTGTGTCCAACTATCATGTCACCCTCTGCAGCCATGTGTGCCAGTAATATTGTGCAATCACTGACTGACCCACAGCACGTCCCTGTGCATCGGCACCGCAATGATGTGCAGCCACTTCTTCTTCATCCCCTTCATCATCACCAGGTGGTTGCAGTTTAATGTCAGGGGGGAGGGGCATGTTCCGTCGGATACACATGTTGTGCAGCATGACACATGCCATGATGATCTTGGCCACCTTCTCATGCCTGTAGAGGAGTGCCCCACCTGACGGGCTAAGGCAGCAAAACCATGCACTCAACAGTCCAAAGGTCTGGTCAAGGACCACACGGGTACGGGTGTGGGATCGATAGTAGTCCTCCTCGTGCCTGTTCTGTGGGTTGTCGGGCAGGGGTGAGGTGCCACGTCATCAAGGGATAGTCACTGTCACCTGCATGGGAGGCAAAGAAAAGGTATATGTCACTCGATTCATGATGGACAGCTGTACTAGTCACACATGCCGGCAGATTATCGTTGGTCACCTGCACATGTCCCTGGTTGTATGCACACCATTTTTAGGCCCTCAGTGTGTCCTGTGCCATGGAATAATGGTGTGGTTTGCATCTTCAAGATGATACACGGTGTGCTCTGCCGTCTTGTAGCTGATGCATTGTTTACGCATACAGCTGTGTCCGTGTCCATTTAGTGATGTGTTGTGTTCTGTAGGATTTTCTGATTGGGAGCGTTGGCAGTAGGCTCTGCAATGTTAGGCATTCAGTGCTGATTTTTCCCATGGTGACATGCAGCTTTCCTGTGGTTGATCCAGGATATCGGGCACAGCAATGTGTGATAATCTTGCTGGCGTTGCATGCCATCTGCACCCTGATGGAGTGGTATTGCTTGCGGTTGTGGTACACCACCTCCATGGCATGCGGGATTACCAACTCCACGTGGGTGCAGTCAAGGGCACCTATACAATTTTCCATGCCTGCCAGTGCATGGAGGCCAACTTTTGTTTCAAGAATCTCCTGGGGAGTCAGTTGTAGGGATATGTATTCTGTTGTGTGCTTGAGGAGGGCAACCAGCACATGCTTCAGAATGCGAGAAAATAAGGGTGGTAATATGCCATGCATGTGCCCCACAATGTGCTGGTAGATGCCTGTGGAAAGGAAGTGGAGCACAGACACTGCCTTCAGTAGAGGGGGGATGGCCGGTGCGTATTTCAATGAGGCTGACGATGTTGTTGTGTATCATGTCCACGATGGTGTTGATGGTGTCCCGGTCCAGACGGAACAGGGTGTGGTTCTGCTCCGGGGTTGGGTTGAAAGGACTGGCTCTGATTTTTGGGTTTGGGTGCTGCCTGCGTGGTTATGCTGGCTGCACTGGTGGGGCATGCAGGGCCTGTCTCACCCTCCTTCTCCTGCTGCGTCTCCTCTGTGGTGCCTGCTGTTGCTGTTGTTGTTGTTGCTGGTGTTGCAATGCAAGCATGTCCTCCAGTTCAACTTTTGATACTACTATTAGAATTATCTTGGTGTGGAAAGGGGTGTGGGTGTGCTCCTTTTGTATAGGCCCAGACTCCATAGCCTCCACATGTGCTGATAGTGTGCACCTGTGGCAGTTGGGAACACTGCACATAGCATTTTATGGTTGGTTCGCGATGCCGGTATTTACGGCATGCCGGTATCCACTATTTGCGCCTTCATGATGCCGGTATTTGCTTGTCCGCCTGACTTGTGCTTTACTCCCTTTAGCGGCATGTCGCTATTGCCAGTTTGATGGGCCGCGTGCCCGCGCCTATGCCGCTATTAGAGGCACCGTTATTTACGGTGCCGCTAATAGCGGGTTGGCAGGTCGGAATAGCATAGAGCGGTAATCGATGCCGGTAATCCTTTACCGGCATTGTTTTACCCTTACCTCCAACCTCGGAATGACCCCCAATGTGACTAATTGCCTTGCCTCAGCCAACACTAAAACAGCTAAATGAACTGCAACAGATACAGAGCATGCAAACATGCAGAAAACAGGAGGGATTGCAAGAACCCAGCAAGAGAACATGATATATTCATAGCAAAGGGAATCATATGCAAGAGTAAGAATGTTATCTATGCACTAGAATGTCCTCCAAAAAATGCTGTAGTTCGGAAATTACCACATGGGATTTAAATCCCACATTTTACAGCACATTTGAACCATCCAGGATCTGGGATCCACCTCCCCCGCGGCCAAGAATGTCTCCAAAAACACAAGACTAACATCAGGATTTTCGGCTTATTTGCAAAAGACAAAGTAGGAAAACATTAGGGGTGGCAACAGCAAATGGGAAATGACGCCAGCAGGAGTGAAGAATTATTTTGGAACTTGGGCCAAACACCAACGAGATCACAGCACAGACAAGAATTGTCCACGTTCCAAGAAGACTAAATTGCACAAACACCTGTATGATTATCCCTGAATTCCAAATCCACCCTCTTCAGTCATCAGAACTTCTCTAAATGTAGGATTTTACACTTTCCCTTGCCCCACTGCCAAACACCCCGTGCGTTGAAGCGCATAACTTTTTAAATTTTTTTTTATTTTATTGGTTTTTACAAACCTTTAAAATATGTACAACATAAACACCCACATATTAGCATATGTCATATCACAAACTCCAACAAACAAACAAACAAACAGATTCCAATATGCCATCCATATCAATATCTCACACGTCTAACATCAACATATGTTATTTCAGTCAACATTACTGTTTTGGAAGGGAATTTCTTCTGTTGATGTCAAACGTGTTTCAATTATTTTCAACAGCCGTGTTAACGGGAATATTAGTTTCACATCAGTTCCTTGAAACATCAGCTTCCACCATTCCTCTGCACAAGGACCCAGATGAATTGTCCTCTCAGATCTTAATTTAGTACAAAATAGCACTAAATGTTTAAGTGATTCCTTTCTACAAAGGCACAGCCTACATTCAGGTGTCAAATGATCGTAATCTTCCCACAGCCGAAGCCGATCAGCGGTTTTAAACATGTTCAGTCTGAACAACGTAAAAAGTCGACGTGTCTGCGGATCGGGAAATAGTGCGACATAGTTCTGGAGAGTATTAAACGCACGTGCCTCTAGTGGTGCATCACTCATTCGACTGGCGGCCGCTCTCTCCACACAGGTTTCATCCTAGTCTAAACGCCATATTTTAAGCTTGGCTGCTTCCGGGTTCTCCTGGAGCATTGCGGCTTTGATGTCATATTTTTTTAGAATTGCCTCACACCTGTTTAACCACATTTTAACAATTTTGAAGTTAGCGGGTAAGACGTCATGAAAGATCTGGAATTGTGGAATCTGCACATGAGTACAGGTCTTTCTATAAAGATTCAACAGACTCCAACATATTCTTGCCTGTATCGATATTAATGCAAGCTCATACCTTATACATGACGTCTTCACACCTCTAGGAAGGGATCGTACCTTGGTCCAGAAACAATGTGGACAACCAAGGGCGTTTTCTGCCCCGTAAGTCACGACCGGGATGACCTTCTGATGATAAAAGGACAAGACGGGACGTATAGAGAATTTACCAAACTTCTTATGAATTATGAATGCCTGGCTTGCTAGTTGGTTACATTTCCGTTTGGTTTCCGCAAGCCAGGGCCCGTCATTTATAGTAGAACTTATTGTCATCCCAAGATATTTGACAGTTTGAGAGATTTGAAGCGTTTCTTGTCCTAAGGACCATTTTATATTTTTTCTATTTGACACGCAACCACCATTCAGATTCTGTAGGATCAATATTTCGCATTTCTTTGTGTTAATCGCTAGCTTGTTGGATGTGACGTATCGTAGCACCGCATTTAGTTTTCTTTAAGCGCATAACATACACACAGACCACTATTTGCCATAAGTCCCACATGCTCCCCATGGTTGTCTTTTGTTGCCCCTCCCTTTTACAAACATTCTGAGTGTTATTGTCCTGTCCTTCGCCTGGTCCCTAGGCTCAGACCGCATTAGACCTTCTCAGCTAGAACTGTAAGTTATTGGATGAATCATTTTTCATACATTGGCGTTTTGTAAGGCGCCAACTGCAACAACGTCACTTTGGAGCGTCCCCGGAGCTGACGGGGGACACGGGTTAGTGACATCTGATCATTCACAGCTCTGAGGTGCTTCAGATCAATGCATCATACATCGAGAACATGCAGAAAAGGTAAGTGCCACAAATAGGCATGTCCATAAGGGCAGTAAAAAAGACCACAACGTCGTTTGAAAGCAGTGGCAGCGAAGCGCATCATGGACAGCTGTCAATCACGGCAACCACGTGGAGCAAGGAGAAGAAGGAGGGTGTGACAGAGTTCAAAAGGTTGCGCCCTTCACCAGACCATGTAGGGTTTCAGAAGAGGAAGGTTTTAAGTTTCATTCTAAAGAGATGGCTGTATCCCTAATTCCTAGAGCGTTCCAGGCGAGAGAGCCTGCAGTCTCCAAAGCGTTTACACCCAATTATTTCTCACATGACTTATCTTAACAAACATGTCCGGGTTAAATAAGACTTCTGCCCTCTAGTATAGAGGGCAGAAGTCTTATTTAACCTGGACCTGCTTCCCGGCAGTTGCCTCTTGTTATATACACTGTGAGTTCTATGAACCCTGATGGGCTAGTTATCTTTTGGGCACTTGTCCTTACACTAGTGGCCTGCAACCAACGACTCTCCAGCTGTTTCAGACTACAACTCCCATAGTTCCTCACAATTGTCTAGTCCAACTAAGGCATATATGAGTTGTAGTTCAAAACCTCAGGAGAGGCAGAGGTTGCATGTTTGTGACTGGCTCCACTCACTTTGAACCCACCTGCTTAGACACTGGTCCGGGTGTGGTTGGAGGTAGATTGCACTTTATAATGTGGTGGATCACACATGTATTCACCCGGGGGATTGGGAAATGGACCTCACTCCCTCAGCCTTATTCTACGCATGCAGTCGCGTCCACACATATCAGACACCCCTCGGCATTGAGGGGAACTCCATCCGTGCTACCTCGCCCGTCCATTGGCTTTTTTCACTTGCTATTATGGTTAAGATACCTCGATACTGCACCCAGAGTTCCTGCAACCAGCATCTAGCTGACCTTGGCCAGTGGCGTGTCCAGACCCGTTGGACTGGGGTGGCCCAAGTGGGGCACTGACTTATGCAGGGGTGGCACCTATAAACGAAAGGTTGGTTACTCGTCATACAGTTCAAATGAAAGTCCCACCAGATAATGATCATAGTTTAGGATAATGGGGTGACACCTGGGGCGGCCAATCAGATTCCAGGGGTAGCACATGCCACCCCCTGAACACGCCTACAGCCATGGCTAATGTTTCCTGTCTCTGATACCAGGGCAGCTGAGACACGTGTCCGATCATCCGATCAACAGAGCGTCTTCTCAAGCTTTTGCATGTGTTTGCACACTGAGGCACCCACTTGGATATCCAGCAAACGGATTGGCTCAGCACAATGGCGCATCATCAAATGAGGAAATGGCCCTGCTAACAAAAAAGTATATGCCATAGACAGACTCGCCTGCATCTCATCCAGGCCCTACCTCGGCTTTAACTGGAGTCCCGCCCATGTACATTGCAATGTATGCAGACCCATTCCTGACCATCAACACTGTGCAAAAGCTTATACAGTGGTCGAAGTGAGCGGGAACGGTCGGGATGTGATAGATTGATACTGCTGGTTATCAGACTTCTCTGCAAAGATGACTGGTTACGGCCAAACTGGGTTGCAAAGACATGGTCACCTCTTTCACAAACATTATCATTATCACGTGTTAGAATTATTCTAATTATCACCATATATAGTATCATTATTATTAATTAGTACTAGTACTTTTATCATTATTCTTAGTAATATTGCCAGTATTGTTATTATTCTTATTCTTATTCTTATTCTTCTTCTTATTATTATTATTATCTGCTCCCGTGGATTAGCATAGAGATAGTGAACGAGCTGCACAGCCTGGCTCTGTGGCTCTGCTCTCTGCATGGACACACTGTTTAACAGTCTTGCTGTGCATGGTGGAGACACGTTTGTGTGCAGACAGGGCACGCCTTTGTTTGAAGGAGGCCAGTGTGCAGCTGCAGCACCATTTCTGGGCGTGTCTAGTCCAGGTCACGGATGCCCCCCACATCCCCGCCCCCCTAGAGAGCTGAAAGTGTTTCTGTATGAAAGCATAGTGACGCTGCTGTGTCTGTCCCACGTGGTGTTGATTTGATAGCTGAGGCTTTGCAGAGTGAAAGGCGGGGATCCACAGATTGGTGACCAATGAGTGTCATACTTGAGGAAGGGGTGTGGCAGGTATCCTATCAGTCCTTTATTCTCCCAAACTGAACGCTGTTTCTCTGAACAGGGCCAGCACTGGGATTTTCGGGGATCTGGGTGCAAAAGATGTGTGGGGCCCTTTTATTTGCATCGCAGAAAATAGTGTCACAACATTTGTCATTAATATCCATATAGAGCAAATAAACTGATGTTCAATATATGAATTTTAACTTTTAATTTTGTGGTTCTAGCAATATCAGGAGTGAGGCTTATTTTGGAGTAGCCGACAGAGTGACCTCTATCATTTGTAGAGATGGGTACCTCAAAAGAAAGTACTGTGACGAGGAGGAGCAGGACAAAAAGTAATGAAGAGCAGCAGTAAGTAATCCAAACATACCTAATGTGACTGCACGTTCCAAGGATGTAAGGGCAGGGACTGGCCCTGGGTCAGACAGGGCAACATGTTTTTGCTGCAGGATAGTGCAATTGCAACGAAGCCTCTTTACGGGAAAGGTACTGAGACAGTCAGAGTAAGCAATTC
This sequence comes from Ambystoma mexicanum, assembly GCA_002915635.3. Taxonomy (NCBI): domain Eukaryota; kingdom Metazoa; phylum Chordata; class Amphibia; order Caudata; family Ambystomatidae; genus Ambystoma; species Ambystoma mexicanum. The sequence continues at coordinate 904,782,768 of CM030321.1, read as the reverse complement.
CGCAGGTCTTCAAACGTCACCAATAGAGTTCAAGTTCAGAAAAAAAAGTGTGGGGTAGCCACAGGGACTGGACGTATCCTAAAGTGAAATATGCACTATTAATTCAACTGGCCTTTCCTAATCGATGAAAATTCAAAAAAGAAAGGAGCATCGCCTCTCACAAAATGAGTCATCAATACAAGGAAATAACCAAAAAACAGCTAAGGAGATTTTCCTAGAACACTGGTGGCAAAGAATAAAAGGTGTGCACTTTTACCCCAAAAATCTATATTGAAATATTCTATAGAAAGCAAAATACCAATACAAGACGAGTGCTTTGATGAGACTTTTATGTGGTTTTGTGGGTTAGTGGGTTCAGATCCAGGTGGGCGAAAACTAGAGCAAGCATGTTTTTTTGCACGCTGGCCTCAAAAACACCAAAGGGAGAGGGAGTCGGCACTGCGAAAAAAACGGCTGGACGCTCTCAACCCACATGCAATCTCAACTTCATTCTGTTAGGTTAGTGCTCTCTGTAACCCCAGAGCAAAGCCGTTTTACCTGTAACTAAGACATTTTCTTGCAACAGGGCCTCGATGCCCTTGGGCTGTAGAGTGCTTTACAAATCCAGAAAAAAAACAAAAGAAAAAACCTGTACCCCCGAAAATCAGCACAGGGACAGGTAGAGCATCTTCAGTCCATCAACCTCTCTTCCCACATCCATGTTCCTGGTAAAATCATCACATCAAATGTGCCCGCTGTTCCTTTCACCTCCTCACCACGACATTTGGCTTTCAATACTCTGTTTTATAAATCAGACTTGAAAAGAACACACATCATAATTAAAATACTCCAGCAATGTAGGTATACTTATAGAAATATGTTCAAAAAGAACAAATGTGTTATTTTCACCCCATCTTGAAGACTACAAATCCCAGAATGCAATTCCACAACAGTATTTAAAAAAGGGCTTGTAGGCTGTCTTTCAGATTTTTAAAATGGTAACCTTTAGCAATGTTTGGCAAAGGATGCTTCATATGATGCTCGTGAAATGCGACATTCTCCCAAACAAAAAATGTTTATTTAACACACCAAATGCGGACATATGAATACTATTTAGGTAGTGCACAACTCTTTTTTGTCAACATATTTTAATTGTCTTCAAAGTTGACAAATTCAGGGCGGTAACTCATTTTTCTGTATGTGCTTTCAGAATAAAATGCCTCTTTTCAACCTCTTGTCCAAAACAAAGGGTTCTTAAATGGACCATTACTTGAAACAAAGAGCGTGATAAGCCCTAACTGTGAGGTCCCACGGGTCTGATGGGCTGCTGGGGACGGCTGGAGGTATTTGTCTCTAGAATTGCGTCACAGGGTTTGGGAGTTGACAGCACGGCTTTGCTAAAACAGCAACAAAGAAAAGCCCTGTGACTGGAAGCAGGCTCCCCCTCACCACTTCTTATACCCACGGCAGCAGGTAGCTGTGAGGCCCCCAAGAGAGCCAGGCCCGGGGTGACGGCACAGACTGCCCACGCCTCGGGCCAGCTCTGTCTCTGATATCTACTGGATGTTAATGGGCAGAAACGGCAGAGGACAAACAGAATACATTTGTGCAAAGAAGTTAGCATGGCAGAGAAAAGGCTATTTATTATAAGTGAATTTAGCACGTGCAAAATGTACACATACGCCAATACAGAGCAATGTCAGATTCATTTGCAACACTTGCACCCAGGGTGGACGGGGAAACAAAAGTGGCCCTGGAAATAATGTTGAAAGTTGCCCCATATTACAACTTTTTAGCAAGCCCGACCCTTGGCCTATGAGTAAATGTGGACACACCAACACGAAAGAGGCCAAGTGCACAGAGTTCTACCAGAAATCTCCAGAGTTCCCAATAGGCCAGTCCACCCCTTCTTGCCCCTCCGAAATTCAACACCAGGGGCATATTCCCAGAAACCTGTATTCTCAGAGAAGCAAAGGCATGATACCTGTGCACCAGTGAGCCGGAAGAGTTCCGCCATTTACATAGGGTACTTGTGAGGTTATGGAGGAATGCAGGCATAAAGGACTCTGGCAAATCTCTTCACGCAAGCTCTTGAATCAAGTGAGGTCTGTGTGCAAAAACATCCTACCCCTCTGGAGGTGTAAGCATTAGAATACGAAACTAATTGAGAATCAAGCATCACCTCCAAAGGAGCAGGCAAGGCACAGGGGGAACCGGTGCAGATCAAAGCGCATCCCGCTGCATCCTGCATGTGGGTTGAGCCACAAAAAATGTGCAGATTCACTTTTCCTAAATAAGCCCACACAACATTTAGAATTAAGGTCAGGTGAGTATCCATCATTGCAAGAGTGTGTGGGGGGTGAAGGGGCAAGCCACGAAAAAAGTCTGTCTACTTTTGCCCCCAAATGCACCTTGGAAAATGAATGCTAAAATGACACGTGTTCGTTCCTGCCCCCCTTTTTTGACTTGACTCCATACCCTCTTCTGGCAACATTCAGACAAGAGTGGGACATGGAGCTGTGTGCTCCTGTTCGGTATCTGTCTCTGCCCCTTATTGGGCCTGCAGTGCAGTCAACGGCCGGGAGTGAGACACAGAGCGTGCTCCTGCTATGCCCTACATTGTGCATTGAGGGTGCAGAGCAGGAGCATATGGCCACAGTGCTGTCGGTTTCCTGTTCCAGACTGCTGTTCTACGGGCAACCAGGCTGAGCAGGAGCACACAGCAACACTGCTGTCCTGGACAGGATGCCCAGAAAAAAAGTCATGCTGCAGTAAGAAAGTCTAGACTGCTGCCCCAAAAGTAATAACACATACAATGCTTGGTTTATCATAGATGCCCATAAAAGAAACATTGTACCCCCATAACGGATTGGTCCTCCCCGGCAGGACAAAAGAAATGGAAAGATATTCATCAATTAGCGACTCACCAACCTCTAGCTCATGTACCCCTACATCCGAAGGAATCCAGGAAAAAAGAGGGAACTCTCATTCCGTCTTCAGAGCACCCGTTGAGCTTTTGGGATAGGGGACTGAGGGGTAAGGGGATCAAACAGGGACTACGTCCAATGATTCTGATACTGCAAAACCCAGATTTATTCCCCCACGAGACTCAACAAAAAGTCTTGGAACACCTGGGAAGCACAGGGGACACTGTGGTTACAACATAAGTTAATTGAAGGGCAGTCCAAGACATTTGAACAATTTAAGAGGACTCTGGGGGCAGTGGACTGTGAGCGATACTAATATATTCAAATTCGGCACTGGAAAACGCAGAAAAGAACCATATAGGTGGGCGCCATGGACACAGAGGGGATTGAGATTGCAATGGTGGACAGCAAAGAGGGGAGGCGGCTCTCCAAACTGTTTAGGCTATTGGAAGACACAACTGAGAGCCGCAAACAACCATAAATGGTCAGAAGGGAACAGGAATTGGAGGTAACGATTGTGGAAGAGTCATGGGAAAGGATATGGGAGAGGGCCCATAAAGCGTCCAGGTGAATCACCATGAAGGAGGGAATGTATAAGATTAGTCATAGATGCTACATGACACCAGCAAGGATCCATAAAATTACACCTTCATGCCCACCGACGTGTTGGAGGGGTTCTGTACAGATAGGGGATATGACCATTAAGTGGTGGAAATGCAGAGTAGCCCAAACATACTGGGGCATGGTAGTAGAGATAATCCAAGATATCACAGGCAGTCTCCTCCGAATGTCACCGCTCATTAAAATATTAGGGTATGTGGATGAGGAAGGTATACACAAAACATCAGGTCCTGCGTCCACCCTAATCATGCATATATTTGTAGAGGAGCAGCTGTATGCCTCTACAGGAAACCCTGCCTCCCTACCTCCCATATGTTGGAGACCTGAGATTGTGCAGTGTTTGACACCAGCAAATACTGCAACATGTGTTCGAAAGAAGATACCTGTTGAGACAACCCTAAAGAATGTATCCTCCAAGTGGTGATGGGAGGAACTCCCTGAGGAATATGAAAAAGAGCAAAGAAAGAAGCTAGTGACATCACAAGCGACATATACAACATCCCGAGATACTGGCTGAAGAGAATGTATGGATCCCAGAGAAACTAATGACAAAGTAAAGGATCAAGAGAACCTTTTAAATACGAAAAAGAAGATCACACATGCACAAAGTGCTGCAGAGAATCATCCGTGCAATAATTATACAGACGCTGAAACGCAAGTAGACTAACCCATCATTGAAGCTGGCTATACGTAGTAAATAAAATGCAGGCAAAGCCACCATTGTATAGAAGGTGGACATCAGTATTATGAATTTAGTAAGCCAGAACTCATGAAGAGGAAAGGGAAAACTATGTCGCAGCAAGAATAAGCTGAATTGTGGCACTGCATGGCGAGGTTGTCTGGCCTGGAGTCAAGACTGAAGCAGCCAAGGTCGGAGATGCATTCTTGAAAGGAGCGAATGTGCGAAGGATGAATCATCCCTTGTTAAGGTGTATAGAAAGAACACCAAGAGAGTCAAGTTCTATTCTTTTAAAGCATTTAAAACCTACAAAATGGATAAAATTGTGGTCTCCTGTCATGTCAGTCAAGGATGAAAATAGAGTTCGGACATGGAGTCCCAGAACACGATAGCGAGTGCCTTCACTCCTGTGTATTCTCAGAGACAATGATGCTTTGCAAGGTCTAGTTCAAAGACAATCTTTATGGCAGAAGGCTTGGGTGATGAGAGATGCTGGGCTAATTGGGTGTGGAGGTAGTGTCATGCCCTTTCTCCTTGCACCTGGGCCTGGGCTTAGGTGCTGCTAAATGAACCAAATGTTCCAGACATGGCACAAGCGTGACAATCAATTGTAGAGGTCCATATGATGAAGGACCTTATAGTTTGAAAACCAACAAGAAACTGTGTGTCTAATGTTTCTGAAGATGACATTTTATAAAGGTAGTCATATGTTGTCCACCTGATAGTGGGCTACCAATCACAATCCTAGTTCCTATCGATAATATACTTAGATGTTCCCCATGAGCCAATCCCGGTACTCTAGTAGGTTTTTCATTATTTGTCACAAAGTATGACGTCACTCCTGACGTATGTTTGATATATAACCTATGTTTTGTGAAAAGATTGCTGAGAGAAATCGAGCAAACGTTTGTTGATGTTCGTTGTAACTCCCTGTTTTAGATAATTGTTAATAAAACAGCACTTTGCCATCGTCCTTAGTTGGTTTGGATATTTGGACTCAGAGTTATTCTATGTTAATCCCATCTATTGCATGTATTGTATTGTATTGTATTTTATTTTATATAGCGCCGGTAGCCCGTGGGCATCAGGGCGCTTGCACTTACAATACAGCAACAACAAGACAGACATAAAGTAACAAACACTGCGGCCTATTAAGGACCCCGAAACATTGCTTTCCCCAGGCTCTTCATCTGAAGAGGTATGTCTTCAGGTGCTTCCTGAAAGTAAGGTGGTTCACCTCTGACCTCAGCACTTCGGGCAGGCTGTTCCATAATTTGGGGCCATCACCACGAATGATCTGCCCAAGCCAGATTTCAGCTTGAAGTTAGGGACTGACAGCAAACATTTCCCTCCGAGCGTAAACTTCTCCTCGGTATGTAGGGCACTAGGCTCTTTTTCAATATACCGGCGCTGAGCCGTAGAAGCACTTGTGCACCAAGCAGAGGGCCTTGAACTTGATACGCTCTTCAACCCTGAGCCAGTGCAATGATAGTCTATCTGCTGTGGTGTGGTCTTTCTTCTTTAAGTTCTTGACAAGCCTGACCGCATTATTCTGGATCACTTGGCAGCTAGATAAGTCCTTAGAAGAGGCCCCCAACAACAGAGCGTTACCATAATCAAGCCGTGATAGAATAATGGCTCTCGCTATCGTGGCCATGTTACCTTCATTAAGGAACGGCTTGATAGCTTTCATTAATCTCAGGTAATACGCTGTGTTCTTTTGCAGGTAGCTGGTCTGGGCATGGGAGTCGACCGCAGAGTTGACCATCATACCCAGTGTTTTCACTGTAGGAGCCACCAGAATGGTGGCATTTTTGATTAGAAAAGAATTGTACTCAGGCCCCAAATTTGCCAGCTGGCGGCTGGAACCGAACATCATCAATTCGGTTTTTGAGTCATTCAGGCACATCCAGTTTGCCTGCATCCAGTCGTCTATTGTCATGTAAATCCTGGCGATCAGTTCACTGTCCATAGCATGGTGTCCCCCAGTTCCAGTATGAGTTGGGTATCGTCCGCGTAATTCGTGAACGACACACCTGCTTCCACCAATAAGCTACACAAAGTGAGCATATATATATTAAATAGCATGGGAGATAAACTAGCACCTTGGGGAACTCCAAAAGGATGTCACAGGGATCAGAAAACTGTTACCCCAGTGGACTCTGGCTTGGCGGTTAGATAGAAATGACAAAAGCCAGTCCAGGGCTCCTTCGGAGCACCCACGTTTTCTCTAAGTGCCTTGATGAGTAGATGATGGTCCACTAGATCGAAAGCGGCACTTAGATCAAGGAGCATTAACAACCCTAACTTGTTCTTATCGAGCAAACTCAGCATCCGATTCTGCAGGTCCAGCATGGCTGTCTCAGTACTGTGAGACGCCCTGAAGCCTGACTGTTGCTGGTGCAGGACTTCCTGGATTTCTACAAAATGTTGGAGTTGCTGTGTTGCGACCTTGTCTAGGAGTTTAAGTATGAAGTTCGAGTTAGTTATCGGACGAAGGTTAGCTGGGTCCTTGGGATCCAAGCCAGCTTTCTTTACAAGCGGTGTGATAGTGACTTTCTTCAGATCTCTAGGGACTGTGCCCTCTTGGAAAGATGCATTTACTATTCTCCGAAGGACCGGGGCAAAAATGTCTTTGTGTTGGAGGATGATACTAGGAGGTAGGATGTTTTCTGCACAAGTAGTAGGATTCATATTAATCAGCAGCTCAAGCATATCTGCCTCCGAAATGGGGTCAAATTTGAAAAGCTGTTCTCTGATAATTGCCCTCATTTGTGTTTGGTGCAAATCCTGTTTAGCAGAGGATCTAGCCTTAATAATGTTTTGTCTGGCTTTATCCGTTTTGGCTTGAAAAGCATTTAGGACCGTATTGCAATCTGCCTCTGTGGGCATAAAAGGAGGAGTGATGGACGCAGGTTTCTCAATACTCTTCAGAATATTGAAGAGTTTGCTGGTCTTGTTGTCTGCATGCTCTATTTCAGAATTGAAAAATTCCGCCTTAGCTGTCTTAATTTTGTCCCTATATTCCTTGTCTTTGCTTTTCCATTCATTTTTGCTAACCTCAGATTTATCTATGGACCATTTTCTTTCAAGGACCGTTTTTCCTTCTTCAGTGAGTGGAGCTCTGGTGTAAACCATGTTTGGCTGTTGTTATTTTTCTAGCAAACCTTGTAGTGAGGGGTGCTTCAGACTCCACCAGCTCGAGAAGATGCTTGTTATATTTGTCTAGAAGAGTATCACATGTGTCGTGAACCTGAAAGGAACTCAGTATTTTATCAATGCATGTCTTTAACTGTGGCTTATTTAGCTTTTTAAAATTTCTAGTAGCTATTTTAATATGCGGGTTATACTTATGTGCGTATGAAGGCAATTTTAAGTGAGCCGATATTAGAAAATGATCACTCCAGATACATGGTGTGGTTCTGCAGTCTTGCAGGGAATATGTTATATCCACACAACCAATCTAACTGGTTACCCTGAGGGTAGTGGGATCCTTGTTAAGTACATTAAAATCTAGGTTGTTCAGTGCTTTTTCCAGAGCGATGGCTCCTTTGTCCTTCTTATTCCCTCGCCATAGATTCAGGTCTCCCATGATGACCGTCGATACGTTAACAGATCTTAGCGTGTTTAGGTATGAACAGAGTTCCAGTGAGAAGTCTGAGACCAGTGCCGGTGGTCTATATATAGCTATTAGATTGAGGCAGTTGTTAGGTGAAAACACCAGTTTCAGGTGCAGTTCATGTATGTTCTAAAGGGTCCTAAACTCACGTGATAGTGGTGCAGATGGTTCAAAAGATCCAAACTAGCTCCGCTCCAGATTTTCAGATGATTGGGCATTTTCCGCCATTAGCTGGAAGATCGTGGAGGTTCCTGTGGAGATCAGCCAAATAGAAATAAACTTGCAAGAAGAACCAAAACGGTGAGCAGGTCCGCCTTTGAAGAAGTTCCTGCCCATTTTCCACGGGCACGCTGTGGAAGGAAGGTGAAGTGGTCGGATTGGAGGAGGAGTCGTTCCCAAAGGCCTCGACTTGATTAACGAATGGTGAGTAGACTAAGGTGAATGGCAAATAAATGGATGGGAATGTGATAATTTGGAGTAACAGGAAAAATTGTAGCGATAAGAGAGGCCGCCTAAGAGCCCTAATTCAAGGGAATTAGAAGAAGACATTTCAAACTCCAGTGGGAGTAGGGTGAAATATAAAAGGAGCAGTCAGGTCTGCGTAAGGTGATGTCTTAAACCCTGTGCAGATTTAAAAAGTAAAGGCGATGGACAAAGTGATCAAAGTGTTTTATAAAGTGTAAATGCCTGTCTAGTCTAAATGTTGTCTGTTTAGTAAAATATCAAAGAGCGATAGAGATTGTGAAACGTTGAAAAAATAACAGTGAGTAAAGATAAAGTGCAGTAAAATGATTGCCGCCAATCAAATGAATAGATAGGCCATGGAAACAAGAGGATTGAGCAGCGATTGATGGTGCTTGCTCATATTTGTTGTTTTAAAAAAGTAGAAAAGTGGTGATTTAAGTCAAGGTAAAAGGTTTTTTAACGGCCTGGTAAGGATTGACAGTCAGTTGGGACTTGTCATTATGGGGGATACTCCTGTCATGCACCTATGCAAGACACTGCCAAAACATATGCCCAAGCTCAAACAGTACAGTGTAGAATAGCTAAAGGGCACAGCAGATAAGATATTTATACTGGGGCCACAAGGGGGATCATTGTCAAGAATGTTACTGCAACACATGACCACATACTTGCACGCTGCGTACGCAGGGAAGAAATTAGAGAAACGATTAGCAATTTTAGAACTCTGGAAGGTGATCAAGAAGAAAGGGAAGACCTGCCACCTGAGGAGTGGATGCTTAATCAGCATAAGGGGGAAGGCGTTGAGCCCTCAGCTCCCCCTACCTTGCCTGAGGCAAAGAGTGTTGCTACGGAAGAGATAGCAGTGTATCCTTTAAAGGAATTAAGAGCAGCGATGGAGTACAGTAATCTGTTATATGAACCCCCCGCTTACAGTAGCGATAAGATTCCAGAAGAGAATCAAAAAGAAAGGTAGAGATTTATACGTTTATACAAAATAAGGAAGTAAAAGGTGAGAGGTTGAATGTGTCACCAGAAATAGATAGGGAAATTAAGAGATGGAAAGGAGAAAAGATAAGGCTGATGAGGTTGCGCTCGTACAAAACAAATGGATGGGAGGACCGCTATTACTCAAGATAGATGGAAAAAGTATTGATGAGGTTAGGCAAATAGAAGATAAGGATGAACAAGAAAGGAAGGATACGGAACAAGAGAAAAGATTGAAAGAGGATGAGCAGAAAAGGAAAAGCAGGGAGCAAAGAGAGCAGGTATATCAAGAGGAGCAAAAGAAAATTGAACAATGGGCAGAAGAACAAATAAAATATAACAAGAGACAAAGAGCGATAGAAGAAAGGGACAGAAAGGAAAGAAAATGAAAGCAAGAAGCACGAATACTAAGGGACAAAAGTTCACAGAGACAAAGAGACGACAAGGAAAGGGGGGAAGGAGTAAGAAGAGGAGAAGAATGGAGGCAACAGGAAGAAAGAATTAGAAGGGATGCAAGAAAGCAAAGGGAAAAGAAATAGAACGAAAAAGGAGACAGTGAGGTTTTAATTCCAGTCTCATCTGAAAAGAACAAATGAGGCTGAGCCCAGAAATACGATATAACAGAGTGGAAGATATTCTTTTAATAAGGGAAGTAACACCAGCAGTATCGAGAGTAGTGCAAGTAGTGCTAGAAGAAAAAAGATTTGATGTCGAAAGCATTGGAGAAAGGATTGATAAGGTATATCAACAGTTAAGATGGTGCAGCAAGTATGGAACTCGAGGGAATGGTGATTGATCCCCAGTACTTCAATCGCAAAGTGAGGAGGGAAACCTGTTCAGTGATGAACGTTGGACATTTTCTTTGAGCAGACTGAACTTAGACAAGGGTGAGGGGCATGATAGTCACACTAGCCGGGGCCTAGATATGTCAGACGAGGAAAGAGAGTCCAGTCTTGGGGCAGAAGGAGGAAGTGTGTGCGCCCCTGAAGGAAGCCTGCAAATAGATAAGGAAGTGAGAAGGTCAGATCTGGAACAGCCTAAAGATAGAACGCCAGATCCCATAGCATATCCTGAGCGTCCCTGAGGACGATCACATAGTGAGAAGGGAGAGTCTCTACCACATGTAAGCAGGTTAAGGTCATTACCAACAAGAAGACAGACAGGGATGATTATACCTGCCATGGTTAGACTAATAGTGGGATCCAACTATGGAACAGAGTTCACACAGTTCCCCTTATTAGAAAAGTGGGAAGCAAGACCACAATACATTCCACGTCCACAATGGACAAGGATAACTTAAAATGCATGCTCCCAAGTTCGACTTTGGGGGCTGGGAAATGGATATATGAATTAGAGAAATTGACAGTATAAAATACGCTGGCCATAGGAGACATCAAAGGTCTCCTGGCAGCCATTCTTGGAGAGAGGGCTGATGACATATGGAAAAGAGTGGGATATACAAGTGTGACTGCACAAAACACAGCACGTGATGGAGCACTGTTTAATAATTGCTAAGCAGACATTTGGAGGGCTCTCAGGGTACAGTATCCTGACACATAGGATATAGATGCAATTATGACAGGTAAAATGAAGGAAGATGAAGATCCTATTGCTTACATTCAGGATATTCAGGATAAATGTCAACTTGAAACTCGCGAGCCATGGGAAAAAACAGTGGCATTGTTTTACCATATTTTATGTCAGTGGTTGCCTGAGCCAGTAGAGGCCGATGAAAAAGCAAGTAGGGATGCAAGCGAAGCCATGGGCTTAGAAACAGTTGACGATAGTGCACCTTTGTCGGTTATTACAAGAGAAAAACAAGAAGAAAAATGAGAGTTGGAAGATCGAGGAAGCCAAGTTAGTTCAGAAAATGTTGTCATAATTTGCAATAGAAGGGGCGGTATTGACAAGCGGAGAAGGAATGGGAATGCAGGAAACAAAAGGTACATCACAGGCAAATAATCCACACCTGATTGACAAAGGTGTGTATGGGTTTATGCCACTAGGCAGAGGTATGGGGTATAGGGGAAGAGGAGGTGGATTTCAGAATAACCAAGATGGGTTTCAAAATATGCAGAATGAGAATCAAAGTGCTCAGGGAGGATACAACCAAGGAGGGATTAACAGGAGATTTCCACCAGTATGTTGGAAATGTGGAATGACAGGACATATTGCTTGTGTATGTGGGAACAAAGGGAATGTACAAAATGGCAAATTTTCCAGACGGTGGACAGCGTATCCCCTGCCATATAGCACAGACCAGGGTGGGCATTGCCCAAGATCACAAATCTTATCAGGCACAAGCACCACAAGTACAGCAGGTGCGACAGCATTGACAAGTACAAATAAATACGCCACAAGGGCAGTCACAACAAGCCCCTATACAGACACAGCAGTATTGAACTACAGGACAAGTATTGACACCTAGAATAGGAGGTGTCACTGTGGCAGAAGGAAATCCTTTCACAGGGACAGAGATGAGCATGTATCCACAATAGGACAACTCACAGTTTGACTTGATGTGTTCAGTACTATCAGTGACACCGAACCCCCAAGAGGAACCAGGGGTCGATGTGACGATAGGGGAAACATCCTTTTCTTTTCTTGTAGACACTGGATCAACTCGCTTGTGTATACAAGAGGGTAAGTATCCAATGTCACGTTTTGCCATGAATGCTCAAGGGTTCTCTGGAGCAACAAGTCGAGTAACTTTTACTGATAAATTACCTGTCTCCATAGAAGAATGTGACATATCCGTTCGTCTGTTATATTCACGAAAGACACTGGTTAACATTTTAGGAAGAGATTTAATGACAAAACTAAATATGATGATTTAATTTACCGATCAAGGTATAGTGTGCTCTACTCCAGGACTACACTATTTAAACGTGGGATCGTTAATACTGGCATTCACAGGGAAAGTGGCTCTGCAAGGCAGTCTAGTAGATACAGAGTTTTTTTCATATGGAGTAAACATTTTATTGACATGGCTACCTGGCCTGGTAGGAAAGATTGTGACGATACCTTAAGCTTAGGGCCCTTTAGTTTCCTGAATGCAATGGATGGGTTCACTGGTGTCAAACACGGCACGATCTCAGACTTTCAACATATATCAGGTAGCGGGTGGGAATTCCTGCAGAGGCATGCAAGTGCTCCTCTAAATTCCCCCCTCTGGTCAAGTCCTAGACCACCTCCTCAATTGTTTCCACATCTTGGTTTTTTCTCTTGAAGAAGTGTTTCTTTGGCGTCCATATCTTCATCACCTGCCTCAGGGTGCCGGCTGATTTAACATGTTCATCTGCACACCAGGTCATGTAGTTACATAGCCCATTTGGATTGCAATAGACCCATCTTCCCATGTACTTCTTATTATTCTTCGGATACAGAACTTTGTTCCTTCAGGTGCTACGATGCTGGCCTCTATATATCTTCTGACAGCTACATCAGTCAGTCCCTTGGATTTAAGACCAGATTCGACATCGATCATGATCTTCATTCCTACCACCTTCTCTGCTGTCTTCTTGCATTGGGCAATTGCTATCCGGATTACACAGAATCCAAATATCACTAGCACTAATGTTACTACAAGAATTTTGAATAAATTTGTCAACCACTGTGGTCGGGATATTGAACAGCAGCAGTGGAAGCTTGTCTCATATACAGCAAGCAGATGCACAGCAGCACTGTGCAATGCCACACTCAGAGGAGATGCGCATCAGCAGTGCAAGCTTGCTGCCTCACACACAGAGAAGAGTGGTTGGGACAGATGCACAGCAGCAGTGGAAGATTGTCTCATATACAGCAGCAGATGCACAACAGCACTGTGCAATGACATGCACAGAGGAGATGCGCACAGCAGTGGAAGCTTGCTGCCTCACACGCAGAGCAGTAGTCGGGGCAGATGCACAGCAGCAGTGGGTGCTTGTCTCACATACAGCAAGCAGATGCACAGCAGCACTGTGCAATACCACGCACAGAAGAGATGTACATCAGCAGTGGACGCTTAATGCCTCACAGACACACAGCAGTAGTCAGGGCAGATGCACAGCAGCAGTGGAAGCTTGTCACATATACAGCAAGAGGATGGACAGCAGCACTGTGCAATGCCATGCACAGAAGAGATGCACATCAGCAGTGGAAGCTTGCTGCCTCACACACAGAGAGCAGTAGTCGGGGCAGATTCACAGTAGCAGTGGAAGCGTGTCTCATATACAGCAAGCGGATGCACAGCAGCACTTTGAAATGCCATAAACGGGAGATGGGCATCAGCAGTGGAAGCTTGCTGCATCACACACAGAGAGCAGTAGTCGGGGCAGATGCACATCAGCAGTGGAAGCTTGTCTCATATACAGCAAGCGGATGTACAGCAGCACTGTGAAATGCCACACACGGGGGAGATACGCATCAGCAATGGATGCTTGCTGCCTCACACACAGAGATCAGTAGTCGGGGCAGATGCATAGCAGCAGCGGAAGCTTGTCTCATATACAGCAAGCGGATGCACAGCAGCACTGTGAAATGCCACACAGAGAGGAGGTGCACATCAGCAGTGAACGTCTGCTGCCTCACACACAAGAGCAGTAGTTGGGGCAGATACACAGCAGCAGTGGAAGCTTGTTTTATATACTGCAAGCAGATGCACAGCACCACTGTGCAATGCCAAACACAGAAGAGATGCACATCAGCATTGGAAGCTTACAGCACCACTGTGCAATGCCACACACAGAAGAGATGCACATAAGCATTGGAAGCTTAATGCCTCGCACACAGAGAGCAGTAGTCGGGGCAGATGCACAGCAGCAGTGGAAGCTTGTCTCATATATTGCAAGCAGATGCACAGCACCACTCTGCACTGCCACACACAAAAGAGAGGCACATCAGATTGGAAGCGTTCTGCCTCACACACAGAGAGCAGTAGTCGGGGCAGACGCACAGCAGCAGTGGGCGCTAGTCTCACATACAGCAAGCAGATGCACAGCAGCACTGTGCAATACCATGCACAGAAGAGATGTACATCAGCAGTGGAAGCTTAATGCCTCACAGACACACAGCAGTTGCCAGGGCAGATGCACAGCAGCAGTGGAAGCTTGTCACATATACAGCAAGAGGATGCACAGCAGCACTGTGCAATGCCACGCACAGAAGAGATGCACATCAGCAGTAGAAGCTTGCTGCCTCACACAGAGAGAGCAGTAGTCGGGGCAGATTCACAGCAGCAGTGGAAGCGTGTCTCATATACAGCAAGCAGATGCACAGCAGCACTGTGAAATGCCACGCATGGTAGATGGGCATCAGCAGTGGAAGCTTGCTGCATCACACACAGAGAGCAGTAGTCGGGGCAGATGCACATCAGCAGTGGAAGCTTGTCTCATATACAGCAAGCTGATGCACAGCAGCACTGTGAAATGCCACACACGGCGGAGATATGCATCAGCAGTGGATGCTTGCTGCCTCACACACATGCCAACTCCAGGCACCTGGATGAATATGCCCACACACGCGGATGATATGCGCAGCAGAATGATGTTTCCCTGCCTCACACACAATGCAGGCAAGATAGTCCTGTTTGCAGATGCAACATCAACAGCAGGTGAAGCTTGGTCTAATTAACAAGCAAAGCGGGATGCAGACAGACAACATTTGAAATGCCACATTCAGCCAGCGGAGCATATCGCTATATCAGTGATCGCTTGTCTGCGTATCACACACTCAGAGAGAGTATGTTACGGCGGCCTGATCACCCAGCCAGCTCGGAAGCTTGTCTCATATACAGCAAGCGGATGCACAGCAGCACTGTGAAATGCCACACAGAGGGGCGATGCGCATCAGCAGTGAACGTCTGCTGCCTCACACACAGAGAGCAGTAGTCGGGGCAGATATACAGCAGCAGTGGAAGCTTGTTTTATATACTGCAAGCAGATGCACAGCACCACTGTGGAATTCCACACACAGAAGAGATGCCCATCAGCATTGGAAGCTTAATGCAACACACACAGAGAGCAGTAGTCGGGGCAGATGCACAGCAGCAGTGGAAGCTTGTCTCATATACTGTAAACAGATGCACAGCACCACTGTGCAATGCCACACACAGAAGAGATGCACATCAGCATTGGAAGCTTGCTGCCTCACACACAGAGAGCAGTAGTCGGGGCAGATGCACAGCAGCAGCGGAAGCTTGTCTCATATACAGCAAGCGGATGCACAGCAGCACTGTGCAATGCCACACACAGAGGCGATGTGCATCAGCATTGGAAGCTTAATGCCTCACACACAGGGAGCAGTAGTCAGAGCAGATGCACAGCAGCAGTGGTCGCTTGTCTCACATACAGCAAGCAGATGCACAGCAGCACTGGGCAATGCCACACACAGAAGAGGTATGCATCAGCAGTGGAAGCTTAATGCCTCACAGAGCAGTATTCGGGGCTGATGCACAGCAGCAGTGGAAGCTTGCCACATATACAGCAAGAGGATGTGCAGCAGCATTGTGCAATGCCACGCACAGAAGAGATGCACATCAGCATTGGAAGCTTACAACAACACTGTGCAATGCCACACACAGAAGAGATGCACATCAGCATTAGAAGCTTAATGCCTCGCACACAGAGAGCAGTAGTCGGGGCAGATGCACAGCAGCAGTGGTAGCTTGTCTCATATACAGCAAGAGGATGCACAGCACCACTGTGCAATGCCACGCACAGAAGAGATGCACATCAGCATTGGGAGCTTACAGCAAC
Organism: Ambystoma mexicanum; assembly: GCA_002915635.3. Taxonomy (NCBI): domain Eukaryota; kingdom Metazoa; phylum Chordata; class Amphibia; order Caudata; family Ambystomatidae; genus Ambystoma; species Ambystoma mexicanum. The sequence goes on along the minus strand of CM030321.1, from coordinate 904,766,760 downwards.
ACTGTGCAATGCCACACACAGAAGAGATGCACATCAGCATTAGAAGCTTAATGCCTCGCACACAGAGAGCAGTAGTCGGGGCAGATGCACAGCAGCAGTGGAAGCTTGTCTCATATACTGCAAGCAGATGCACAGCACCAAAGTGCAATGCCACACACAGAAGAGATGCAGATCAGCATTGGAAGCTGAAAGCCTCACACACAAAGAGCAGTAGTTGGGGCAGATGCACAGCAGCAGTGGAAGCTTGTCTCATATAAAGCAACCGGATGCACAGCAGCACTGTGCAATGCCACATACAGAGGAGATGCACATCAGCATTGGAAGCTTAATGCCTCACACACAGAGAGCAGTAGTCGGGGCAGATGCACAGCAGCAGTGGAAGCTTGCCTCATATACAGAAAGCGGATGCACAGCACCACTGTGCAATGCCACACACAGAAGAGATGCGCATCAGCATTGGAAGCTTGCTGCCTCACACACAGAGAGCAGTAGTCGGGATAGATGCACAGCAGCAGCGGAAGCTTGTCTCATAGACAGCAAGCGGATGCACATCAGCACTGTGCAATGCCACACACAGAGGCGATGTGCATCAGCAGTGGACGCCTGCTGCCACACACACATAGAGCAGTAGTTGGGGCAGATGCACAGAAGCAGGGGAAGCTTGTCTCATATACAGCTAGCCGATGCACAGCATCACTGTGCAATGCCACACACAGAAGAGATGCACATCAGCATTGGAAGCGTAATGCCTTACACACAGAGAGCAGTAGTCAGAGCAGATGCACAGCAGCAGTGCGCACTTGTCTCACATACAGCAAGCAGATGCACACCAGCACTGTGCAATGCCACACACAGAAGAGGTGTGCATCAGCAGTGGAAGCTTAATGCCACACAGAGCAGTAGTCAGGGCAGATGCACAGCAGCAGTGGAAGCTTGTCACATATACAGCAAGCGGATGCACCGCAGCACTGTGAAATGCCACACAGAGAGGAGGTGCACATCAGCAGTGAACGTCTGCTGCCTCACACACAAGAGCAGTAGTTGGGGCAGATACACAGCAGCAGTGGAAGCTTGTTTTATATACTGCAAGCAGATGCACAGCACCACTGTGCAATGCCAAACACAGAAGAGATGCACATCAGCATTGGAAGCTTACAGCACCACTGTGCAATGCCACACACAGAAGAGATGCACATACGCATTGGAAGCTTAATGCCTCGCACACAGAGAGCAGTAGTCGGGGCAGATGCACAGCAGCAATGGAAGCTTGTCTCATATATTGCAAGCAGATGCACAGCACCACTGTGCACTGCCATACACAAAAGAGAGGCACATCAGATTGGAAGCTTGCTGCCTCACACACAGAGAGCAGTAGTCGGGGCAGATGCACAGCAGCAGTGGGCGCTAGTCTCACACACAGCAAGCAGATGCACAGCAGCATTGTGCAATACCATGCACAGAAGAGATGTACATCAGCAGTGGAAGCTTAATGCCTCACAGACACACAGCAGTTGCCAGGGCAGATGCACAGCAGCAGTGGAAGCTTGTCACATATACAGCAAGAGGATGCACAGCAGCACTGTGCAATGCCACGCACAGAAGAGATGCACATCAGCAGTAGAAGCTTGCTGCCTCACACAGAGAGAGCAGTAGTCGGGGCAGATTCACAGCAGCACTGGAAGCTTGTCTCATATAAAGCAGGAGGATGCACAGCAGCACTGTGCAATGCCATGAACAGAAGAGATGCACATCAGCATTGGAAGCTTGCTGCCTCACACACAGAGAGCAGTAGTTGGGGCAGATGCACAGCAGCACTGGAAGCTTGTTTCATATACAGCAAGCAGATGCACAGCAGCATTGTGCAATGCAGCGCACAGAAGAGATGCGCACCAGCTGTGGAAGCTTACAGCACCACTGTGCAATGCCACACACAGAAGAGATGCACATCAGCATTGGAAGCTTAATGCCTCACACACAGAGAGCAGTAGTCAGAGCAGATGCACAGCAGCAGTGGAAGCTTGTCTCATATACAGCAAGCAGATGCACAGCAGCACTGTGGAATGCCACACACAGGGGTGATGGGCATCAGCAGTGGACGCCTGCTGCCACACACAGCAGTGGTTGGGGCAGATGCACAGCAGCAGTGGAAGCTTGTTTCATTTACAGCAAGCAGATGGACAGCAGCATTGGACGATTGTCACACGCACCGCAAGCAGATGCACGACAGCAGTGTCAGATTGCCACACACGCAGAGAGCAGTAATCGTGGCAGATGCACAGCAGCAGTGGAAGCTTGCTGCCTCACACACAGAGAGCAGTAGTCAAGGCAGATGCACAGCAGCAGTGGAAGCTTGTCTCTTATACAGCAAGCCGATGCACAGCACCACTGTGCAATGTCACACACAGAGGAGATGCACCTCAAGCTTAATGCCTCAGACACAGAGAGCAGTAGTCAGAGCAGATGCACAGCAGCAGTGGGCGCTTGTCTCACATACAGCAAGCAGATGCACAGCAGCAATGGGCAATGCCACACACAGAAGAGGTATGCATCAGCAGTGGAAGCTTAATGCCTCACAGAGCAGTATTTGGGGCTGATGCACAGCAGCAGTGGAAGCTTGCCACATATACAGCAAGAGGATGCGCAGCAGCATTGTGCAATGCCACGCACAGAAGAAATGCGCACCAGCAGTGGAAGCTTAATGCCTCACACACAGAGAGCAGTAGTCGGGGCAGATGCACAGCAGCAATGGAAGCTTGTCTCATATACAGCAAGCAGATGCACAGCAGCACTGTGAAGTGCCACACACAGGGGCGATGCGCATCAGCAGTGGACGCCTGCTGCCACACACAGCAGTTGTCGGGGCAGATGCACAGCAGCAGTGGAAGCTTGTTTCATTTACAGCAAGCGGATGGACAGCAGCATTGGACGATTGTCAAATGTACCGCAAGCAGATGAACGACAGCAGTGTAAGATTGCCACACACACAGAGAGCAGTAATCGTGGCAGATGCACAGCAGCAGTGGAAGCTTGTCTCATGTACAGCAAATGGATGCACAGTAGCACTGTGCAATTCTATGCACGTAAGCTATGCCCATCAGCAGTGGAAGCTTGCTGCCTCACTCACAGAGCAGTAGTCGGGGCAGATGCACAGCAGCAGTGGAAGCTTGTCTCATATACAGCAAGCAGATGCACAGCAGCACTGTGCAATGCCACACACAGAAGAGGCGTGCCTCAGCAGTGGCAGCTTAATGCCTCACACACAGCGAGAAGTAGTCAGAGCAGATGTACAGCAGCAGTGGAAGCTTGTCTCACATACAGCAAGCAGATGCACAGCAGCACTGTGCAATGCCACAAACAGAAGAGGCGTGCCTCAGCAGTGGCAGCTTAATGCCTCACACACAGAGAGCAGTAGTCAGAGCAGGTGCACAGCAGCCGTGGAAGCTTGTTTCATTTACCACAAGCGGATGGACAGCAGCATTTGACGATTGTCACACGCACCGCAAGCAGATGCTCGACAGCAGTGTAAGATTGCCACACAGAGAGCAGTAATCGTGGCAGATGCACAACAGCAGTGGAAGCTTATCTCACATACAGCAAGCAGATGCACAGCAGCACTGTGCAATGTCACACACAGAGGAGATGCACCTCAGCAGTAGATATTGCTGCCTCACACACAGAGAGCAGTAGTCAAGGCAGATGCACAGCAGCAGGGGAAGCTTGTCTCATATACAGCAAGCCGATGCACAGCGCCACTGTGCAATGCCACACACAGAAGAGATGCACATCAGCATTGGAAGCTTAATGCCTCACTCACACAGAGCAGTAGTTGGGGCAGATGCACAGCAGCAGGGGAAGCTTGTTTCATATTCAGCAAGCGGATGCACAGCAGCACTGTGAAATGCCACACACAGGGGTGATGCGCATCAGCAGTGGACGCCTGCTGCCACACACAGCAGTGGTCGGGGCAGATGCACAGCAGCAGGGGAAGCTTGTCTCATACACAGCAAGCGGGTGCACAGCAGCACTGTGCAATGCCACACAGAGGGGAGATACGCATCAGCAGTGGATATTTGCTGCCTCACACACAGAGAGCAGACGAACAGCAGCATTGGACGCTTGTCACACGCACCGCATGCAGGTGCACGACAGCAGTCTAAGATTGCCACACACACAGGCACGGCAACAATGGACGCTGGCCTCCCGCACGCATAGCAGCAGTGTACGAATGCCACGCACGCCTGCCCATATTCAGCTCAAACTTGCCACCTCGCACAAAGAGCAGATCCCCCCACCCTCGCAGAGGATCGTGTCTCAGAACAGAGCAGGCACATGCTGACAGCAGCAGTGCAGTCTTCCCACACACCGGCACGGCAGGATGTAACTCTGGCAGCCGCAGGGCTTGCAATACTGCTGTGTTGTAATGCACATGCGCTATTAGTAGCTAACTCAATGGAAATGTCATCCTTGGGAAGATGAAAGGCTGAGCCGGCCTATGGACAGCACGCGTGTAAGCTCCCCTCACACAAGTGATCTGCTTCCCAAACATTGGCGTTTATTATACATCACATCCCCTGAGCATTCCCTGGGGAAAACCGGGGCATTAGCTCGCGTTGGTGCGTGCGTGTGTGTGTGAATATCGAATGCACTCACACGGGGGAGGCCACGCCCCTGCACACGCATCTTTGCACACACGGTCACTGGTGAATGCACAATTGCTCACAGTGAAAACTGTTCCGCACGTGTGTGCCAAAGTAATAGTAGTGGCAGCAGTAAAACATGTATTGAGCGCAACATATGACCAGTACTTTCTATGCGCTACACGTATACAAAATAAAATGTACAATGCGCAATAAAGAAATGCCTACACAATAAAATAAACACACACATACACAACTGCACTGCAAATATAAAAAGCATTGCAGTGCATGTGCAAAGGGGAAACTGTATGTGTTCATTGGTACCAAGTGTACAATCTATAGTCCTTTACAATGCGTTTCTCTGCCTTGCTTTTTAGCAGCAGAGGTGCCTGTGTCACCCGCCTTCCAAGCTCCCTCTTCCTGGTTCATGCTTGCACTCTCTTTGGCACTCTCGTCGCTTCCTCGCTCTCTGTCTAAACATGCTGTGCATATTGCCCCTCTCTTTCTCTTCTCGCTGTCTCCCATTTCCTCCCTCACTCTCTCCCATCCCATCCTTCTCTCTCTCTGTCTCGCCTCCAGTTGGTGCAGTGCTTGCCGTGGCAGGGCATGTTACCCTGTGCACTGCACACTGGACGAGAAACCTCGAGGTTTAGTGAGGTGAAATCTGCGTGTGTACATTTCCCGCGTTGGTGCCCTGCTGCTGTACACTCAGGCCCAGCTGAAGATGTGTGGGGGCCCATTTCAACTTGATGGTTGGGGGAGCCTCCTGCTTAGAGTGAAAACAATATGAGGCCCCGTGGGGTGCATACATTACAACGATGACAATGATACTGTCAATAGCCACTGATTAATACGAGACGAGCAGCCAGCAGGGATCTTAAACACAAAATGCCCACTGAAGAGCTATACACCCTTCTTTATCAGCAAGTAGATGATGTGGAGGAACCAGTGTTAGAAGGCTACGAGGTGATACAACTTCTGTATATCCTGAGGGAAGAGAGAAAACACAGCCTGTAACGCGAGCGTTACAAAGCGCACATTCTAAGCCCTAAAACGCAGGGCCCCTTTCATAAAAAAAGTTGAAAGGCCCTAATGCCCTTCCTGTGTACACTGCAGTGATATTAGGGAAGCGGAGGCATGCATGCTGCCAAATCCATTCACATCTGTGGGCAACACCCTTGCATGGGAACCAGTTAGCACGTTTGCCTGAAGTCGCATGACAAGCAGTGGTAAGTGGTGTGGACTGGTCATCTGCTGGAGACATGACACACCCCTAGCAAATCATGCTTCACACGTAGCCTTTAGCGGGCACCAGACAGGTTTATTAAAGCTGCCTGTTCACACTGAATACTAAATTCCCTGCCGCCCACACTCCCACCCCTAAGTAATAACACATTCACTATCAACTCTGCCGGATATTGCAGCTCAGTGTTCCATTATATTATGTCACTAAGACAGCTCAGGGGGTTAATGCATCAGTTGCAAAAATAAGAGCGCAAGTCTCATTGAAGAATCGTGGGCAGGCCCACTCTGCCCTTCGGTCCCTGAATCCTCTGTAAATGAGGTGCCAGACTGATCTGGGTACCGGTGAATTAGGTGTATACACATGCACACGCGCGCATACACATTGAGGAGGTTGGGAGGGTGTGTCTGTTTGAGAGAGAGAGAGATGCCCAATCACCGCACGCACGGTCTGCCCAGAAGGCCGCTCCATTAACAGACCCTGCTTCGGAATGGTGAATAGGCTGTGCCGCAGCGCGTGCCGGGGCGCAGCCCGCGAGCTGATTGGCCTCCTTTTGGCGCAGTCCGCCTGGCTTTAGAGCTGTCGTGCTGTTGACTGGCAAGGTGCGGGGGTTTCCGCGGTGCTGGGGTCAGAGCACGATGCAGAGGCATCCCGGTAACCACGGCAACTGCAGCAGGCCAAGGATGAAGACAGGTATCTGTGCGTGTCTAAGCAGCCGAGGAGAGGGCGGCGACGCAGAAGCTGCCATTGGTGCAAAGTATCCATGATGGACGGCTGAGCAGAGACATGCTGCAGCATCCAGTGTTTCCATGGATACTGGATAAATATATTTACCTTGACGGATCGGCATCTGCTCAACACTCAACCCACCCGTAGTTATTAAGCAGGCCAGTTTCTTATGCGCTCTCGCTCCCTTCCCTCCCTCCCTCCCTCCGTCCTTTCCCTTCCTTCCTTCCTTCCTTCCTTCCTTCCTTCCTTCTCTTCCTTCCTTCCTTCCTTCCTTCCTTCCTTCCTTCCTTCCTTCCTTCCTTCCTTCCTTCCTTCCTTCCTTCCTTCCTTCCTTCCTTCCTTCCTTCCTTTCCTTCCTTCCTTCCTTCCTTCCTTCCTTCCTTCCTTCCTTCCTTCCTTCCTTCCTTCCTTCCTTCCTTCCTCCTTCCTCCACCTCCCTTCCCTTCCCCCCCCCTCCCTTCCTACCTTCTTTTTCTTTCTCCTTTTTTATTGCCTATCATTTTAATCCTTTCATCTTTCTCCTTCTTACTTCTCTCTTCCTTCTTCTCTCCCTCTCTCCCTCTCTTGTTCCCTCCTGTGCATCTTCCTTTCCTCCACCAGGAGAGTGTCCCGTGTGGTACGAGTTGGAGGGGGGGTGGGGGGGGTCAGAGGGCAAACTCTGGAAAAAGTCCTGTTCTTTTTTGACTCTGGGAATCGGGGTCCCAAACTGTGCGGTCAAAGAAGGGAGCAGGCCCTAACTAGCCATGTTCCTGGGATGCCACACACCACTCTGGAAGTGGCCCTGCCGTCGAGAGCAGTGGCAGAAGATGCATTTGTAAAGTGGATGGGCGACAACGCTTGCCCTGAATTGGCCGAGAGAGTGCTCCGGAACTAATTCAATAAGTGTTTGCACAGTTCCTCTCCTTAGAAATATTTTAAAATAATGGGTGGAGACATTGCACTTTGCAGCTCACATCTCTGAAAGTGTATTCATTAACCCATAGAATGTCCACTAGGTGCTGCAGGGAAAACACATGAAACACTCCAATGGGTGCCAAGTCGCCAACAGTAAACTGGACCACTTTGACCAAAAAAACTCCCCCACACCAGCATTTTGTGTTTTTAGTTTGCCAAAGGGCCTATTGCCCTATGGGCCAGTCCGAGCTTTGGGATGGAGTAAGAGGTTTAGGAGTTTCAGGAGATTTAAAGGATCGACCTTCAGGTAGGAGGCAATCCAAGGAAGAGCAGATTTTGAAACCAAACACCCCGTAGAAGAAGGAGGAGAGAGAAGGAGTTGTCAGTCTTGAAAGCAGCATAGAGGTCCAACATGTTGACTATAGGCGAAGGTTTGGAGTGGTGAGCATCAGAGAGAAAGTTGGAGATATGCATGAGGGCAGTCTCAATGGTGTGTTTACTATGAAAGCCAGACTGAAGGGGATCTCCAATGCTATTTTCCTCAGGGTACTATGTCATCCAGTTGAAGGCCATCCACTAATAGACCTATGAATAATGGGAAATGAGGGAGACTGGACGATAGCTTGCTGGGATATTTTGGTCATCAGAGGGTTTCTTCAGTAGGGGTTGGACGTTTTCAGATTTGAAGGAGACAGGGAAGAGTATAGCGGAGAGAGAGGTTAAAGAGCTCAGAGATAAGGGTGGGTGACTGAGATTAAGGGGGTCATTACGAGTTTGGAGGTAGCCATGGCGCTATTAGCCCGGGTCCGGTCTGGTTAAATGGGGACTTACCGGGACATTCTGACCTTTGCGGACCCAGTAAGTCCCCATTCAACCAACCATTCCCCATTCCCATTTGAGCACCCATAGGGCTCAATGGAAATGGGGAAGGCGCTAATTACGGGCCTGCAAATAGCGGGCCCGTTATTAGCGCCCTGGTCCCTTAGCGGGACCCGCGAAGGACGTGTGGTCAGACCACACGTCCTTTGCGGGTCCCGTTAATGGCACTCGGAATTGGGCGGTAAGGGTTTACCGGCGCCGGGTTCCTTACGGTGACCGTTAACCCTTACTGCCGAACTCGGAATGAGGCCCTAACTCTTTGACCATTTTGGGGGCAAACAGAATAATAGGAGTGCAAGATCTGTTCGCCCTATGAAGAATGGGTCCTAATTCGTTTGAAGAGGTAAGAGAGAAATAGTTATAGCAAAAGGATCTTAAAACAGACCTATTGAGAAATAGGTGTAGGCGAGCACACAATATACATGTATATTACTTTAATTAATACTTGACCCCCCCATCCCCCCACTGCCTGGTCTCCAAACCCTGCTTACCTGAGCTCTAGAACACCTTTGTGGCCTCGGCTTGAAATATACAATGGGTGGAAGGGCAAAGGTTCGGGCAGGATTAATTTCCCCAAAACCTCTAAGGAGAAAAGCACACGGTTAGAATTACTTTGCACATAAAAGGAAATGGACAATGGAATTCTGGTGTATAGTTATTTGATGTTATTGAAATTCAATGGAATTCTTGTGTATGGTTCCTTCTTTGGTTCACTTATACTTTCTTCCGGGGCACCTGCAGGGATATTTTTCGGATTTTTGTATACAACAGGGAAATCACAAAGTTCTAAAACTTTAAAAAGTTTAAAAAAAAATAAAAAAAACGTTTTTAAATATCTAAAATCATTTATTTATAAATATTAAAAGCCCTTATAAATATATATAAAGGGCCTCATTCCGAGATTGGAGGCAGTCATGGCTCTACTAGCGCCATGACTGCCTCCAATATTGGTACAGAGTCCGCCCTGGTTCAATGGGGACTTACCGGTCTATTCCGACCTTTGCGGGACCGGTAAGTCCCCATTGAAAATGGCAATCCCCATTCCCATTTGAACCACCATAGGGCTCAGTGGGAATGGGGAGGGCGCAAATAACGGCCCGGCGCATGCCAAGACCGTTATTTGCGCCCTAGACCCCTAACGGGAACCGTAAGGTACGTTTGGTCTGACCAAACGTACGTTACGGGTCCCGTTTGGGGACCTCGGAATAGGGCGCAAAGGGATTACTGACAATAGTGTCCTTACCGGTGCCCGGTATCCCTTTGCGGCAATCTCAGAATGAGGCCCAAAGTCTCTATACAGTGCACTGTAAAAAAACTATATATACATTCCTCACTTTGAAGACAGCTGGCTGTGGCTGTATAAAGGTCCTGGCTGCTGTTCTTTTTCCTCTCTCTTCTGCTTGATGTCTCTGGCAGGCAGGATGTTCCTTCGGCAGGCAGACAGCAGCAGCATTGTGTTTGGGGGCCTCAAAGTCCTCTTTGACTGGGTTGCTTATGCAAGGTGCAGCCCAGCAATCCGCTGCAGTGTGGCGGCGTTCCTTTGTAGTCTATCACCGGGCTGCGTATGCAAGGTGCAGCCCAGCAATCCGCTGTAGTCTAGCGGCGTTCCTTTGTAGTCTATCACCGAGCTGCGTATGCAAGGTGCAGCCCAGCAATCCGCTGCAGTGTGGCGGCATTCCTTTGTAGTCTATCACCGGGCTGCGTATGCAAGGTGCAGCCCAGCAATCCGTTGCAGTGTGGCGGCATTCCTTTGTGGTCTATCACCGGGCTGCGCATGCAAATTGCAGCCCAGCAATCCGCTGCAGTGTGGCGGCGTTCCTTTATAGTCTATCACCGGGATGCATATGCAAGGTGCAGCCCGGCATGTATTGCTGCAGTTGTGGGGCCCCACAAACCTCTGCAACATGGGCTGGGTCTGCCAGCTGCTCCTGAGGAAGACCTGTTGGGCCGCCTGCCAGGGGGCATCCCCTTTAAAGAAACTATGCGGCCCGGGAGGCTGTAACATTGGGCATTTGCCACTGGAAAGAGTGCTGGTTATTAGAGAGCCTTGGCTGGTGTGGTCAGGAGGCACGCCAGGGAGGCGGTAGTGAATTTGGGCACTCCCCGGCTGTCATGGGAGCACCACTCTGAAGCACGGGCAGTTGCAGTAAGGCAGCATGGAGCGCCTCTCAACTCTCCTTTTTGAGGGCTGAGCAAACTGATTTTTCAACAGTGATCCTTTTACGGCAACAGTTTATATTCCTTTTTTCAGTGGATGCCTCATGCAAGGGTCCTTTATTCCATGGCTTCTAGCGCCTGGAATCCTTTTTCTTCTTTATTCAATGTTTTCCTTTCTCCTCACCAGGGGGTTACATAGTCACGAGAGGAAAGGTGTTGAAAACTCGTACATTTTCCATTGATAACAGAGTGGACAGTACATGCATCCTTTAGAATGGAGTGAGAACATGTGACTTGAAGACCAGATGTTGCAGGGAAGGTGGAAACATAAATCAGGGACACGGACAGGACAGAATGTCATAGGAACACAATGATGGAGTATGTGCAAAATTAAGGATGGCGGGGTGACGGAAAGAAGTGCTGTAGGGTTGTCTTTACAGGGAAGAGAGACAGGATAACAGGGTGATGCTGCAGTGTAGAGTGCTAGGAAACAGGAGGGTAGACAGGATGACGAGGGATGGAGAGTGAGGAGGGCTATGAGAGTGTTATGAATCTGAGAGATTTTAGAGGAAAAGCAGTGAGCAAAGGAGGAGGCAATGGATATTGGCTTGGTAGGTATGAGCTAAGCTTGGAGTGTGGATGGAAGTCTGCAGAGGGGACTGTGAAGGGAGGAAATTAGGTTTGTGAGGTAGGCGGATTTGGCAGAGTCTAGTAACGAGGGGAGGGCAGCAAAGGAAGCTTTGTAGGCTAGGAGGAGGAGGATGGTCCATGATGTACACCAGAACCATAGGTCACTGCGGTTGTTTGTTTTGAGGGTCTGAATCTCAGAGGTGATCCAGGGCTGAGAATAGGAACAGGAAGGTGTGAATGAGAGAGCAGGACAGTGTTGAGTAATGAGAGTCATGAGTGCTTACTGAAAGTCAGAGAATGCATGGTCAACTGAAGAGGCATGAATAAGGGAAGAAACAGAAGAGCGGTCCTCACTTTATCAAGGTAAGGGGCAAGAGAATCCTGCTTGAATTGTCTTCTAGTTATTGAAGATAGGAGAGGAGGGTTGAAGGGTGGTTTGTCTGAGATGTTCAAGTGAACAATGGAGAGAGGAAGGGATCGATGGAGATGTTAGAGGAGAGTCAATTAGAGAGAAAGGCAAGTTCATGGGAGTTCCCATCAGAATGGGCAGGCTGGTCGTGGAAGGAGTAGAGGAAGTAATCAAATAGGAGGGAGAAAAGTTCAAGGTGGGTGGCTGTGGAGGGCTTGAGAAGGATAAAGCCCCTCAGCATGGTGATGGGGATGTTGGTGCGAAGTGACTGAAGGAGAAGGATCACGTCAAAGAAGAAGGAGTTGACAGGAACAGCGGGTCGGTAGAGAGCCAGGACAGAAGGAGGAGTAGGAGGGAGGAGTTGAATAGTGGCATATTCAAAAGACGAGCAGATCATGTCAGATGGGGGCAGTTTTGAGGGATTATTGATCAGGTACCTGACACCATCACTCTTCCCAGAAGTCTGGGGAGATTAGTGTGCACTAGGTCCCCACCTGGCCCATAGAGCTGGGGATTTCCCAATAGCACTTTAAGATGAGGCAGCAGCACCCATGAGATGGATGGGGATGCAGATTAATACTCTTGCACCAAATCAATAATGACAACTCAATAGTTTGGCAAAGGGAGTCCGTTTAATGACAAGTACAAAAAACGGGGAGATCATGAATATCAGCAATCGCTCGATCTTCCTTCTCGCTTCAACAATCCAACGAACTTCATAAAAAACACATCATTTAAACTAAAAACCTGTCATCACTGATGTGTAACGCTGAAAATGTTGCATGCAATTCTACTGGTTCTAGGAAGGTAACTTTAATATAGGTACTATATCTGTATATGGTAACGAAGTGAAGGGATTGGACAAACACTGTCAGGTGGCGCATCTAAACCCTCCCTTCAAAATGGCTACTGTAGACGTCACTAAAGGTACGACATCTCATTGGTTTTACTAACTATAGGACCCTAGATTACTTGGTCAACTATGATTGAGTTGGCACCAGCCCCACTCATACTTTTCCACTTGCCTAGCAGCATGCAGAATAGCCGACAGGTGCAGGGAGCTCATCTGCACACCCAGCTTCTCTCCAATTATTGCTACAATCAATCATCACTTTAATGGTCATGTGTCAGTTATTTCTTTGTAGATAGCCTTGAGACTGCTTCTTGGACTGGAAAAGTTACGATATCTGTGTATGGCACAAGGCCATGCATAGGTGTGAAAGTTTCATCCCGCCTCGCTTGGCTGGTGACGTGAGTCACACACCATGAAATCATCCTATTCTTCATGCAATGTGTGTATTTGATTTAATTATGCCAGCCACCTGCCTCCTGTGGCTTATCTTGATCTTTCTAAACAGGATACCCTGTTCTTCTTTCATAAATTGTTTCCATGGTTGGTCTATTGCAGCCAATAAGACCTTGGCTTCCTGGCACGATTTGCATGCGTCTGAGTTTCTCTTTGTCTTTAATTCTCGATTTGCTTGCTGCAGGGCTCTTCTCCTGAGACCTTTAGTATCTCTTGGTTGATTCTGCACTTGTGCATAGTGGAAGTATACTTATATAAAGTGCTTCTATTGAGGTAGATATGTATAGTTGGCGCTTGCTGCAATCTATTTCACTACTAAGCATAAGCAAGCCTCACGATTTCAGTGCTTCTTGCGGTTCCAAGCATATGTACACATGTAAACTAAATGAATATCTTCATCGGGCGTGCAGCATTATTTCTGATATTTGACATCAATTATTTCACTTTAGGTTCAGGATGTCACTTATCCATGATGTTTTGTCTCTTTTCATCATTCACATGTCATCATATCTTCTACACGTGAGTCAGTCTGGGTTCTTGTGACGTCACCCATTGTCTTCCTTCAGTATCTTTTTAGCTTCTTCAGGGACTGTGTTCTGACAATCTTCATTCTGTTTCATTTGTTGATATGGCTTTCTCAATGGGTACCTTACTGTTCATGGTTTCTTAGGTGTCGGTACGTCAACAGGTGCTGTTCTTCTGATAGGTACTGGACAGAACCCAACGCCGGCTCTCTGCTAGTTTATTTGCTCATCATACATCACATATTCCACCGTGAACGTTACTGGCACTTCAAAATGGACGGTTGGAGTGTGGGTCGTGTTTGGGACCTCCTCTACAGTAGGAAAAAGAAATAGAGTCAGTTTGGAGAGTGGCTATTATCACAGAATCATGAGGGAGGTCAAGGAGTCGGTGATAGCAAGAAGTGAAAGTTGAGGGTGATGAGAATGGAAGTGGTGAGTGATATAGGAAGACGTGTTCAAGAGGGATTTCACGTTTCAGAGGCCAGGTGAAAGAGTGATAGGAGGTAGGGGAGAGGAGTAGATGTTGTATGGTAGGCAAGAGCAATAGGTGAGGGTGGAGATCCTCAGAGATTGGGATCCTCATGTTTGAGGGGTGCTGGTGTAGAGGGGTGGTGGGGGAAGTGAGTCCGAAGTGAGACTGCCTCAAGGCTGAAAGCTAAGAGACAAAGTCAGGGGTAGAGTGTCTACAAGCAGGAATAGAGTGAAGTCAAGGTGCATAATGCATGGTGCAATGAACAGGCAAGTGAGGAGAGTGCAGAAATGGTGCTGCTCAAGAGAGAGAGAGGCTAGGTGGATGAGCAGAAAGAGAAGGGTGACATGTTGGATGAGAAGAATATGGTGTATGTTTTGAGTTGGGCTACAATGGGGCTGTAGTAACCAAACGACAGCTAAAAGGCCCAAACCAGGAATGCTCCTTGGTCCAGTGAGGTAACAGAAGATCCATAGTGAATGGATAGTCAATAGGTGGAAGGAACCCTGTGTGAGGAAGCAGGATTCAGGGAAAGGGTGAGCTCAACTAAGGGTGAGCACTGGTTCAGGCCCTAGGCGTTCTCCCGCCCTAGCAGGCCCAAACAGAGGGTTGCTCTTGGCTGCTTTTGGCCCTTATCTGCAGACACCCAGGAGAGACTCACTTCGGGAGGCAGTGTGGCAGATGGCCCTTGGGAGCCAATGGCAGTGCTACAAATGGTTTGCAGACTTACGGCCAGGATACAAGAAGGGTCCTGGGAGTTGTAAGCCGAAGGAGCTATCTTCTGCACGCAGTGCCCTTAGATGGTGCACAGGATCTTCTGTGACATCAGGATGTGGCAGAACAAACAAAATGGCATGCAAATGGCTATGGAGTCAAATGCCCCCTCGGGAGCAAATCACAGTGCGCCAGTTAGCTTCCAGACTTCCAGCCAGGATGCAGGCAGGGCCCTCTGTGTGCATGCTCAGGAACTTCACTTTGCAGCAGAACCTTCAGCCTGTGCACAGGGTCCCCTGGAAAAGCAAATGTGTCAAAAAATGTACTGAAATCAAATATACAGTTACATAACCCTCTGGGAGCTAATCACAGTGCTTCAGATGGGTTCCATATTTCCAGCCAGGATTCAAGATCCGCATTGCTCCACTTTCAAGCAGGTCACAGCCAAACATCCCTCTTCTATTCTGGTTGCGTCCAAAGAAACTAAAGGAGCTGGTCTCAATGCAAATGCTGCATTTGATGATATAAAACATATGTTCATGCAGCTTGCACCGAGAGAAAACAGGAGTTCTTTCTCGACAAGGTGTGCCTGGGCTGCCCCCTTCAAAGCTACTTAGTTCTCCAATTAAATCCTGCAATCCTTCTCAATATGTACCACCACTGCCTCCAAGTTCTGCACATGTGCATTGTTTTATTAACATAGCCTTTTTTCCTTCTTTTTATGAGCCTAAAAGACAGAAATTGTTCATTATTTCACAGGTAATAATGGAGTTCAAGACTTATGGCCTCATTAGGAGTTTGGCGGTATCCAGGCGGTAATACCGCCAATGCAAATAGCGTTACCGCTACTCGGTCTGAGCAATTTGCACTGGATCCTGAGTAGCGGTAAGGCAGTTAAGCCCCATTCCCCTTTTGGTCCATTGGACCCAATGGGTTTTTTTCGGCGCTATTAGCGCGGGTGCAATTGGCGCCATGCTAATAGTGCCAAAAACGGGCGGAATGTGGAGATTTTTAGAGGTAAAACTGAAAACATTCTGCCCCAACTCATGATTGGGCCAACCCTTAAATGCAGCAGCAATAGCGTTACCGCCACATTTAAGGGCTACCACCCAACTCCTGATGAGGCCCTTAGGCACCCACAGAAGAACCTGTGTGATACACCCATCTGTTTGTAGCTATTGTTTAACAATGCTATGCATATTTTTGTTTTTGATAATGTACAGAATATTTTCAAATCACACAATACGCTGTAACACTTGTGACTGGACACCTTTGACAGTGAGTGGTCATCCCTGGGGGTATTATCGTCTTCTGCATCCACTGTTGCCGCTCGAGGGTCTTCCTGGAAACAAAGGTAAGTGTGAAGAAGGATCTGCCACTGATGGGGGCGCTGCCGGGCCCTCCTTAATGCTCTGTCAGGGGCAAAAGCTGGGAAAAAAGTCCTGGGCTGCTCCAAAATGTCCTGGTTCTTGGCACTATGCAGCCTGTGTAGGCAAACTGCACCACTGGACCCCCTGCCGGTAAGCCACTGCCGCCTCCCAATGTCCCTTGTCTCGATTCTCCCCCCTCGATTTGTGAGGGCATCTCTATAAAGATTAGATTCCCCTCCGCCCCCCATGTGCGGCAGTAAAGGATTCAAATTACACTGGATGCCACCACTTCAAAAGCAAATGCCACTTACAGTGGAAAGAGGCAAGAGCCAGGCGTAGCACATGCTTTAGGCGTGTTCAATGCATGAGGGGCATACCCATGTTGTCTGCAGCAGACATGCTCAAAACTCTGCAGTTTTATTTATTGATGGCTCTTTCCACTTTCTGTAATGGCTTGGCAGGTGAAGAACGATGGTCTGGAGGGATGCCCATGGCGATGCCACAGGTTAAGATTCATTCTAAACCTTCCAGCCATGAACTTTTTTGTTTTGCTGGTTTAGATATAGTTGCAAGAAATTACCTCTAAGCAAAGCACGGCAAACAGTGGAAGGAGCATTTAACGTAATCAATGCACAAAAACATTACAGAAAGCGATATCACAGGAAGTGACATCACAGAGTAAGAAAGCATGTTTCTACTCCCCCATGCACTCATTTTTCATGCTCATGATATATCCCTTCAACCTCAATTGTTTCCTCTCTCCCATGATATGGTCCCCTTCCCCTTCCCTTCTATGTATTCTACTCAACCATGTTATATTCTCTTTCAATTGTTTTTCTTTTTCTCTCCCATTATATTTTCTATTTCATTCCAATTCCTTCTGCTTTCTCGTGACATGACCCAAATCACTTCTATTCCTTCCACTCTTTCATTAAATATTTATTTTACCTTCTTTTACAGCCTTTATCACATAAGATATTCTCTTTCAATTCTATTCCATCCTCTATCCATGATATATTCTCTTCCATTCTCTTTCAATTCTGTTCCTTCCCCTCTCCCATATATATATTCCCTTTCACTTCTATTCCATCCTCTATCCCATGATATCTCTATTCCTTCCTTCTCTTTAATTATTTCCTCCATTCTTCTTACAGCAATAGACCATGATTGTGCTTATACCATCCTCTCCTCTTTGGGCATGGTCTCAAGCGGATGGATAGATTTTCTCTGTAAAGATATGAACATATTGGGGGACTCTATCTGCTCATGTCCACTCTGGATATTAAGCGTGTTATAAATAATCAATCATTTCCCTAAAGTGATTTGAAGTAGCTTTTGGGTGCTATTCATGGTTCAAGTGGAGGGTTCCACTTGAACCATGAATAGCACCCAAAAGCTACTTCAAATCACTTTAGGGAAATGATTGATTATTTATAACACGCTTAATATCCAGAGGTTTCTAAGCACAGGCCCGGGGATCGAACCTGTGTTGCTCCGTCGAAGCGAGTGCGTTGCTCCTGAGATATACTCCCAAGACAGATGAGAAAGGTGAGAAATGTAAGTAGGATAGGAAGGAAGAGGGAGGAGTGAGAGACTGTGAACAGTGAGTAGGAGGTAATGAGATTCGAGGGGAACTAAGGGAGAAACCAGGGCGGGGTGGTATTCACCTCCACACGAGTAAGCAATAAGGGCCCCTAAGCGCTTGAAGCCAGTTGAAGCACTAGTGCAAGAGTTCAGATCTCCTGTGTGGGAGGGGGCATTTGACAGAGGGTAACCTGACAGTCCTGCCTAAGATGTAAAAACAGCTCTTGGCAATTTCAGCACCCTCACTTAACTCAGCTCCCCCAAAGAAGTGAACGAATTGGGATGAATTGCTGCTGATCCCAGATCCTTCTCTGAGCCAAGAACCAGGGAAACTAAAAGCCCATGACTGGGGCACCAATCAACCTCGCCCTCAGAGCGATCAGCTGTTTCCGGCATTGGAGACTGTCTTCCAGCTCAAAGAGCTCCTCTCCACGTTGTCTTTGTTTTGCATTTAAATACATTAAAGGGCAATTATTCTTAGATCACCAGTACGCAGAGGATACACAGTTCTACAAAAATGTTAGTGGCTCACAAGAATTCATTCCACTTCGCTCCTGCCTTCAAACCATTTATACATGGATGACAAGTGCCTGCTTAAAACCTAACACACTAAGAACCAATTCATACTTCTAGGCCGGCCCTCCATGAAGGAACCCACTGAACAGGGGCTGAATGAAATATACAAGGGTGGGTGCACTCCTCAACTCACCCACTCAGTAAAATTCCTAGGGTAGGCAATCTATCCTTCCAACAACAGACTGAGAAATGGGCTCAAATGGCTTAGTATCAGATCTCTCTACTCATCAAGATGAAACCTTTCTCCTGCCCCAGGTATTCCAAATGGTGGTGCAGGCAAAAGTATTTGTACTTTATTAAATGTATAAGGCACCTTTCACTAAAGGCGCTGAACAATAAAAGAAAATCCAAGAATAGTACAATTCACAGTGGTACAAATTGGGTATGAATAAAGGTTACATCAGCAGAGATAGAAAGCAAAATGTAGGAAGCAAGAGACGATAGAAGATAGAGTTTAAGGTTAGTTTGGAAGATGCGAGGAGATGATGAGGAAGAAGTTAGAGGGGAAAAGCGTTCAATGTTAAGGAGCCAAAAGTGAAAAAGGAGCGGAAATGAGATGAGGCACACGGGGGCGGGGGGCCCTTAGGAACAGTTAGAAGAAATTGATTCTGAGTTCGTAAGGGATGCAAGAGGACATAGAACGAGAGTAGGGAGGAAAGATAGAGCAGGGCCAGGCCATGAGTGCATTTGATAACAATGGAGAGAAAGTGATACAGAAGACAAGATTCAAAAGGAAGTATTGAGACTTAGAGGAGGGAGGATGTGATGGAAGGCAGAGGGGTAAGGAGAAGAGAAGAAAAATAGAAGAGATGTAAATAGAGCAAAGAAGAAAAAGGTGGGAAGCAGGGAGACCAAGCAATAAATAGGAACAGTAGTTGATCCCGGAAAAGACAAGAGAAAAGAGAGGGCGTTTAGTAGCCTGAAAGGAAAGATAGGAGCGAGCACGGAGAATGTGAAAAAGAGCATAGTGACAGGAGCAGGCAATGGAGGAAATGTGAAGGGAGAAATGGAGAGCATGATCACAGATAACAGCTAGGCTGTGCACTGAAAGTGAAAAGGAAACAGAGGTTGGAGAAAAGAAAGTGTAGGTGTGATGATAGAGGGGGGAAGAACAGAACTTCACCAAAATGATCTTGTATATCAACAAATTTGACAACACCACAACCACCCTTTGCAAATTACACTGGCTCTCCATCCCGGGTAGGATCTGACACAAAACTGCATGCTTCCCACACAATCCAACCATTACATTTATGCCCGCCTAACTAATGGGCAAATTAAAAATAGTGGGTGTCAACTGTTCATCTCCCAGTAAGCTCACCACCAGACTGGTACCTAGTCTGGCTCACAAGGAGAAAACTGGGATAGGAAACAGGGCCTCATTACAAGTTGACCGATGCGATAACGTAATACCGTTTACAGGTACGTTACCGCACCAGCCAACTCAAGTACACTCCAAACTATACCTCAAAACTCCCTGAAGTGGTTAATGTTCCTGAAACAGTGCAGTGATCCCTACACTGACCCAGATAGTGGCACGAAATACCCTAAACCTTGTGAAGCTAACAAACCTCTAATACAGCCATCGTTCTAGAAACCTCTGATATAGCCAACATTCTGAAACCTCTGATAAAGCCATCAGATAACCATATGGAAAGTCATGAGACTGTTGGGAATGATGGCACCCTGCACTTTGCTGGTTCCACCCACCTGTCTGTGCATGCGTCCTGTGCAAGAGTGGCTCTCAAGCCAATGGTGTAAAGCAAGCGGGCAGTGGGGCGATCTTGTTGTTGTCTAAACAGCTCTTGTTCTGTCTCTGCAGATGTGGTTTAAGGGAGAACCTTCTGATGGGAATATTCTTCACCACCCCACCACAGACGCATCCCGGTGAGGGTGGCAAGCACACCTTCTAGACCTGACAGCGCATAGCATGTGGTCATAATCAGTGGTGAACAAACATATCAACCTGTTTGAACTACTTAATGTGCTCAAAGCCTTGAAAGCCTTTCAGACAGAACTGCAAAGGAAGACTGTTCTGGTCCTTACAGACACCACCATGACCATGTTTTACTTAAACAAACAAGGAGTCACTCACTCTCCACGACTATCCAAACTGTCATAGAGCATTTGGAAATGGGCACTCAAAAACAACGTGTTCCTCCTGTCACAGCATATTCCAGAGGAACACAATCTTTTAGCAGATGCTACCCATAGAACGCAAGTGGCCCTTACAGGAACACATTTTACACAATGTCTTCGAAGAATGGGTACATCCAGATATCGACCCATTTGCGACACTGGAGATCACACAATGCTTAGACTACGCTTCCAGGTATCCATGAATACTGCCTAAGGCTTTTCCCCCAGTTCCTCTCCTCAATAGAATAAGTCACAAGATGCACCAGGAACAAGTTACACTAATCCTGGTAGCACCTATCTCTATGAACAAATACTGGAACATGTAGAAAATAACCAACTATCGAACAAGGCACAAGTAGACTTCAGACCCATGAGAGGAACAGAGACAGCACTACTCTCTACATGGGGTGACCTAAAGACGATTGCAGACTCCAACACAAACTCAGCACTGATACTACTCGACCTCTCTGAGGCATTTGACACAGTCAACTAAAACATCCCCATCAAGATACTGGAAGAATTAGGGATCACCGCCAGAGTGCTGCTCTGGATTAAATCTTTCTTGTCTGAGAAAACAGAAACAGTATGGATGAAGCCATTCAAATCCCCACTGTGGGACACCACCTGTGGAGCACCAAAAAGCTCCTCATTATCCCTACTACTCTTCAACATCTACAGGACACCACTAATCAACCTCAACAAAAGACATGGCTTCACATGCTACAACTATGCAGATAATACCCAAATCATCTGTAAAATCATCGATAAACAAGAGGCGAACACAACGCTAAGAGACTGTCTCAAAGAACTCTATCAATGGACGAACAATAATAACCTCAAAATCAACCCCAGACAAGATGGAAATCATGATTACACCCAACAACCAAGGAAACAACCAGTACACCCCATGGCCCACAGAACTGGGAGCGCCACCCACACCATCCAAAGTTGTCAAAAACCTTGGAATCCTAATGGACAACGAGTTAACTCTAGAACCACAAGTAAATGCGATAATAAAGAAATGCTTCTTCCCTCCACACACAATCCAACTTATTCTATTCCGCTCCTTCACGCACAACATGCTGGCCATCATCTCCCTCGTTATATCCAGGATAGACTACGCCAAAAGCAAATACCT
Source organism: Ambystoma mexicanum (assembly GCA_002915635.3). Taxonomy (NCBI): domain Eukaryota; kingdom Metazoa; phylum Chordata; class Amphibia; order Caudata; family Ambystomatidae; genus Ambystoma; species Ambystoma mexicanum. Next base: position 904,745,362 of record CM030321.1, on the reverse strand, counting down.
CGAAATGCCTGCCTACTTACTGAGGAAACTGCAATGAATACAGAATGCAGCTGCCAGACTTCTCCTCAAACACTCACGAAGGGACCACATCACTCCAGCGCTAAAGATGCTACATTGGCTCCCAGTCCAAAAACGAACCGCCTTCAAAACAATGTGCATAACACACAGAGTAATCCATGGCCAAGGAGCGGAATTCATACAAAAGAAAATCACCATCTACAAGGCAACTAGAACACTCAGATCTAGCGACATTTGCTTCGAACCTAAACCGTACTGAAGGAAAAAACATGACGGACCAGCATTCTCTTGCTCAGCTGTAAAATATTGGAACTCTCTCCCGAGAGAAATACAAACCATGAAGGACCATTTAAAATTCAGGAAACATGGCTTTTCAACTCCAAACGGGATGAAAACAAATAAACAACATCCACGGACCATGAAATTAACACGCAACTGAAAATGAATGGGGAATAGCCTGGACAGAATGGAGGGCAAAGGAGAAGAGAAGCGTCTGAATGGGAAGTGTGGTTTCTTTAAGAGCTGAAGTGTACCCATTCTGATAGAGGGCCAGTGGTGGAAACAAGGGAGGGAGATGTTTCCCACTTAATAGAACAACTAATATAGGGTGAAAGGCAGAAACGTAAGAAGGGAGATATATCACACTTAACCAGACCACTGAGGTTGTGCAACAGGTCACACATAAAGGAATAGGGCTAAATGCAGAAACAAGGCAGCCCACAGGCTAACCACTGGGCACAGGGAACACTCTACCCCTGGAGGAACTCGTGGGGGTGGTATTTGCGACACTCTCGACATGGTAAGGGATACAAATCAAATTTATTGAGAACAGCGGGGGTAGGAATGTAATGCCACTAACAATTTGCACTAAAAACTCACCCTTTTCCATACACTTCTCAAACTCTGAACTAAAAACAACCATACCTTCACAGCACTGCAAACTGCACGTACTTCAGAACACCACTACAACAAAAAAAACCACACATAATTTCGCCCAACACCACATGGTGGCTTCCAGCTGAAAATCACACCTATGCTCAGTGAACGGTGTATCCGAACTGAAGCTGCCAACATCACCTCACAGCTCTCTTACTCTTTTTTTCCACTCAATCCTACTAATCACGAACCTATAACCTGACATGAATCTAGACACATCTGATACAGCTATCATTCTAGAAACATCTGATGAAGTCATCATTCTATATAAGGGGTCTGCAACCGGTGGCTCTCAAGATGTTTTGGATATGACTCCAATGCTTCCACACCATTGACTATGCTGGCTAAGGCTGATGGGAGATGTAGTCTGAAACATATGGAGAGCCAAACGTTGCAGTCCCCTCTTCTAGACACATCGGATGGAGCCATCATTCTTGAATCCTTTGATACAGACCTCTTTCTAGAAACATCTGATGCACCCATCATTCTAGGGCCTTAGCCATTAATTGCTGACATATATATTTTAGGGCGTGGGCTTTGATGTCCTTCTTTTTTTTAGATGATTTTGCAAAATTGTCCTGGTTTTTGGTTTAGAAAATCTGGTCACACTAAGCCTGTGCCAACCTTTGGTTCTTAATCATGTCTGGAGTTCCTCCCCAGCTTTGCTACACATTTGCACAGGCTAAAGAGGATGCTCTTTCAGGATTTTGGACCAAATTAAGGCATCATGGGTGCTTCCAAGGACACTCTTAGGTGCTACTCAAGTCTGAGAAATTGCTTGTTGTCATTGCCCAGCAGGAGTGCAAATTGCTTCATTCCCATCTACAGTGCCGCTCGCCTGCCCATTTGGCCAATGAACTGTGAGCCCAAGGAAAGAAAACGCGTAACTGGTTCTTTCCCCTGCTCCAATATGAAGGAGAAGGGCTGGAACCCAACATCACTAAGGGAAAATGGAAGACAAATTGTAGAGAGAGAAAGAAGACTTATATACATGGTAGACAGACGTGATTCACAGCACGAGTTGTGCACCATGTTCTAATGGGAAACGTCAACACTCCAGTGAAACAGGAAGTAGTGGGCACACAAAAAAACAAAACAAATCCCATTGCAACGTGTAGAGACTTTCACACAATTGGTGTTTCCTGGGATAAAGAGGGGGTGGGGAGCAGGAGCACCCACGTACTCGGCTCCACTTCTCTAAATGCTGAGTCAAGAGAAATGTCATGGTTATCTGAGAATGCTTCTAAGAAATGTGGGCAGATGCAACCAACTGGATATGCCAGTCCCCAGCCTATGTACTTTGCACCTGTTCTCACAGCAAAAAGAGGACATTGGCCACTGCGACGTCCCTAATTATAAGGTTAGTGCCTCTCTGAAATCGGCCAGGTCTATATACATAAGCTGTGGAACTGCATATACTTTATACAGTAAATACATCAAACAATTCACAGAAACTTGTTTTGTGTTGGCAATACAAAATGCCCTGACTTTCTATACACATAAAACAAATTAAAACATAATTTAGTATTATGGATATTCCCCAGCAAACCAGTTTGCCGTGTTTTCTTAGTTCTGTACTTTGGGCACTTGGGTCAGGAACTGGAAGTTGCGTGATCTCCCAGGTCCGTGGGTTTGGGACCTGTAAATTGGCTGGTGAACACTCGTGCGCCTGATGGCAGTTTCTATCCAGGCCCATGCCGCCATCTTTTCTTCTTCTGTTCCACGACTTTCAGACAAAGACCCTTGTCCTTTGCTTGCCCAAATGTACCCTTTCCACAGGTGGGTGGAATCCGGGGAAACAAAAATATGGATCTGCGAGCGCAAAATCGAGATGCACTCCAAGCGGAGTGTTCTTTCTGAAGGCTTGCTCCAGCAGTCCTGCTGATATAGGGCAACTATGCCCTGGGGCCATGCCAGCATATGGCTACTGGCCACCCAAATGGCCGGCCTGTGCCAACAGCCACTTCACACCTATATGCATGGCTTCCTGCCTCTCCCCTCTCTTATTGTTAGAGTGGTCTCTCCGCCTCTGAAGAGGGGGAGAGAAACTGCGGGTTTCGGAGCTGGCTCCAGCTGCCAATTAGCACCTTTTGTTAGGTCCTGGGTCCCCTAACTGTCAGGCTCTTCCTGGGAGTCCTGCATCAGGAGAGTACAGGGAGGGACAATGGGGGTGGCATGACCTCTGGTCACCTTTCTGTCCCCCTTCCCTTCTCTCGGTATAACGTCGTTTCATCGTCAGTCGTTTTTAGGACTGCAATTTAAACGTGTATAAAATTGCAAAAAGGCTCACCAACATTTTTTTTGAGGGGGCAGGAAAGGGCAGATAAGGGGTTGCGGGGGTCAGGAATAGTTAACGATAGATGGAGGGGAGGAGGAATGGGGGGAAACGCCCCCGCCCCCAAAAAAGAAAAAAAATCAATGACCGTTTTCCTAATTCTATACAAATGTAAAATGCAGTCATAAAAACGACTGACGATGAAAGAACTTAGAACCCTCCTCTCTTGCCCCTGGCCAGCTCCCCAAGCTTCAGCGCCTGTGCCCTTGAGCTCCACGGGGGTGCCCCTCATTCCACAGCACTGGACATGAGTACCTTTTTTGTCCCCTGGTGTTGTAGTAGCTTCAACCTCCTGTTCGCTGTGGCTGGCTGCCACTGGATAATAAGCCTGACAAAAATAAACAAGGGCTTGGCTGTTCCATGTCGTGGTGCTGTTATTAATGCTCAGGCAACAGCAGCCCAGGTGGTGTTTTTTGATTAACTTGCTTTGTGGTGGAGCAATTTATTTTTTCTCACCGGTCCGCCCAATTCTCCCATGTGGGTCAAGCCAAGCAAGCGTGTTCTCTTCTCTGCTTGGCCGCATCCAGGTCTCCGCCTACCAGGTCGGAGCTGCCAACTGTACCGTTACACTTCTCCTTTACTCCCCAGCTGTGTCGGACATAGCCACCGGGGCTCCAGGTAAGTCTATCCTTCCCTACCCTATCTGCCTGGCACCAAAGAGGGCAAAGGACTCTGTAAGCAGATTCAATTCAACACTACAGCTAAGTCAATGCCTAGTCTGGGATGCTGAGGGAAACCCTTATTGATATATTTTTATGTCCAGTTCGTTTACTCTGGATGACAACCCTTATATAACACCCCTCTCTTAGAATCCCCCTGACCCCACTGAGCCAAGAGGTAGGTTTGTTTTGCAAATTAAAAGGTTTATTTGAAATTAAACAATAATATATATATATATATATATATATATATATATATATATATATATATATCACACTTTTATAATAAATTGATGTTTGATAGCACACTTGTGAAGATGATAGTGATCAACAATGGAAAATGTTACAGTGGTACACTCTTTTTGATGGCTTAGAAGTGATATAGAGAGGATGAAGTAGCTGAGAATGCTTTTATGGCTTCAAGGACAATGCAATGATGAATGAAAATGCAGTACAGAAAATAAACTTGATGTGACTTCAACAAAAGACAATGTAATCACTTTTCTTTGACAATTCACCCCCCCCCTCTATGCAAGGTAAAGAGATGGGAGGAAAGCACACCGTTCTCAGAAATGCAATCAAATATAATTCAGTTCGCCCCTAGCAAGCTTAGAGGAAAACAGGTAGGAGTTTTAAACACAGGCAAAATCCTTTTATGTGGTTGCAATTAAGTGATAAATATGCTAAAATTGCTTTTAATTCCCTATAGGAGGTTCCGGGTGAGTGAGAGATACTTAAATTAATTCAGGATCACTTTAGCAATGCTCTATGAATGATTGTCAGGTTGCACACGAATTTCAGCAAGGAAAGCAAGGACAAATATTTTTACACGTGGCCGAAATGAAGCAACATGTCAAATCGCGGCAAATATAGTCGCGTGCGTCGAGCATAATTACAGAGGCACTATAACTCAGTTCTAGGCTCATTCGAAAGCTCAGAATCTTAGCTTTAAGATGACAGTTAAAACTCACTCTTAGCACAAACGGTTCCGGAGATACGGCCGATTTAGTAAAGGTAGTTTTTCGGATTTGAAATTGTAAAGCTCAGAATGACAGATGACAGTTTTCAGTTTTAAAAATGACAGAATGACACGATTTTAGGAGGCAGTTCTAATAGGCTAAAATAGTTTGGATTAGATTATTTTAAACTAAGAGATTGGTTTTGGCACAGTGCTAGCTGGGTACTCACACTAGATTTCTGGACAGGAATGCGACTTCGTCACCGATCGTGTCAGGATTGGCTGGACTTCTGCTAGCAGTTCTTCACAGCGATCTGGTCTCTGGTTCTCTCTGGTTCCGGATACAGCACTGCTTTCTGGATACTGCTACAGGTTCTTGCAAAAGTTCTTGGCAAAGAATTCAAACAGCTCGCCCGGCTGTTGAACAGTTTGGTTGGTTTTGAGGCCTGCTGAAGAGGATTCAGCTTGTGGATTCAGGCCTCTCTGCTGCAAATTCTGGAGTTAATTTCTGGTCTCTGGAGATTGATGGATTTGAAGTCTGGATCTCTGGATGTGAAGTCTGAAGTCTCCCGGCAAAGCGTCCCGCAAGAAAGTGGAAAGTGAATCTCCCTACCTGGGTTTCAATGTTCCTTTTATGTGTTTTGAAAATGGGTGTGTGCCTGGGCCTAGCTAAGCCTGCCCATCTCACTTATCATTGGCCAAGCTTTCCTCTCTCCCTTGATTGGGGGAAAGAAATGGAGTGTCAGAGTGATGCTGTAGGTTTTATGATCAGAGGAACCTCCCCTTGTCAAATTGCACACAAATCTATTTCTGACCCAAATACATATTTATCTATGTACCATTTTTCTCATATTATAGGCCCAGTTAACATATTTCCTGTAGCACCAAACCATCCGATCCCTGTCTTTGTACGATGTTGTGTCCACTGATGACAGAATTCTCCCCTTTTCATCTAGATAACAACCTCTAAACCTTTCCAGATTTTACACAAATGTGCACCAGGGATATGGGTTTCAGATGATAAAGGGTCAGATTTTTAACATGCATACATTTGGAGTAACAACCTTTTTTTCCGCTACTATCCCCAAGAACATACCACAGGGTCTTAACACCTCTTAAAATGTGCACAGAAAAATCACAAAAATGATGATGTTATTTGTATAATTTTGACAAGTCCGCACTGTGAATTATCCATCTTTTTAAAATCACGCTCTGGCCCCAAAGGGGTGTGATTTTCCAAAGCACATGGTGGCATTTCTGGTTTATCCACTTCCCCCAAGCTCAGCTTGCCCTCACATGCACTGCCCCTCCCAGTTTCTCCCAAGAGGAAGCCATTTTACGACCCCCCCAATATAACATTTGCCTGAGTCCAGGACAGGGCCTTGTTCAACTTCCTGCAGTCTGCAGGTACCACTCTCCTATTTCAATCAGAGAGGTGTCACCTCCTTTTGGTGGGGGCAGCAGGATGCAGCCAGGCCTGGGAAGAGTTGTTGAGCCAGTTCAACTCCTGTCGGGGGTAGTTGCCGGGCAGAATTCACTCTCTTCAGCCAGGCTTCAGCTAAATGACCCTTTAGTTCCCAGTTTTCTACATTCAAATCTAACTTACAATTTTTGCACATGCAGCTAGAATGCTATGAAACTATGACATTTAAAAAATTGCAACCTATGTGACATTCACAAGTAGGTCACTCATTTATTCTAAACATTTTGATTTTAGTGGTTTTAAACCCAAATTCACTTAAGCTGCTGACATGCCCAGCTATTTTTTATATATACATTAAATAATTACTTCCTTCAAGTCATTTCAGAATATAGTTTTACATTGTATCCACCTCTTAGCAAGTCTTTCCTTGGCCTGGTTTGGGTTTATTTGTTCAGTTTTACACAAAAGTCTGGTGGTTTTAAAACGCCGGCTTTCTGATAGTGGTGAGCACAAGTATTGCATCCATTTTTGACATTAAGAAAATGAATTCCCCACAGTTCTGGGTTGCCTTTGGCGATCAGCAATGACATTCCCAATGGTTTCAGGCTACTGTGTGTGTAGCCCAATGGTGGTTTTAGGCAGTGCCCTCCTGTGCTCACAAGATAGGCAAAAATGGGTGGCAGCCTATTCTTCATGTTTTCCCTGTGCACTCTCTGGGGAGTTCTGGCCATCATGATGTTTTCAATGCCAGTAATGCACAGTTTTATGGTAGGGCTTGGATGCATGGGTAAAAACATCCCACAAGCCCCCCTCTTGTGATGGCCATTCTGATCTTTCACTGATGGAACTCGCAAGATCTGGGATGTTCGCCTCATCTTCTTCCAGTTGCATGGGTAAAAACATTCACAACTCACAGGCTCCTCATCAGTGTGGGTGGACTTGCACATGCCACGTAGACAAATCTTCCCCATCTGTCACCAAAGCCCCCTATGGGGCCTCAAATGGAATGGGGATGGACCGGGTCCGGATTCCCAGAACGGGGAAATACCGGGCCCTCCAAGGTCAGAATGGCCCGGTATTTCCCCATTCAGGGACCACTGACCCGGACCCGGGTTTGGGGGTAGCCATGCACTTATTAAGGGCATGGCTACCTCCAAATTCGTAATGAGGCCCTATGTCTCCTGGTAGGGAAATCCTGCCCCTTGACCTTAGTCTGTGGACATTCCAGGTGACCCCCCGCACCCTCACATCATCCTAGAGGGCACAACTTATCACAGTGAGGTAATTACAGTGAACAAAGTAAACATCACATACACATTGTGTATAAACCTTTTTGCTGAGCTTTTGTGTTCTTTTGTGGAGACTATCCTCCCTACACAGCAGTAGCCTCATCTCAGCGGACGCCTTATCACGGCAAGGCGAAACTGATCGAATTAGACGTGTAGCCCTAGCGCTCATGAAAGCCTTTCACTGGCTCTGGCCACATCATTCACAATTCTGAAACTGCACTCTGGCTGTCTCATGGCCAATATCCAAATCGGACTGAGTGCAGTGTGTTAATGTAATCTAATACTACTCTTCTAATTCTAATTCCATTGTGATGTCCCAAAACGTGCAAATAAGAGGTGTGAAACGTTTTACTTCCGACCTCATGATTTTGCAAAGTTCACGACTTTCCAGCTCCTCGTAGTTGCAAAATGTGCCATTGTTTGTCCTGCACAATTCATGTTGTGGAATCCATTTCAGACTATTCTCTTTGCTGACAAAACTCATTAGAGATGCATATGTGCATGAAGTAGTTAATAAAAACATAGGTGTGCCGAAGAAGTGAAACTGATCCCACATTTGTGAAGTGATTTACTTGCTAGAGTATGCTCAGCGGAAAATGTTTCACTCATCACCACATTTTTTGTTTAAACAGTGAGATGGCAGAGCCATCTATAAGCCAAAACTATTGCATTAGAGTACAGTCAGGGAGCAATGGCCTATGAGACGGGACACACTACTCGAAGGGCTTGTTTAGTTCTTTGCCCAACCATTGATTGTCCATGGCCATGGGGGAAGAAGGATAGCTCAGGGGAAACACGTGTGTCTTGGAAGCAAGACAACGTAACACAGATTAGACTACCGATCCCGTGCTTAGAAACCACTCGTTGGTATTAAGCGTGTTATAAATGAAACATTATTTTAAAAATTATAATTCCTATGGCCATTCCCACCCAATTCCTGCCTCTCCCAGCCCGAACCACTTTCTCAGGGGAATTCATTCAGCTTTCTTTATTCAAGCTTTACTATCAAACTTTGCTCTTGAAGTGCCTGCTAGTGTTTTTCAAAGCAATTGTCTGAGAGTTCATTTCTTAATTAGGGCTATAAACTCTCTACTGGTATAACAGAAATGTCTTAACCAGGTGTGCCTTCAGCTACTCGATTTATAAGAACTATGCCTGTCCTTCACTGATGTCTGGGTAAAAACCAGCATTGGCAAAGCCAACAGTCTTGGCTTGGTAATCATAAGTATTGGAAGTTTTCCAGGCACTGCCATTAGATGCCCAGGTACCTGCTACCATCAATAGTCAGTTAATACTCCTATTGTAGTGCCTGGCAAGTGCCTTTTCTATGTCTACACAGAAGCCCAAACGGTTGGCATTAACAATGCTTGTTAAACTTTGCTACTGGATAAAGAGCATTGAGTGGAAATCAAAAGAAGCGCAGCCACATTAGTGAATGTTTATTTACACTTAGTACGCAAAACATATGAAGAAGCGGAAGTACATGTATGCACACAACACATGCAAATCTGAGATCAGCTTGGCTGCCCCTGCCCACACTCCCTTGGTGGCCGTCTCTAGGAATGGTGTATTTCTTTTCAGAGATGGCCCCTAGGAACTGTGATGAAATTACCTGCCTTGCTTTTGGATTCACGTTTGTGATGCAAATGGGGGTAGATATGAAGCAGGGACTGGGGGCAGCATAGAGAGGTTCCCCCGTGTATACTCCAACCTCACCCGTGAGTTGGGCAGGGAATTCTCAGTGGGGAATAACTCTTAGCTTGGCCCTTGGCATCGGGAAACACAGATGTCCAAGCGCACTGGCTATCGGACGGCCTGTTATCTTTTGGGTATATTTTAAAGCGAGCGTTTGTATTTTGTAGGGCGTAAGAACAAACTATAGTTAAAACCCATGTGTCTCTGTTTTGTTTACAGCCTCTAACCAATTAAGTGGACGGCATTGAGGAGACAGAAGCTGTAGCGGAAACTATCAATATGAATTGTGTTTGCTGCTCAAACCAAATTGAAAATCCAGGGGTTTGCGATAATAGCCTGTATAAGGCTTGTGTTTTGCTAATTGAAACCGGCATTGTTAAAGATGACACAATCACATCGGCTGTGACATGGATTGACATTCTGTCCATACAAGGTTTTACGGCCATAGTGGTGAAAAGGTGCTCAAAACAACACTTCAAAGATGGTGCTGACGGCATAACATTGATGACCCCCACCAGGATACACATGAGTGTTTAGAAATATCTTATATGAATAATTTGTTATGTAAAATATGCCACATGTTGAGCTCCAAACGCCTTGTAGAAATGATGTGAGTGACACAGCCGCTAACACGGCTAAGGGTTGGTGTAGGGACTGAACGAATCATATCTAAAACCTTATGGGCTACACAATCTTTTGAAAATGAAGCAGTTTAGACGGGGTGGCCAATGTGTGTTAGAAGCATCGTTGAGAAAACAGTTTGCAAGTGGAGGCATAAAGTATATCAAAGACAGTATGGTAGAACAATGCGCATGGGGCCTCATAAATCAACCTACGAGGATTGAGACTGTAGATGTTCTCATATGTATTTGCGCTTATTTGCAGGAAAAAAAATGAACACCTGTTGGAAAGCGATCAGTTTAATGTGAAACCTGATGTTGGATGTGTAAAACGATTCTTGCTGGATTTACTTAAGGATCATTTGAGTACTATGTGTCCAAGGCTGCTGTGCTATCTGGAAGCACCAACAGAGATATACAGATGGGAATGTAACAATCTTTTATTTATCGCAGACATATGTGTCAACACCAAACATCCACTAATGGACAACTACTGGCAAAAGTACCACAAAGGTTTTTGTTTGCAATTTACGGTCGCCGGTGGGCCCCTCATTACGATTGAAGGCGGCCCACCTGCAACAGAGTTTTTGAGGCATTAAAGGACACTGGCTGTTTGACAGGGAAATTTATGATTTTTTGTCAACCGTTTCTCTATTATGTATGTTTGCTTATCGATGCGGTGAAAGACAGCCTGTCTATGAAGTAATGCTGATACCTCAGAATTTGTAGCTGATAGGATTGTCATGAAGCATCCGATAACCCAAACTATTGTGAATACAATCTGAATGAAAATCACTGTTTTAAATGTTAATAAAAATGTGGTGTTTATAATACATAGTTGCGTCTTCATGTTCAATGGTTATGGGGGCGAACATGCGCAGGCATGAAGTTGCTGGAAATATACAAAGACAAAAGGCTGTTAAGAGATAGTGGCAATATCAGTGAAAATAAAAAAGCCAGCCTCTGGAACAGCAACAGAGTTCTAATCTGTGTCTGAACTTACAGCGGGTGATTAAAATCATAGAAACAGTTTCTATAATAAATTGTTCCCCCGTCACAGCTACACTTCTGAATAAAATAACATTATTTAAAAACCAACAAGTGATGGGTGTTATTATACATAATGAAAAGGAACACAGAATAAAGAACCAGACTATATTATGATTTTTAACACATTTTTTTAATTTATAAAAATATATATTTAATACATAAAGGAAGGTTATGCACAAACAGTTCAATGCAGACAGAATAAAAGTTATAAGTGTAAAAGCAATTTATTACAAAAGGAAAAAATAAACATGCATATTCAAATACCCAACTCTCAGACACTCAGCTAGGACGGATGCATAACCTGTGTGGCATAGATGATTTAGTGTTCGAGAACTGTCAGGAGCGCTGTGGAATTGTTGGGGGTGGGTAAGAGATTAACACCCAAAATATTTAATAGCCATAGGGGGTTCGCGTTAATCTGCCCAGGCCAGCGTTCTTTTATTAAACACAACACTGAGCATCTTTTGTAGAGTGACGCTGCTTATTTGCCATTGTTTTTTATCACGCACTATACCTGGATTTGTAATGATGATAGACTGTGGGGTGCTACACATGGCTTCCTGTACAAAGGATTGCACCATATCTTTCAAACTGTCAAAATGTATTGCAACAGAATTGTTAACGTTCAGCGGTATACCTTTTACCTTCATAATGACGGCCCTCAAACACAAATGCGATAGGCGTATGTTTTGAGGCCCGTGGATATAAACTCTACAATGTATTTATTCGCTAGGAGATAGCTCGGAAGTTACATCCGCTAGATAATCACTGATGGGTGGGTTGACATCCCGTGGCAGCTAAGAAAAATAGCCACGTTATCGTGGTACAGAACTCACTCTTACAATTGTTCCATCACAGCAAACAGTTTTAATCGAGTGTGAAATGGTTGTGAACGCGTCTATACATTTGTTTGTGTTGTCTAAAGTTGTTGGATAGGCTGTAGTGCAGCACCAACACAGACAAACCATTTCATCATCATCGTATGAATTATCAAATAGATAGGTGTGAAGCACATCAGGGTCTGTGCTGATGATTGTATTGAGCAAATTAACTCTTTGTGTAAACTTACCCCACAGTGAATTAAGGCATAGTTTTGCCAGCAACCGCCGAGCTGCGTTGTCCTCGATGTGTTACATACGCAAGTGTATGCCCTGATGTTTCAAATAATCATCTTTGTAGGTCTGTTTAGTGTCATCGCACACATAACTGACAGAAAAGCCAGAGGCATCCAGTTTCTGCTGTAGGAACATGCAGACATAATCCCAGAACAGATTGAGGGTGATATTTCATGTATGCGCCCCAGGCAATATCCCTGTTTCAAAGCCGTCTGTAGCTCGATCGTGTACCAAATTCCTGACAGCCTTTGCTCTTCATCCATGTGCTCGCACCCTGCCCGCTTTGTCTCGACGCATGTATGGGAGTCTGGAAATATTAGTTTACCGTTGCATCTATATGATAACACAGGTATGTAAAGACCAGAGGGTGGGTAGACATCACACCTGATTAGACCAAAATACTGGTCTGTAACACCCAAATTCCCACAGATAATCTCGGGGGTGTCCTACAGGTTAGGGTCAATCATTAATCACAGAGGGATATAGACTGATAAAATCTAGGTAGTGTATTTGCTCACCCAATGAGATGCAATGATGTAGCTTTAATGCATTTATGCAGCTTCTGTATAACGCACCTCAGGGGTTTACGGGCAGATCCCTCTCCGTAAGAAAATGGCACACATCAGGATTGTTCTGCACCATTGCACCCCCTCATTTTCCCTGATACTGATGACACAAACACCTCGGCTGGTTAGGAAAGCCTATTTCAACAGTCTGAGTCTATACAGCTGTTCATAAGTCATCAAAGTATTGAAACTCCCAGTGGGGTAACTATCTGGACAACTGTGATAAAAGCAGCCATTGAATTTTAAGCTGGTTCCACCCCCTGTACCACTGCATAGCTGTCCAACCAATAGTGCCATCAACGTTTCTCACCGCCACCAGTTAGGGCATTTTGTATAGAAATGTTTCCGGTCTCTGAGATGTATAAGAGCCATTGAATTGATGCCGTGGAGTAACGTTTCTGTCACCCATGGTATGACTCCCAAGGAGCAGCATGATTGTTTCAGGTTTTAGATATATTTGTCTGTAGATTTGCAGACAGCAACTAGCCAACGTAGTGCTTTGAAAAGTATCAACTTATGACATGTGTGTCCCACCTTCATAGGTGTTTCATGATGAGTCATCTGAATGATCACGTCCATGAACAAATTAGAAGCTTGTCTTAAAATGTTGACATCTTATTGACAGTAGGCCCTGAACGCCTGGCGAAAGTAAAACATGCCATGTTCACTACCACGACATGAACAGATCTTTCTTGCTAGGCATCATCTATTGAGCGCCATATTGGTCCGGGGTGGAGCTGGGCCTATGTATTTCTGGTTAACCGCTGTGTTTAAAAGATGGGGAAAGAAACCCTTTGAACTGGGCAAACTAAAAGCTCTTGGGAGTTTGCTGAGTTTCATGGGTAAAAAGTTCAAGGAGTCAATTAAGCGTATCTGTAGAGGTACCACAAAGACAGCCATGAGCTTAGCACACTGGGTGATACGTTTTACTCAAATTTATTTACAAACCAGTTGTCACAACACAAAATATCCATCATAGGATTTGGAATTATATGCTAGAAAGTTGTAGCCCGTGAATTTGCTTGGTATAAAAGTGCTGATAAAGGACACCACATACGAGTAACCTTTAAATTCCCAACAGCTGTCACCTGTTAGATGTCTGGCACAGATATAGTTTGGTTGGTGGGTTATATTCTCTTGACAGGCCTCCATATCACACAATGTAGTCCTCAGTGTTATCTTGCGGTCTACCACCCGACATGTAACATAGGTGTTCATCCATGTTGACAACCGAAACTTTACACTCTTGAAAGATTACCCCATCACAGCTGTAACTCTCGGGGAGATTTTTTTTCAAGCGGACCAGTCAATGCTCAGTTCGCACGCAACCAATCCCAACGTCACTGTCTGAAAGTGGGTGTCTTGACAGACCCAAGAATCGCAAATGCGTTACATTGGGGATATTTTCCAGGTTCTTCGTTAAGCGTTTGACATTCATCTCTTAAACACAGACGACAGTGATACTAATAACTGTGTCTATGTTTGTTTTTGGAACTGTGGTGGTGTTGCTGACAGAGGTGTTTAGCCCCCAGGAAATCTTTTAGATTGATTACACCATTGAAATGGTTGTCGTGGTGCAAAACATGGAAAGTGTTTCTGGCTGTTTTAGCCATTAGCGGGAAATATCACCACACCGCATTGTTGAAGTGGAGTATCTTGATGGGCCTATCAAAATATTCTGCAAAGAGAGACAGCTGTCCAAACCCTAACAGTATGTCTGTCGGGACCCCCAGCTCTTTGTGTACTTGATGAGCTTTCACACACATATCGGCATCTGTTATGCTACATGGCTTGATTAAACGTATGAGACTAGACGCCAGGCAGATATTTAAGGGCTCGTGATCAAAATTTAACAACTATCTGCCTTTGAATTTTATGATGTGGCTGTGCAGAATTTTGCTTAAAGGTTTATAAACGCCACCAGAATGAGGTCTGACAACTAGCGCCACGATTCTTAGTGGCACAAAACACAGGCTCTTGGTCTCACTCTGCAGAAGTCTCTGTAAATTCTCCAGAAACAGCAAAACGCAGAAAGTATAATGAGTGGATTGTCTTGTAAACAAGGGTCTGTAAACCCTTGGCTTCCATTCATATTTGTAGATTGAAAATGTGGGATAATCAGTTGCACTCAATCAGTTGTAGCTGTTGAAAAATGAAATAAAAAAATAATACACGTGTCGGCTGTCTCTTAATTCCAATTAAAAAAGGCTATCTTTTCGCCCAGAATACAGAATTATGTTTGGATTATTGTTTGATTTTGTTTATCAATAACTACAACTGATTGAGCGCAACCGATTATTCCACATTTCCAATCTACAGTTTCCCATTTTCCATCCCTGGTGGATGGGCTGTAGGGATTGGTCTGGTCGCTGCCATCAATTCTTGTTCCAATATAGTTATTCTTCATACATATTAACAAGTACTTACTAGCGCATAGGGACCCATATTCGAATCCACCAATTAAATGTTCCTTTTCCATTTATATTTGGACCTTTAGTCCATGCCCCAGAGAGCACAACTAGTCCAAGTTCATGAATCTAACTTCCTCGTAATGCTCCATGGCCGAGAACGTTTTATAACTTCTTTGATAGGTTTAGACGCTCTCCAAATAAATTGAGGCCTACGGTGTCTGGTGGGTTGGTGTTGGCAGTATGCTAGGCCGATCGCATCTGGATATAACCAAACAGGCCTTCTTTAAGATTTTAAATATCTAAAGCCTTTGAGCTCGGGACCTGGCCCATTTTAAGCTTTAAGCTGGGTCTTTGGGGCTCTACCAAAACGAATATCCGCTCCCACGCTGAACAATACGTTTGTGCCAATGTCTGTGACAATAGTTGTGTTTTTAATTTCACCAGCGCTCATGGTTCACAGGAGGATGTGTACTTGGTCATGAATTGTTTTATGTTTACTAATAACGCTTGTTTGAGGGGGGCATTATTTGATGGTCATAACTCTTTGAGCTTGTCTGGTATGTCTGATAACAGAGTGGGTATTGACATGGTAGTAGCTGAGTTAGGACTCATTATCCTTAACTAGGAACGGGAAGTAGCTTGGGGTTACCAGTTGCAGTATGATTTTCAGAATTCATGGGAACCCCTGGCGCTAGTGTGCTGTTGTCAATCTGTGGAAATATCTCTAACGCTGTGTCGGGCTGCACCCCTGTGGAAGTATCACAAAATGCATTACAAGACAAGCCTCTGACTGGTTTGTTGGTCTCAACAACTGCCCCATTGTTTAGTGGGGTATCTGACCACAACCCTACAGCTGTCCCAAATGTTCCCACTGATAAGGAAATATTATCACCCCTCAAATGTTTTATTAGTATAGAAAACACCCCTTCGACGTCTTCAAAAAGACCCTGAACCATAGATTGTACAGTCTCCTTCTTTTTGCAGAATGGTTTAAAACCTTTGATGACATGCAAATACTTGTGTATAGGCACATTATAAATACCTTATCATATCATATCATATCAAGGGCAAGCATTTGCTAGTAAATTTATTTTAAAGTGGGTTATTTTCTTTGTTTTTCCTTTGAATAACTGATACACGCATACATGTAACCGTAGTCATACTATTGGGGTTGACAGCATTTGAAATGTTAATGTCACCGGCATTGTGACCCGCCTCCGCATCATGACCACCACCATTCAGCGTGTCTGCATTGACACCCATACATACACCTATTTCACTCTCTTTTTTACCAACTCCTGGCTGTTAGATAACCCATTGTTCATTTGTACCAACAGTATCACTTGCCAGAAATGTGATGGGCCGTTAGGATGTGTTTCAACAGCTGCATCACCTCTAGTGTGCGATGTTGATGTAAGCTCAGGGGGTGCATCTGCCTATGACTGAACACTTACCACCTGGTCATTGGCAATGTTAAAAACCCCAACACTGTATTCCTCCCCATCATTATGCACACTCCCCTCTTGAGTACCAACAGGAGCAATATTAACAACTCCAACCCTGTATTCCTCCCCATCCCTGTGCACACACCCCACCCGAGTACCTGAAGGAGTAGTATTAATAATGTCAGCATCGTCAGTGTAAACAGTATCAATAAATAGACCTGTTTCACTGCCAATGCTAGAAATCTCAGCATCCTTAAGAAGTGCCTCAAGGGTTGCATAACAATAAGTGGACATAGTGTCTGAAAGCTCCAGGGCCGGTGGTGTGCCACTAGCTTGCACCGCATTTCCCTGCAAAGTGGTCATCAACGCATCTAACTTGTTCAATGTGTTAATATGTATAACGGAAGTAACATCTGGTTGTACATACCCCACACCCCCCTCGTCCCCACCCGAGTGTCTTCCTCTAGTGACAGTGCAAGCTCGCCCTGTTGGATAGACGGAGAATGAAGAGCTGAGTTGTCAACAGGGTTCAGTGATGCATTAGCTAGGTTAAATGTTGACAATTTTAGAGCTGTCTGGAAGACATGTTGGTTCTAAATAGAAAAAAATATAGATTCAGAATCGGTCACCTTTACACAGAATACATGACACAACACCAAACATCTCAAGCCCAGTGTAACACCATGGCACATATCCCTTAAAAACGTTCATCAACTCTAGTACTTTGTGCCAATATAATCCTGTGCTTGTGCAACATATGTGATCTTAGTCAGAAACTCAAATTGATTGTGGAAGTGTCTGCTTCATTGTGTGAGTTTCTGATTGATTTTGTGAGTGTCTAAATGATAGCCACCCTGTTTGCACCCTGTTCGCGCCACGGAGCGTGAGGGGTGTCCAGTTGTGAACGTTGGGTTATGCAGCATGGGCACGTACCAACTATATCGGAAATTCGTGAGGCTCGATGAGCAACCGCTCATAACTATCCCTTGTGGCCAATCTGTGCCTCAAAAGCATTGTACTGTCTACTCCCTAATCCCTGTTTGCTAAATCACGCCGCTGTATCACCTGCCCCATGGCTGTACCATTGGTAAGCTCACCTGTTATTTGATATTAACTTGTGTGTCCTGGCTTGAACCCCGGTTAATTCCTGCTGATTATCTGTGCAAAATAATATGTACTACCTAAATACTTTATCTAATATTGCAATTGTAGATCCTAGATGGTACCCTGCTTTGTGCTTCTTAGCCTAACTGTGATACTGCAATCTAGATGGTGCCCTGCTTTGTGCTCTTTAGCCTAACTGCGCTATGTCAAATCTAGGTGCTGCTCTGCCCTGTGTTTCTTAGCCTACTTTGACATTACAATTCTAGTTGGTGCCCTGCTTTGTGCTCTTTAGCCTAACTGTGCTATGTCAAATCTAGGTGCTGCTCTGCCCTGTCTTTTTTAGCCTACTTTGACATTACAATTCTAGTTGGTGCCCTGCTTTATGCTCTTTAGCCTAACTGCGCTATGTCAAATCTAGGTGCTGCTCTGCCCTGTGTTTTATAGCCTACCATGACATTACAATTCTAGTTGGTACCCTGCTTTGTGCTTCTTAGCCTAACTGTGATACTGCATCTAGATGGTGCCCTGCTTTGTGCTTTTTAGCCTAACTGCGCTGTGTCAAACCTAGGTGCTATCCTACCCTGTGCATCTCAGCCTACTGCTGACTTGCATTGCCTAGTTAAACTCGAACCGCCTACTGTTGATTCTGCTCCGCTTAGTATAATCAATTTGTCTACTACCACACGCACCTCTCCTAGGTGCCTACCCACCATGCTCCTTAGGGCACTCTTCATACTGTACACATACCTGCCTGTTGAAGTAGCAATTATAACCCAGCCATTCATACGGCCAACACACCCCCAGCCATCAGCCACCTTATTTCGCCCTAGCCTTGTCCCCAAACCCTGCGCTTGGTGACCCCCACAATGGAACCATGACTCCTACCACAGACCTTCAGCACCCCAACACTGACATTAACCATACTTTAATGACCCAGCCCTCTGGCTGAAACATTTCGCTAGTAAACCTACTCCGAATCAACCGTGCACCTTATCTCTCAGAAACAAAAGACTAGGCACCAGTTCCGCATACGCACTACCCGTAGTAATCTCCCCAAACAAACACAACACACTCCACCATGCTCATCTACTGCACCCACCAGGAGCAAATCCCCTTCTACGGAGGTGAAACTGCCAATCATCAAGGGCGCCCTCATCAACGCCAGATCCCTCCCAGCACACGCGCTAGACATTGCAGACCTTATAATATCGTCTGATCTCGACTTCATTGCCGTAGCTGAAACTTGGCTACATGCGGCATCTGGTCCCTCCTTATCCCTTGCCATACCACCCGGCTTTCGACATCATGAGATGCAACTGCACCTCCACCTCACACACCAGAGGTGGTGGCCTAGCCATCATCCACAAAACTACTCTCGACCTAAGAATATCGACAAACACCAAGCTCGAGTCCGCTGAACTACTATCAGTCAAACTCTCACTAACTCCTAATCAAACAGCCACCCTTCACCTAATTTAAAGGCCCCCAAGCCCCGCACCCTCCTTCGTTGGCAAAATCTCTACCCTCCTCCTTGACAACGCAAAAACTAACTCGCAAAGCATTATCCTTGGGGACTTCAACCTAGGACTTGGCGACCCCAAAGACGCCTTTGCATTAGACCTGGAAAACGCCCTCTCTTACTCTGGCTTCACCTTGTACATCCAAGAGCCCACACACTCCAAAGGTAGGACCCTTGATTGGCTAGCCAGCTCTAACTGCAATATTAATGTCTTGTCTAATACCCCATGCCTATGGACGGACCACCACATCATCACTTTTAATATTGAAGCTTCCCCTCGCATCCCGACCTCGATAGCACCTGCCCTCCCGACCAGAAACAAAAAGGACATAACCAAGGAGAAACTCCTCCCTCTGCTACTCCCTCGCTTAAAACGGCCATCGACTCCAGCAATGACCCCACCATTCTAGCTGACATTTACAACTCCAGCATGCTCACAGCTATAGACGTCATCGCCCCTATCAAACTGAGGAAGGCCAAACCACGGGCACACCTTAACTCGTGGTTCACACCACAGCCAAGAGCACTCCGTAAAACCAAACGCTGTGCCGAAAATCGTTGGAAATGTCACCCTTCTGACACGCACAAAGACGATTTTTTCCTGGTTTCGCTTACTTAGAAAGCAGCCATATAAAAAAGAATCGCTCAATAATCGCATCTTGCAAGCAGACTCCAACTCCAAGGAAATCTTTAAGATCTTTAAGATCCTAAAAGAACTTGAAACTCCCGTCACCCCCCCCGACACCTGCATCAAAGATAGCAAATGGTGTTCTGACATTCAGGCAGCATTACTGAACAAAATCACTACGCTCCAATCTAAAATTATAGCTAAACAAGTCAGCCTGAAATTGGACAATCACCCTCCCATTCCAGCTGACTTACCCAAATCTCAAACGGTTTGCCTTCACTCCACTCACCATTGCTGAGGTGGAAAATATTATCCTGAGGCTCAAACCATCCAACTGCCAGGGTGATCCCTGTCCTGCCCCAATCATTAAGGATTCGGCACATGATTTGGCCCCATTCATCACATCCTTCATTAACGCCTCCTTTAAAACAGGAACTGTCCCTGACAACCTCAAGGACGCATGGGTGATCCCCCGGATAAAAAAACCCTCCCTGGACCCGAGCATACCCACCAACTACCGACCCATTACTACAGTCCCGTTCTTGCTAAAAATCCTTGAACGCGCAGCATACCTGCAAATCCAAGAGTACTTGGAAGCCAATAATCTCCTAGGTCTCAGACAATCTGGCTTCCGCCCCAGACACGGAACTGAGACAGCTCTACTAGACTTAAAAACTCAAATTGAAGTTCTAAGGGACAACGGCAAACTGGCCCTGCTACTCCTACTTGACCTCTCCGCCGCATTCGATCTGGTCAATCACCAAATCTTATGCAAGCATCTGCACTCTGCCGCCCATTTCTCCCCGTCAGCTACAGCTTGGATCAAATCTTTTTTGAGTAATAGATCTATGCGGGTCTTTCCTCAATCTGAAGCTGCTGATCCCTCTCCCATTCATTGTGGCAACCCCAGGGCTCCTGCGTGTCGCCAACTCTCAATAATGTCTTTACAAAACCGCTCTTTGATGTACTTGACTATCTGGGTGTCTCCTATACGAATTATGCGGACGATACCCAGATACTCATCCCCATTACCGGAGACTACTTGGCTGACACCAAGGCCCTGAATGATGTCTATTTAGTCATCCAAGCTTGGATGGCACAACACCAACTATGCCTCAACGATGACAAGACTGAGCTCCTCATCCTGGGCACTACCCAACGTCTTAGTAAACTTGAACCGTCTTACCAATCATTCATCATCGATGGCAACACCATCCAAGTCTTGAAAGACACAAAAACCTTAGGCATTTACCTTGACACCACTCTATCCCTATCCCGACAAACAAATGCAGTTAGATCAGCCTCTGCATACACCTGCAAACTCATTGCAGCCTGCAGGCCATTTCTGACCACGCCAAACACGGTCACACTGGCCAGAACCCGCATCATGGCCAAAATCGACTATGGTATTGCCCTCTACCTAGGAACTAGCCAAGAGAATCTGCACAAATTGCAAATCTCTCAGAACAACGCCATTAGAGCAGCTCTAAATATCCCAAGAAACCACCACATTTCGGAATCTAGATCCAATCTACACTGGCTACCTGTCAAACAGAGAATATCACTGAAAGCTTTAGGCCTCACCCACAAATGCCTAGCCAACCTAGCCCCCCCGTATCTCTGCGACCGGCTATCCCGCCACGCGCCTACCTGCCCTCAAAGAACCGCCCAGACCCACTGTTTAACCATCCCCAGGTTTAAACTACAAAAAGCGGGTGGATCAAGCTTCCCCGTCCTAGCTTCCAAGCGTTGGAATGTTCTCCCCCTCCCTATTAGATCGGAAGAATGCTTCAGTGCCTTCTAGGCCAAAACAAAAGCCTGGCTCTTCAATCAGTCCTGAAATTTAGACTGCTGACGTGTCTGTAATGTGCCTGCGCTAATCTTTAATCTGTAATTATGTATATAGCTGTATGTTCTGAATACTTTGCACTGTGCTTATAGTTTGAATATAAGTATGCTTGCTATGTAACCTGTCTAAGTTCCGCCCTGATGCCTCCGGGTCCAAGGGAGCGCGCTACAAATAAAAACAATACAATACAATACAATACAACATGTCATCAACTCTAGTACTTTGTACCACTAAATGACAGCTGCACTGTTTGCACAACGTGTGATCTTTTGCAGAAACTCAAATACTCAAATACCAACTTCACATTGCATGCATTTTGAAATATTTCATCAACTTTATCGGTGCTGTGAAGGTGAAGCAAGGCATTGTGCGCGTGCAAATATGTGCATCACAAAAGGACACTTGCACCAACGGTGCAGTCAGGGTTTATTTCATTTTTAACTTAATGTTTGGAATGGCTCTAGGGGCTGCGGGTTCCGAGCTTCAATATTGAATTGTCTGAATGTTTTTGAAAGTGTCTGATTGATTGTTTCGAGTGCCTGATTGATTGTTTGAGTGTCTGAATGATGGTGCGAGTGTCTGATTCATTGTGTGAGTGTCTGAATGATTACCACCATTAAAATGTCATCAACTCTAGTACTTTGTACCACTAAATCATGGCTGTACCATTTGTGCAACGTGTGTGATCTTTGGCAGAAACCCAAACACTAATTTCACATTGCACGCATTTTGAAATATTTCATCAACTTTATCAGTGCTATGAAGATGAGACAAGGCATTTTGTGTGTGCAAATATGCAGCATCACAAAAAGACAAGTGCACCAAAAGTTTAAGGTTGCCGGTTTCCAAGTTTTAATATTGAAGTGTCTGAATGACTGTTTGGGTGTCTGATTGATTATTTGAGTTTCTGATTGTGTGAGTGTCTGAATGATTGTGCAAGTGACTGAATGATTGTGTAGCAGCACCATAAACACTTTAGAAAACTCCCTACACAAATGTTCAACTTATTCCTATAGGCTGGAGTCAAAATCTCAAAAACAGTTCTGGAACATAAGCTCTACAAATAGAAATAGAATCGAGTGCGACCACAGAGCATTCTAAGCAAACTGTACATTTTCAAATATGTCATTAAAATCATATTGCTGTTTAGTTTAAAAATGCACAGTCTGTCCCAAAAAGGGCATGCCTCATGGCTTGCCTCCTGGCATGTCTCTGTCTCATGGCCTACCTCATGGTCTATCTCAAAAAGGGCCTGCCTATCAGTAAATACAGTAAAGTAAAAACCTTATCAATGCTTCAATAAAACTGAATACATTTTACAAACCACAGAAACAATACATTAAAGTATTGAAATACCTCCCAAACTCAACTTTTTGCTGTTGTTGAAATAAAACTATGAATACATAGAAGGCACAGTTTCCAATCAGCAGACTTTGCAGCGGGTTCTCCCAGTGTTTACAGACCCACAACCAAATCCAGCTGAAAGGCAAGGTCTCCCCAGGCAGAGTTGCAATCATGTGTCCTAGGTCAATTAGTTGCACTGCAGGGGATAATCATGCCAGTGTTCTGACACTGGGGTTGACAGTACCCCTGCTGAAGTCAGAGAACCCATTTTGAAGGGTGAAAGCTCAATGTTGTTTCATTATCAACACACACAGATTACTTCCTGAACTTATGTACAGGGTTTATAACAAATCAAAGTTTAGCAGTTTCCTGGGTCAAAGCTTTTTACCCTGTGAGCGGTGCCACTTTTTCTTACCAACGCCCACAGATTTCCAGAACCCAGTATTGGGTTTTGTATCAAATCAAATTTTAGCTGTTTCCTGGGTCCAAGCTGTTTCCCTGGCCCGTTGCCACTTATTCTTAGCAACACACATAGATTTCATGCATACGTGGCAGGAATTACAGAGTGGCATCTTAGATTGTGAATAGTGTACTTCCTGTAACTTTATAGCAATATCTAAAATTAAACAATGCCTTTGTGTATTTTCATGGACGGTGTGTTTATACAGTTGGCACGGAATGTCCTATATTCTGGTGAGCTAAATATAAAGACTATCTGTGTTTTCTGCTGATGCGGCTAGAATACCTCTCTATGAGTCACCACATTCCTGGGATTCCGCAGGCCTTGTCATAGATAAATACCCCTGGCAGTGTTGCTTTGCAGTTGTTTGTTGATTCGCATAGCAGCAGAGTGAAACACGTAGGTGGCCGGATTGTCAAGGCAGTGCTTTAACATTTTCCCAGTGTCTGGGGAACACACTTTACTTATAATTTAAACTGCTTTAGTTATTTCAAAGCTAATAGTTCAAACTGTTGCACAGGCTCTGGTAAGTACATTTTACTTATAAAGCAAACTGCTTTTCATTATTAATACTTTGTATCAAAGTCTGTTCATATAAGATTGATGTACATTTTTATATCAACATTGATACATTTTTTTGTTGATATCAACATTTTAAGGGACGTTTATATAAAACATGTTCAATATTTGATATCAAAATAATGCACATTTTTATATTACATCCTATATATAAATATGATGTTTATATTATTTTATATACATTATCTCAGAAAATATTGTTTATATAATTCTTCATATAACATTGCATATTTTAAAAATAAAAATTTCTATATTTTGAATATACATTTTTTGCATCAAAACCTATTTTTAATATCATTTTTCTATATATTTTTGTATTAAAAATATACCAAAATTACTTGATATAATTTTCCACTTCCTATCGCAGCAGGGCGAATCCCTTCTGTGACATCATCACTGTGTCACTGTGCGAAACCCTAGATTCACAGTCCCTGTCTTCAGAGCTCACTTTGCACTCAGCACTTGACCGAGCAACATCATTGAGCATTGCTCCCAGCCGCTCCCATCTATATATAGATTTTATATAAAATATATTTTCACTTTATATCAAAACTGATATAAATTATAAAGCACGTTATATCCAATATCATTGGATATAAAATTGATATCAAACATTTTTTATCTCTGTTTATATCAAATTTATATTACGTTTATATCAAAGCATATCAAAAGGGGGTGTGACTAAGACCGGAAGTAGTGGGTATGGCCATGTGTCAACATTTGGACTTGTGCAAAAGGGGACTCCTTCTACTACTTGCAGGTGTTATGCTGGCAGAGAAACAGACCCCCTCCAGGACAGAGATTCTAAAGGTACTCTTTCCTAGCGAAGGTTCAGGAGCCTGCGCTTGAACTGTCTTGCTCAAATTCCTTAGCACTACCAATCCTGAAACCCACACTGATGTATATCACTACCTAGAATTGAGAAGGATAACAGAACAAAGTCCAAGTCCTACAACTTCCCAAACTATTGCTCTAATTACATGAGCAATATGAAAACACAGTGTGAACTACCCCTGAAAAGGCTGGGTCTGTGGAGATAAAAGGGACAGAGCTCAATACATTAACATCAAGGAAAGGCCATCCAGGAGAAAACTTAGCCCACCACAAATCCTGGGTCCTGAATGCACACACCTGAACCCCAGAGCCAAAAGACCTATCTCAGAGTGGAGATAAGGTGGACATAAGGTAGGATAGAAGGCAAGGAGAGTGACTGTGTAGTGTGGGAGCTTGATGGTCAAGAGAAAAGGAGAAAGAGCGTGCTTGAGACCAGGAAGAGATTACTTCAAAGGTGTCTGGAGTATAGGAAAGGATGTAATTTGGAGGGAGGATGAGGAGGTAAATTAGAATATGCACGAGAAAGGGTTCAGATGGACGACCTTCCTTAAAACCAACCAAAGTCAGGTGAATGGTGTGTCTATCGCCAGGAAACACAGCTGCTGAAACACTTTTCCAGTGCTGTTGAGTATGTTAATAATGCTCAACTGATCTTGAATTAGACCCACATATAACAGCACGAAAATATTTTGAAAACCAATTAAACAAACATTGGAAAACCAACCACTATATAATGACAAACTAATTTTATTTTTGATTATACTAAAACCAATCTAAAAGTTTGTTAAAAAAACAAAATGTGACTACAGCAAATAATCTTATGTCGTAGAAGCTAAACAGTCAAATATACATGAAGGATCATGTGGGGTTAGTACGTGAAAACAAAAAGTGTTATAAAAGCACTGAATGTACAATATCAAACACTTAGAGGTAGAGCATTATTTAATTGAACCAGCTCTATAATATGCAAGACAAAACCTATTAGATGTTTTAGGTTTGGTTTTGTGAAAGTCGACATATGTTTCGGCAGTAGCACCAGGAGAAATCAGGCAATGCACAAAAAATTGTCTGTTGATGCAGGTTTAGCCGTCTTCAGGACAGGAGGAACAGATCAGCGGGGGGCAATTTGGTAGTGCTGAGTACTTCTTAATAGCCGTACTTTCTTATATAAACACGAAAACCACTATGTTAATAGTTTGGGCGGAAAACCCGCACTGTGCTTCACGTAGTAATACACGAGCTGAATATTGTTTTGAGTTCAGTGAACAAAGGAGATCTGTGTTCAATATTGTAGAGACCTCTGTGAAGGGACTGCGGGAGGTATTTTTGCACAGTATTCGGTCCGGAATGCAGTCTAAGCTGGTGTAAGCGTATTTGAAATATACTCTGATTATGCCAGAGGTTGAATCCACTTAATGGAAATGTAGTTAGCCGTCTTAGACGTATTTTTGCATGGTATTTGGTTCAGAATGCAGTCTAAGTTGGTGGGGGCATGCTTGAAATCTACTCTGACTATGCCAGAGTTTGAATCCGCTTAATGGAAATGTAGTAAGCCGTTTTGGTGTCAGTCAAGGGGTGCCTTTTGACTGCTTGTATAACTGCATCGAAAGTGCGGGCTCAAGAGCTTTCCGTTTGTTGTATTACGACCGCCGAGGGTGAGCTAGAGGGCGTGGTTACCCGAATGCCCAGGCCAGATCAGTCAGCGTCTGCAGCATGCGCGTTATCGTGAGCAGCTGGCTCCCCTCCAAATGTCTTTACCAACTAATTTTACAGCCCTGGTTGCCAATCTTTCTACTACAGGGGGCCCGTGAACCTGGTAGTGTTCCACTTCCTTTTGAAGCTTCTCAGTAGCACATTATCCCCCTCTTTCACTGTACACTGTCCTGTTTGGTCCTCATTGTTAGTTGTTTCTTGTTGATCATTGTCTGACCTGCCCTGTGTCCATCGAATCTTCTCCCCCCTCTTTTTTGCATCTCTGGGGGCTGCCAGTAGGGGTCCTATGTATGTGCTGTGGTCAAATACCCATGCTCTGTAATAATTGCAGAGGCTGAGGAATTGCTGTAACTCTCGCACTGTTTATGGCTGTTGTGTATTGCTTATTGTTTGTGCTCTTTGTCGTGTGATGTTCTGCCCTTTTGAGATATGATCTGACCTATGCATAGAACCTGTTCCTGGCAGTATTGCAATTTTGCTTTGTCAACCTTGTATCCTTTTTCAGCCAACACTGTGAGCATCTTCACAGAGTCTCTCCTGCATTCCTCTTCGGTAGTGCTGCAGATGACAACGTCATCTGCATATTGCAACACCATGCTCTCAAGCTCGACATTCCCCAGGACCATCTGTATAACCCTGTTAAAAATGGACGGCAACTTGCATTATCCCTCGGGGAACCTAGTGTGTTTGCATTTTGTGATGCTGTATGTGAAGCTTGTCAGATTCTGTGATTCTGGATGTAGAAGTATTGAATGACGGTGAATCGTGAGGCTTCTGCTGGTATCCCGCACAGTATATTGGCCGAGTTAGCTGCCACCGGGTACTCTGCCTCTACAATGTTGTAGAGACCTCTCAAATCTTGTATGAAACACCATGACCCTCTCTTTGTTTTGCACACAGGGTACACCACAGTATTGCATCGTGATTCTGATTGTACCAATATACCCCTCTCTATTAAAGCATTTATTGTCTCATAAATCCCTTCATCAGCTTCTTTTGACACTGGGTATTGTTTGACTCTGGGTAGTATTGCTCCCTTTTTTAGTTTTATCTTCACACCGCCAATGCTTTTTATGCATCCTACATCATAGGGACTAGTTGTCCATAGTGAGGCAGGTACAGTAGCCAAATCTTCCTCGCAAAAATTAGGTGGTGCTGGGAGGAGTGCCTCTAGTGCCATTGCCATTTTCTGTGCTACCTCCTTGTATGTCACTTTTAATCAGACATAGATGCTCATTCCAAAAACCATCTCACCACCTCCTTTCTCGTCTGAGAACAGTTCCTCGTCTGACACCTGCGTTAACCTACACCCTTCTGCCAGTGCTATCACTGCTCTCCATGCCTTACCCTGTTCATCCTGAGCATGAACAGCAATCCAGTCCTCCTCCCTAGCCACTATCCCCTCGATATCCACTGATATTATTGCCCCTTCACCTTCATCTGTGAGTGTCTCTTGTCTGAATAGATAGGCGGCTGGTCTCATCCACACTTTACCTGCAATACCTGGCAGCCATGCTACTACCATGTCTGTTCCATATTGGAAGACCTCAGGGTCCACTGGTTCTGCTCTTGGGACTGTCTTGCCACAATAAGCCTGAAGTATCTGTCTCACCGTGAGCATGTGTATGCCTGGTGTGGAGCAAATTATGTCTTTGTCAGTGAAGGAGATAGTCATGTTCAATCTGCTCATGATATCACGCTCAAGTATATTCACTGGTGCTTGCTTTGAATATAACAATGGCAGAGATAGGTTGTGATCTCCAACAGATAAGGAGATGTTGCCAGTAAATGGAACCACCCCTCAAGCCCCAGAAAATCCTTGAGTGTGCATCACATTGCCTGATGATTTGAACTTCCCCTCCCTGATGCAGGACCTAGTGGCACCTGTGTCAACTGGGAAAGAGAATGTTTTTTTCACCTATCGCAACCTTTATACGTGGTTCCTCCGCAGGGTTAGGTGTTACAGACAGGATGGGACACAATAAGGAAGTCTGTGGGCTGTCCTATTGGGTGTATAACGATTGTCTGTTGCCTGTATAGGGGTTATGTCCCATTGTCGTCACTCCTCCCATTTGCATCATCGGTACCATGGTGTCCATGGATTGTTGTGAATTGTCTGGCACTTGCACTGTGTGCACATGTTGTTTTCGTGCACTTATCACTTGCTGTTGTGCCTGTTCTTTAGCACGTTGGTGTGGTGGCATTTGTTGTGTATTGGGCATTATGTGCAGTTACTGTTGTGGATGAGGCATGTTATATTGCTGTCCCATCTGCACCTCACCCGTTTGTTGGGCTTCTTGCTGGTAGAAACTGTTCTCTCCCCTGGTAGCCCTGTTGTCCCTGTTCACCGCATCCTGGTTGTGCCGGTCTTCCCTGAATGTGCATGCTACATGTCCTACCAACCCACAGGTCCAACATGTGGGCAGCTCCCGTGCCTGCCATGGAATTCCCCCTGTGCCATCCATGTAACCCTGTAGCCTGTATTGGGAGTAGCCCCGGAATCCACCCCCCGGGTTGTGTGCCGATGGTCCAAATCCCCTACACCTGCTAAATCCTCCTCTCCCTATATAGTTGTTCGTGTAGCCATTGCCCATTGTCATGTATCCTCCCCCATGCGTTATGTATTTTGTTGTTGTGCTGTGTATTTGGACGGTGGTGGTATTTGTTGGGGTATGGGCTGTACTTGTTGTTGCAATATGGTTGGTTGTTGCTGTGCGAGTGGTTGCGCCTGTGGGGTGGGGCTTTTTATGAGCTCTGCCTCTAGGGCGTACTTTGATCATTTCTTTCTGGACCAACTTTGCTTCGTCTGCCTTCCTGTCTTCCTCTTTCTGTTTCATCTTTTCTTGCCATAGCCTGCAATGGTGTACTATTGTCAGTTGGATCTCTAGCCACACCTTAGCTTCCATCCCAACTAACTTTTTCAGTTGTCTCTGCACGGGTTCTGGGAGCCCCTGTATCAGTATATGATAATAGATAGCTAGTGTTTTGTCCCACGGCTCTGGCATTTCCAGGCACCACTTATCCTGAATTTCTTCGATGTAATGAATGGGATCCTCATTTTCACGCATTTTGCGTGACGCAATCGCCCCAATATCTGATGTGTCGGGGTACTGTACCCTTAATGCCTGCCATAATGCATGTCTACAGTTTGCAAATGGCGACCCGTTTTGCGATGTGTTGCTGCTGGTCACCCCCGGGAACCCCGCCCTCTTCCAAATGTCATCTGCAGCGTCGCTCAAAATTGAAATCAAGAGCATCTTGACGTCGCCCAGCTCTAGCATGTGACCTGCTGTCAATATTTCCATTCGTATATCCATTTCCCCCGCCCCTCCACTCAAGGAGGGCAACCTGCACTTAACCTTTTCCCTGTCTGCATGCTTCCAGGGTACATAATATTTCCAATAAGGGCATCTGCGTGTATTCGGCCATCTCCTCCGGTGTGCGCTTATGCTGTGTTGTCTGTATGTCTTCCATGTCGTCCTCCATATCGGACAATTCGTCAAAGAGGTCTATGAGGTTGTGTGCATGAGGCGTGTCTCCTGTTCCCCTGTATTCCCTGTGTTGGCATGAATGGCCCTTGCTGTGTGCTATCGCTGGCCCCTCCCTTTTGCGCCCCGGTAGATCTCTCAGCCTATTCACATTTGGAGTTTGTGGCTGACGATGTTACTGTCTGTAGTGTAGCCCCCTCTGCATGCTTGTACCTTCCTCTCCTGCTGTTTTCCCTTCTTGTGTTGTGCATTCCAATGACGTCCCTGTGCCTGTATGTGTGATGTAGACTTTGCTGAGCCCCTCTCCATTTTCATCGCCTGGTCCTCTGCATGTTTCTTCCTCATCCTCATCAATGCAGAACCCCCATGAGAATTTGAACCTCATGCATGGGCATGTCTATCTTACTGTTACCATTTCCAAATCTATATCCACGCACTTACCTGCATCTCCAGTATCCGCTCCTATCTGGTTGGCTGCCGCCAATTCACTATTGCGTGTATTCAACTTCCTCCCCGTTTCCCTTTCAGTTTTCTTTTACGCTCGTTCACCTGGCTGCTCGTCCTGATTTTCCTCGTCCACCCTGACCCTGCGTAGTTCCCTCATTATTGCATCACTCACCTCGCTCAGGGCCTTCGCATCCTGATCCCTCGTACTCTGGTCTCTACTACCCCTTGCTAGTATGCTGTCTATAATCAGGCCTTCTTCATACTTACGTGCTCTCTCTGATATATTTTTCTTGCAGAGTGTCATTTCTCTGTCAGCCTCTTCCCACTCTTCTTCCCCTCTTCTATTCTCCTGTGGTTCCATATGCGCTGCCTTTTCTGTGATGCCTCGTACGAGTGCCTCCTCATGTGTCCTGTCTCCTTTCCCTTTCTTTCTCCCCAGCTGCATCTGCCTCTATAGCTCCTTTAGCTCCAGATGCTTAGTCAGTATCCTTCTCTTCCTCTTTATTTCTGCTATTTTCACTTCCAATCTTTCTTCTTCCTCCCTCGTTGAGTTGCCTTCCTCTCTGTTGCTTACCTCTTTCTCCTTTCGTGCCTGTTCTTCTTCCATTCTTTCTATTGCCTTGGTTGCCCCCTCTTCCTTTCCCGCTGTCGTCCCCTGTAGTTTCAATAGTACCTGTGCTGCTATCCATTTGTCTGGCCATATCCCTGCTAACTCAAGCCTTACTTTATTTATGCCACCATCGTCCACCCCTGTCCCCTCCATACCTACCGTGCCTGCTTTAAGGTGTGTGTTTCGGTAGTGCTCTCCCAAAGCATACAGTGGTGGGTTTTACACAGGGTTCGACTACCCCTCTGCGGCTGTCAACTCTCTGGGTTCAGCTGCTACCTTTAATTCTCTCATCGGGTACAGACCATTGTTCTCTTCCTCGCTCTCATCAGGGCTGTCTGCGACACCGCTGGGAGGGGCCTGAGGCTGAGCGCACCCCTCTCCCTCACCGTCCTTTACTTTATCCTTTACTTATTGTACACTCATCATCCCTGGGCCACATCCTTGAAACATTCTCCAAAGTTGGAAAATTTCTAAATGGTTTGCCAACTTCGTCCCCTTGTATATGTTGTGTAAGTATGCTAGGAATGAATGGTGAGTTTCCTTACAAAAACTACCATTAGGCAGCCAAGCGATTCTTATTCTTTCATCTGTACCTTTAGTCCATTCTACACTTTACTTTACTATCTTATCTCTGTATGTTGGTAGTGTTTTACAAATGTATTGGAGTGGTGTTGTCAACGTGTGGTATCCATAGTGGCTCCCTATCCCATAGTATGACATTTTCAAATATATACCACCGTTACCTGGCCTCTAGCTGGGGACTTCCGACTCTCCGCTGTCAGTAGGAAGGAAAAAATGTGCGTTAAAATCCTCTTAATTATTTCAGCATCTATCTCTCCGTTGTCATGTACTGGGCTGCCGTCCACCGACACACCCCTCTGTGCTTCTAGGGCTCCCTTCGGCCTGTGGCGTGCAAGGTCCCCTGCGACCCCACACATGGCACAGCATTCTCTTTCGCCGCTCCGTCCTTTCGAGGTAACCGCTACCCGGCAAACCCTTGTTATTGTTCGAGCCCCACCTCTCCTGCATTACCTCACAGCCTGCGCTGCGTATGCTCGTACCGTCCACACGGGTAGTACCGCTACCCGACACATCCCCTTGAGGACGTGCCAGCGATCTCCGTGCACGGCCGCCTGCTCACCTGCACCCCGCCCTAGCCACTGGCCACGGTTCCAATCTTCATTAAAAAAACACAATATCCTATGCAATACTCTATGGGTGACGTCACCGGCTGACTACAAACTACTACTTACACACAGTTTGGACATATAATGCGTGCAACCTCCCTGTAAGAACACCCCACAAACCCCATAGCTGTCTTCCCACTACACCTGGAGTGGAGTATCCATTAATCACCTTTTTCAATATAGTTTGTCTGCACACGCTGCATCGCCTCGCGTGTGATACGTTCCCTCACCAGTGGAACTTAACCAGCCAACTATCTTCCACAATCTGAGAGAGACTCTAGCTACCTCCTGCGGGAATTGATTGATTCATGTTTTATTTCTATCGCGCTCATACGCAAGTGTTTTAGAGCGCAACAATCTATTCACCGAGCTGAAACACTCAATTAATAGGAATCCTCATCTACACATCGAACTACAACACCGACTCATAGGAATACCACACCCCATACATGTGTTTGCTTCCCCACCCACTATGTTCATAAAAGCAAGAAGGGACTACCTCTGCTCCGTTCGCTATTACAACTCACGTGTCAATCAACACTGATACACCAAATTTTGCGACAATATAAAACCACCCGCCACCCTATTTACAATTCCTCCCCCCACCCGCACAACACAATATTGCTTGTTGTGTGGTCCATACTCACATTAGACTCATGTGTGCCGGTGCTGCTCGGCTGCGGGCAGCCCTCCCAATTAGCTCACCACTTTTCCTCTTCTGGAACGCATCTGGACACTCGCCAACTGCGGGCGGGACATTTTTTTAATCAATCTCCGGTTGCGCAGTCCGGTTGTCTCGCAGTTTCGCGATGATTCTGCAGTCCTCCAAGGGGGTAACGGTGGAGGGGGCTCTGTTGCCGGGCCACCTTATCAAAGACAATCTCGCTGGGGACTCCAACGTGTTAGGAACATTTTTGGTGGTCGGCAGAGCTGTACACAGGGTCCGTGGACTTCCAGCTCTCGGAAGGCCCTAGCTCCTTCCGCGTCCCAAAGAAATAGAGGGGCCACACAAGAGCAATTAATTACTGCTGTTTATTACAAGAAAACAAGCACAAACAAATACATGGAGCGTAGGTTCCAGGAAACTTCTCATCCGAGTCCGGCTCGCAGGAATGTTTTCTACTGACGTGATGTAAAGAATTGCGTCACCTGTGAAAGCTCGTCCCTAAAGCTATCGCCACTCTGGGTTGGCTCCCTGAGTGGTAGGTTCAGTATAAGACCATATCAAAAAAGGGTTATTGGTGGATTAGAGGTCAGGTGGTACACTTGGTTCGCCCCTAGAAATTGTTACTTTGAAAATGATACATGGAGAGCGTTAGTGATTGGTTATGAGGTATTATCGTCAGTGGTTAGCCCCCCCGTGTCCTGATTGGTCCATCACCTGGTGCTGGCAACAATGTATGACAATGTGTCAGTGAAAAACAATGGACAGGTTCTGCTACTGCCATTAGAGCGCTCCTTTCCCATCGCCGCCTGTGTCTGAGTTGGTACGACTTTGTTGCAAGTGGGGTCCCAGATGTGAGACACAAGTGCTTCTTCAATATTCAGGACTTGGCATTATATCAGGCCAGCCAGATCACGTGTTAGGAGACCATAACTGAGGCACAATTACAGTGATTTAATTTGTATTTTGCTTTAGATAGTCACAGCAGCGGCGGGTGTCACCTTGGCTTGGAGAGTGCGGAATGTGGGCTTTAACATTGCAACCTTGGCTGAGGTCACTCCAGCCAGGGGCTGTTCTGTGTGCTCAGCATCTTGTAGCTCCGTAGTCTCTATGAGCCACTTCTGGCCTGCCGGTTTTGTTCTGAGGCCTACTTCGGCTTGGGCTGTATGTCGTGGCATAATGTCCATAGGCGAGGAGGTGTGGTGCGTAGGGTGATTCCTTGTGCATCAGTCCATCTATAGGGTCTTATCCTCAGGTTTAGTAGCATGAAGCCTTTGCAAGCATATACATGAACTCTTCTGGCGTCTTGCGTTTCTGAGATGTGGTTGCTGGCCTACGTGGAAAATAATAACGATGCATGTCTGTGAGTGTGCCAGTCCGCTAAGTCATAGCACTGAGCGTGTTCTTCATGTGGATTGGTGTGTGAATGATCCAGATGTGCGGCAGCACATGTGTTTCTGTCTATCGCGGCTATGTTGTCATGTCATCTCTAACGATGTCAGCTTAGGGTGCGAAGCATTTAGTCGAGCTGGTCCATGCGATCGGTCCCAGCTCCGTCTTGGTTCCCGCTGCATGTCTTGGGTGGGATGTGGCCTGGGTCTGCAGGTGGAGCATGGTCACGGTGTGCGTTGCCATCCAGGTCAGTGGGCAGAGGTGCAAACTCATGTGGCCGGTGGTTCTTTGTTGTGATATTGTCTTCCAAATTTTGGGCGTGGCTTTAGAGAAGAGACACTCCCATTTTTCCTCTTCAAAGGAAACTGCCCTCTACGGACAATGGGCAGGTGCAAATGTGCCAGCCATTGGGCTCTTTTAACTATTTCTTCTTTTTTTGGATATTAACATATGTATTCTGTAAACACTTTTTTATACTTTAACTTGTATAAGGTTGTGAATTAAGCAATACATTAAAATAAAATACATAAATAAAACGATAAGACATTGAAACAGAAGCATTAAAATCAGGGTCATGCCCAACCCAGATACTAAAAACCCATACAAGCCAATATGCCCCATTTCATTTGCGAGATGGTAGTCTGCATTCTTGGACTTGTAAACCCAGGGATAAAAGTCCAAGAACGGAAATCTAAGACCAGAACTGAGCCTGCATGTCCCTAATGGAAGGAGGAATATTGCATGGATGAAAACCTGTGAAATGCTCCCAACCTGTGCACCATTTTTGGCACACTTTCTCTGTTTTGGACAGTGTCAAATGCACTGAGAAGTTTTGGGGATTTTGCAATCCTTATATATTGGAAATATATAATTTTTGGGACAGAGCTATGTATGTTTTCTTTGGTTGAATGAAACTGAGAATTGGGGGGCTTATTTTTCCAAAATGAGTAGCAAAACAAGTAAAGTGAATTTTGCACAGCGGCTTCTCGGGGTCCTCGCACCCAGCTCCAGGGGAATGTGGGTGGCATAGCCATTTGGAGAAGAGGGGGCTCTGTACTCCTTTACAAACAATAAAATGCCCTTTGGGATAAAATCGGTCATACAAAAATACAAGCTGGCACACAAAGTGAGGTGGATATGTCAGGGAGACAGCACCGTCCCTATTTGTGGGGTCCTGGGCAGCAACAAAGTTGTGAGGCCCCATCATTTGCATATATAGAGGCATCAGAGAAAATGAGGTCACAGAACAAGTCTGTAATGCATAAGGGGATAATGGTATTTAATATTAAATGAAATTGCAAGGAGTAAAAACCATGATCCCAAAAATAGAAAATAAAGAAATGACAAGGAGTAAGTCAAGAGACAACCTTTGAGATGTCCTGCATGTGAATGGCCACTGTTAGTACTACATATGTGGCAATATCATGAATGAGGCTTTTTGGGGGGGTTTAGGAAGTGCACGTTGGATCTGTTCTAGGGACTTCAACACTTTTCTTAAAAGCACTATATTCTCTGAAAGAACTTGGCGTACTGACATCAAAGTATCGACTCTTGCATGTGCCTATTCCACACACCTCAGAATGTTGGTGCTGGAAACTGGAGGGGGGAATGGCGGATTTCCACATTACTTTTCCCTAGAGCTCAGAATCGGACCCTCAGTGTGATCAAATGATTTATAGGGGAAGCGCACACCTTGGTCAAGTGGCAGAGCCGGGATTTGAAAACAATCTGTAACTACGTCACATGAACATTTATTTTACCAGCTGTAGTTGGTAGAGATATTGCTTGCAGGAGGTCTTTTTGCAACTTTGTTTTGAAAACACCATCTGCACCGTAAAATACAGTGCACAAAAATATGATTGAGTTTAGCAATCTAAAGCAAAGTATTGCTTTTGCAGCGTTTTCACAATTACTTTTATTATTATGGTGTACATATTTGGCCATATTGTCCAAACTCACAATATGTGTTTTATTGAGAAGCTGCAGATTAGGATTATTTTGACTGACAAAAGAAACAAATCTCCAAGCTTTGCTTTTATTATTTTAATAACATAAGGAGAGCTAAATACATTTTGAATATGTCCTGCTGTGAGACAAGATTCCAAGGCCATCAGGACATGGTGCTTCTATTGCAGGATTGCCTGATTGTTGGATAGAATCAGAGCCTATTTAGTGGGAAGCTCCTGAGGCATTGAGAGTAGGCAGTTCTGCAGATCTTCAAATGTAACAAAATCAGCACAGACCAGGGAACAGGGTCAACAACCTCACCAGGACAGCAACCTCCTCTCTTCCTACATCTCTGACAAATCATCATGACTCACCTGCCCTCTTCTAATTTCCCCTATTTACCCTCATGTTTTCAACAATACTCTGTTTTATAAAGATGACTTGAAAAGTAAACAAATATTAATAATAAAATACCCAGACTAATATTCAAAACATTATGTAAATATATTAAGCCAAAAGAGTAGGAGAGTAGCATTATCTTCATCCATTGTGAAGAGTACAAAGGTGAGCACTGCGTGGCCTGAAAATTCGACGACGAAAATGTTGAATCCGAAAATAGCACTATGCATTGATCACATAGCTCACTTTTCCCCACATCTCCCATACTTCGCTACCCCTTTACCCTCCTTACTTTTTGGCAGCACACTTCTTTCCCATACCTCGACTCCCCCTCCACCTGTGGGTCCTATTTTTTTTTCAGAAATGTATTGTCCCCCGCTTTCCATGCAATGAAAGCGGGGGACACCGGCGCAGCCCCCGAATCCCATTTTACCAACCATGGGGCACGGTTGACAGCCTCACATCTACCGCTCCCCTAATTCGGTAAAATCTGATTCAGTATTTTCGTAACTGACGAATACGCAGTAAACGCCCATTCTACATTTGCTTCCGATAGCTTCTCGAAATTCCAGTACAAACAGAGAACACAATTCAGGGGATGGCTAACCAAATTGCCTGTGGGTTTTCTAAATGTACTTTCAAGACTTAAAGAGTCACAATAAGAAGAAGGTGTGAAAAGTTAACCTTGGCTCTTTTTCATTGTCTGACAAATTCATGCTTCATGAATGATGAGAGCAAAATGTGACATTCTATTTAAAAAAAACAATGTTTAGTGTGTCATATAAGAGTACATGAAAATAAGGGAGCTAGTTTAAACATGTGTGTGTGACATATTTTAATTGCCTTTAAGGAAGACATGGATTGGTTACGCCAAATTATACTTTGTGCGCGCTTTTAGAATAAAAATGCCCCTTTTGCCGTTATCACCAAAAAATTAAAAGTGCATGGTGCAAAACAATGGTTACATAAATGAAGCATCACTTATAAATAGCTTCTGCTTTAAAGGCTCTATCAAAATAGAGTGGTAAGTAGTGAAGCATTTCTGAGGCCCCAGTGAGGGTATTTATCTCTGGAGCAACACAGATGGTTGGGCGGTGATAGCACAGCCTACCAGGGACCAGTGGGAAAAAAGAGCCTTGTTCCTGAAAACAGTAGAACAGAATCTCAATCACAGTAATTCCTGCGGCACCTGCATGAGTGTGGGCCCTGGGCGAACGCCCAGACTGCCCATGCTTAGGGTGAGCCCTACAGAGAGAAGGCAATAAAGGCAAGGCAACACTGTTGCAGGACAGGGAGAGGATCACCACTGGATCTGAACTGGTCTCCAATCTAAGAACATTTGCTGGCCTAGATGGAAGAACACAGCTATGAAGGTTTCAGAGGATAATGTGCTCTGGGTACGACGTACTTTTGCCAACAGTATTTTTTTAATGTAATTTTTACTGAATCAATTCCATTGAAAAAACACTTTAAAATATATATGGGGAGCGGGTAAGGTGTTAAAAGGGGTTTGAAGCGGGTCAGGGTGGGGTTACCAACATAGGGCAATGGGAGGCTTGGGGGGGGACACTCCAAATAAAAAAAGAAAACATTTTGATTCGTTTTTTCGATGGATTTTTTTCAGTAAAAGATAGAACTGTGATCTGAGTTCTGGTCCATACTTGTGTTCCCTTATCTCTGTCAG
This sequence comes from Ambystoma mexicanum, assembly GCA_002915635.3. NCBI lineage: Eukaryota > Metazoa > Chordata > Amphibia > Caudata > Ambystomatidae > Ambystoma > Ambystoma mexicanum. Next base: position 904,706,994 of record CM030321.1, on the reverse strand, counting down.
CATTATGTCTGTCCACTGCTTGAGTCCAGCTTGCTAGGTGTTGGAGGAGAGCCATCATGTGTCCATCGCCCTGTGCCATTGGAGGCCCATGCACAAGGCAGCATTGTTTGTACTGCCCGGAAAAGTAAGATTAAGCGTAGCAAGTGGCAGAACTAAGCGAAAGAAGACCTGCCGCCCGATCAGTCTCCATGAGCTTAGGTGCATGTGCAGCGATAGGTGAGCTGGAATATAGGTAATGCCGGGTGGCTAGAGTGCTGAGGGCAGCATCGAAGGGCAAGGCACCCAATGGGCAGAGCATTTAACCTAGTCTGGGCATATAACCTGGCAGAGATACCTGGAGTCTGAAGTCACCCAACCCCATACATAAGCGTTTTACATATCAGTAGGATCACCATTAACAATAGGATTATAGTGATGTTTCCCCTCTTTAGGCAAATCTCTGGTATGGTGTATTGTTTCCTGTCAGATATGTACCTAAGACAGGTCAACCACAACCCTCATCAATTGATCCCTCCACAGGGTCAATCTATCTCCTTGGTCTGGGGTGGGCCTAAATCTATATATAAGTAGAGAGATAGATACTTAAAATTCCAAATAAATATCTCATAAAATGTGATGAGACCTTGGCTCTCTTTTACTGACTGTCCTGAAAAAATGGACACAGTAATCCTAAAATGTTCTGTACACACTATTCAATTAATAAAATGGACACAAATGACAAAAATGTAAACTCCATCACTCATAAAGTGTCTCTATATTACATTAATAATATAGAGACGCTTAATGAGTGTTGGAGTTTACATTTTTGTCATCTGTGTCTGTTGTATTGTTGAATGTTGATGTATTTTGTATCTTGTTTATGTGATATTGTATTGAGTTACGACTTGCTTTGTGATTCTATGGGTGTTGTAAAATATTTTTGTTTTAATTTTTGTGATAATGAATTAATAAATGGAATAGTTTGACCAGACCATTTTAGCTTTTTAGGATTACTGTGTCCATTTTTTCAGGACAGTCTTTAATGAGATATTTATTTGGAATTTGGTGTATCTATCTCTCTGCATGCATATATATATATATATATATATATATAGTTATGTTTAAGTTGGTGTTTGCATAGGAAGAGCATTTTTTGGGTGGCTTATATCTTCGCTCCCTCTGGACGAATCCTCACCAAACTTTGAAGAAATGTATATAGCCCACTCTGAATATTATTTGCAAAGTCTGGAGAGGTTTGGTCCAGGGGGGACAAAGTTATAGGGGGGTCCCAAAACTTTAGTTTTTTCCCATAGACATAATGGGAAAAAACTTTGCACACGCCTACAGCCCAAACCGCTGGACGGATTTATACCAAATTTGCAGCAGGAGCGGGGGCTTGGTCCCGAAAGCGTGCTTTTGCAAATTTGGTGTAAATCCGTCCAGTATATATTTTTTAAAATGACCAAAATGTAAGGCAAAAAAATTAATGATATCTCCGTTCGCTTCGCGGACGGACTTCCCAGTTCGCTCCGCGGACAGCACCCCGATTGGCCGGGCGGCTTGCGTGATGTCCGCGAACATGCGACGTGTTCGTTGATTGGATGGCATGGGGCGTGGAGCACGTCAGATTTTTTATGGCGCCCGCCATCTTGCATTCGCCGATTACCGCGGGCAGCGCGGTGAAACTTGGATTAAAAATTGTATTTAGTGGAGTGTGTTGGTGTGTAAGAGTGTTTGGGGAGGGTGGGGGAGTATGGGATAGGTTCAATGTTGATTTTTCTGCGGACAACACGGCTATTCTGAAATGTTTGTAAATAAACAGAATGGATTTGGTGTCAAGTTGAAAGTGTTCTAAGAAGACTCGCGGTGTCCTGAAATGTTCATACATAAAGAAAATGGGGGTGTTCTGAGGACGTTGTCCGTCTTGTTCGCTGGCAAGTTGAATGTGTTCTAAGAACACTCGCGGTGTCCTGAAATGTTCGAAAATAAACAAAATGGCGGTGTTCTGAGGACGTTCTCCGTATTGTGTGCCTGCTTAGCTGTATCCAATGAGGGAATGGCACAGAGAGTGAAGTGGAAATGGTAGAAGGGCTGCCTAAGAGTTACGCGGTCCGCAGACAGGGTGTGCTACATCCGGGTTTTTCCAGCAAATCTAGCATGGAAAGAAGACTGTAGGGATCAGCCAATCAGATGTTGAGGTTGTGGATTTGTGTTCAAAGAGATTGGGGGTCATTACAACCCAGGCGCTAATTGCACCAACTTTACCACCATGGTGTAAACTACGTTTACACCATGGTGGATGGCGGATTTACCGCCCCATTCCAAGGGGAGTGGGGCGGTAAATCCCCATTTCCCATTTTCCCTTCCCCATTCCCATTTTTGCCCCATAGGGCATAATGGGAGTGGGGAAGGCGCTAATTACGCCACCGTAAATTATGGTGGCGTAATTAGCATCATGGCAGGTTAGCGCCATGGATTTTAACGGCTGCTAAAAGCAGCCGTTAAAATCGGAATAGGCGTAAAGGGTTAACGACAGCGTTAACCCTTAACGCCTGGGTCGTAATGAGGCCCATTGTGTTTAGTGAAGATGGCAGAAGTGGAGAAAGTCAGGGTGTTGGTGCTTGGAGATATGTTTGTGCATGGTTTACAACAGTATGCTCAATGCAGGCATGTTGCAAAGAATTTTGATGTTAAAGGAGTGGAGGTGGTGTGGAGCACTGTGCCTGTTTGCAATGTACAGGGAATTGTACAAGTTTGTGAAGATATGGGCAGGATGAAAAGTCCCCATGTGGTAGTTTTGCACTATGGTGCTTTCCATTTGGGCTATGTCAGTGCCCCTACTTTGTTGGCAGATTTGGAACACTTGGTTCAAGCAGTAATGAACATCCTTCCAAATGCCAAAGTATTTTTTTCTGGATTAGTACCTAGGGCAAAATGGGACAATAGTTCAGTTTTTTGTCCTGCTAGGTGTGTAATCAACCGAGGCATGTGTGCCTTCATGCTTAGAGCTGGTATGTTCTTCTGTAATAATGAGAATATTGATTCCAGTAATGCTGTTTATTTTATAGAAGATGGCATTTCCTTATCTTTTATGGGAAATGCCATTCTGTTTTTGAATGTAAGGGTTGCGTTGGAGATGGTTATGTGAAGATTTTAGGAGTAAAGTAAGAAAAATAAAAAATAAAAATACAAAATAACAGGTGTCTGTCAAGCATCTGCAAACCCCCCCCCCCGAAAAACGGCTCTTTTCAGAGCCAACCTCAAAGGGGAAATGGGGCACACTATTTAAATTTACATTCACCACGCTCAGATTTTCGATATGTCCGTGGACATCGAAATCGCTAGCTAGGGGTTCGGTATGTTCCATGTTACATGTATATAAAGTCAGGGATATTATGGTTAAGTTGTGCTACTAAAAACATATGAAATTCAGTAAAATAACTTTGTTAAAGGGACGTTATGGTTAAGTTGCGCTAATAAAAACCTATGAAATTCAATGAGAAAACTTTGTTAAAAGGGACGTTATGGTTAAGTTGCGCTACTAAAAACCTATCAAATTCAGTAAAAAAACTTTGTTAAAGGGACGTGATGGTTCAAAGTAAAACCGAAAACCCCCTGAAATTCGGCAGTTATGGTAAGATAAGCAACCATAACTTGCGCCACCGTGCACTGCTAACACTAACACCCAGGACATCATAGATGACATCACAAATGTTATTGATGACATCACTGATGACATCACATGGCTGGCTCTCCCTTTTTTTCCTTTACTGACATATATATATATATATATTTGACCTGCTTCCCTCCACTTAACTAAATGTGGGGTAGAATTAATTTTCCATTAACACCCGGGGCAGGAGGTGCAGCCAATCAGGTTGCTCGGATCCTGGTCTGAATCCCACATTCCAAGGCCACATTCCGAGCAACCTGGCAGTTGCTTTCCCCGCTCTGCCATCTTCCCTCATACTCCTTTCCCTTAAAATAATGTTCCCAGTCCCTCCCACCCCAACTTACCTGATGGCTGTGGCGGGGTGGCAGCCGCCGACGCTGCTGCTGCTCCGACTTCCTTCTTCCTTTCGCCATGGAAATGGAAGAGGGGTTCTGCTGGGAGCTCTGTCTTCCAGCTCCATGGCGGCCAGCTCTACACAGTCTTTTCTATGAATGAACGGGACACTGTGCGGCATCACATTCATTCATAGAAAAGACACTGCTATCAGCACCCTGGGTTACCAGATTGGCAACCCAGCGTGCTAATGGCATTAGTAATCTGTTCCACATGCTATACCAGGGTAGCCCAAGGGGGCAACAAAGTATACATTTTCGGGGGGGCTAACTGGAAATGGGAGAGGTCACTCCAGAAACTGGACGAGGCAAATATGGAGGCCCCACCCTCTCAATTCTACTCCCAGGGTTGTCTGGCATGGGGCACAAATATCAAATGGTACATTTTAAAGCGCTAAATGCCATGAGAATGACAATGTGATTGGATTCAAAGATAACATAAACATTTAGTTGTTTTCATAATGTTTATATCTAAAGCCCAGATATCCGATCTGGCATCACCCTTTAAGCAAAAGCAACCACCAGGCGACCAAGCAGAAGTATAGTGTGCCACTAATCCAACTTCCACATGAGATACAAACCATACATTTCCATTCATTATACCATTCCATGACAGTACAAAAACATGTTCTTGCTGGCTGTGCCCATACATTTCCATTCTGGCTGCACCAAAATATGCCGGCATTCCCATATATAAAGATACTCATGTTTGCTTTGTGCATAATGCCTGTAATGATACTATAAGAAAACATGTCCATCCCTGTGAAAAATGTCAAGCCTTAGAAAGAAATGGCTAGACTGGCTAACCAAAATGCCAGTCTAGCCACGTGATAACACATGCCATGCCTACTTTGTTATAGATGCACAGCAAAAAAGAAAGTAATGCCACAGTAATAAATGACTAGACTTGCTGCACCAAAATGCCATCCAGCCACATAACACATCATGCTTAGTTTATTATGGATGCCCACTAAAATCTTGTTTAGTGAAATCCCCCATACCCCACCCGTCCCTCTTCCAACAACCAACCTCCCCTCCCATCTCCCACCCTTTACCTGCCAGAATCAGCACCTCAGCCCAGCATTACACACAAGCGCACACACACTGTTACACATTCATTCACTTATTTAAACATCCCATTTACCATACACCCGCAGCCTTCGATACCATCAATCACACCATCTTACTAGACAGGCTACAAACACTAGGAATCAGAAGCACTGCCCTCTCATGGATCTCCTCCTTTATCTCAAATCGATCACAAATTATACACCCTACCAGTTCACATCCACATCATAAGCAATAAGTGAAGGTGTCCCAGAAGGAGCATCCTTATCACCCTTAATCTTCAATTTCTACCTAAAACCCCTTCCCGCGAACATCCGCTTGTACACTCTTACCTGCTACAACTATGCAGACCACACCCAGATCATCCTCAAAATCTCAAGGTTCTAGCAGTCCGGACCTGTCATCATGCCTCTCGTATATTGACCACTGGATGACGACCAACCACCTCATCCTCAACCATGGGAAAAATTAAATCGTAGTGTGTAGAAAAACAGCCCTCCTCCCCCAACCAATCCCATGGCCCAAACCACTAGGACAAGCACAAGCAATCTCTAGCATGGTAAAAAACCTTCAATGCACATTGGACTCCGCTGTATCCCTCACCCAACACACCACTATCATATCGAAAACCTGCTTCTTCCATCTATGGATTCTCAGGCGTATTTTCCCTTACCTCACTTATCTCCACAATCCCACATAGACTATGCAAACTGCGTCTACCTAGGCAACATGGCATCTCAACTAAGGAAACTCCAAAGAATCCAAAATGCGGCAGCACACCTGCTCATTAACCTACCCGTTAGAGATCACATTAGCCCTACTCTAAGAGTCCTCCACGACGCACTACCTTTAAAGCTATGTGCAATACCCACCGTGCCATCCACAACACCGGACTGGAATTCCTCTGAAGCAAAATTGTTCCCTACCACCCCTCTAGGAAACTCAGATCCCGCACAGCATTTCCCCTAGTGATCCTACCTCACAACTCTTCTAGGCTGGGTGGTTCCTCCTTCTCTGTCTCCCTACGACTACACATTCGCAACACTGAAAACCACCTGAAATTCAGAAAGGCCCTAAAATCCGGGCTTTTTCCAGATCCCCCTGAACCGTTGTTCCTCGAAACTGCACTGCCATACCCAACATCCCCTTACACCAATTACAACACAGTTGGCCGGCAGCTTTTGCAGCGGCTCACCTGACACACTATCATCACCCCATGCACAACAACATTCCTACCTGACAAATACACCAGTGAAACGACCAGCCTTCGCTGTGACACAACACAATAAACTCACCCACGCATACCACCCCTCAGACCATAGCGCAAGCAAGACCACAAATAATGAGACAAATAGACCAGGAAAGCCAGCACCCCTCAATTAGGCACACCGCAGTAAACTCTCCCATGCTCAACGCATGTGTAGACCCATGCACTAGAGAGACCATGAATAACGAGACCACGCCATCCCACATGGACAAAGATCAATCCAGTCGAACAACTCTGAAGACTAAGGTATGAATAACCTTGAAGACTACGGTATGTACGCCTTACACCACAAATGTGGACACAGGCCACAGCCATGTCCAAGCATCCATGCACCGTAGAATGAAGCTACGGCTATGCTTTCCGGTATAGCAGCTCATATAGTCGTTCACACAACACCTGACGTACCTCAACACCTCTGCCACTAGCATACAGCGACTACCAACGAAAAGAAACTCAGTATAACTGGCCACAAATCGACTCTCTGTACAATAGCACTCTATCGCAAACCACCCACAGCGCCCACCCATGTGCCTGGCCTCACTTTGGGCTGCTTAGTCGAGCCTAGCCAGCCACCCAAGTGCACATGGACTTCCTGAAATACCCAAGTGACTTACAGACAAACTACTGCAACCATGCATTTGTGCCCATTGTGCCTTTTCATGGGGGATGTGTGTGGCACCTTCTGAGGCATAGCCTAGCTTGGACTTGCTTGGACTAGTTCAATGTGTGTGCTGGAACATCATTCTAGGAAGGAACACAGTGTGCAATCCAGTTTAACTTCATTTATTGGGAGTGGGGGGGAGGTTGTGTGTGTGTGTTGTTGTCGCCCATGCTCGCTTCTCATTTCTGTCTGTGCGTGGACGTCCCTCTCGCTATCTGTCTTGTTCGCTCTTCCTTTTGGTAACACCCTGTCCTCGCTTGCTCTTTCCTTCCTCCCTGTGACTCTCTTTCTCTCTCATTCTCTCCGCCTGTCTCGCTCTCCCCTTTCTTCCCTGTGAATGGATGCCTGGAACACGCACGCGCAAGCAGAGGCACGGGCTCGCGCTTCCCCCTGCTGCCTCTCTTGACTTGTCACGTTTCCCTTTAATGGTATAATGAGCCTGCACGTTTTCTGATTTCTGTGCGAACGGTCTGTGTGGCACAAGTGCCTCCCGCTCACCCTGAACCACGGGCTCTGACATTTCTCTGTTCTCAGCATGGCAGCTATGTTTCAGGGCCCTGTTCAGTCTGCTCATTATAGAGAAATCTGCACTGCCAGCTCCTCACGCCTCATTCTGCATTCTGTGTGATCACAGGTCTGACTGCGAAAGGGGGCGGAAAGGGGCGGCAGTGGATGGACTTGAGGAATCTTGGAGAGGAGGGAAGTGGCAGGGACAGAAGCATTGGAGAAAATGGAAGTAGGGTAGAAAGATACATCACCAATGCACTGCAACCAATCTCCTAAGTTTAAGCGCCTAGATACCTCTGGGTTTTGTGCGCTATACAAATAAATACATCAATCAAATAAATAAAATCACCCAGAAGGGAAGTGGGAGGGAAAGAACAGAAGGGCATGGGATAGGCTGGATGCATGTGGCAGAGGATGAAGCATGGCAGATCATTGCAGTGGGATAGAAAGAAGCATGGCACAGCATGGGTGTGGGAGATGAAGAACATGGGATAGCCTGGATGCATGTGGCAGAGGATGAGGCATGGCAGAGCATTGCAGTGGGATAGAAAGAAGCATGGCACAGCATGGGTGTGGAAGATGAAGAGGCATGGGATAGCCTGGACGCATGTGGCAGAGGATGAGGCATGGCAGAGCATTGCAGTGGGATAGAAAGAAGCATGACACAGCATGGGTGTGGGAGATGAAGAACATGGGATAGCCTGGACGCATGTGGCAGAGGATGAGGCATGGCAGAGCATTGCAGTGGGATAGAAAGAAGCATGGCACAGCATGGGTGTGGAAGATGAAGAGGCATGGGATAGCCTGGACGCATGTGGCAGAGGATGAGGCATGGCAGAGCATTGCAGTGGGATAGAAAGAAGCATGGCAGAGCATGGGTGTGGGAGATGAAGAGGCATGGGATAGCCTGGATGCATGTGGCAGAGGATGAGGCATGGCAGAGCATTGCAGTGGGATAGAAAGAAGCATGGCACAGCATGGGTGTGGAAGATGAAGAACATGGGATAGCCTGGATGCATGTGGCAGAGGATGAGGCATGGCAGAGCATTGCAGTGGGATAGAAAGAAGCATGACACAGCATGGGTGTGGGAGATGAAGAACATGGGATAGCCTGGATGCATGTGGCAGAGGATGAGGCATGGCAGAGCATTGCAGTGGGATAGAAAGAAGCATGACACAGCATGGGTGTGGGAGATGAAGAACATGGGATAGCCTGGACGCATGTGGCAGAGGATGAGGCATGGCAGAGCATTGCAGTGGGATAGAAAGAAGCATGACACAGCATGGGTGTGGGAGATGAAGAACATGGGATAGCCTGGATGCATGTGGCAGAGGATGAGGCATGGCAGAGCATTGCAGTGGGATAGAAAGAAGCATGGCACAGCATGGGTGTGGGAGATGAAGAACATGGGATAGCCTGGATGCATGTGGCAGAGGATGAAGCATGGCAGATCATTGCAGTGGGATAGAAAGAAGCATGGCACAGCATGGGTGTGGGAGATGAAGAACATGGGATAGCCTGGATGCATGTGGCAGAGGATGAAGCATGGCAGATCATTGCAGTGGGATAGAAAGAAGCATGGCACAGCATGGGTGTGGGAGATGAAGAACATGGGATAGCCTGGATGCATGTGGCAGAGGATGAAGCATGGCACAGCATTATAGTGGGATAGAAAGAAGCATGGCACAGCATGGGTGTGGGAGATGAAGAGGCATGGGATAGTCTGGATGCATGTGGCAGAGGATGAGGCATGGCAGAGCATTGCAGTGGGATAGAAAGAAGCATTGCAGAGCATGTGTGTGGAAGATAAAGAGGCATGGGATAGCCTGGATGCATGTGGCAGAGGATGAAGCATGGCACAGCATTATAGTGGGATAGAAAGAAGCATGGCAGAGCATGGGTGTGGAAGATGAAGAGGCATGGGATAGCCTGGATGCATGTGGCAGAGGATGAGGCATGGCATAGCATTGCAGTGGGATAGAAAGAAGCATGGCATAGCATGGCCACAGCATATGAATTGCATGGGTGTGAGCAATAAGACCATCCGCACTGCGGTGTGCACTCGCCTGAGCTTTCTTGATATTTTTTAAAGAAATTGAATGATGGGAGATCAACCTTGCAAAATGTGTGGGGCTAATCCACACAAATATTCCTATGCTCACCGCACAACAAACACATAGCACATGTACTCTGGGTGGACACAGCCTACAAACGCAGTCCTTATGTTCAGTTGGAATGTGACAGCCAGGAGTACATGAAAGCAGAAAGAGGAGGAGGGCAACACATTCCTCCTGCCATGGAAAAGCCTAATTAAATACAAAGGCTCCATGGATCGGCCCTATCCTTTGCCTGCCTTCTGGTGGCAGAGTATACTGATGAGAGTTAATTGAAGCAGGCGTGCAGGAAGCCTGGTTGCAGGACTGACAAAGGACAGGATGTCCAACACTCTTTTGATATGCATCTGTCTCAACCTGAAGTCAGCTCCTGCCCCTTAGTATGAAGGGCAGTGAATGTCATGTCTGGGACAACTGTTTATAGTGGTGATCCCTGCAGGGGGACTCCATTCAGGAAGGTACAAGTATGTGTTTGTATGGAGACAAAAAGTCTGTTTTCACCATAACTTCAAGGGAGACCTTTGCTTGGATCAGGAGCCATAGAGAGCTCAATTAACCAGAGAGACACTTTGATCCACAGCAGACAGAACGATGGGTGGGATTAGTAGTACATGTTGTCACCCCTTATCTTTCCTTTTGCAAAGCACTCTGGTTATGATGTCATGCATAACAGAACAGTATTGGTGGGGACCCAGGATTGGTTCATTACGGTAGGCTTAGCCTGCATCAATCAGTGGGGCCCATTTGGCTTTAAAAGAAGGCCAAGCCCCTCTTGCAGGCAGATCATTGAGGACTTTGCAAGGAGGAACATGAAGGACTCATTTGGACCCTGGCTGAAGGTACAGTCTTCCGTACAGCTTCTGCCAGTGAAGAAAGGCCAGGATTTCCAAGAGGGAAGCAATATCCCTCCCATAAACATCTCCCTGGGAATAGAGGGAGATACTAAATCCAGAGGACCCACTAGCAGCTCCAGAACCGGTACCCAGCTAGCACACAGCATGCCTTGCTAGTCTCTGCAAGCAAGCTTCCTAGGTAGGAAGTGCCAGTGAGACTCTGAACGGAAGGAAGGATAAGGCCATTGCCTGCAACACTCTCCTGAGCTTTGGGCCATCCGCCTTAACAGACGACACAAGCCCAGTGAATAATCTAGGAGTAGTGTACCGACAAGCATCAACCAGCATTCACTTTTAAGGACATTTTCGAGGCAGTCGAGCCCCTTGAGTGGCAACCGATTGCACCGCTGACTATTGGCACGCCGCAGTCGCTCACGCCATCCGAGACGCCTTGACCACTGCTTCAGACCTGCCAGCCAGCACTGAGACAATGATTCCTGACCCTGAGCCACCGTGTAGGCCAGCCTGAAGACGTGGTCCAGCCTCGCTCGCCGAACTGCCTGACACCTGATAACTGCAGATGTCTCCCATCTTCAACTCTGTTGCAGAAGCTGCAAAGCGCCCTGAAACCGACTTGACACTGTTGAGCACCAAAAACCTCTACAAGTACAAGGTACATTGTGGTTCTGTCCCCCTGGTCCTTCTCCGAAGGCCCCTAGTGACATTTTACGACACATTGCTCTCTTTGTGCTGAGACCAAGTATGCTTGAACATAGTGATTAATTACTTTATCAACTACCCTGCTGTCAGTATCCAGGTGCATCCCCGTTCCTTCTTGAAACTATCTGTCCTCTGTATTCCTTTACATGGTGGTTACATGTTGTAGTATGCTAGAACTGTCTGTTGTATTAATAATACTGTAGATATCTGTATACAACTTTGAGTGGACAGTCCCTTTTATCATTGGGTAATAATTATATTCTCTCTGTTTTGCAACTAACCAACGATCCACAATCTTGCAGAGATAAGCCTGCTGTTCCATCCAAGTTACCAAAATTGGACAAGGAGGTCTCATAATTCAATTGTATTCCAATCTGTTTGGATCCTTTCTGGTGTACTAGAGGAGTGGGGCTGATTGATGGATTAGAAACCGATATTTATCCCTGGACCACTGGTGCCCCAGGAGTTGATCTGTCACAATTGGATAGCCTGGATGCATGTTGGAGAGGATGGAGCATGGCAAAGCATTGCAGTGGGATAGAAGAAAGCATGGCCAAGGTGCGGAAGATGAAGAGCATGGGATAGCCTGGATGCATGTGGGAGAAAACGAAGTATGGCAGAGTATTGCAGTTTGATAGAAGAAAGCATGACCAAGCTTGGGCGTGGAAGATGAAGAGCATGGGATAACCTGGATGCATGTGGGAGAAGATGAAGCATGGCAGAGCATTGCAGTGGAATAGAAGAAAGCATGGCCAAGGTGCGGAAGATGAAGAGCATGGGATAGCCTGGATGCATGTGGGAGAAAACGAAGTATGGCAGAGTATTGCAGTTTGATAGAAGAAAGCATGACCAAGCTTGGGCGTGGAAGATGAAGAGCATGGGATAACCTGGATGCATGTGGGAGAAGATGAAGCATGGCAGAGCATTGCAGTGGGATAGAAGAAAGCATGGCCAAGGTGCGGAAGATGAAGAGCATGGGATAACCTGGATGCATGTGGGAGAAGATGAAGCATGGCAGAGCATTGCAGTGGGATAGAAGAAAGCATGGCCAAGGTGCGGAAGATGAAGAGCATGGGATAGCCTGGATGCATGTGGGAGAAAACGAAGTATGGCACAGTATTGCAGTTTGATAGAAGAAAGCATGACCAAGCTTGGGCGTGGAAGATGAAGAGCATGGGATAACCTGGATGCATGTGGGAGAAGATGAAGCATGGCAGAGCATTGCAGTGGGATAGAAGAAAGCATGGCCAAGCATGGGCCTGGAAAATGAAGAGCATGGGATAGGCTGGATCCATGTGGGAGAAGATGAAGCATGGCAGAGCATTGCAATGGGATAGAAAGAAGCATGGCACAGCATGGGCGTGGAAGATGAAGAGCATGGGATATCCTGGATGCATGTGGCAGAGGATGAAGCATGACAGAGCATTGTAATGGGATAGAAAGAAGCATGACACAGCATGGCTGTGGATGATGAAGAGCATGGGATAGCCTGGATGCATGTGGGAGAGGATGAAGCATGGCAGAGCATTACAGTGGGATAGAAAGAAGCATGGCAGAGCATGTGTGTGGAAGATGAAGAGGCAAGGGATAGCCTGGATGCATGTGGGAAAGGATGAAGCATGGCAGAGCATTACAGTGGGATAAAAAGAAGCATGGTAGAGCATGGACGTGGAAGATTAAGAGGCATGGGATAGCATGGATGCATGTGGGAGAGGATGAAGCATGGCAGAGCATTGCAGTGGGATAGAAAGCAGCATGGCAGAGCATAGGTGTGGAAGATGAATAGCATGGCATAGCTTGGATGCATGTGGGATAGAAAGAAGCATGACAGTGCATGGGCATGCAAGATGAAGAGAATGGGGTAGCCTGGATGCATGTGGGAGAGGATGAAGCATGGCAGAGCATTATAGTGGGATTGAAAGAAGCATGGCAGAGTGTGGACGTTAGAGGGAAAGAAGCACAGGAGAACATGGAAAATGAGTAGAAAGCCAGATCAGCCAATAGGGACGTGGCAGGGAAAAATCTCGGGAGGGTATGAAGATAGGAGGGAAGAAGCAGGGGAGAGGCTGGTTGCAAGAGGAAAAGAAACAAGGGCAACATAGAGTAGAAAAAGCAGAGGGAAGCATGAAAATGTGATAGCAAGAATCATGGAAGAGCTTGCATGTGATTGGGAAGAAATGTTGGAGGGCACTGCAGTGGGGAAAGAAGCAGAATAAGCAATGGAGAGCATGTAAGTGGCAGGGAAGAAGTGTGGGAGAGCGTGGAAGTTTTAGGAGAAACGTGTGGGAGAGCAAGGAGGTGGTTAGTGGGGAAATAAGCAAGGCAGAGCATGCAGTTAGCAGGGAAGAAGCCTGGGAGAGCATGCATGTGGCAGGGAAGAAGTTTGGGAGAGCATGGACGTGAGTAAGTGGGGAGATAAGCATGGGAGAGCATGGACATGTTAGGAGACACGTGTGGGAGAGCAAGGAGGTGGTTAGTGGGGAAATAAGCAAGGCAGAGCATGCACTTAGTAGGGAAGAAGCCTGGAAGAGCAGGCACTTGGTAGGGAAGAAGAGCGGGAGAGCATGGAAATGATGTAGTTGTCAAATAAGCATGGGAGAGCATTGAAAGTGGCAGGGAAGAAGCGTGGGGCAGCATAGAAATTATGTAGTAGGCAAATAAGCATGGGAGAGCATGTAATTGGCAGGGAAGAAGTGTGGGAGAGCATGGACGTGAGTTAGTGGGGAGATAAGCATGGGAGAGCCTGCAAGTGTTGGGGGAGACGTGTGTGAGAGCAAGGACATGAGTTAATGGGGAAATAAGCATGGCAGAGCATGGAAGTGCAGGGAAGAATCATGGGAGAGCAAGGAGGTGGTTAGTGGAGAAATAAGCATGGGAGGGAATGGAATTGGCAGAGAAGAAGCATGGTAGGGCAAGGAGGTGGTTAGTGGGGAAATAAGTATGGAAGAGCATGCAAGTGTTGGGGGAGAAGTGTGGGAGAAGTGTGGGAGAGCAAGGACATGGGTTAGTGGGGGAATACACATGTGAGATCATGCAAGTGTTAGGGGAGACATGTGGGAGAGCAAGGACATGAGTTAGTGGGGAAATAAGCATGGAAGTGCAGGGAAATAAGTATGGGAGAACAAGGTTGGTTAGTGAGGAAATAAGCAAGGAAGAACATGCAAGTGGCAGAGAAGAAGGGCGGGAGAGCATGGGCATGATTTAGTTGGGAAATTAGCATGGGAGAGCATGGAAGTGGCAGGGAAGAAGCGTGGGAGAGCATTGTTAGGGAGAATTCTCACCCAAGTGCTAATTCCCTCTACCTTAGAGCCCTCCAGCTCTTTTGCTAAACGTTGCGGCTTTGAACTTTTCAATTCTGTTTGTTTTCTGTGTTTGTTGCTTTGGATATGGAGCTTTAGACAACTCCATAGGCATCATAATTTTCTTGTGTGTCACACAGCACCTTCAGTGCAGTGGCACAGGGATGTCTTTCAGACTTCCCAAGGTTTAAATACCTTCTCTGGGACTGACTACCGTCTCCCAGTACATGTAAAGTTAAATTGACTTTGCTAGTCTTTTTCAGTTCATAGACCCAGCACACACTATCTTCCTATAGAGAGCTCGAGGGGTTGCCTAGCATCCCCTGTGTCTAAACACTCATGTATCAGTCAAGGTTTACCCTTTCCTCTTGAAATGGCTGGTGGCAGAGGTTTTAGAATGAACTATCATGATTTTTCCCGACCACGAACACTGGTAGCTAAAAATCGGGTCTGCCATGTTTTCCAATATGGCGCCCATGACCTCTCTGTAAAAACAGACTCCGGTCATCTTTTTTCACCATTTCGTTTAGGAAAGGTCCTTCTAGTGTTTGTCTCTATGAACCAAACAAGGTTTGGTCCCTTTGTTTGATGCCCTTTGGCGGGCTTCAGTGCTGAAGCCCTCCTCTGGCGCCTGAGTGTCTGGGGTGGACAGGATCTGAGGGGGTTCCCAAAACTCCCTGTGCTTAGTCTCCGAGGAGACCTGAATGCACTATGGTGTGATTGGCAAGGACAGCCAACCTGCTGGTTGAGTGACAGCTAGGCTGGAATGAATCGGAGAAAACTGTTTAAAAGCAGGACTCTGGGCATGGAAGTGAGAGTCGACCACTGGAACGAAAGAACCGAAGACGAGCTGAAGGAAGACGACTGCTGCAACTCCTGAACCGTTGGTTTGCCCGGTGAAGCCCTGCTGCAGGTCTGAATTGCCTGAAACTCCATCGACAGAGAAGCTCCTTCAAGGACGACTTCTTCCCTTGAGCTGGTGGGAACTGTTAGGTAGAATCATATACCGTTTGGGAACAACACACACAATTAAGACTACAAGTGCGAGTACAAATTCATCTTTGGTACAAGCCTGTACTACACAGTAAAGTGGTAGCGATGGCTGAGCAGCTAGACTTATCTCAAGAGTAAAGTATCAGAAGTTACACAAAGGACAGCAATTGCTATGGTTCAAACAAACACTGACTCAAGGTTTCTGAGTAAAAGAATATACATTTATTTACACCATCAGTTATACAACAATTCTCTAATATAAAGCAGGAGGAAATCACAATCTTAATATACTACACAACTCCCAATTTATTCTAGACAAGATAAGCTCAAAATGAAGTGTGAGCAAAATGGCACTCCAGCAATTTAAAAAGGGAGGGAAAGACAAGTTTATTCAAAATCAAGCATCACCAACAAGTAAATAGGCAGGGCACACTAGAAAAGGCTTACTACAACTAGGATTCAAATAAATAGGCCTGGGCCAATGTTAATGGGATCACACAGTTCAGAGTAGTTCGCGGTTAAGTCTTTGCCAAGAGTTCGAAACGAAGTTGGTCGGCAGAAAAGTTATTTAAAAGAGTAGAGAAGGACAAGCCTTCGGATTAGCAAACAATTTAAAACACTTTCACCGCAGTTGGATGGAACAAATGACCGGATTTGAACAGTACCTTAGTAGAAGACGAATGCTGTAGCCAAGGCACAAGTTCCTGGCAGGTCCTGCAGGCTCACAGTTCCTGAAGTGACTGTCGGACTGACAAGAAGGAGGAAGACTGGAGGGTCCTGCACTGGCCAGGGAAGAAACAAACAGCAGAGCAAAGCAACAAATAAAAGGTGTGCTCCTTAAAACCCAAACAGGGTGCGGTCCCCCTGGCTATCCGGTTCACTGCAGCAGTGCACAGCAAATTCGACCAGGGGAGGGAGGCTTTGCTTGGTGTTTGCCGAATTGGTTGGTCCCACCAGCTCAAGGGAAGAAGATTCCTTGCAGATCTTCTCTGTTGTTTAGGAGATTGAGACCTGCAGCAGGGCTTCACCGGGAGGTTCAGTAGCGGCAGTAGTCCTCTTCGTTCAGCTTCTCTTCAGTTCTCTTGATCCAGTGTTGACTCTGCCTTCCAAGTCCCAGAGACCTGCTTTTTATGCAGTTTTCCTCCATTCACACAGCCTGGCTGTCAATCACACAGCAGGGTGGCTGTCCTGGCAGGGCAGTCACCTAGCTAATCAAACAAGAGTGTGACTTGGGTCTCCAAGGAGACCCTGTGGAGGGGGCCTAAAACCCCTGCCTCACATCCAGTCCACCCAGAGTCTCATGGGCCTAAGGAGGGCTTCTGTGCAGAAGCCCGCCAAAGGACGGTGAACAAAGGAACCAAACATGGTTTGGCACGCAGAGTAAAACACGAGAAATACCTTATCAAAAAGAAATGACGAATAAACCCAGCTGGAACCAGATAACATTAAAAGGGGTCCAGCGGATTAAAGTTCGAGGCTACTAACATAGCCTAAAACAGTCCAAGGCTATTTTCATAGTCCGCGGTAGGGAAAAAATGGTAGATACCACTGCCACCAGCCAAATCTTAGTGAAAGGGTAATGAAATAATGTTCGAAGAGAAACAGATAAAAAAAGGGATAACTATTAACCCTTTCCAGTACTCTATGGAACATAGCTTGTACTGGTTCTGTGAATTTAAAAAGACTAATAAAGTCAATGGCAACTTTACATGTTCTGGGAGACAGTAGTCAGTCCCAGAAAATGGAGTTTAAAAGTGGGAAGCCTGAAAAATACAACCCTGTGTCACGGCACTAAAGGTGCTGTGTGACACACAGTAAAAATATGATGCCTATGGAGTAGGTGAGACTCCACAGTCTATGAACACAAAAATGTAACATACACAGCAAAACACATGTAAGAGTGGGAAAAAAGTCACAAACAGGTGAAACAAATAAATCCTAGAAATCCAGCAAAGCTGCTGAGGGACTCAGTAGGTAAGGGAATTTAGCCATTCTGGAAAATTCTCCCTAACAGGAACAACCAACTCATAAGCCACCTGGACACCGTCTCCATACTGGTCGAGTTTACATCAGAGTGCTGTAGAAAACAGGATAGCCAGTGAGAAGGATACCAGTTTGTGGACTTTAAGACACTCACACCTTAAAACCAATGCTTAACTAAGCTTGTGGCCTCTTCCCTGGGCAGTGCAGGAATCTCCGAATGTCCTCCTTCTCGTCCCCATGACTGAAGCTCGGGAACAGAGAGATCTACAGGAACTGCCAGGAACAACTGCCTCAGCTACAGCTTTCTTCATCAATAAGGTACTGTGCAAATGCGGTGGAAATCCTTTCTGCCGCAGTGAAAGTTTGTGAACTTTCCAACTTGGAGTCTTGTTCGCTCCTAAACCGACATATAACTCTTTTCTTGGCAACTACTTCCTCGAACATTGGCAAAGACTTAACCGTTTACTACCAGAACTGTGCTATCCTATCCAAGACTCTGAACCATTGACTTTGGCCCAGGCCTATTGAATTGAATTGCCAGTTGTAGTGAACTGAAACTATTTGCCCTGCCTATGAAAGTAATTGTGCTTTAATTCTTTTAACCTTTGTCTTTGTACCCCTCTTGAGAGTTACTGAAGTGCCATTTTGGTCCCACTTCAGGGGAGCCTAACTTGTTCAGAAACATATTGGATGTGTACCATAGTGTATTACGATTGTGATACTAAGCTGCGTCTTACTAGTGGAATGTTTTCCAACTGACTGTGTAAATAAATGTATATTCTTTTACCAAGAAACCTTAAATAGTGTTTGTTTGAATTACTGTGATTGCAAGTCCTTTGTGTAACATCCTTTACTGCTCACATTACTCTTGATATAAGTCTGGCTGCTCAGCCACTGCTACCACATAACTGTGTAGTACAGGCTTGTACCAAAGGTGAGATTGTGCTTACACCTGTAGTCTTAATTGTGTGTAGTGTTCCCAAAGGGTACTGCATGTAATTCTGCCTAACACTGGTGGCAAGTGGTGAGGATAAAGTATAGTTGTTACATTGAGAGTGCTGTTCTTACCTTTGTGAAAATAACCCTCACAAGGCTAAGCACCACTAGAAAAATATTGTTTTATCATGCCTGATATGGATAGCTACAGACATGAGACCCTAGTCATTTTAACAGTTGATCAACTGAGAGAAATGTGTAAAGCTAGGAACCTCACTGTTAAAGGCTAAAAGAATGAATTGATAGAAAAGTTGTTGGAGTTTCAAAGTCTGAGAAGTAGCTCTGCTATACCTACTCCTTCAGCAAATGTGGAAAATGATGATGAGGATGATAATTTTCAGAGTCCAACTCAAATGTTATTGATGAGTTAGAAGAGACAGAAGAGTCTCAAGATGTAGGCCCTACTGTACCTCTACTGCTCTTAGGCCTCAACCTTTACCACAGGGCCTACTAGGTCCAATACTGAGTCCAGAGTTTGTCTCTCTTGAGAAGATGAGACTTGAGTTAGAATTCAAAAGAATCAAGCCAAACTGAAAGTAAACATCAAGAACTTAACTAAGGGAAATGGAATTACAACATGCTCTTGAAATGAAGAAATTGTCTCTTGAGAATGGTTCTCTCCCAGAGTCTTCTAGGTCTTCCAGTCCTAAGAGGCCTTGCTATTTCAAAGATGCAGTAAGTATGTATGAGGTTAAGCTTGATCTTTTGGATTGATTGGCCAATTTTGACTATACCAATGGGATCAGAAATTACAGGGACCAGCTGATTCTTGGCTTTTGTCTAGGCTACCCCAGTTTCATCTGTGTTGCATATGGAGATGGGAGAAGTAGACAGGATGCAGTATGGAAATGTGAAACTAGCTTTGATAGCTAGGTTTGGGAAAACTCCTTCCCAGTATCTTAAGAGGTTTAGAACCCTCAAAAAGCATGATGGTACCCCTTGGGCTACCTGGGTGTGTGAATGTTACAATAACTTAGATGGTTGGGTTAAGGGTTACAGAGTTAACACTTATGAAGGTATGAGAAAACTGTTCATGTTAGAGTCTATCTATGATGCCTGCTCTCTTGAGCTGAGACAGCAGTTGGCCGACTCCAATGAGATTGATCCCAAAACATTGGCAAGAGCCTCTGACTCATGGGTAACCAACAGGGACACTCATAAGGATTCTGGGGTCACTCATAAGAAGGATAAGGGGAAGCAGCACGAAGATGAGAATACAGATAAATCTACTTCCAACCAACCAGAAGAGCCCCCAAACAACAGAAGGGTGGACAGCATGAGAAACCTGGTAGGTCTAGTGAATCTTCTGTTGCCCACCCAGAGAGAGGTCAGCAGAAACCCCCATTCCAGAGAACATTTGCTAAATGCTATGTCTGTGGGTCAATTGGCCATGTGCAAGGAGATCCCAGATGCAAGGGTAAACCTGCAGGGGTCAGCACTGCCTCCTTTGCCTTCCTCCCAGCGGAAGAAGTACAAATGGCTAGTGCCCACTTTCAACTATTTGCTGAAGAACCCTGGGGTCTTCAGACCACTATATCCTTAGAGTACATGGGTCTAGGTAAGAAACAGAATATGGGTATGTATGATTCTATTCCAGAAAACTTCAAAGGGTATTATATGGACAGTGTCCTTTTAAATGGCCAGTACACACCTGCCATGAGAGACACTGGGGCCAGCGGGACAATTGTGGATGAAATCTTTTTCAAGCCTGAGGATGTTGCTAAGGCACCCAAAGGTCCGACTAAATTTTCTGGGCGCCCTGTCCAGTTGGTTCCAATTCTACTAGTTCTCATTCAGTGTAATAATATGACAGTGAGGATTCCTGTCAGTGTCCCGAATGAGGTGCCTGGGAGAGTCATGTTGGGGTATGATTTAAAAACTCTACGAGTAGTATACAGTATCCCCAGGCCTCCCAGTGAGAAGAAACAGAACCAAAACAAATTGGCCAGAAAGGCAACTTTAAGAGACCACTCTGAGCCTGTGGGTTCATCTACAGAGACCCCCACTGTAAGCACTTGTGTTAGTAAGTTGACCTCTAACCAAGGAAAATCTGAGGCTAGACTAGTGGGGAAATGGGAGCCCCAACCAAGCTCCATCATTGCCCATCCAATTCTCAGGTCTTTGACCCCCCCTGCTTCTGGGGAAGTGATGGATAGACAAATTGGCCTCCTCTCTAGGCCTGTGAGAACTGGTAATTCTCAAAGCTGGTGGAAAACCAGGAAAAATAGGTCTAAGGCTAAATACCTTAAGACTATTGGATCTTCAGCTGAAGACTCCAGGGTAAATCCTACTGTTAGGAGGGAAACTTCTAAGCCAGGTGAACTGAGATCCCAGAAGAAGTGGAAGCATGTACCTTGCTTGACCACAGCCCCTCCAACCAAGATGCTTGAGACCCAACCTGCTTTTAGAGAGAGGTGGTGAGCAACCATTTAGGCCCCACTAGATCTAAGGGATCCCTTTCAAAGTACCCCTTGAAACAGCCTATTGCAGGTTCAGATGTTGTTACAACTTCTGAGGGACTGTTAGATCAGATCCCCTATACCTTAAATAAGAAAGATGTACCAAACAAGGTTTGTAGGTCATATAGCTTGCAAACTAAAACACCTAATAAAAAAGTGTTATAGCAAGGGTTACAAAAGGTTGCTAGTGCACTCAGCGGGCCATTTAAGTGACTTGCAACAAGGGATCCATCCTGATGGGGATGAGATCCTCCTGTCGCTTAGTCTGGGGGGACGAGTGTTAGGAGAATTCTCAAACAAGTGCTAATTCCCTCTACCTTAGAGCCCTCTGGATCTTTTGCTAAACTTTGGGGCTTTGAAATGTCCAATTCTGTTTGTTTTCTGTGTTTGTTTCTTTGTATATGGAGCTTTAGACAACTCCATTAGCATCATTTATTTCTTGTGTCACACAACACCTTCAGTGCAGTGGCACAGGGATGTCTTTCAGACTTCCCGAGGTTTAAATACCTTCTCTGGGACTGACTACTGTCTCCCAGAGCATGTAAAGTTATTTTGACTTTGCTAGTCTTTTTAAATTCATAGACCCAGCACACACACTCTTCCTATAGAGTGCTGGACAAGTTGCCTAGCATCCCCTGTGTCTAAACACTCATGTAACTGTAAAATGTTACCCTTTCATCTTGAAATGGCTGGTGACAGTGGTTTTAGAATGAACCACCATGATTCTACCCAACTGCAAACACCGGTAGCTAAAATTGGGTCAGCCATGTTTTCCCACATGGCGCCCATGGCTCCTCTGTAAAAATAGATTCTGGTCATATTATTTCACTGTTTCTTTCAGGAAAGGTCCTTCTAGTGTTTGTCTCTGTGCGCCAAACCAGGTTTGGTCCCTTTGTTCGATGCCCTTTTGCGGGCTTCAGTGCTGAAGCCCTCCTCTGGCGCCTGAGTGTCTGGGGTGGACAGGATGTGAGGGAGGTGCCCGAAACTCCCTGTGCTTAGTCTCCTAGGAGACCTGAATGCACTCTGGAGTGATTGGCTAGCTGACTGTCCGGCAAGGACAGCCACCCTGCTGGGTGAGTGACAGCTAGGCTGGTATGAATGGGAGGAAACTGCTTAAAAGCAGGTCTCTGGGACTTGGAAGTGAGAATCGACCAATGGAACGAAAGAACCGAAGACGAGCTGTAGGAAGACAACTGCTGCAACTCCTGAACCATTGGTTTGCCCAGTGAAGCCCTGCTGCAGGTCTGAATTGCCTGAAACTCCATCGACAGAGAAGCTCCTTCAAGGACGACTTCTTCCCTTGAGCTGGTGATAACAACCTGGACATCGTCTCCATACTGGTCGAATTTTCATCAGAGTGCTGTTGGAAACCGGATAGCCAGGGAGAAGGATACCAGTTTGTCAACTTCAAGGCACTCACACCTTAAAATCAATGCTTAACTAAGCTTGTGGCCTTTTCCCTGAGCAGTGCAGGAACCTCCTGAAGTCCTCCTTCTTGTCCGAACGACTGAAGCCCAGTAATAGGGAGATCTGCAGGAACTGCCAGAAACAACTGCCTCAGCTGCAGCTTTCCTTCATCAATAAGGTACTGTGCAAACGCGGTGTGGAAATCCTTTCTGCCACTGTGAAAGTTTGTGAAACTTTCCCAACTTGGGAGTCTTGTTCGCTCCTAAATCAACATATAACTCTTTTTCTGGCAAACTACTTCCTCGAACATTGGCAAAGACTACACTGTTTACTACCAGATCTGTGCTATCCTATCCATGATTCTGAACCATTGACTTTGGCCTAGGCCTATTGAATTGAATTGCCATTTGTAGTGAACTGAAAATATTTGCGCTGCCTATGAAAGTAATTGTGCTTTAATTCTTTTAACCTTTGTCTTTCAACCCCTTTTGAAATTGACTAAAGTGCCATTTTGCTCCCACTTCAGGGAGCTTAACTTGTTCAGAAACTTATTGGTTGTGTACTGTAGTGTATTAAGATTGTGATATTGAGCTGCTTCTTAGTAGTGGAATGTTTCCAACTGACTGTGTAAATAAATGCATATTCTTTTACCAAGAAACCTTGAATAGTGTCTGTTTGAACTACTGTGATTGCAAGTCCTTTGTGCAACATATTTTACTGCTCACATTACTCTTGAGATAAGTCTGGCTGCTCAGCCACTATTGACACATAACTGTGTAGTACAGGCTTGTACCAAAGGTGAGGTTGTGCTTACACCTGTAGTCTTAAATGTATGTAGTGTTCCCAAAGGATACTGCATGTAATTCTACCTAACAATCAAGGACATGAGTTATTGGGGAAATAAGCATGGAAGTGCAAGGAAAGAAGCATGGGAGAAAAGGAGGTGGTTTGTGGGGAGATAAGCATGGAAGAAAATGGAAGTGCAGGGAAGAAGCATGGGAGAGCAATGAGGTGGTTAGTGGGGAGATAAGCATGGAAGAGCATGGAAATAGCAGGGAAGAAGCGTGGGAGAGCATGAACGTGAGTTAGCGGGGAGATAAGCATGGAAGTGACAGGACAGGAGCATGGGAGAGCATGGACATGAATTAGTGGGGACATAAGCATGGGAAAGCATGCAAATGTTAGGGAAGACGTGTAGCAGAGCAAGGACATGAGTTAGTGGGGAAATAAGCATGGCAGAGCATGGAGATGCAGGGAAAGAAGCCTGGCAAAGCAAGGAGGTGGCTAGTGGGGAAATGAGCATGGAAGTGGCAGGGAAGAAGCGTGAAAGATCAAGGTTGTGAGTTAGTGGGGAAATAAGCATGGGAGAGCATGCACGTGGCAGGGAAGAAGTGTGGGAGAGCATGGACGTGATTTAGTTGGGAAATAAGCATGGGAGAGCATGGATGCGGTAGGGAAGAAGAGTGGGAGAGCATGGATGTGAGTTAGTGGGGAGATAAGCATGGAAGAGCATGCAAATATTAGGGAAGACGTGTGAGAGAGCAAATACATGAGCTAGTGGGGGAATAAGCCTGGGAGAGCATGCACCTGGCAGGGAAGAAGCGTGGGAGAGCATGGGCATGATTTAGTTGGGAAATAAGCATGGCAGAGGTTGGAAGTGCCGGGAAAGAAGCGTGAGAGAGCAAGGATGTGAGTTAGTGGGGATATAAGCATGGAAGTGGCAGGGGAAGAAGGATGGGAGAAGTTTGAAGTGGAACCGGAAGATGCATGGCCGAGAGTGAACGTGGGGTAGAGAAGCATGGAAGTGGAAAGGGGTGAAGCATGGGAAAACATGGCGGCTATAGGGAATTTATCATTGGAAAGCTTGGACGTGGGATAGAAAAACCCCTGGCAAACATGTAAGTGTGATCACAAGACGTATGGGGTGCATGGAAGTGAAAAGCATGTTTGAGCATGGAAGCTGTGAGAGAATTAATGAGCATGTAAGAGCATGGACATGACAGGGAAAGGAGAATGAATGAGCCTTGCAGTGGAAGGTGCATGGGGTGCCATGGAAGTGTACAGACATATCAGATTGCAGAGGGTTTGGGGGGGGAGAGTGCAGAAGTCAGTATGTTTTTTTTTTATTTGTATTTGGTAAATAATAAACCTTTACAAAAAAAACGCATTCCACATTAATAAAATCTACGGATTATACATTTAATATTTCAAGTCATATTAAACATCTTTACATCCTATCCTAACTCGCTATTATCAATTAAAACCACATATCATATATACACTATTAAAGGAGAATTGCGAGTTGATATCACACACCTATATTAATTGAAATCATCTTGCGTTTCAAAGCGAATAAGTTCTTTTTCTACTATATTTAAAAAGTTTCCTAGTGCTAAAATTAGTGGGTAATGTACACCATTCATGAGTCTTGCCCATAATGATTCAGCGCAATCAATTAAATCAGTACTAACAAATTTTACCAAATAAAACATACGTGATCTTTGAAAATAGCAGCTCTCCAACACTAACTGTTTTAAAGTTTCATGTGTTTCTTTGCAGTGGGGAAATCTACATTGCATTGATTGCATACATCTTGACTTGCTTGCCCAGTGCTGACAGCGCTCTTTAGTGTGAAATTGATTACGTTTAAAACACATATACAATCCTCTAATAACAGAGCAAGGAAATAAAACAACATAGGGATTGCATGGCAAACGTTTCTGCATAAATGTTGCATATTCTAAATACGAGGAGTACCATTTTGATTGATCCATTGTTCGAATCCAGTCTTCCTCGCACAATTACAATTTGACAAAAGCAGGTCGAATGTATAGGTCATTGTGAGTTACACCGAGTCTGTCTAATGTCGCTTGCATCCGAGATTCAAACCTCTTAATTGTGTCTACTGTGTTGTTTTCCATTGCACGTTGCAGATCTTTGTATAAGCAATTTTTAGGGGGATTTTGAATTTTTGTCAGTCAGTATGAAGATACAGGGGCAAGAAACATGGGATAGCATGGAGATGGGAGAAGAATTATGGGAGGTCATGGGAATGGGGGAAGCATGGGAGAGCATGGAGATAGGAAGAAAACGCATGGGAGAGCATGGCGACAGGGGGGAATAAGCATCAGAGAGCATGGAGATGGAGAGGAATCCTAGGAGAGCATGGAGATGGGGAAAGCAGCATGGGAGAGCATGGATATAGGGGAAGAAGCATGAGGGAGCGTGGAGATAGCGGGAAGAAGCACAACACAGCACAGAGATGGGGGAAGAAGCATGTGAGAGAATTGAGATGAGGGAAGAACCATGGGAGAGAATTGAGATATGTGAAGAAGCATGGGAGAGAATGGAGATAGGGAGTAAGAAGCATGGGAGAGCATGGAGTTGTGGGAACAAGCATGGGGTAGCATTGTCAGTCTGAAAAACCAAACCCCTAACCGTCGTGTTGCCCCCCCTTGGGCAACCACAACCACCGGTCTTCAGACAAACTTGGACAATCTCCAATTGGGGTGTGGATCACTATACAGCGCCTTTTGACTGCATTCGTATCAGGCCCTATGTGCAATATGTTCTAATAACATACACCTATCTTACTACCGTGGGCAATAACAAATAACATTAAGACGCAAAGAAAATACAAAGAATCAATTCAATTTATAACACTGGGATACATTTATTCATATCACACACCTAAGCATATTGCATAACAATGCAGGCAGTTCTAATGCTATGTCTAATTTGCACCTTTTATACTTCTGGTGCAAAGCTACCATGCAGTAACTATGTAAGCCTCTCAGGTTTCTAATGTAAGCCTGTGCTGCAAGTGTGTGGTTCTAATGCAATCTAATGCAATCGCTAGCATCCATCTCCTCCATGGGCAAATCCACCCCAAATCCACACCATTACTCTAAACAATCCCTGTCTGGTTTCCCCTTCTCCCCTTAGCTCTGTGTGTGTGTGTGTGTGTGTGTGTCTGTTCTTATCAATCAATTTAAGGCCTAGGCCAAACATTACTTCCCATTCTGCATGTGCCATGTCAGTCAGTATCTGCCTCTCAAGATCTGGTCACTCGAACTCCCAAGCTCTCTCTCTGCCTCATCGATCTCATCAAGGCCCATCAGTCTGCTGCACCAAGCACCATCTCCAGCCAACTCGCGATCTCTGTGGCTCACCCCAACTCTAGTGCAGTCCCACTCTCGTGCAGCCTCCAGCAACCAACAACTCTGCAACTCTCTCGCTCTCTCTCTGTGTCTCTTCCTCGATCTCCTCAGCTCTCTCCAACAACTCTCTCGAACTCCTCCCAAAACTCTCTAACTCTTTTCCCTCCAGCCACTCCTGGTTATAGTCTCTTCTGATGATGCACAGAATGTCTAAGAATGTCTCTCCCTCAGTGTTTAGCAAAATGCCTGTCAGTCTGCTGTTTGCGTGTGTGTTACTTGCACGGCATGTCCTGTCGTGTGCTATCAGCGTGACCTCATATCTCTTTGCCTTGGCCTTTCGAGTTTGTTGCGAAATACGTCATCTATTCACTGTTCATACCATTCTCTCCACCGTAGGTTCCATGTGCATTACAGAAATGCTGTCTTAAGCCCCGTCCCTCTCATGCAAAAGCACCTTCTCCCCTTCTCCATGTCACTCCCTTGGCGCAGCCCCCATCTTTGCAGTCTCTGCGAAGCACACCAGCCAAGCTGATAAGCTTCCCAGGCCGTCTCTACTAGGACAAGGGTCCATGCTATCTCTGTGTTCCATAACAAATCCCTGGTACAGTGTTAACAATAACATTTCGCGCTGAGCCAGTGGCGCAGGCAACTTCTGTCTCTCCATCAGAAAATGGATCATAGGCCTCGTTCTCGTTCTGAATGCTTCCTAGTGTTTACCACAAATCCAGGCACTATAAAGCAAGCCATTCTAAGTGAATCATACATACATACATGTGTGACAGCGTGTCAAACATATCTCTAATGTGTCTCTACAAAGCATAACATGTGTGTCATTCTAAAGGTCTCTACATGCAGTTCAAATATGACGCTGTGTGTGTCATTACAGGCCTAAGCGTTATTTCTAATGCAAGCATGATTACATAGCATATCATGGTGAGTATATATCATGTCTCTAAAACGCTACATGGCACTTCAAATATATGGAAGTGCAAATGTCATTCTATTTGCAAATGGCAAAGTGCAAAGTGGCAGCTTATTTCTCATCATTCTAAATGGCAAGCACGATATGCATACAAAATCATTCTAAAAGCATATTGCAAATGCATCAGTCTAATATGTGATTGGGTAATGGTGTCTACTACAGCAATGTACTATGGATAGCTAAACAGAATGCAATAATGCAATGATTCCATAGCAAAGAGTAATGATTGGATAATGGTGAATGGGTAATAGTGATTCTAACAGTGAGTCTTAATAATGGGTATTATGATTCTCTACAGAGAGTCTATGATTTCATCATAATGATAACAATCCAAGGCTCCTCATTTTATCCAATTCCACAGCATGGGGATAGGGAGGTAGACGCATGGAAGAAGATGGAGATGGGGGTAGAAGTATGGGAGAGCATGGAGAATCATGGGAGAGCATGGAGATAGGGGGAAGATCCGTGGGAGAGCATGGGGATAGAGGCAAGAAGCATGTGAGGGCATGGAAATAGGGGGTAGAGCATCGGGATAGGGAGAAGGAAGCACGGGAGAACATGGAGATAAGAGGGGCAAGAAGCAGGGGACAGAATGGAGACAGGGGACGAATCCTGTGTCAGCATAGTGATGGGGGAAGAAGCATGGGACAGCATGCAAATATGGGAGCAGCATGGATGTTCATGGACATGGGAGAGGAAGGAGACATGGCCTGGCAGGAGGCTAATGGAGTCATGAGACCCAAGAGCTGCACAGTCCTGTCCTTTAGAGCGCAATTTATATAGTATCTAATTAAGAGTTTTGCTCCCAAAACATCAACCGCTGGCGTCGGAAGACCAGGGCACCCACCTGGTGAAACCTCAGGACTATGTAATCGTCAGGTACCGAGAGCGCCATGAGAATTCTTCAGAGGAGATCACAGGGACGAGGCAAGATGGCGACCCACCGAGAATGGGCCTGATATGTTCGGGCCCAGCCTTGGCTTGGTAGACTTTGGAGCTCACAAAGGTGGTACAAAATGGAGAACATGGTTGCAGTGGGAAGGGGAGGGACCGGCGTGTACTGAATCACAGCAGGTGCGCATTCTCCCGCGATCCCGGCTCCCTTCCACTCCCCATTACAGTGCGGCCATAGACACTTTGCCCCCTTCGGGGTGTGAGAGGCGGCCGGCATCGGAGAAAGACACCCGGGAAGCATCCTAGAAATTGTATATGCCACAGCATGGAGAGCACAAGTGCTGCGTGACCTGGAGCCGGGGAGAGCAAGAGAAGCGGACCACCACTCAGGGGAGTGTGGAGGCCCCATCCGAATGCCTCCATAAACTCAGTGGTGCAGGGACTCCGCCAGTCTGCAAGTTGTATTGCACCCGATACATCAGATACAATTTGCAGTAATCAATGCTGCCCAGATAGAGGGGTGAAATAACTTGGTACCTGAAGTAACACCCGGACCAGCAGGTAAGTTATCTGTAGGTTTATTAGTAAGTATATGCCAGGAAGACACCAGCACATCCCTTCATGCCAGCTCAGATCTCCAACTGTCAATGACAGAACCAGTATTCAGAACATAACATCACAGCACTCCACACTCACTGACATCACCACATTCCACCATCAGTGATGTCACCCACACTCAGAGACACATTACAACACTTCTCCCTCCTTACATTTCTTGAACAAGAATGATATTCCAACTAAAACTTTCCCCCAAAAGGAACCCCCCACAAGTACGTGTGGCCAGTACGTAAATGCACCAACAAACCAGACCCAAAATGGGTGCCACAAAAGCTGACACCTGGAGCTCGCTCATGACCCCAACACACACATAAAATGACCAGAAGCCAACCAAACCGAGACCAACACTAACAGAAACTGCGCCTCAAATAGCACTAAACCACGGCACAAGCATAACCTACGTGGCACCCCAAGAATACGCACCCTACTGTGCCTACAAATAGATTGGACAACAAAGAAACATAACTGTGCCAGAAAATGCATACATTTGGATGGCTAACTACACCAAAGAATCCAGAAAATGCATACATTACAGCACCCAAACAGAGCACACCTAACACACAAGAACACCATCAGAAAACACAATCCAACTAAACTGTGCCAAAACACACTCCCTAAACCACCAACTACGAGACACCAAGTCCCAGCCCACTGACCATGACAGTACACCAAACACACACCTAGGCCCCTTAGTAAAGCCAACTGCACCAACGCAGCACACCATCACTACAAACCAGGACCTCTAGTCCTTGCCAAACCGCACCAACACAGCACACCATCACTACAACCCAGGACCCCTAGTCCAAGCCAACTGCACCACTGCAGCACCTCACCACAAATCTGGGATAGAAATCCCTGCTAAAACACACCACAGTAACCCTGTAGAATTCTACCACAACACCCCAGGGCCCCTATCCCCAGTCAGACTGCCTTTGCAGTACACCTTAAATTACTACATAGTACCCCATATAGGACCCCTAGTCCTTGCCAGGCTGCAGTGCAGAAACATCGTCACGCCCCCTATGAGAACTCCTAGTACACACACCATAACCATGAACAGGCACAAAATCTTACTGAGAGATACATGGGAGCCCTAGCACACAACACTAGACTACCATAACCTTGAACAGGACAAAATCTCACTGTGAGAAAATATGGGATCCCTAGCACACAACTCTAGGCTACCATAACCCTGTACAGACAGCCATGAGGGTACACAGATCTACAGGACACTACTGATCTACAGGACACCCTTTGCGCACATAAACATATGGAACAAACCTTGCGCAAAACACCACGACATAGAACCACCGGAAACAAGTGCCCAAACAAAACACCTTTACTCACACGTCAACACTCAGCAGACGGATCACACAATTCAATGAAAACTTCAATGATGATGATATCGACAACACTGACGACGAAAAACCCATTCCCAACGTAGAAAGTTAATCGTATGCCATGTTGATGTAGAACTTCACAGCACAACAAGGAATTGAACCATAACCCCAAAGTCCATCCCACCGCGAGTCTTTTGTGGGCCAACAGTGCTCCAGTTCAATCCCCCCCTTCCGCCCCCGCGAGTCCAGGACAAAAGACCAATTTGGCCCCACCTGTAAAGAAAAAAGTGTTATTAATCCACAAACACGAGTTAACAAAATCCCAAATGCCTTACAATGTTGACCAGAATCCGCAACCCACTAGTCCATTAGCCACCTGCAAGAAAATCAATAATAACATCAACATGCGTTTACATATATTAGCACGTTTTTACATGCAACACACACGGGCCAAGACACCAAACACACACACACACACACACACACACTCCTACTAGCTCCAGCTCTCACTCACATGGTCACAATCACACAGGCCACAACACTAAAACAAGACCCCTCCCACACCGGCCTCACATCGACACGTTGGCTCACTAATATTCCGCTGAAACGCCACTAGGCGTCCTCCTCCCGTGGTGCTGCTGCCACAACGAAACTCGACTCCACCACCGTCCCGCTTCCAACGTAGCAGCAGACACGGATGGCAGGCCTAAATGCCCATCTGACACCATACTTGCCAACATTCTGTGACCAAAAAGAGGTAAGATTGTTCAAGTTATACTTCGCATAACAATGACATTCCAGGAAATTACAAAAATGACTTAACTGGAGCATTCTGAAATGCACAACCCATCAAACAGCACAACGTGGAAAGATGCTCAACTGTTTAAAATGTATAATTATAAATGGTAAGTTAACACCAAATTTAATTACCTAACTTCACAGAAGATTATCACATGGAGCTGGTAGGCAAGGTACTTAATTATTCCTGCAGTGCAGGTTTAACACTGAAAAACATGGAGACTGATACCCACCTCAGTCTGATAGGCAGATGCTGTGTGATGGTGGTACGCTCTGCCACTTGCCTTCACTGGTGGCTCACCTAAGGTCTGTCCCGGCAAGAGTGCAGGGCAGAGTCATGTAGCCATCAGGTCAGTGGATTGATACGAGCCCATCACTCAAATGTATTACTTACCCGCCCACTGCACAGACAGATTAATTAATGTGTTGCATGCTTTGTCCTACGCCTGGTGTAAAGGAGCCTGCCTTAGAGTCACATAAATTACCTGCCCCTGTAAAAAGCAGTAGAATCTGTCACCCAAATCTCTAGGTGGTAGGACTGCTTAAAAAACAGTAGCCTACTGCCCAAATCAGTAGGGTTGGCAAGTATGTGACCCCTCCAAGTCCCCAACAACCCTTCTGTTGATGTCATGCGCCCTCATCACATGCTAGGACATAGAACGCTCTGAAACGACATCAACATATTCAGGGAATGTCCTCCAGGTCCTGGTCCTGGACGCAATGTTTCGTCTCATCCAGAACTGCATTCCCACGTACGTCCCATAAACGCACGCTGTCAATGCCACTCCTCCGAATCCTCTTCCGCGTTCCAGCTGCTCACGCTCCTTGACGTCATCATTATGCAAACGGACAGCATGGAAACAACACCACTGCTGCCTTTACCACTGATGCTACCCATTGACTGTCTGAGGTGCCGCGCCACCCCGGGGCCGTCCCCCTCCATTGTCCCAGGCCTCTCTCACTGGCACCACTGGGCACCAGGACAAGGCAGTGGTCTGCTTCTCCAACGCTGCCTGTCACCAGCTGCCTGCAGACAGGACCGCCCGGTCTCCAGTCACGCCTGGAAAACTCACAGCTCTCCTCCTCTGCAGCACCACCGAATGCGCTGCGGACAGCCAACCAGGCACACCATGTCCTCCCGCCTACACGGGAACTCCTCAATCCCAGCTCCTCAGTCGATGGTCACAGGTCTGCACAGACCCGCGACACTCCTGGTCACCTGCTGCAGACGTACGAAAGGAAGGGAGATCAGCCTACCCGGCAAAGTCCAAATCGAGATGCCTTCCCACACTCAGAGACACATTAAAAGAAGGGGCCTTTTAAGGAGTGAACGGCGACATCGCCCAGTGGGAACACCAATAGGGTGTCAAGACGAATGCCCATGTAGGCATCGACTAACCAATTTGGTCAGTCCCTCCAAGTCCCAGATTCTGGACATCGGACTTCAGTGAAAAAGGAAGGGAAGTGGCTGGCATATATCTGCAGACCATTGCAGGCCTGCGTGAGGGACTCATCTGGACCCCCATCTAGATCCCTTAGCTTTGAGATGAGCTAATTTTTAGTGAGACGCAACAGTGGGGACACATTGATATGATTGGTTATTTATAACGTGCTTAATACCCAGAGGTTTCTAAACACGGACCCAGGGAGCAAACCTGTGTTGCTCTGTGTCTTGCTTCAAAGGCGAGCATGTTGCCCCTGAGCTATCCTCCCGAGTGCACAATGGTTGATCGGGAGGACTCAACGCTATCCCAATTTCAAATCACTACTGTGACAGAACAGAAAGGGGTTCTAAAGGCTTGTTGACTATGCCCACGCCCCCACGAATTCTAAACAACACAGGGACCCGAGACATGTGACCTGGAGGGGCCTATACACTTCACACGCGTCTACACACTGGAAAAGGAGCATACCTGTGACTTACACCCATGGGGAATCACATGTGGTTTGGGTGATCCCTAGAAGTCTTGGGCACTCCAAGCACTGAAGAAAAACCAGGAAGGTCCATAAAGATGAAGAGAAACCCATGACATCCATTGATAACTTGCTGCAGCCTGCCAAATCGGCTTCATTAGGGTTGGCCAGCTAGGACCAGGAATCAGAGTCCAACTTGAACTCGTAAGCGTCTACAAAAGTCGACATTGCTCAACAATCGAATCAGAAGGAAATGGATGCCACCCTTCAGGAGCTAAAGGACTCCGTCAAAGACCTGGCCCACAATGTTCAACAAGCTCAACACCGGTTAGGTGAATTGGAAAGCACATTTTGTGATCAGGCAAATAGCTAAGACCAACCTGATCAAAGAGTAGCGGTGTTGTGTTGGAGATCTATAAAAACTTCATAGATGATAACGTAGAAGATAGTGAAAACTGATCACGGGGGAACAGAAGTCAAATCGGGGGAATTCCCAGTGAAGTTGCTGATCACAAACTGGAAGCCTGTGTCAGAGACTTTTTATGGACATATTAGGTAACGCTATGGACTCAGATTTAATATTGGATTACACCCATAGGGTCTTCTCTAATTTTCAACAGCGCCAATATCTCCTTCCAGAAGGACCAGACCGCAACGGGGAATTTCATTTCGAGGAAGCACTCTAACACAATTTCAGGATCTGGCTCAAGGAACAGTTCAGAGATGTCATCAGATGAAGCATTTGACATTATGGTTGGCGTATAAGGGAACCCAGTATCGATGGGGCTATCCATTCCAAATAATGTTTGAATTCAATGGAGTGCAGCCCCAGTTAACTTCTCTCCATAAAGCGATTGAGGACCTTAAATTCCCGAATGAGGAGATACAGGGCCCAGGTGGAACAGACCTTGCTAACCCCTACATGAATTGGTCTCAAGCGGGGTCCAGAAAAAGCAGGCACAGAGACAGCAGAAGGCCCCCGATGGACAAACGTGAGAGGAGTAGAGACTCTGAAGGATCCTCTGAGGGGCAAGTTCACCTTGTGGGCTAATTCCATCTGTGTGGTCTGGTAGGAATAAGCAAAGGGCCGAAGTAAGCTCTTGTGATGTTTGGAAAAGTTGGTAAGGTTATTCTAAAGTAAAGTTCCATGAAGTTGCAGTTACACTACACCCTATGATAAAGGTAGGGCAACAACAGTACCCACCCTTACTTAGCCTTTGTTTAAGCTAATGTGTCTCCAAAAGGGGGCTGTTTTACATTTCATATTTTCACAGTTTTTATACATTGCTTGTGTTGTAGGTCAGTTGAGGATTCACAGTTGCAAGTTCTCTAACTATCCACTGCTGTCCCTGGTTTCTAACTATAAGGATAAATGGTCACCAGAGGAATGGTTCACTATGGTTTCACAAGGAGGGGAGGACGGTTCTAATGCATTCATTGTGTTATTGTGGGCAATGGGAGGTAATAGCGGACAACTGAAAGCGAAGGGGGGACCTTAAAATAGTTTTGTTAAATGTGCAGGGCCTTAACTCCCCAAGAGAACGGAAGAGCGTATTGTCTAAGCTGATTGAACTGAAAGCTGATCAAACATTGCACCAAGAAAATCACCTCCTACAGGAGGATTGCCCACGACTGTGCTCTAAAGGTTTTCCACACCAATGCTTCTCCTTCCCGTCCACTAAGAGAGCGGGAGTTGCAATACTGTTTAATCAGTCCTTAACTTATAAAAACAAACCTAACAAAATAAATATCTTAACTAAATACTACACAGAGTTGTTCAGGTGGAAGATTTAAATAGTTCGACTCAACGGGAATTCGTCCAGCCAGCGCATCTTCCTAGAAGACAAATAGGCAGATATTAGAAAGCCTGATTGCCGCAGAGGACATTTCTCGGGTTATTCAGTATCTTCCTAATAATAAGGCTTTCTGCCCCAATGGCTTCTCAGCCATATTTTATGAGAAATCTTCAGAGGTACTTACCCCACTCTCTTCAATAGCTTTACAGACACAGGAGAAATGACACCTCCGATGGGAGAATCCCTATTAACTCTGCGAAGTAAACCAGGCAACGCTGCGACTAAAAGCACTTCGTACAGACCCATAACGGTCTGTAACTATGACGCCCAAATCTATTCCAAAATGTTGACTATCAGGCTAGCAGGGATTCTACCAAATATCATTCAAATATATCATACAGGATTTATTCCTGGGTGACAGGTGCAAGGTAACTTCTGGAGGGCCATAGAGGTAATTGAATGGGCAAGACAGCGCTAGCAGTGCTGTTGATCGACGTAGAGAAAGTGTTTGTTAGAATAGACTGGGCATATATATCCAAGGTGTTGAGGTGGTTTGGATGTGGCCCTATACTCATTTAAACAGTGCTGGCTAATTTTGTCTCCCAAACCCCAAAGATCAAATTGAATGGAGCAATTTCGGGCCCATTAGCTTTAACCCGCGAGACTCAACAAGGTTGCCCGCTCTCCCCTCTCTTATTCACACTTTCTATGGAGCCATTGGCATGTAAAGTGAGATCTATGGGGGATATTCGAGGAATTGAAATTGCTGGCTATCAGCACAAGGTCGCACTATATGAGGACGACCTCCTCTTTTTCATGCAAGATTCACAGACCATCTTACCTCATGTAGTCTCTCTATTAGAGTTGTTTGATCAGGCTTCCGGATTTAAGATTAACTTCACAAAATCAATCCTAAGTGTTTCGGAGGGGCCCTGCATGGAGCCCGGCCTGAAACAAGCATTCACGTTCACGTGGACCTCGGAAAAGCTGAAATACCCGGGTGTCCACCTTACACTCAAGTATGACCAGCTACATTCTAACAATATCCTAATACGTTGGGGGAAAATGGATATTTCATGGCTAGGGAGAATAGCAGCAGTTAAAATGTCCCTGTTAACAAAGCTGTTGTATATCTTTCAAGGGCATCCTATTTTGATTCCCAAAAAAGTGATGCAGGATCTCCAAACCCACATTTTCAAGTTCATCTGGGCGGGAAAACTGCCCAGGGTTTCTAGGCATACATTAATGGCAGCACAAGTGAAGAGAGGTCTAGGAGTGCCATATGTTGAAAGCTACATACATGCTGCACAATTGGCTCCTCTCTTAGAAGCCTGAGGTATGGTTGATTCTCCAAAAGCACTGGATCCATATAGAGCACTTTATAGTGGGAACCCCCTTACATGACTGGTGCTGGTGCTCGCTCAAGACTAGAAGGAAAGGGGTTCCGTTACTTCCAGCTACAAAGGCCATACTAGAATATTGGGATAGGGCGGCATGCAGGTATTCAGGGATCACTAATTTATTCCATCGCACATGGATGTGGACTTCATTGGAATTCCCGGCAGTGCGACAGACAGGGAGATTTAACCGGTGGTTGGAAGGAGGGCTAGAGAGATTGGGCCACTATTGGACGAGGAGCAGCCTTTGACCTTTGACAAATGCAAACAGATGTTTATGGTTGGGGGTATGGATGTGTGTGGCTACATTCAGCTAAGGCATTGGGTAGCTATGGCCATGGTCGCTAGCCAAGGGGCAAAAAACACAGCTAGAAGAACAATATTTAGGGGACCCCTTATATGTACGTTTTCCGCACTGTATAAAGTCCTTAATGCAAGCTGGTTTAAACTTCTGCATTCTTACATGGTAAAATTGGAGGATGATGTTGGTTTCCAGAAAGAAGAGTTAGCATGGTATAACACGTGGATGAGAGCCGGCCAGTCCTCCAGAGGCATACAATAAAAGAAAATGGATTTCAAATGATGTAGAGATGATATCTCACCATAGAAACACTCCATAACATGTACCAAGCGATAGCCCCTGGCTGCTGGAGGTGCATACACACTCCAGGCACATTGTTTGATATTTGATGGTCATGCACTCTCGTTCAGTCGTATTGGTAGGAGGAGCTTGCACAAGTTAAAATAATCACATTATTACATTTACCGTTAGACCTGCTGGTAGTTCTGCAGGGAGATGAAGATCAGAAAGGTCATTATAAATTGGGGGCAACACCCTCTAAATTGCTCACCCATATTTTGCTGGCAGCTCGGGTTGGTAGTAGCATGCAATTGGAAAGCCCCAAATGCACCTGACATAAGGGAATGGTGGACAAAGATATGGTTTCTGGCAGCAATGTGCAAAATAGAAGATGTTTTAAAGGGAGAGATGCCAAAACACTTGGAAGAATGGGGTCCATTTATCAATTTAGTTAGCCACCATGATTATCCAGGGTACACAATAAACCTCTGGATTCTTTTTTTTGTACATTAATATATCACATAGAAGGTGACTATAACGTATATACATAAGAACTGTTTAGCAATGGTTATGTAACAGTTTTCTAAGCTGTGGACTCATATATGCACATGGTTAGCAATACTCATTCATCTTTGAAGATTGAATTAACAAGGGACGCATGGTTAACTGTATTAGTATTGCTCACTATTATTGTAATGTGGGTCCTTTTGTTCATTATTTTCAATAAAATGCAAATAACAAAAAAAGACATGGCAGAGCATGAACAAGTGAAAAAGAAGCATCGCAGAGCATACAAAGTGGTTGGGTGACGCATAAGAGAGCATGGATGTTAGAAGGAAAGTGGTATGGGGGCATGAACGTGGGATAGCAAGAAAGAGGGTGAGCACGGAGGGGTAATAGAAAGAAGCAAGGAAAGCATGAATGTCAGAGGTAAAGAAGTGTGGGAGAACATGGAAGTGGGAGATGAATAAGAATTAGTGAGAATTAATGTCGGCTAGAAAGAAGCATGAGAAGGCATGGAGCTATCATAGAAATTAACAGGGGAAACATAGAGGTGCCATAGAAGCAGGGAAATCATTGATGTCAAAAGGAAAGACTCTTGGGAAAACATGAAAGTGGGATACAACGCAATATGGAAGAGCAGCAAGGAAGTGGGATAGCAAGAAGCACAGGAGAGCCTGGAAGTAGGAGCTGAAAAAGCATGCATACTTCCTTGATCCCTCCCGACTCCCACCCTGCCCACGACCCGTGATTGGGTGCTCTTCCCCACTTATGTGAACCAAGTAGGGCAACCTCACTGCCCATTGCATCCCCTCCAGCTAAGGGCCAGAGGAAAAGGGCAGCTCCCACATTTACAACTCCAGGGTGCGTTTGCTGGTGTTCGCCGTGGGAGCACATAGTGCAGCTGTCAACCAGCAGCGACTGACAAGGTAAAAAAGGTGCAGGCAGGGGGTACAGCCATTAATGCTCCCTACGTAACTGGCTCTCCTTTCTTATTACACCTATTAGCTATGTTTATGTTATCCATTTCTGGCACTAGGTGAATTGTGTTAGCTAGCCATTGGGGGCTTATCTTTCAGGAAAGTCGGATCTGTGTGCTTTTATATATGCTGTTGTGTTAAAAATTAGCTTTTTCCCCTCTTTCTATGAAAATCGAATCTGTGCATTTTTACAGGGTTGTTGTGTTTAAAAATTAGGCTTTTTCCCCTCTTTCTAGGAAAGTCGAAACTCTGTGCTTTTACATTTTCTGTTGTATTAAAAATTCGTTTTTTCCCCCTCTTTCAGAAAAGTCAAATATGTGTGCTTTTATATTTGCTGTTGTGTTAAAAATTAGGTATTTTCCCCTCTTGCTAGGAAAGTCAACCCTGTGTGTTTTTGCAGTGCAGTTGTTTTGAAAAATTAGGCTTTTCCCCCTCTTTCTAGGAAAGTCGAATTTTGGTTTTTTACAGTGCTGTTGTGTTTAAAATGTAGGGTTTTCCCTCTGTTCCTTTATCTGGGATTTTTCCCTCTATCCCGATAACTCACTTCTAGGTGTCTTGCTTTTCTGATGTATGATGTAAGCTAGGGCTTTTTTTCCCTCTCCTGGACACTTGATTCTTGATTGTTGCTTTGCTGGCTGATGTAGCTCTGCATTGTGTAATGCAATTTCTCCTCTTACCCTTTCTACCCCCTTCCTTCTCTCCCGCTATCCCTCATTGGTGCTCTCTATCTCCCCTATATTCTCTAACTGCTATTCTATCACCTATCCTATTCCTCTCTCGAAGTCTGGAAAGCAAAAGTTCAAGAAGGATCTCCTAATCTCCAATCCAGGCCTGCCCATTGCTGATACCTATGTCAACGCTCCTTCCAGGCAGACTTTCACAGACATCCTCTTTGACGTCCAATCTCCTGACATTTGGATTCCCCATATAGTTGCAGTTCTCTCCCCTTTTTCTTTGTCTCCCATTATTGGTGGCACCAACTGGGAAGCACTCTTGGCATCCTTCCTGTCCTCTAGGGCAATCATTAATGTCTATCTAAATGGCACTGTCATGGTCCAGGGCTCTCAGATCAACCTCCTACTTCTTGATAGGCGCCTTACGTCTCTCATCAACTTTCTCCCTTCTCCTACTACTCCTATTATGCCACCCTTCAGCCCCTCTTCCACCTCCGACAGGTGTACCACACTCCTGTACCCCTCCTCGGAAGACCTTCAAAAGTGGCAACCTGCTCCACTTAGCTACCCTCTACTCTCGCTCTGCCGTGAAACACTCCTCTGACATCTGCCACCTCCTTGAAGACCTCAACCTCAACGTCCTCGCTGTCATGATGCCTACACCCGGGCATCCAGACCAAGTCCAGCAACCCCGGAAGCAGGCATCATGTTAACCAGAGAAAGCCCAGCAACCCTGGTTAGGGGCTATATGGCTACAGGCCTGGCGTCTATGGTGCCAGGCTCACATGGGGGAACAGTCCTGGCACCATAGACGCCAGGCTTATATGTTAAAACTTACCTGATGCAGACCATGCTGCAAGAGATCCAAACCCAGGCTTGGAAGGAACTACTTTACCTAGGGACTATTTTGTTACTCGGCTGTGGTTGTGGAGGAATACTTACCTGGGACTACTTTGGAGGCTATTTAAACCACGCCTGAAGGGGAGCACACGCTTTGCGTTATTCTGCATCCTGCAGCATAACGCTCACCATGCCTGCAGTCAGCATCCAGCCTCGTGCCACGCCCGCCGTCAGTCCAGAGCGCCAAGAAAGAAGGGGAAAGAAGAAGAAAGGTTAGAACAAGAACATTGGGTTTCTTACCTGATTCCGGATTCAACGCACCTTTGAACAAGAAAAAGACTTTATTTAAACACGTTGCATCGCCAGTAGCAGCGCCGCGCCATACTCACCGTTCCTCGCAGCATCTCTACGATCCGGCGCTGCCTCCATCATTATGTTGCCGCATTCCAGCACCTAAGGGGTACAAGAAAACAACAAGGTGAGCCGAGGGGAAACAAACAAGGACAATCTCTTGCCACCATATACTTACCTGATTTTACCACCGGAGGTATTATTCACCAGCACGCCAAATATTCTTTCGCCGCACCTGTAAGGAAAGAGAAGGCAGCAAGTTAAACTTTGGCATCATTTAACGGACATCACAGACTCTTACCTGAACGCTTTAGCTGCCACAGAACTATCTTCTTTTGGGTCTAAGCTGCAAGATAAACAAAGGAATTGGACAAGAGTGATTATTCAGACATTTTTGAACTCTTAAGAACTATATGCTTACGGTCCTTCGCTAGGAGTTTTGGAGCCAAGATTTGTCTAGAACTCTTCCAATATCATCAAGCCAGTGAAGTAACTGGCCATCAACGCGCCCCTGCGTTCCTCGCAGGATGGAGAGCTCATCATTCAAAACTATAAGGTGAGCTTTGTGAATGGGAATATCAGAGGTGATAAATGGGGACGCAGTGAGGGGCTATTACTCAAATCCACGGGTGGCTAATTCCCTTTCTCCGCCTTTAGGAGACTACTTCTACGGGTCAAGCAGACAAAGCTAGGTGGGCCAGTCCAGTCAGTCATCTCTGCACTACGCATCACGTTGGTGGAGACCGTGGCTGTCCAGTTCCGCTCGATACCCCTGTGGGAACCAAGTGAGCATAACACTCGCTCTCACCAAGATGTGGTTCACTGCCAGCTCTGTCACAAGTTTTGACACTCTCCTCCCTGAGGGCTACAAGATCCTCTTAAAGTGCAGGCCTAATCGGTCCAGGGTTTGAGTGGTCCTAATCTTCCCTGAGTGTGTCCCTGCTACTATCATACACACTCTTGCCTACTCCTCTTTCAAATACATTGTCTGCAGGCTTGGTGTCTCTCCTGTCCTCTCCCTGACTCTGGCCACCACCTACAGACCCCCTGGCCAGGTCACCCTTTTCTTCTGAGACTGGGCTGACCTTACTTCTTCTCTTCTGGCTTCTACCCCAAGATACTTCTCCTCAAAGACATCAATATTCACCTCGGCTCCCCTGATGCAGTCTCTGGACTTTTCGGCAACCTCTGTGACTCTCTTTCCTTCTCCATTCTTCTCTCCATTACAACGTATTCAGGCGGACACACCTTGGATGCTCTCATCTCTGCAGACATCCCCATCTCCAACCCTCTCATTACTCCTCTCTCCTGGTCTGATCATTCTCTCGTGCCTCTCACCTGGAGCTCCTGGGTCCCCTGGCTAGTTGGCTGTCGCCGCACTGCCAGTCTCCATCTCTGCCATTCAACCCATGAAGCGAATGACGGTTGCTGCTTTTGCCGCCACCTTCACACCCGCTCCTACTCCTGCCATTGTCTCTCACTCTGATACAGCCCTTACTAACCTTCGACTCTCGATCATCCTTGCCCCTGTCATGAGTATCTGCATGAAACCTACCTGCAAGTGCAACTCCTGGTATAACTCCGGCCTGCCCTCTCTGAAACGTAAATGCAGAGCAGCTGAGCGAAATGCCAGGTTTCAAGCACATCCTCTGACAAACTGGCCTGCCGCCTGCTCCAAAGGCAATACAGACTTTCCATCTGTTTGAAGAAGAGGGCATATATCCAAGCCTGCATCTCTGGGGCTACTAACAGCACGGCTGAACTTTTCGAAACCTGCAAGGAACGCGCCAATCCTACTGAAGTCTCCATTTCTCCTCTGCCTTCCCTGGCCCTCTGAACTTCTCTGGCATCTCACTTCATAACTAAAACTCCTGTCCTCTCTCTCTTCTACACCCCACCCTTCTCCCTCAGCCACTCTCAGGCCTCCCTTGACCTCCTTCCCGCCTTCTTTCCTCTTTCTCTCCCATACCTCCTGATGTGGTTTCTAGACAAGTCTACTATACAAAAGTCTAGTCCAAACAGGTGCTGTCCTGCTACTCAAGAACTATCAAGGACAACATTGTCTCCCTTGCTCCAGCCTTGACTGATTTCTGCAATCAGTCCTTTGCCACTGGATCTTTCCCTTCACTCCTCAAGCACTCCCTTGTGCACCCTCTCCTGAAAAAGCCTTCTGACAACCCCTCCTGTCTGGCTAACTACCACTCTATCTCCATTAC
The DNA here is from genome assembly GCA_002915635.3 of Ambystoma mexicanum. NCBI lineage: Eukaryota > Metazoa > Chordata > Amphibia > Caudata > Ambystomatidae > Ambystoma > Ambystoma mexicanum. Next base: position 904,664,601 of record CM030321.1, on the reverse strand, counting down.
ACCCTTCGTGGGCAAAATCCCGGAGAAGCTTGTAATCTACCAGCTTATCCACCACACTGAACCACCAGTCTGGCTTCAAAACTGCCAGAGGCATGGAAACTGCCCTCCTGAACACTCATGAAGACTTGCTCCCTAATCCCGACTTCAACTCTCCTTATGTTCAGGGAAGGAGAGAGAGAGATTGAGAGAGAGAGAGTGACAGATAGAGTGAGAGGGGGGTTAGAGGGAGGGGGGAAGAGAGTGGGAGAGAGTGACAGAGAGAGAGAGAGAGAGGTTTAGAGGGAGGGAGAAAGAGAGATTGACAGGGAGAGAGTGACAGAGATAGGTTGAGAGGAAGAGAGTGATTGCGAGGGAGAGAGTGAGAGGGAGAGAGAGAGAGATTGAGAGGTAGAGAGTGACAGAGAGATTGAGAGGAAGAGAGAGATTGAGAGGGAGAGAGAGACAGAGAGAGATTGAGAGGAAGAGAGAGATTGAGAAGGAGAGAGAGGGAGAGAGGGAGAGAGGTGGGTAAGTGAGTGAGTGGAAGCAAGAACGTTGAGAGCTGAACTTGCATTAGAGGAAGGAGGAGATTAAGGCAGGGTTCAAAGTTGGCAGGAACTAAAGGGCATGAGGTTCCTCTAAAAATCGGCCATCCTTCCCTTACTTTTTGTTGGCTGATGCCCATTCCTGGATGGCAAGTGGAGGGCAGTTTGCTTTTTAGTGCCCCCTCTTCGTCAGGTGTCTTAAGAGGTGTGAATTGTGGGTCCTTAGAAAGGAGTTGGTGTATACAGCTGTATCCTGTGGGGGTCAATGTCTTAAAGCAAAGGTGGACGTTTAAGATGAATTTTCTTTCACTGTGGTTTTATTTTCATTCTTTGCAGAACACAGTTGTGTGGGGGTGGAGTAGGGCTAAGGCAGCCCCATTGGCTTTTGTTACACTTTGACCCCTGAGAAGAATGGATGCGATCTTGCGCAAGGCGCCCACTGGCCGGCGCAACTGACGAGAGACAGGCAGCACCAGACGTGGGGCATCTCTACAGAAGCGTCCATGAGATTGATATTTGGGTCTAGAATGGACGAAGCAATTACCCGCTTGACAGAAAAGCGAATTGAATAGGGTGGAGCGCCCACTCTCTGCAGCCTCCCATGCCCACACCATAAGGGAATTAAATATATTGCAGCCATCTGAGGGGAATCGATAGGTGCTTCTGAGGCTATTGCTTTGCTTAAGAGCTCCTTTGCTTTTATTGATGAGCGCCAGCGATATAATGCATTAAAAGAGCTGGACGGCAGCTCAAGCAGGAGGAATTGAATTGTGCGCAGGTGCCATTGGCCTCAAGTTCAACAGCATTTGTTCATCACCTCTCTTCCTCGTCCCAATCCTCCTTAATTATAAGAACTGGGAAGAGGGAGAGTAGTAAGCAGAGTAATGATTACTTGTAAGTAAACAGAGAAGTACAGTGTGGTTCGACGACATCGGTAGTACCTGTGAGCAGGGGATTATTCACGGTACAGCTTTCTATGCACACAGATGTCTTTGTGAGGCTTTGACTTCCAAAAAATCTCTGACTCTCAATTTAGGTGCTGAAAGGACCCCTTATGCTACAGTATGTTATTGTGATTTATACTGCGCACCATGCATGCGTATGTATGGGGTGATTTGTGTGCGATTGGTTTAGTTTCCTGTTGGGTGTTGTTTACTGTCTGTAGTTTGCGGTAGGTGTTTTTGTTTGGTTTGGGTCATGGGTATATGTCTCAACTGTTCCATGTCTGAGGGTGAGTGTGCAGAGTATTAGAGAGAGAATTAGTAGGGTTAGTGGACAGTTGTCTGAGTCTTTTTTTGCAGGTTGTGTTTAGCCAATGAGTTAGTATTATTCTGTGGTGATTTGCGGATAGGATGCTTTATTTCTTTTGGTGGCCCTGTTTGGGCAATCAGGTTTCTTGTTTACTGTGTTTCCTTTGTGCTGTGTTGGTGGTTTCCCTTCTATGATGTTTCCTATTTAACCTGGTGAGTTAAAGAGCCATGTTATTAACAGTTCTGTGAACTTTATGTGATATTCTGTTGTTAGTGTTTCCTTTGGGAGCGAGTTCCATAGTCTCGCTGCTATGCAAGAGAAAGCTCATCCCCCAAATCTAAGCTCTTAATATGATTTCAGTTTGAGGCAAATGTTGTTGCTGGACCTTGATGTTCATTTTGGTCTGTAGATGGAGATTTGTCCCTGAATGAATTCTGCTGAGCATGGATTGCTCTGTGTATTTTGCAGTGCGTTTTGAAGAAATATCTTTTTTTGAATATAGTTATCTCAGTGATGGTTTGATGCGCTCTCTCTTTGTGAGTCTGAAGAGTTGTCTTGCTGCTCCGTTCTGTAATCTTTGTCGTTTTTTAATACAGTAGTCTAGCATTCTGAGATCAATGCTGTTGCCGTAATTTAGTCTTGACATGGCGTGAGAGATGACGGCGATTGCTCTGTGTGGGCAGGAGAAGAAGTGTGTAGATGGAAGAAGCATTGCTTTACTACTCTTATCATTTGCGGTTCGAGTGTTAGTTCATTGTCCATTCATTTTCTGAGATTCTTTATCACTTTGGAAGGTTCTGGTGCATTTCTAAACTCAATGAGACATGGAATGTCGTAATGGTCCGATGGGTCATTGGACACGATCATGACTTCTGCTTTGTTCGGATTGAGTTTAAGGCCGTTGGTACTCATCTAATGGTTTAGTTCTGTGAGGCAGTTGGTAAGGGGTGGGTTTTGCTCTTCACCAGCTTTGATTTTGTAGATGATGTGTGTGTTGTCTGCGTAATTGTAGCAGGTGACGCTGTATCTTTTGATAAGGTTAATGAGGGGAGTCATATAGATTTTGAATAGTAGTGGTGAGAGTGATGAGCCTTGTGGGACTCTACATGTTGTTTTGCAGGGTGTTGATTTGAATGGTGTTATACCAGTAATTTCTGTTCTGTCTGTTATGAAGGATATTAGCTAGAGTAGCACTGTTTTGCTCATTCGTATATTTGTGAGTTTTTTGATGAGTGTTTTGTGGCGATCTGTGTCAAAGGCTGCTGATGGTTTGAGTAGTTTTAGTGCCGATATCATGCTGGAGTCCGCATTGGTTTTTAGATCGTCCCACATTGATCGTAATGCTGTTTTCTTTCCTATCATGGGTCTGAAACGTAATTGTGCCTGGTCTAATGCCCAATTGTTTTCTACATGTTCCACGATTTGTTCGTAGAAGTACCTTTCTAGTAGGTTCTCCGGGTATAGGATGTTTGAGATTGGTCAGGTGATGAGTAGGTCTTCCGTGCTTCCCTGGGTCTTTAAGGAGGGTCTTGATGTATAATACAAATATGGACCTTCTCATGTAACTCTGTAGTAGTGTGTCACCAAAGAATGCCTCAATATTCATAGAAAAGTATAAATCTTTAATTTATATAGCAAACAACTAATAATGGGTAAGTCCAGAAACATTAAAAATATATATAAAAATGTCACCAAATAGTGACAATAAAATGCATAACCACCACCACACACGGCATAAACATCCAGAGTATTCCACTCTGCCTAGTTTCACTCAATTTTCATTATATGAGTGTAACACGTGTTTCTGTATACATCAATTATATCATACGTGTTAAAAAGATGCCCGGCATGTTTCATCCCTTTTTGGGACACAAATGTGATGATTTTAGCTGGACTATACTTAAGAAAATTAGACCATCGAATTATAAACAGAATGATAAAAATAGAGTCTGAACAGCGTCCAATTTCTTTTATTTAAAGCCATTGTGTAGGTATGAACGACTCAGTCACCACAATTTAGTGAATATTATTTAATCATTACACAATCATATTTCCAAATCTCGGAACATAGGGCCTCATTATGATTCCAGCGGTAACCAGCCGGTGCTACTAGCGGGTTGCCGCCGGACTCCTAACACCTTTTTCCACTGCCTGATATCCTGGTGCCACAGGGACATTACAAGTCCCGGCGGTTCGGGATATCAGGCGGCGAAAATGGAAGTCCCCAAACCCAAGGAGTCCCATAGAACTCCATGGGAATGGGGGCACGAAACACTGGCCTGCCAGTGCTTCCGTGACAACTCTGCCTACCGTTTTCTTTAATCAGTTTGCTTAGCAAACCCATCTTTACACTGTTTAACCTTCCTAATTATGTCTTTTTTATCCATGTTCTCTAAAGTTTCTATTCTGGAACCTGCTTATCCGAGAAATAACTCACCATATGCAACATGTAAACATGTGAACACTTTCGGTGCCTGACTTGTGTCAAGCCCGCCAAATTGGCTCACTCTAAAACCCCTCCTTGAATCTACAGATAGTGGGTGGGCCATTGCTGCCTGTACCACAGCCGAATAAGAGGGATACTTCCTCCCTCATGCTTCCCAGTAACCATGACGTTGGCCCAATAGGCCTGCATTATGCGTCAGTTGTGTTTTCTTCCTCCTTCCCCCACACAGTACCCCAGAGGTGGGATCAGTGTCTCCCTGCCTTCAGGGGCCCCTTTGTGGGGGGATGGGAGGGTTGTTTCCAATACAACTCTCTAACTGCAAAGTTAAGTGATGAAAGTCAGTTTTATTCAAGGCAGGTCTGTTTTGCAATTCACAATGCATTCTCTTTATTGTTATTTCTCTTTATTTCTATCACATACATTTTTGTTTCAATTCAAATTTCCTCTCCCTCTTAAGCTGTTTCTTCTCTGCTTTTTCCTCATTCTTGTCAATTCCTTGTCCTTTAGGCCTTTCCTTATAGTCTCCATAATTTCTCTCCTTTTCCTTCACCAGCATGCACTCCCACAATAGGACCAATTAATGTTGCTTCTTTGTCTTTTTAACCTTTTAAACTCAAACATTCTTAACAAATTTCTTACACTTGCATGTTCTGAGGAATCTATGTGATCACTGCGCCACTCGTAACTGCGCCAATGAAAATGTCGACACCAATCACGGCGCAGCAATCAAATAGATCACTTTAAAAGCATCCCCGGCCTGCATTCCCTTACCCAACTGCCCCACCCCACTTACCTTTGTGGCGTACACTTCTGTGTGGAAAGCTGACTCCCCGCTATCACTGCAGCATCAGTTCCAACCACTTAAGTGGATCAGAGCTGACTCCTCAGGGTGCTTTTTTTTTTTATTTTATCTTTTTACTTTTTTGTCCCCCGCTTAACACAATGGTAAGCGGGTGACACCCCTGCAACCCCACTCTGCTTGGGTGCAGTAATGGGAGTCGGTATTTTGGGCGCCCCCAAAGTTGCACTGACCGCAAGGGTGCACAAATGAGGGCAACATTTTAGTACGATTCTGTTCTGAATACTCACAAGGCATAGTAGGTTTGTCTCCCTCCGTTTTCCCCCACTGCTCTTAAATTATGTGTTGTATTGTTGTAATGTATTTCCCACCCTTCCTTCCTCCCTGCCCAGTGGGTGCTTTGAAACAGTGTATTCTTATTGTATAAGCGCCTAACACGCAAACAATAAATAGATAAATTGTCGCTCCTCTCAAATGATTCTATTCTGTCATTCAAAAGGATGCTGCCCAGATGGCGCCCCAGTGCTCTAATTTCGTCCGACAGACTCGGACCCTGTATACCCGTCACACATTTATCAACCAGGTCCATCAAATTCAGACATATTTGGTGCACTCCATTCTTCCTGAAATATGCCAGCTTCACAAACTTAAACACGTCATCTCTGACCGACTCTTTACCTTGCGGCCCTTTCTGATAAGTCAGACTCAGGAGGCAGGCAAGAGATCATTGTTCAAACGTGTATTTTATTTTACATTTAAAAAAAATTCTTCTCTATCTCCAAGGCTTAACATGGCCGCTTCTCTTAAAAGAAAAAGAATAACTGGTGCTTGTACATAAGTCTTACAAACCTAACCCTGTCCTCTGGCTAAAAAAATCCTAATCTAACATAAGTGCTTAACCTACCACTAATGAAAAGAACTAATGGGTGCCCAGCTGTGGGAAAGGGCGGCTGTTGTAAACCGCAGGCCAGCTGTAATCTCGGGCTGCTCCTGACTTCGGTTGTGACGCACATCCGACTGGCAGCAGTGAAGCCTAGCTGTGGGAAAGAGTGGCTGTTGTAAGCCGCAGGCCACCCGTAAGGATGGGCTGCTCCTGCCTTCAGTTGCAATGCACCTCCAACCGGCAGCAGTGAAGCGTGGCTGCGGGAAATGGCAGCTGTTGTAAACCGCAGGCCAGCTGTAATCCTGGGCTGCTCCTGACTTCAGTTCGGACGCACCTCCAAATGGCAGCGGTGTAGCCTGGCTGCAGAAAGGGCGGCTGTTGTAAACAGCAGGCCAGCTGTAATCCTGTGCTGCTCCTTACTTTGTTTGCTAAGTACCTCCGAATGGTAGCGGTGAAGCCTAGCTGTGGGAAAGAGTGGCTGTTGTAAGCCGCAGGCCACCCGTAAGGATGGGCTGCTCCTGCCTTCAGTTGCAATGCACCTCCAACCGGCAGCAGTGAAGCGTGGCTGCAGGAAATGGCAGCTGTTGTAACTGCAGGCCTGCTTGAGAAAGTTTGACAGCCTTCATCCATGTGGTAGCGTGGCAAGTACTTTTAATTTCTGTGACTTTTGCTGTATTTTATTGGAATTGAGATCACATTTGGAGTGCTTTGGGACCCCAAGCGGCTGATTGGAGAACGGCATTTTTCTGTATACTGCCAATACTCCCTGCTCAGTGCCCAGCAGAACAATACCAGGTGGGGGATCAAAGGAGGAGTGGATTTCACAGGAAGATAGTCCGAGCTGAGCAGACATACCAGCTTGGGTTTACAGGTTCAGGTGCACTGGCCTTGCTGTTACCTCATTGGCCATGTTTAATATGTATTAATCAGAGGGTCGACCCCCCACTGGAGAGTCCCAAAACAAAATCTTCTGAATGTTTAAATTGATAAACAAGGTGAAAAGTCTAATTTCACAAATAAAAGGCTTACTATTTGATATTGAGGGCCTGGTGGGCCTGCCTACTTCCATTTAGACCGTGACAATGACACCCCCTAAGGAGAATGCACGGCTGCCTAAGGTTAGTGGCACAGGCTTCACTTCCAACTGTGCCTTTCAAACAAGCAAGGCCGACTCAATCAAATCCTGAACTGCCCAAATCGAATTATAAGCCAGCAAGGAGCATAAGCATTCGCAATGAGGACCGCCTGGTTCCATTTGAGACAACCCAAAAACCTGGGCAAGAAGGGGAAGGATCTTCAAACGTATCCAGTCTTTGCATCGAAACAATTTGCATCAAATTACTACCCATCGAAATGCATTCATTGAAATGCTTTTCCATCGAAAAGCATATTCATTGAAAACATTTCTATGGATTTTTAGTGTTAGGGTTAGGGATAGGATAGAGTAAGGGTTAGAGTTAGGGTTAGGGTTGGGTTAGGGTTAGTGTTAGGTTAGGGTTAGAGTTAGGGTTAGGGTAAGGGCTGGGTTAGGGTTAGTTTTATGGTTAGGGGGTGCCCTTGGGGTTTGGGGGGGAACCCCCCAATAAAGTTCGGGTTAGGGTTAGAGTTAGGGTTATAGTGGAAACATGCCTAACGTCATAACGTTAGAGGAAGCTGGCCAGTGTTGAAATACTTTAAAGATTTCAGCACTGGACAGCTCCCTCTAATGTTATTACGTTAGGAATGTTAAATCAAATTTCCATGCAAAAAATGGAAAGTGTTTATATAATGAAACCCTATTCGATGGAAGGGGTTTGATGCATAAATACTTTGCACTTAATGTATGGAACTTCGATGAATCATTTTCGATGGAAATGATCCAATGCATCTAATTCTTGATGCAAAGAATTCGATGCAAAGACTATAAACCATCTTAAAAATCCCAAGAAATCTAAGCAGCCTCACCACAGGTACTCGTAGCGCCAGCTTTATAGAGACTCATGGATTGGACGCACACAGGTTTCTCCATCTCTGACGGATTCACCTAGTGTGGACGATAGTGTCTGCCTGACACCAAGCATTGATCCCGGCTGCAGAGAAAATATCGAGACCCCAGAGATGTCTTCAGGGGGACTACCTCACAATACTTAGTCTGTTGCCTCGATTGAGCTTTGCAATCGATTTCAAACCCCTGAGGCAAGGGGGCTTTGGAGGTCTCCACTTGGGAAGTAGTTCCCCATCTAAAAAAGCAGAAGGCTGGAGCAAAATTGTCAGAATTTAAGAATAATGGTGTGCCCCATATCTCCTCGAGGGGTGAGTCGGCCAAAGAGGTGGGCACCCAGACCAATTTGAATAAATGGAATGTGTCTAACCCAGTGGATTGTTTTTCAATCTCATCAAAAATTGATTGTTTTCTGTCCGACCTTAAAGCGTCGATCACACAGAAACTTGACAGTTGACAAGTGAGCTGACAGGGGTTCTGTGTGATATAAAAAAAGAAGGTGGCCACTGCAACTCCTCCCCTGGCCAATATGGAGCCCTTGGAGGTTCTTATGGCCCAAAGGGCCCCAACACCGGCAATGCCACCCACCAACAAGCCCCCCCCCTAATTCATGAACCTTGGCTGGGTGTCCCCTTACAGCTGGAAGGACCTATGTGGGGATCCACTCAATTCTGCAGTCATCTTTATAGGTATGGTAAATAACCATTCATCAAATTGTTTGGACATTTGCAAGGTAGTCTTTATTCTACAGGTAATTCAGAAATAGGCCTGTCACAAAATATGTCTGATGCATTTCGGCCAAATAAGGAACACCTATACAAAAAACATATTAACACTAAGCATTACATAGAACTTTGTTCCATGCTAGGTTGATTCTGCCTTTTATATTTACCATTTGTTTTCTGCCAGTTTTCTTAATTCTTTTGGTATTTGCCAAACTGTAACATGCATATGGTTAGGTATCCTCAATTCGTCTGTAATACATTTATACATTCAATGGTATTACAGATTCTTTCAAACTCTTGGGTTATAGTAGTATAATCATAGTATCATTGTTCAAAAAGAATAGCTCTGGGGGTCATACATGAATTTGTAAGAGTAAAGGGTATTCCAGGAGTCGAAAACAGGACTTGTTGTCAAAATAAAATGTATGAGTGTGTATAGTACAAAAAGTACCCCCCCATCTTAGATACAAAGTTAAAAAAAAATCAATAAAATCAACGTCAAATATTTTCTGCAACAAGAGTTAGGGCTTACCTTATGTTGCATGCTATCTGTGAGCAGGACACCAGACTCGGAGCGGTGCGCAGTTCCATGTGTCCTGCTTGTTTTTATATGTTCAAAATGGCGCCGTGTTTTTTCGTATTATTATGATTTTATACACAAGATGTACTACATAATCATGTGGGAAATTACGTGGTGGCCAATGATGTTATTCTTTTGGCAATGTTAGACATAAAGAAATGGTACCTATAAATTAGTTAGTAGAGAAATAGTAAGTGCACCCATGAAAGAATATTTCGTGTACCCAAAGAAAATGTTAAATAGGATTGCAATAGTGGTAAAAGCCATGGCATTCTTCTAAGCGGTCCAATATGTTTTGTGTGGTGTAGACAGTGAGAGAATTCTGAATTCAGCTCTCTGTTGCAATGTCTTGTGAGTTACATCTCCAGTTAATTCAGTTTGTATTCAAAGGAAGCATGCGTAGTTTCATTCCTGATCCATGCCCCATAGGTGAAGGGGGTTCAGTTTTTCGATCCAAAAAGTCTTGTTTTTGGGACAGGAGTTTGTTGATGTCTATGTTCTCATCCCCTCTTTCTCTACAGTATCCAAGATTTGGAACTTGATTTGTGTAATATGGTGTTGTGCTTCTCTGAAGTGTCTAGAAACCGGTGATTTAATGTTCCCGGTCCGAATTTTGGACCGATGTTCGTTCCATCATATTTTAGCCTTTCTAGTCATTTATCTGAGATAGTACTTCCCGCATGGGCATTTGATGCTGTAGATTACATTTGCAGTATCACATGTTGCGTATTTGCTTGGAAATAATATTTTTTCGGTGTTAGGGTGGAATATTACGTCACCTTTTTGTACCATATTACAATTAGAACAATTTAGACAGGAGTATGTACCCCTTCGTGTTGGTCTCTTGTTGGGCTTCCTCACATCACTTCTTACAAGCATGTCCTTCATGTTCAGCTATGTGTATCTGCAAACATGGGTGACGTTGCATAAAGGTTGCACATGGTTCTGTACTCTGATAAAAAAGTGCCAATGTTTTTCTACAATTTTCTTAATTCGATTGCTTTGTGTTGAATATTTGGTGACACATATCAGAGGAGTTTCTTTGATTGTTTTCTCTTTCTCTAGTATAGTTCTTCTACTGATGTATTCAGTCTTGTGTAACAAGGTATTAATCTCATCTTCGGGGCATCCTCTTTGTTCAAATCTCTTAGCCATCTCTTTAAGAAGTTTATTGCATGCAATTTCATCTTGCACTATTTTCTTAACTCAAAGAAATTAGCTTTATGTTCTGTCCCCTTCCTGACGACGAAAACATTGTTGATGTAACGACCCCAGTAGTGCAGATGTTCACGCCAGATGGTATGGTTAATGATGTCATCTGTTTCAAATGTATACATGAATATGTTAGCATAGAGGGAGCCATTGTCGCACCCATTGATGTGCCACTTACTTGGATGTAGTAAATGATTGATATGGGAAAAATGTCACTCCAATGCGCCAACTCCTTAGATTATTAAATGAGAAATTGCTGTTCGGTGAGTCAAATCAAATTTATTGACATAGTGTTATCTTCACACTGATTAAGTTGTAACTTATAACTCTTATTTTCCAGAATCAAATTGTGTTCATTTTCTCTTACACACTGGTCACATTTTAGCTTTAACCTCCTTTTCCAGAAAAAAACTATGTTTATTTTCTCAACACGTGTTTCCCCATTGCCAGTTGCAATGGTTCATCAGGAAAAAAAAAAGAAGTTATATCGGTCTGTAAGAAAAAGAAGAGAGAAAGATAGAGAAAGAAGGAAACAGATATGAGGTTAATGTTTCCCTTGTCTTATTTTGTGAAGTTTAGTGAGAACAAAATTGTTTATTGCATTTTAAAGTATGCTGACTCACCCACTTTGTATGGCTGTTTAAATTAAATTTTCTTGAGCCAGTATCCTTATCCAGGAGTTTGTAAATTAGTCACTTCTGGTAAACTTAACTTTATTGGATAACCAATTTCTTATGACTCTAGGGAAGTGGAAAAAAAAAAGAAAAAGAAAGATTTTTTCTGTTGGTTTGTGGTGCTTATGAAAAAAGCCCCCACTTTGGTTTTAGGAGAAAAATTGGTAGAGTAAGCTAAAGTTTTGAAAGTTTTTATTAAAAAGCTATTATATATTGGTCAAGTTTAACCCTACCTCAGTATTAATGTACTCTCTCTTCAAAATCGAAGTAAGTTGGCCTTGATAAGCGCTCCACTGTCCTCGGCTGCTTTCGCAATGTTTGATTGCCGAAATGCGCTATTAATTGCGTGCTAGCCAGCGCGAATGTCATCACGCCACGTGCAACGTTATATTTGCATGACGCAATGGCATTATCACGCCGGCACGTTTTTTCGCTCCTGGCGGCCATTTTGGAGCATTAAGGATCCCTCAATTTAAGCCTAAATATAATGGTGCAAATTACTGCACTTGCTAGTATGCAAGTTCTTTTTTTGACTCCATCCAGTGTGATCTGTTGTTTAGACTGAAAGTTGTTGGTTTTTCTAGCTGGCTGGTCTATAGAAAAATCAAAAGAACATTGATATAATTATTGGCCTTATTATTGCAACAATGGTTAAAAAAGTATGAAACAAAAAAAGTTTCCAAAAATAGTTAATATGTAAAGTGTAGAGAGAAAGGCAGAAATGAAAGCAAAGAGTTACCTTGTAAACGTTAAATTTTGTATACTAACTTGCATAGATTTCTGCATATTATTAGACCTACAAACAATATTTATAACCAGTTATACATTTCTGAATCACAATTCAATCCAAAGGCGCATACGTTCATTATGCAAATCCATTTACTCTCTTGTTTGCGTAATAGTTCTTCTTTGTTGCCTCCCCTCGGGGGGGAGGACATTTTCTCCAAACCAAAAATCTTTAGTGATGAAACTTCAAAGTGTGGATGCTCATTAATAATGTGTACAGACAAGGGTGATCTAAGGTCCTTATGTTTGATGGCTCTGATGTGTTCAAAGATTCTCACCTTCAATTTTCTTATTGTGCTCCCAATGTAGAGTTTTTTACAAATGCAACCGATTCCATATATTACAAAAGTTGAGTTGTAATTGATCAATTGATTAATTTGCTTTGTTTTGCCATTCGGTAGATTAATTTCTTTCTTTCCTTGGTAAAAGTGGACATAGTTTACAGAGTCCACATTTATGTGTACCCCTGATTGAGGTTTGAAAAAACGCTTTTTTGCTATTAGGAATCTGGCTCAGAAAGCTTGGGCTAATCAAGTTCCTAATTGTTGGCGCCCTCCGAAAGCAAATGCTTGGTGAGATATCTAGATGCTTTTGAAGGCTTGGATAAATAAAATGTTCCAATATTCTGATAGTGTCCGTTTTATTTTCTTTGCTTCAGTGCTATATGTCTTGATAAACTGAATCTTTTGTTCCGGTGATCCAATGTTAGGTTTGTCAATTAATAGCGATTCTCTTGAAATTGTTTTGGCTTTGTTGACAGCAATTTTAATATTGTTGGATCCATATCCTCTCTGTTTAAATTTTGAAACTGTTTTTTTCAAGTTATCTTGGCAGGTGAGTTGTGTGCTGCAATTCCCTTTAATCCTTAAGATCTCCCCATAAGGAATATTGTGAATGGTGTGTCTTGGATGATAGGATGAGGCAAAAAGGAGACTGTTTCCAGCTGATGGTTTTGTAAATAATTTAGATTGGATCTGGTCATCCTCCACAAATAGTTCTAGATCCAAAAATTCAAAATTGGTTGGACTGGCTGTTTTTGTAAATGATAGGTTGAATGTATTGTTGTTCAAATGAGTAACATAAATCTCAAGTTGCTGAAGATCTCCTTCCCAAATTATTAAAATATCATCAATAAAGCGACCCCAGAAACATATGTTGTTAGAAAAACTGGGGTGTTTCCAAGCATGTTGTATCTCAAATAGTCCCATAAACAAGTTGACATAATATGGGGGCAAATGTAGACCCCAAAGTAGTCTCCTGCAATTGTTTGTAGAGAGTAATGTCAAAGATAAAGATGTTATGATAAAGACAGAAATGTAACATTTCTATGATCATTAAGTTTTGCTGTAGGAAGGAGACTGATCTTGTTTTCAAAAAATACAACGTACTTTCCAGACCTTTATTATGCTTGATGCTAGTAGATAGTTGAACTACATCTAATGTGACAAATAGGTAACTGTTGTCCCACGGTATTTGATTTAGTTGCTGAATTATTTGTTTTGAGTCTTTAACAAAGGAGGAAAGATTTGCTGTCACTGGTTGGAGATCGGTGTCAATATATTGTGAGATGTTTTCTGTTATTGAGCCAATCCCATTTATTATTGGTTGCAGAGCTGGGAAGTCTTTGTATGATTTGTGCACTTTGGGCAAGAAGTACATTGTTCCAAGTATAGTGTTTTATTTCAAAGTAGGCATTGATATTCTTTTTCAGTTAGTAGATTTTGATCAAACCAAATTTTAATGTTTTCATTCCATTCAAATTCTAACTCTGGTAAAGGGTTATGGGTTAATACTTCATAACATTCCTTCATGTTAAGATGTTTCAATCCTTCCCTGATATAGTCTGTTCTATTAAAAAGAACAATATTGCCACCTTTATCTGCTGCCTTAGTTATCAAGGATGTATCTTCTGCCAGATTCCTTAGAGCAAATCTTTCTTCTTTGGTCAAGTTGTAATTTGTTTTTGTGTAGTTGTTGTTGAGATAATCCTTCAGTAATTTTTTGCTCACTGTTTTTTGGAAAACTTCATTCACATTATCGGAAGAAAAAGTCGGAATAAATGTGGATTTCGGTTTAAGTTTTGTTTCCTCTGAAAGGTCTGTTAGTATGCCTAGTTCCTCCAAAAATACATCTTTCGTATAGAGTTGATCTTCCTCAATATTTAGCAAATCAACAGTGTCCTCCACCATTTTTTCAGTGAGTGTAGATGGGGATGGTGTCTCTTCTTTTTTATGGCGATTTCCTCGAAGAATTTTTTGAGTTTCAATTTTCTACAAAATCGAAAAAGATCAAGTTGAGTCTGAAAGTAGTCTCCTTTATACAGTAAAGGACAGTCCTTTACTCAGAGTTGTGGTTAATGCCGGTGTGACATTATAATCTGAAAGGTTAATGATCAAATTCATCTTCTCTTCCCTTGCTTTTGTGCTCTTGTTTCTACTCCTTGATTTGTTAGAGCGCATTTTGCTTCCTCCTCTTTTACCTCTAAGGCGCTTGGTTGTAAGGTACTTGGAGGTAGTTTTGGGTTGGGTGATGCTCTCCGGTATGTGGGATTGTTGGTCCTGGAACTTTTTCTGTATCTCAAAACCTCTTCCAAAAAAGGACATTTTTTTATTTTAAATTTGGATTAGTTTCAGAAGTTGATGCAATGCTCGTAGCTGGAACTGTAACTGATGGTTCAATCTCCTGAGTTTCTTTATCGCTTGCTGTTTCAATATCTGAGGATGACGGTGTAGAAAAGTTACTTTTTGCAGTTGAATCTTGACTTTTATTCCCTTTTGGTTTGATTTGTTGTCTTGAATTAATATCATATTTTCTTTGAAAAGTGAAGATTCTGTTGTTAATGTAATCGTCTTCATCCCTAATAAATGTTCTTTGTTTTTTGATTTTCAATTCTTTCTCATAGTTAGCCAGAAAGTCGTCCATAATCTGGTAATTTTTTAAGATAATCTCCGGGCATTCCAATGCTTTAATTGCCTCTTTTGTGTCTTCTTTGTGTTTCATAATTTTTTCATGTGTCTGAGCTGCTTGGTTAATTAATCTAATCATCATCTCTTTAGACATATTGTTCAATAGATCCACCCAATCTTCAAAAGCTAGTGTTTCTTCTTCTTCAAAGGGTGGAAAGATGCATATGCGTAATCCTCTTGGGATTCGATTGACCTCTAAATACATCTTGAGTGTTGTAATTTCCCACCATTTATTTAGCTCGTGTTTGCTCAAATTCTCAAGTTGTTCAAATAAATGTCTCAAGGAGTAGTTGTTACTTTGTGATGAACTGGATGAGCTTGTTTGCCGATGTCTCAAAAATAATTCCTCTGCTTGTGCATCTCTAATGTTTAAAGCTTCTTCCATATTGATAGGCATAGAGGCCGATTCATGGAATTAATGTGCGCTGAAATTTTTGCCTCAAGCGTGCGAATCGCAGTGCAAGTGCGACAATCGCAGTGAAACCCGCACACAGCGATTCATGGAAGTCCGTCCGCATGTAAATCCCTGGATGTGTGCTAAAATTCTGCGTGGCGCACACGTCTCCAAACAGCGTGCGCTAAGCGCACAGCGAAAGCGCACATAGCGCAGCGCACACAACAAATGTAGGCGGAACATGGTGCGTAACACGCGGAATGGGGAATAACGCGTGAAAATGTGGGCATCACGGGGGAAGTACAGGAGGCAAATGCGCGGAACGCCCACACGCGTGCGTACAACACATATTCATGGGATCGAACGGGGCCAAAAAAAAGAGGCGCTAATCCGGAAACACGTACGCCAGCAGGAAGCAGGTGTACGTGGACCCGCGCAGCATAAAAGTGCGCGTGCAAACAACAAACAAGCTCAGATGCCAAGATGAATATACCGTTCCTAGCAGCAGTGGTCGTGGGATACCGCAGGAGGAGGAGGAGGATAGTCAGGCCCAGAATGTGCAATAGTGGGGGGGGGTGTCACAGGCCACACAGTCACGCTGCCTACACCAGGTGTTGGCCATCATGACTGCATGCCCATCAGTCCGCAGGCACATATACCTTCCCAGAATCCCTGCAGAAAGGCAGGCTGCCGTCCAGGATTTCTATGGGGTGGCACAATTCCCCAAAGTGCTAGGTGCCATTGATTGCACCCATGTGGCTCTACGTCTCCCCAGGGCATCTGAGCACATCTATAGAAACCGCAAGCACTGGCATTCCATCAACGTGCAGTTAGTATGTGATACCAAGGGAATCATCACCTCAGTATATGCCAACTATCCAGGGTCCACCCACGACAGTTTCATTTACAGAATGTCAACCCTAAACCGGGACCTAGAAGCTGGGCGGCATGGCGATACATGGCTGCTTGGTGAGTATAAATGCCACTGCACATGCATGCATGTCAGATACTGAGTAATGTCACAACCACACTAATAATACCCATCACCACCTCCCCAGGTGACAGTGCCTACCCTCTGAGCACCCACATGATGACGCCAATTCGGAACCCCACCACGTCACCTGAGGTAAGATACAACACAGCCCATATTGCAACCCGGGGCATAGTGGAGCGCACTTTCGGAGTGCTCAAGTCACGCTTTTGCTCCCTTGACAGCTCTGGTGGGCAGCTGTTATATGCTCCCCCAGCAGTGTGCAGGATCATAGTGGCAGCATGTGTCCTGCACAACGTTGCAACACGCCGGGGCCTGCCGGTGGACATCGTGGTGCCCCCACATCCCCAACCACATGCACGCCCGCTGCGCATGGGAGGGGAAAGGGCATGTGGTGAGGTACCCTGTACGCAGCTGGTGGCTAATTACTTCACATAAAATCACACTCCTGTGGAGTGCACACAGCCCTGGCACATACCAGCCTACAATCAATGATGATGACATAAGGGACACTCAACTGTCACAACCATAGCAGCCTGAGATTGGTCACCTGGAAGTGTTACATTGTGTGCATCCCCACCTACCCAAACATCACCAATGCTGTGTCATCAAAAGACATACATTTATGCTGCTAAATTCATTACCACCTTGCTAAATACAACATGAGAACAGCGCCATGTCACCCAACCCCTCCCCAGCTCCACCACCAAACACACCATGGCATGTCATGCAATGTGAAAGCAAAAAAAGCAATGCACAAGACCTGACACAAGTGTCACAAAGTACACTGTCCCTAATGGAAACTGCCCACACACAATATGCTCCCAGTAATGTATAACTAACAGCACACATTACCAAATACTTACCACCAACACAATGCTGCAACACACCATGGAAAAATGCAAAAACATGACAGTACTAAGTTCAAGTAGTGGTAGTCTTACAACCTGAATACGCCAGCACATCGACCCCTTACAACTGTAGAGTGTTGCTGCCACGCAAATGTCTCAGTGTACTGCATACAACATGAACTGCATCTGCAAAGTAGATGGCCTTGTGAAGACATTAGGAAGGAACCTGCAGATTAGGAGGAAGACATGGATGCACAAGCACATATCAATACACCATGCAGTGTACAATACAACAACAATATCCACTAGAGATGTCTACACAGTATTGACTACAGACTGCCCACACAGCTCATGGGAGCCCAACGTCACTGTGTAATTCACTGTCACTTGGTCACACCCTTTGCAAGCCCATGGAAACGGGAAGCAGGAGGGGTGTGTGTCTCACGAACCCAAGCATCTAACCCAAACTCAGGACAAGCCTACATGTGCCCAGACAGAATACAGTGGATGCCCACGGGAGCCACACAAGGCAACACAGTGTTAAAAAAAAAAAATCAAAAATCAAAAATGGCCATGTGCTGGCTGGGGGGGTGGGGAAGGCCACCCAGGAGGTTCGTGGACAGGGTGCACACCAACACCCACCTGCGTGGATGTTGCAAAAAAAAAGATATCTCCTTGGGCTCATGGCCTGCACGGCTATGCCATTGTGGGAGAACTGCTGTCGCTCTTCTCATCCTCTGCTGTGCATCAGGAGGCGGTGGCACTATGGGAGGCAGCCCACGCAAAGCCCTGGTATGGTCCTCCATGGCAGCAAGCATGCGGGTCTGGAAGGTCTGATTCTGGAGGATTAAAGTGTGGAGATCCCCATGCAGCACATCACGGGTTGCCTGCATTTCTGAATGCATGGCCTCGCGTGATGCCCGGATCTCCTCACGTGTTGCATGCAGCTCAGCTGAGAGCGAACGTGTGAGCTGCTCCAGCTGCTGTTCTGCCCTTAAATTACTGGAAGCCTCAAGTGCAACCACAGTCTGCCTGAGGTTATGTCGTTCTACCCTCAGGGCTTCCCTGTGGCCCTGGGACTCTATATTGATATGGATTTGCGCAGAGTCTCCAGTGCCGCCCGTCTGTCCCTGTTGGATGCCAACATGTCTTCCCTGTGTGATTGGCAAATGGAGTCTGTTGCCTGCTGTTGTTGCTCCATCTGCCTTTGAGGAGGGATAATGGAAGTGGCCACCCTCTCCATTGCCTGAGCCATCATTTCTACTGATGCTGCCTGTTGGGTTGTAATACAGTACATGGAGTTTTCCCATACAGTATTGCCTGGTGGGGCATGGCCACCGCATCGATGGGCACCACACCTGTTTGGGGCAAAGCGATCCGCACCTTGCTGTACTGGCACTGCCTGAGGCTGCAGGACTGCATTCCCCCTCTGATTGTCATGATCACGGCAAAGGTTCCTAAAATTGCTTCCAAAAAGAATTGGTCTTCAATCTACCATTCGTGGATGTTAGGAAAAGACAACTCAGGGAAGTGTTAGGCATGGGTAGTACATCTTTACACTCAACAGGGCTGCCTGGGTTATGCTGGTAGCGTGCGCAGTGTAGGTCTAGTTGTTTTCTCTCTCCTCCTATTTAAGCCCCTCCCCTCGAGCATTCCCTGCTTCGCGTTCGGAAAGAATCCAGTCAACGCTTACCGCTGTCCAGCTTTAGGTCCTGTCACGTTCAGCGCCACTAGTCACCCTTCCTTTTCTGTCATTTTGGTTCCCTCTGCTCCCGTTATTTGTTTCCCCGGAGTTCCCTGTAATTCTACAATTCCAGTCACAGAATTTTCCACAGTAGGGTCTTGGAACTCTAGTCACGGAATTCTTCCCTGTCACTCAGTTAGCCCCGTCACTTTCCAGACACAGAGCGGCTTCCATGGTTCAAGGTTTCAGTCAGGATATTTCGCAAGTATCTTTTATTTTCCCTGAAGTGTCATGGTTTTTCATGGCATTGTAAAGTTCTGTGTTACGTTGTAATATTTATCTAAACACATGTTGCGCGCAATGTAATGGAGCCGGTTTTACGCTTCATTAGTTATTGAGCTTTCTTAGCTTTTGGTTTTAGTTGGTATGTGTTCTTCACACATTGTTGCAACAAGCTTTTGATGACACATTTTACTATTTTCAAAGGCTTGCACGTTCAGTGGTTGTGAGCGTTTTCCTGAGATAAATTCGTTTCCTGTGGTGTTTCCACGAAAGCGTGTGTGTAGAAATTTTCCTCACATCCAAGTACTCCACTCAGCAATTTTTCCCAGCCCTATTCACCTGTGGGGGTCCCTTGGATTGACCAATAGTTTCAGCTACTTCAGTTTAGGCACAGTCGTCTAGGGTTCACACTCTTTATCAAGCCGTGTGAACATCTGTTCGAAGTACCTTCCCAGTTCATTTGAACTTTAGTAATAACGTCCTTCCTTGCCACTATAATTAGCGCCATATCCCTTCTTCAGAACTAGCGCCCCTGCACCGATGCAGGATGGAGAGCTAACAACACAAATTCCCAAGGTAATGAGAAAAGCTGAAGAATGACATTAGTGTTTTGGATTAGTTTAACTTCATTGAAGCGCTAGTCAAAATTCTTAGAATTCTCTTGTGTTTGTTCTAGGAACCTTTCATGGTATGTTGAAGGGAGATTTGGAGGCACACTAATTGAGAAAAGCTGTGTTACGTAGTTCCATCGTGAGTGTCCCCGCAGAGTCCAGGTAAGCGTTACACTGATCTGCTGGCCCAGGAACAGGATCAGATGCTATGGAGTGTGACCCTGCATCCGTGACCGCCAAAGGCGGACCTACCAACACTGATATCCCCATAGAGGGTTCTACCCCTGGTCCATGTGGGTTGGACAGAACAGAATCCCTGCCAGAAACACTTACCTGCGACTGCACATAAGTCTCATCATCCGACTCAGCACCTGAATAGAGGTCTGGGGAGGTGCACCCAGAGGCACCCCTAGACAGTATGGTCTGCAGTAACATTGGGTTTTCACCCACCACCACACCACGTGCCCCACTGGTGCCCGGTTGTGCCTGAGACTCCTCCTGGGTCTGCACCATCTCCTCAACCTCAACAGCACCAAGTGCGTCATCACCTGCAAAAACATGAAAGACAACAAATGGAAACAGGCATGAGCACCATAGCACACACATAGGCCGTGACAAACCAGAGACCCAGTACATGATTTACACATGTCCCACATGACTATAACCCTGCCATGCAGGCACTGTCAAAGAGTTGGAAGTGGAGTCAAAAAGGCAGACACTGGGGAGAGCAAGATGGAAATGCAACACATTTGCAGCATGTTGGGGTAGCACTGGCATCACACATCAGGCTATGAGTGGCATGTCCAATACACACACATGACACATGCCACCACACAGATGTCATGTAGCATAGCCACGGTAAATTACAAAACTACAGCAATATGTCACTGAATGAGTACTGTCACACATCCATGTCACATCGACATGATGCGAAGATTGATGCTGAATAGTGTTGCAAAATATGTGTTAGACGATCCTCTGCACACCAGAACACTGCTAACATCTCCACAACACCTTCCCCGGGTTCCCAAACGACTCCCTCCAGAGTTCGAGACTCACGTGATTTGGTTACCCCAAAGGACCGAAGGTTCCGTACCAGGTACAATTTACGTGCCCGGTTGCAGCCCTTCCTGCATTGGCAGTTGCCATGGAGAACATACAGCAGAAGGGGCGGCGGAACACCTCCGCATCGATCATTCATTTGCTCACGTGATTCAGAGCGGCGTTTCCCACGTGACCTTGGTGGACGTCACATGACCCAGAAGCACACAGTATATAAAGCCTGATGCACGGACCACTCATCGCTTCTCAGCTGTCCTTCGACTCTGTTTGTAGCTACGTTTGATATTCTCTGTTGGTTTACCTTTATCTTGGACCTTTCTCCTGGACTCCTTCGGATTACCCTTTTGTACTGTTGCTTGGAACTGTTTACCCATTGCTGAACCTCGACCCGTCCCTCACCTGTCTTTGGATCATCCCTTGGTACTTTTTTGGACTTCTACGCCATTGCCCTTTGGGAACTCTGGCTACGTCTTCAGCTCTACAGGTGGGCTATCCTGTGTCCACGCTTGACTCTGTTCCCTGTTGGTCTGGGGACCACCTTTCATCTGAGTCTCGAACCTCCTTCATTAGGTTTCCCGGGTTTCCCAATCACCGGATAGGTAAGATTATTCAAATTTTCTGATTTTTGTGTTATATTGTACTTGCCTGGTACTTAACCTCGTTATTTTGCAACAGCATCAGTGTTCCAGAGGTTCCGTGGATCCAGGAAGTAACATCTCCCACCTGTGGCTCCAAAGGTCGCACAGCGGGGTTCTTTTGGTTCCCCTGTGTGTCACTTGGGGACGGAGGTCTCAACGGTCTACACGACACTCAAGTCAGAACAGACTGAGAAGCCGTATAGTTGTGTTGGACAATGCAGGGGTCCACGGAAGAACCCATAGCTGCTTTAGTTCAGGCAATTACAGTATTAAGGGCAGATATGGCCGCCGCAAACACGGTGATTCACCAAAGGCTAGATTCCATAAAGCGTGTTCAGCATTCCCTCCCTGCAGACTCTGAATTCGGGGATGCTGCCGCTCCAGCCATACCTCCTTCATTGGCAAGTACCCCAGCACCAACCCCGGTGGTCCTTCCAGCCCCTTCTCCCTTGGCCGCTCCTGAACGTTATTAAGGCGACCCCAAGAAGTTCAGGACCTTTATCAATCAGTGCAAGTTACACTTCCTGTGTAGACCTCTGGCCTTTCCTAATTCCACTGCTAAAGCGGCCTTTACCTTTCCCATCTAGCCGGAACGGCAGCCGCTTGGGCTAATCCTTTACTGGAGAACAATAGCCCGGTTCCCTATGATTTTGATTTGTTAGTTACGGAGATGTCCCGAGTCAATCGACACCCGACACAAAGCACAATCTAGGGATCTGGAGTTGTTAGAAATTAA
>CM030321.1:904611026-904642505 GCA_002915635.3 Ambystoma mexicanum | reverse complement strand
AGTGAGTTTGTTGTCCTCTTGTGGAGACCCACCGCCAGTCACCAGAGTAGCGGCATGATTTGAGGCCAGCTTGTTCTTTGCTCTGCGTTTCAGGTCATTCCACCGCTTGTAGCAATCATCAGCTGTGCGCCTCACAAATCCAAGGGCACTTATGCGGTCCGCGATGGTCTGCCAGTGTGCCCTACGTTGACCAGGTGTGGTCTTGCACCCTGCAGTCACCAACATTTCGCGGCTATGTGCGACACATAGGTCACAAGTGCATCAAGTTCGGGTCATTAAAGCTAGGCTTCCTTGACGTGCCGGACTGTGTAGCCGTGTCTGGGGTCTCAGCCTGTAGTGCCAGAGCACCCTTCTTCCTCTTCTTCAAAGGTGGAGCAGAGCCTGAGTGGCTTGCGCCGCTCTGGTCAGTAGGGGCAGAAGCGCAGGTGGACTGGGTACTGGGAGTGTGCGAAGGCACAATGACCATAGTCTTGGTGCAGGCATTGGCTGAAGTGTGATGTTGGCAGGGGCAACGTCAGTTTGATGGACCTGGACCGACACTGTCCGGCTGGGAGACTCAGAGCTGGGGTGGATGGAGCTGCAGCTGCCCCTGCAGCCTCCCCACCCTGCCTACTTGGGGCAGCAGATGACATAGCTGCCCCAGATCCACGTGGCCTGGTGACACCAACTTGCACCGCCACACGTGGCCTAGACTTGCTGACCTGGAAGTCAGCCGGGAGTCATCCTGTGCCAGGTCAGGTGCCACAATGGGCTGGTCCAACAAGGGCTGAGCTGGGATGGTGTCAGCCACGTTTCCCTCAACCATGGGGGGGGCATGGGGTCCCTGATTGGTCCTCCACACATGGGGTCTAGGGGCACCCTGCAAATCCTGGCCACGTCCCCTACCGTGCCCACCACGCCCACCTTTTGAGGTCGGCCACCTTTGCCTCCCTTACCGCTTGGTCGCCTCCCAACCATGGCACTGATGTTGTTGTGCGTATGGGAGTTGCAGTAAACTATTGTCCTGGGCAATTGGGGGTGAAAGGGGTAGGGTACTAGATGGAATTCGTACCCTAGTGCTCTAACAAGGCTGTCTGTGACCCCTGGGGGAAGATGACGGGTCACGCAACGCCAGGCACCCCAAAAACAAAAGTTAACGTGCACGCAACCCCTCGTAGACCACGTGCCGCGAAAATGAACACGCACCTACAAGGACCCTGAAGGGAACCCGCACTACACGGGGCAAGCACAGTTGGTAAATGCGTGCGCGACTCACCGTCTGCCTGGAAAAAGAACGTGAAAAAAATGCGCGTGTGCGCGTAGGCAACACCCCCGCCAAAAGAAGAACTGTACGCTGTCTGAGGAGACAGGACAAAAGAAGAAGTGAACGCTGTTTGAGGAAACAGGCCCAAAAAAAATAAAGAACGCTGTCAGAGGTAACAGGGAGTACGAACTTGAAACGCTGTGAAGTAATCGCGTGTGAACCGACAAGAAGTACAGAATTCACCCACTCGCTCTCCACGAAAAGCACGTACAAGGGAATGGGGTCCTACACGTACCTTTTAAAGCGGCCCACACGTACAGCGTCACTTACGCGTGTACGCGCTAAGGCCCTTTCCTCCAATTACACGAGCTGACACTCGGACGTGCAGTTTTTGGACGTGTACGATGAACATGCACCCGTGTTGATGGAAACGCCCGCGCGTCACGTCACTTACGCGCGTAGGCCCTTTCCTCGGATTACACGCATCCACACGGACGTGCAGTTTTTTCACGCGCGCTGAACCACTATGCCCACGTCACGAGGGAAACGCCCGCGCGAGTCACGTCACAGAAGCGCTTACGCGCTAAGGGCCTTTGGTCCAATGAAACCGCGTACGTGTGCTGACGCGCTTACGCGCGAAGGGCCTTTCCTCGAATTACACGCTGACGTGCAAGATTTTCACGTGCCAAATCACTCCGTATCAAGCTGGCCACGCAACAACACACGGAAGACCACGCTCCTGCCCAGAAGGCCGAATTACTGCCCCCAGAGCCCCGAGCACGCTCCCACCTGCCATCTGCTGCTGCCTGACTGCCTGCTGCCCACGTGCCCTGCTATTTGCTGCCTGCACGTCAGCCAGGGGTGCAGTTGCTGTGACCACCCCTGCTGGAACCGAAGACTCCCGACTGGGATACCATCGCTCCACAGCCCAGCCCCAGGACCCAGTTGCCCACCCACTCCTGCCTCTGGGGTTGCCATGTCGGGCACAACACCATCTGGCACCACTGGCAACCCCCAGCCAGAGAGGCAGAGGGCCACCAGCTTCAGTGCCAGGGAAGTTGGTGTCCTGGTGGAGCAAGTCCTGGGGCAGTATGATGCCCTCTTTGGAAGTTCGCGCGCCAGCAATGAAGGACGGACCAGGATCTGGATGGACATCGGTGACTGCGCCATCAACGCGGAGGGGGTGGCAGTCCGCGACTTACACCATGTCAAGAAGCGCTGGAGGACTTCAGGTCCAGGACCCTCAACAAGCCCGGCGCCTCTTGAAGGCAGCGGATGCCAAGGGGCGCCGGGGCCACCTGTCCGACCACCAGAATGAGGGTCCTGGAACACATATGCCCAGCGCTCCACGTCCAGGTCCTTGAGAGGCAGACCCGTCTGGAGTCGAGCGTAAGTGTACATGCATACTGATTGGACGCTGTGCGTGTGGTGGTGTGCCAGTAGTGTGCAGGTTGCACATGTGTTTTCTAGGGCCATGTAGGGATGTGTATGAACAGGGCGTGAGGCTGCCACATGTGAGTCCTCTTAGGTGTGAGACACATCGATGGTGTATGTGTTGGTAAGCATGCTGTGCAAATGCAGGTGTGGTAGCACACATGTTTGAATTTCTGTCTATGTACGTTGGCATGGTTGTGGTGTCACACATGGATGGTGGTTCCTGCTGCATGTATCTGCACTGTGTACATGTACATGTGTGTGTTACGCTCACCTGGCTCCCACAGGGGCGTCGATCTGAACTGGATAGCTGCGGTCTCCACCAATGTGACGCGTAGTGCCGAGATGACGGACAGGACTGGCTCACCTAGCTTCGTTTGCTTGGCTCTTAGGAATATTCTTCTGCAAATGGAGAAAGGGAATTAACCACCCATGGAGTTGAGCATTAACCCCCCCCACTCCCAGTGTTCTCCCCACTGATCACCCTTGATGTCCCCTCTTATAGTCTCACCTGATGGTTTGGAAGGATGAGCTCTCCATCCTACATTGAGCGCAGGGGCGCGTAGATAACCAGTTGCTTCACTGGCTCGAAGGAATTGGTGAGTTCCAGAACAATATTGACTCAGAGATTTCCGGCAAGACGCCGTAAGTATGTAGTTCATAAGAGTTCAAATATCTGACTTTCACTCTTGTCCGATTCCTTGGAGGTTGCAGCTTGACCCTAGCGAAGAGTTCCTCGTGGCAACCGGTAACATTCAGGTAAGGATTTGTATTATCCAACACAGTTCGATAAAATAATGTCAGTATGTAACCTGTTGCTTTCTCCCTTATTCAGGCGCTGATAGAAAGTATGAAGTCTCGGGGAATAATGCCTCCGGCGGTAAAATCAGGTAAGTCTATTGTGGTGAGGAGGTTTCCCCTTGTTTGTCCCCTTGTTTCACCTTGCTGTCCTTTTGTTTCCCCTTAGGGGGCCGGGTTCGGCGAGGATGCTGTGGAAGCTGCGCCGACCCGTGAAGAGGAATTGTACCCTGCTGGTAAAATCAGGTAAGTATATGGGGGTAACTAATATTGCCTCTATTTTTCCCTTGGCGCACCTTGCTGTTCTTGTGTTCCCCTTAGGTGCGAGGTGCGCGCGGGAACATGCAGAAGATGCGGTGAATGTGAAGATGCTGCGAAGAGCCGGTGAGTTCAGCGCGGCGCTGCAGCAGCGCGGCAATGCGCATGAAATAAGTCTTTCTTCCAGCTCGAAGGCGCGGTGGATCGGGAATTCAGGTAAGGATCAAATGTATTGCTCTTGTTCTAACCTTTTCTCCTTCTTTCTCCCTTTTTCTAGGAGCTCCAGACTCGAGGCGGGCGTGGCAGAAGACTGGATGCAGACTTGCAGGCACGGTGAGTGTTACGCTGCTGCATACAGAATAACGCGAAGCGCGTGCTGCTCTTTGGCCGTGGTTTAAATAGCCTCCAAAGTAGTCCCAGGTAAGTATTCCTCCCCTGACCAACCCGAGTAAAAAATAGTCCATAGGTAAAGTAGTCCCTTCCAAGCCTCTTTTGGCTTGGAGCTCTTGCAGCATGGTCTGCATCAGGTAAGTTTGCAGCATGGTCTGCATCAGGTAAGTTTTAATCTATGAGCCTGGCGCCTATGGCGCCAGGACTGACTCTCCATATGAGCCTGGCACCATAGACGCCAGGACTGCACCCAAATAGCCCCTAGCAGGGGTTGTTGGGCTTGCTTGGAATAACTTGATGCTTGCTTCCGGGGTTGCTGGACTATTGTCTGGGTCCCCGGGGGTAGGCATCATGATGACAGTGCATGTATTTGACAAGTGTGCAACTGTGATGCAACATGGATGCACGTAACACTGATATGTAGAAGGCTGAATGCCAGATGTGACATGTATGGCGATCACATCACTGCGACAGTTGGAGGGGATGTAGACATGCATTTAAGTGTGGTGGCGTGTGCGTGTCTAGTGCACTCTCTGTGTTTCATGTGATGTCAGGCTCACCTTCGGCTGTTCATGCTGTTGTATGTGTATGGATTTTGCTGCCTGGTGCAATATTGTGGTGGAAATGCTCATGTGTGTGAGTTGAAATGACATGTATGTCGTGGAGTGTGATGCCATGTCTGAAGTTTGACACTGCCACTCGTGCAACTGTCATGTGTGTATCAGTCCATTGTACAGTGCCCTGATGGCAGTGTTTTATCTCTCCCTGTCTGCAGCGTCAACTGATGAAGAGGACGGAGAGGGTGCTGTGGAGCACAGCGGCAGGGATCGCACCATCAGCCGGAGATGCAAGGCCCGGCTCTCCTCCCAGATTGTCATCTCGTCGGGGAGTGAGGAGTCTGGTGCCGTGTCCCAGGCCGCAGCTGCCGAGGGTATGACCAAGAGGCAGAGGTCGGAGGTGGACTCCTCGGCAGCAGAAGGGGCAGCTGAGACCCCACAGGGTCCAACGGAGGAAGATGGCACAGAGTCATCCAGGTTGGTGGGGGGTTTGGTGGAGGAGGAGGCCGCGGAAGGTACACACACAGGGTCTGGAGGTGGGGATTCCACTGGTGCTAGTGGTGCAGTGCAGGGGCAGGGACAGGAGGCAGCAGAGACCGCCGCAGAGGTGCCTGTGTGTAATCCTGTCCCTGATCCTGTCATTGCATCATCTGGCATCAGCAGGGATGCCTACGTCCAGACCCGTTTTCAGGGAGCGGATGAGTGCACAACAACTGGCCTTCCTCTCCCTG
The DNA here is from genome assembly GCA_002915635.3 of Ambystoma mexicanum. NCBI lineage: Eukaryota > Metazoa > Chordata > Amphibia > Caudata > Ambystomatidae > Ambystoma > Ambystoma mexicanum. Next base: position 904,637,094 of record CM030321.1, on the reverse strand, counting down.
CGGACGTGGCTATCCCGGACCGTTTTGAGCCTGTCCTGAGTGGGATAGCGTTGCGTCAACGGGGCATGCGAGGTGACCTGCCGTCTTTTCGTGGAGAGACTGCACGTCGTGTTGCATGCCTCTTTGACCACGTTGACCTACTGGGACGGGTCTCCAGTGCTGGATTCTCCGTGTGCTGCCCTTCTGCGCACCCCCTCCTATACCTGAACCCCTACGTGCCAGTCGTCCTCCATGCCATCTTCCCACCCATGTGTCACCTGGGTACCCTGTGGAACCTGCCCTGACCCAGCGGCCAGGCTGGTGGAGGACACATCCCTGCCACAGTCGGGAGTCGGACGTCCAGCAGGGTGGCCACCACGACAACTGCACCCCAGCCAGAGGAGGACGTGCAGGCAGCAAGAGCCAGGGCGCAGGCACAGGCACAGCAGCAGCAACATGGTGGTAGCAATGATGGCTCGGGGCCTTCAACATCGGAGGGGCAGACATCGGCCATAGAGCAGGAGGACCTCGGATTTCAAGTGTCTTCCGTGTGGCAGCGGTTGTGCCACGCCATAGATGCGGAGCGGCAGCGGGCGGCAGAAGCATGGCTCACAATGGTCAGGGCGGAGAACTCCATGCAGAGGGCCCTGAGGCGGCGCGAGTGCCTCGAGGCAATTCGCAGGGAGTTGGAGCTGAACCTGTCGTTTGTCCCTGCGAACCCTCAGGGCCATGGAAGAGGACGTCTCCAGGACATTGAGCAGGAGTTCGATGATGCCCTGGACAGGACATCAATAAGTGAGCGTCGGACTAGCCCCCTGCCATTGTAAATAGTTAGATAGTGTTAGGTTTCCTTCTATTTTGTTTATTTTGGGCCGCTTTGGACAATGCCACCACATTTTGTATATAGTTCATTATTAGGTAGGTTCTTTTGTAGGTTCATTTCATTTGTTGGGCTCATGACCCTGGATTGGTGATTTGTATATAGTGAACAGTGGATGTTTCTCGTTTTTATTTTAATTTCACCATGGCGCAATGGATTTCATATTTTTTTTTTCCCTTGGATTTGCTTTGTTGGACTGAGACTTTGGACAAATTTTCATTTGGAGTTCTTTGGATTCAGATTTCATATTTTTTATTTTTTTCCAGACATGCCTGCATTTTATTTCTTATTCCCATTATTGAATTTGTTTTTCATTACATTCATGTTGTGTTCAATACATTTTGTTTCATACTTCGATGTGTGGTATTCTCCATTGATTTCATGCATGTCATGATATGGGTTTTACATTCACTTGTACCCATTGTGTGTGTGTGGACGGACATGTGTTCATGTACATACTTGCCATTCGGGTTGTATCATGTAATGGCCATTTCTCTGTGGGTGGATGCAATACTTGTTTGGGTCTTTGGGCTGGGGTGGCGTGGGGTGTTATGTGGGTGGCCATGAGGCCCATGATTGAGGATCGTCATGACGTGGGTGCTGGGGGACATGTGTGGGACATGGGTGGGGGCCTGCTGGCAGGTGCCCCTGACCGCTGGGGGCTGGGGGTGCTGGGGGACATGTGTGGGACATGAGTGGAGGCCTGCTGGCAGGTGCCCCTGACTGCTGGGGGTGATGGGGGACATGTGTGGGACATGTGTGGGGGCCTGCTGGCAGGTGCCCCTTACTGCTGGGATGTGGGAGTGCTGGATTCCTCCGTGTGCTGGCCCTTCTTGCGACCCCCTCCTCACCTGAACCCCCTACGTGCCAGTCGTCCTCCATGCCATCTTCCCACCCATGTGTCAACTGGGTACCCTGTGGAGCTGCCCCTGACCCAGCGGCCAGGCTGGTGGAGGACACATCCCTGCCACAGTTGGGAGTCGGACGTCCAGCAGGGGTGGCCACCACGACAACTGCACCCCAGCCGGAGGAGGACGTGCAGGCAGCAAGAGCCAGGGCGCAGGCACAGGCACAGCAGCAGCAACATGGTGGTAGCAATGATGGCTCGGGGCCTTCAACATCTGAGGGGCAGAGATCGGCCATAGGGCAGGAGGACCCCGGATTTCAAGTGTCTTCCGTGTGGCAGCGGTTGGGCCACGCCATAGATGCGGAGCAGCAGAAGGCGGCAGAGGCACGGCTCACAATGGTCAGGGCGGAGAACTCCATGCAGAGGGCCCTGAGGCGGGCCGAGTGCCTCGAGGCAATTTGCAGGGAGTTGGAGGTGAACATGTCGTCGTCCCTGCGAACCCTTGGGGCCATGGAAGAGGACCGCCTCCAGGACATTGAGCAGGAGTTCGATGATGCCCTGGACCAGGACATCAATAAGTGAGCCGTCGGACTAGCCCCCTGCCATTGTAAATAGTTAGATAGTGTTAGGTTTCCTTTCTGTTTTTGTTTATTTTGGGCCGCTTGGACAATGCACCACTTTTTTGTATATAGTTCATTATTAGGTAGGTTCTTTTGTAGGTTTCATTTCATTTGTTGGGCTCATGGACCCTGGATTGGTGATTTGTATATAGTTGAACAGTGGATGTTTCTCGTTTTTATTTTAATTTCACCATGGCGCAATGGATTTCATATATTTCTTTTCCCTTGGATTTGCTTTGTTGGACTGAGACTTTGGACAAATTTTCATTTGGAGTTCTTTGGATTCAGATTTCATATTTTTCATTTTTTTCCAGACATGCTGCATTTTATTTCTTATTCCCATTATTGAAATTTTTTTTTCATTACATTCATGTTGTGTTCAATACATTTTTGTTTCATACTTCGATGTGTGGTATTCTCCCATTGATTTCATGCATGTCATGATATGGGTTTTCACATTCACTTGCACCCATTGTGTGTGTGTGACGGACATGTGCTCATGTACATACTTGCCATTCGGGTTGTATAATGTAATGGCCATTTCTCTGTGGGTGGATGCAATAATTGTTTGGGTCTTTGGGCTGGGGTGGCGTGGGGTGTGATGTGGGTGGCCATGAGGCCCATGATTGAGGATCGTCATGACGTGGGTGCTGGGGGACATGTGTGGGACATGAGTGGGGGCCTGCTGGCAGGTGCCCCTGACAGCTGGGGCTGGGGGTGCTGAGGGACATGTGTGGACATGAGTGGGGGCCTGCTGGCAGGTGCCCCTGACTGCTGGGGGTGGGGTGCTGGGAGACATGTGTGGGACATGAGTGGGGCCTGCTGGCAGGTGCCCCTTACTGCTGGATGTGGGGGTGCTGGGGACATGTGGGACATGTGTGGGGGCCTGCTGCAGGTGCCCCTGACTGCTGGGGGTGGTGGTGCTGGGAACAGTGTGGAGACATGAGTGGGGCCTGCTGGCAGGTGCCCCTGACTGCTGGGGGGTGGGGTGCTGGGGGACATGAGTGGGGGCCTGCTGCAGGTGCCCCTGACTGTGGGGGTGGGGGTGGGGGACATGACTGGGGGCCTGCTGGCAGGTGCCCCTGTGGCTGGGGTGGGGTGCTGGGACATGAGTGGGGCCTGGCTGGTGGCCCCTGCTGGTTGGGGTGCTGGGGACATGTGTGGGACATGATGGGGCCTGCTGGCAGGTGCCCCTAATTGCTGGGGGTGGGGGTGCTGGGGACATGAGTCGGGGCCTGCTGGCAGGTGCTCCCGACTGCTGGGGGGTGGCGGTGGCTGGGGGACATGATAGGGGGCCTGCTGGCAGGTGCTCCGACTGCTGGGGGGGTGCGGTGCTGGGGGACATGAGTGGGGGCCTGCTGGCAGGTGCCCCTGACTGCTGGGGTTGGGGGTGCTGGGGGACATGTGTGGGACATGAATGGGGGCCTGCTGGCCGGTGCCCCTGACTGCTGGGGGTGAGGGTGCTGGGGACATGAGTCGGGGCCTGCTGGCAGGTGCTCCCGACTGCTGGGGGGTGGGGGTGCTGGGGGACATGATTGGGGGCCTGCTGGCAGGTGCCCCTGACTGCTGGGGGGTGGGGGTGCTGGGAGACATGTGTGGGACATGAGTGGGGGCCTGCTGGCAGGTGCCCCTGACTGCTGGGGGTGGGGGTGCTGGGGGACATGAGTGGGGGCCTGCTGGCAGGTGCCCCTGACTGCTGGGGGGTGGGGTTCTGGGGACATGCTGGCAGGTACCCCTGACTGCTGGGGGATGGGGTGCTGGGGGTGCTGGGGACATGTATGGGGCCTGCCGGCAGGTGTCCCTGACTGCTGGGGTTGGGGTGCTGGGGGACATGTGTGGGACATGAATGGGGGCCTGCTGGCCGGTGCCCCTGACTGCTGGGGGTGGGGGTGCTGGGGACATGAGTCGGGGCCTGCTGGCAGGTGCTCCGACTGCTGGGGGGGTGGGGCTGGGGGACATGATTGGGGCCTGCTGGCAGGTGCCCCTGACTGCTGGGGGTGGGGGTGCTGGGGACATGTGTGGGAGCCTGCTGGCAGGTGCCCCTGACTGCTGGGGGATGGGGGTGCTGGGGACATGTGTGGGACATGAGTGGGGGCCTGCTGGCAGGTGCCCTGACTGTTGCGGGGTGGGGGTGCTAGGGGACATGAGTGGGGGCCTGCTGGCAGGTGCCCCCAACTGCTGGAGGGTGGGGGTGCTGGGGGACATGAGTGGGGGCCTGCTGGCAGGTGCCCCTGACTGCTGGGTGGTGGGGGTGCTGGGAGACATGTGTGGGACATGAGTGGGGCCTGGTGGAGGCTGCCCTGGTGCTGGGGTGGGGTGGTGGGAGACATGAGTGGGGGCCTGCTGGCAGGTGCCCCCTGACTGCTGGGGGGTGGGTGCTGGGGACATGTGTGGGACATGAGTGGGGCCTCCTGGCAGGTGCCCCTGACTGCTGGGGGGTGGGGGTGCTGGTGGACATGTGTGGGACCTGCTGGCAGGTGCCCCTGACTGCTGTGGGGTGAGGGTGCTGGGGACATGTGTGGGACATGAGTGGGGGCCTGCTGGCAGGTGCCCTGACTGCTGGGGGTGGGTGTGCTGGGGGACATGTGTGGGACATGATTGGGGACCTGCTGGCAGGTGCCCCTGACTGCTGGGGGGTGGGGGTGCTGGGGGACATGTGTGGGGGACCTGCTGGCAGGTGCCCCTGACTGCTGAGGGTGGGGGTGCTGGGGACATGTGTGGGACATGTGTGGGGCCTGCTGGCAGGTGCCTCTGACTGCTGGGGGTGTGGGTGCTGGGGGACATGTGTGCGACATGTGTGGGGGCCTGCCGGCAGGTGCCCCTGACTGCTGGGGGGTGAGGGTGATGGGGACATGTGTGGGACATGAGTGGGGGCCTGCTGGCAGGTGCCCCTGACTGCTGGGGGTGGGGTGCTGGGGGACATGAGTGGGGGCCTGCTGGCAGGTGCCCCTGACTGCTGGGGGGTGGGGGTGCTGGGGGCAATGAATGGGGCCTGCTGGCCCGGTGGCCCTGACTGCTGGGGGGTGAGGGTGCTGGGGGACAAGAGTGGGGGCCTGCTGGCAGGTGCCCCTGACTGCTGGGGGGTGGGGTGCTGGGGGAAATGTGTGGGACATGAGTGGGGGCCTGCTGGCAGGTGCCCCTGACTGCTGGGGGGTGGGGGATCTGGGGGACATGTGTGGGACATGAGTGGGGGCCTGATGGCAGGTGCCCCTGACTGCTGGTGGGCGGGGGTGCTGGGGGACATGTGTGGGACATGAGTGGGGGCCTGCTGGCATGTGCCCCTGACTGCTGAGGGGTGGGGGTGCTGGGGAGCATGTGTGGGGGCCTGCTGGCAGGTGCCCCTCACTGCTGGGGGGTGGGGTGCTGGGGAACATGAGTTGGTGATCACTAGTGTAAGGTGACATGTGCCTTGGCTGGGGGGCATGCCCATGGTGGATGGGCTGCCTGCGGGACACGACCAGGGGTGCAGCGTATAAAACCTGCCAGCGTGATGAAGTCATTGCGTCACGCAATTGTAACGTTGCGCGTGGCGTGATGACATCATCACGCTGGCTAGCACGCAATTATTAGCGCATTTCGGCAATCAAACATTGCAAAAGCAGCCGAGGACAGTGGAGCGGCTTATCAAGGCCACTTACTTCGATTTTGAAGAGAGAGCACATTAATACTGAGGTAAGGTTAAACTTGGACCAATATATAATAGCTTTTTAATAAAAACTTCCAAAACTTTAGCTTACTCTACCAATTCTTCTCCTAAAACCAAAGTGGGGGGCTTTTTTCCTAAGCACCACAAACCAACAGAAAAAATCTCTTTCTTTTTCTTTTTTTTTCCTCTTCGCTAAAGTCACAATAAATTGGTTATCCAATAAAGTTAAGTTTACCAGAAGTTACTAATTTACAAACTCCTGGATAAGGATACTGGCTCAAGAAAATTAAATTTAAACAGCCATAAAAAGTGGGTGAGTCAGCATACTTTAAAATGCATTAAGCAATTTTGTTCTCACTAAACTTCACAAAATAAGATAAGGGAAACATTAACCTCATATCTGTTTCCTTCTTTTTCTTTCTTTCTCTCTTCTTTTTCCTACAGACCGATATCATTTCTTTTTTCTCCTGATGAACCATTGCAACTGGCAATGGGGAAACACGTGTTGAGAAAATAAGAGTAATAAGTTACAACTTAATCAGTGTGAAGATAACACTATGTCAATAAATTTGATTTGACTCACCGTAAAGCAATTTCTCATTTAATGATCTAAGGAGTTGGCGCATTGGAGTGACATTTTTCACATATCAATCATTTAATGCATTTAGCTTTTGTAGTAGCCACACAAATGTATGGGAAACACTCATGCTGACAACTTCGCATTTCTTGTAACAGGGGACAATTCATTTACTTTAACTAATACATTGGTGTCGTCAAGATTGAGCTTAGGTTAGCTACAAACTAACATTTTCTAAATATTTTTTCATAAGCCTTTCATAAGCTGACACCGATAACATTATACCTATCAATATGGAAGAAGCTTTCAACATTAGAGAAGCACAGCAGAGGAATTATTTTTGAGACATCGGCAAACAAGCTCATCCAGTTCATCACAAAGAAACAATTACTCCTTGAGACATTTATTTGAACGACTTGAGAATTTGAGCAAACACGGGCTAAATAAATGGTGAGAAATTAAAACAATCAAGATGTATTTAGAGGTCAATCGAATCCCAAGAGGATTACACATATGCATCTTTCCACCCTTTGAAGAAGAAGAAACACTAGTTTTTGAAGATTGGGTGAATCTATTGAACAATACGTCTAAAGAGATGATGATAAGATTAATTAACCAAGCAGCTCAGACAAATGAGAAAATTATGAAAAACATAGAAGACACAAAAGAGGCAATTAAAGCATTGGAATGCCCGGAGATTACTTTAAGAAATTATTAGATTATGGACGACTTTCTGGCTAACTATGAGAAAGAATTGAAAATAAAAAAACAAAGAACATTTATTAGGGATGAAGACGATTACATTAACAACAGAATCTTCACTTTTCAAAGAAAATATGATATTAATTCAAGACAACAAATCAAACCAAAAGGGAAAAAAAAATAAAAGATTCAACTGCAAAAAGTAACTTTTCTACACGATCATACTCAGATATTGAAACGGCAAGCGTTAAAGAAACTCAGGAGATTGAACCATCAGTAACAGTTCCAGCTCAGAGCATTGCATCAACTTCTGAAACTAATCCGAATTTAAAATAAAAAAATTGTCATTTTTTGGAAGAGGTTTTGAGATACAGAAAAAGTTCCAGGACCAACAATCCCACATACCGGGGAGCATCACCCAACACAAAACTACCTCCAAGTACCTCACAACCAAGCGCCTTAGAGGTAAAAGAGGAGGAAGCAAAACGCGCTCTAACAAATCAAGGAGTAGAAACAAGAGCACAAAAGCAAGGGAAGAAAAGATGAATTTGATCATTAACCTTTCTGATTATAATGTCACACCGGCATTGACCACAACTCTGAGTAAAGGACTGTCCTTTTGTCCTTCATATAAAGGAGACTACTTTCAGACTCAACTTGATCTTTTTCGATTTTGTAGAAAATTGAAACTCAAAAAATTCTTTGAGGAAATTGCCATAAGAAAAAAACAAGAAGTGACACCATCCCCATCTCCACTCACTGAAAAAATGGTGGATGACACTGTTGATTTGCTAAATATTGAGGAAGATCAACTCTATACGGAAAATGTATTTTTGGAGGAACTAGGCAACTAACAGACCTTTCAGAGGAAACAAAACTTAAACTGAAATCCACTTTTATTCCGACTTTTTCTTCAGATAATGTGATTGAAGTTTTCCAAAAAACAGTGAGCAACAAATTACAGAAGGATTATCTCAACAACAACTACACAAAAACAAATTACAACTTGACCAAAGAAGAAAGATTTGCTCTAAGGAATCTGGCAGAAGATACATCTGTGATAACTAAGGCAGAAGATAAAGGTGGTAGAATTGTTCTATTTAATAGAACATACTATATCAGGGAAGGATTGAACCATCTTAACATGAAGGAATGTTATGAAGTATTAACCCATAACCCTTTACCAGAGTTAGAATTTGAATGGAATGAAAAAATTTAAATTTGGTTTGATCAAAATCTACTAACTGAAAAAGAATATCAATGCCTACTTTGAAAAAACACTATACTTGGAACAATATACTTCTTGCCCACACTGCACAAATCATACAAAGACTTCCCAGCTCTGCGACCAATAATGAATGGGATTGACTCAATAACAGAAAACATCTCACAATATATTGACACCCATCTCCAACCATTGAAGGCAAATCTTTCCTCCTTTGTTAAAGACTCAAAACACATAATTCAGCAACTAAATCAAATACCGTGGGACAACAGTTACCTATTTGTCACATTAGATGTAGTTCAACTATCTACTAGTATCAAGCATAATAAAGGTCTGGAAAGTATGTTGTATTTTTTTAAAACAATATCAGTCTCCTTCCTACAGCAAAACTTAATGATCATAGAAATGTTACATTTCTGTCTTTATCATAGCATCTTTATCTTTGACAATACTCTGTACAAACAATTGCAGGGGACTGCCATGGGGTCTAAATTTGCCCCCATCTTATGTTAACTTGTTTATGGTACTATTTGAGATACAACATGCTTGGAAACACCCCAGTTTTTCTAACAACATACGTTTCTGGGGTCGCTTTATTGATGATATTTTAATAATTTGGGTAGGAGATCTTCAGCAAATTTAGATTTATGTTACTCATTTGAACAACAATACATTCAACCTACCACAACCTATTTACAAAAACAGCCAGTCCAACCAGTATTGAATTTTTGGATCTAGAACTATTTGTGGAGGATGACCAGATCCAATCTAAATTATTTACAAAACCATCAGCTGGAAACAGTCTCCTTTTTGCCTCATCCTATCATCCAAGACACACCATTCACAATATTCCTTATGGGGAGATCTTAAGGATTAAAAGGAATTGCAGCACACAACTTACCTTCCAAGAAAACTTGAAAAAAACAGTTTCAACATTTAAACAGAGAGGATATGGATCCAACAATATAAAAATTGCTGTCAATAAAGCCAAAAAAAATTCAAGAGCATCGCTATTAATTGACAAACCTAAGATTGGATCACCGGAACAAACGATTCAGTTTATTACGACATATAGCACTGAAGCAAAGAAAATAAAATGTACACTATCAGAATATTGGAACATTTTACTTACAGATCCAAGCCTTCAAAAGCATCTAGATATCTCACCAAGCATTTGCTTTCGGAGGGCGCCAACAATTAGGAACTTGATTAGCCCAAGCTTTCTGAGCCCGATTCCTAATAGCAAAAAAGGTTTTTTCAAACCTCAATCAGGGGTACACATAAATGTGGACACTGTAAACTATGTCCACTTATGTACCAAGGAAAGAAATAAATCAATCTACCGAATGGCAAAACAAAGCAAATTAATCAATTGATCAATTCCAACTCGACTTTTGTGATACATGGAATCGAATGCATTTGTAAAAAAAACTCTGCATTGGGAGCACAATAAGAAAATTGAAGGTGAGAATCTTTGAACACATCAGAGCCATCAAACATAAGGACCTTAGATCACCCTTGTCTGTACACATTATTAATGAGCATCCACACTTTGAAGTTTCATCACTAAAGATTTTTGGTTTGGAGAAAATGTCCTCCCCCCCGAGGGGAGGCAACAAAGAAGAACTATTACGCAAACAAGAGAGTAAATGGATTTGCATGATGGACGTATGCGCCTCTGGATTGAATTGTGATTCAGAAATGTATAACTGGTTATAAATATTGTTTGTATGTCTAATAATATGCAGAAATGTATGCAAGTTAGTATAAAAAATGTTATGTTTACAAGTTAACTCTTTGCTTTCATTTCTGCCTTTCTCTCTACACTTTACATATTAACTATTTTTGGAAACTTTTTTTGTTTCATACTTTTTTAACCATTGTTGCAATAATAAGGCCAAACATTATATCAATGTTCTTTTGATTTTTCTATAGACCAGCCAGCTAGAAAAACCAAAAATGTTCAGTCTAAACAACAGATCACACTGGATGGAGTCAAAAAATAGAACTTGCATACTAGCAAGTGCAGTAATTGGCACCATTATATTTAGGCTTAAATTGAGGGATCCTTAATGCTCCAAAATGGCCACCGGGAGCATAAAAAACGTGCCAATGTGATGACGTCATCGCGTCACGCAAATATAGAGTTGCGCGTGGTGTGATGACATCATTGCACCGTCTAGCTCGCAATTAATAGCGCATTTCAGCAATCAAACATTGCGAAAGCAGCCGAGGACAGTGGAGCGTCTTATCAAGGCCAACTTACTTCGATGTTGAAGAGAGAGCACATTAATACTGAGGTAAGGTTAAACTTGACCAATATATAAAAGCTTTTTAATAACAACTTCCATAACTTTAGCTTACTCTATCAATTTTTCTCCTAAAAGCAAAGAGGGGGGCTTTTTTTCTAAGCACCAAACACCAACAGAACAAATCTCTTTCTTTTTCTTTTTTTCCCTCTTTCCTACGGTGATGCGTGAAGCTTCCCATTACCCTCCTATGATTTTCCAGAATACCAGAAAAAAAGACAATTCAATGGTTGTAATCCTTCTTCACCTATCCACCGAAACTTACGAAGTACAGAACGTTCCTGCTCTTGTTGATTGTGGGGCAGCTGGAAACTGTATTGATGACCAATGGGCTAGGACACAAGGTATAGGGCGAGTTACCAAGACCATCTCAGTGCCCATTCAAGGAGTCGATGGAAGCCCTTAAGTTCTGGTCCAATCAGAGAACAGACTTTGCCTCTTAACTGTCGAATATCCTCCCACCAAGAGGCTCTATGTTTTGATTTAATTAAGACAGCACATTTTCCTGTAATTTTGGGTTTGCTCTGGTTAAGGGCCCATAACCCTTACATTAACTGGACAGCTAGTACCTTGTTTTTGGGGTCCGAATACTGTGTCACCCACTGCCTTTCACAAGATTCGGTTGGTGTCCAATCTTCTACAGCGGAGCAGCCAACCAATCCCGTCACCGTGGTCAGCAATGTTTCCCAGATTCCAGAATTCCATAGACAATTTGTTCAGGTTTTTGACCACCCCTAATACTCATCTTTACCTCCTCATCGCAAAGATGATTGTCGCATCGAACTGCAACCTGACCAACCTATTCACTTTGGGCGCATGTATATGCTCTCACAAAGAGAAAAGATGGTATTACGGGAGTATTTACGCACCCACCTGGAAAACGGGCTCATAACAGAATCCAAATCTCCTGCAGGAGCCTCTCTCTTCTTCATCCCGAAAAAGAATTCTGATGATCTTCGCCCTTGCATCGATTATAAGGGTTTAAATAAGATCACCATCCCTGATAAGTATCCAATGCCATTTTTTCCAGATATCCTTGAGGCTGTAGCCGGGGCCACGATATACACGAAACTGGACCTACGAGGTGCTTATCACTTGATTAGGATAGCTCCCAGGGAAGTAATGGAAGACAGCTTTCCGGACTCCATTCAGTCACTATGAGTATCATGTGATGATTTTCGGGCTCTTCAATGCACCCGCATTATTTCAACGATTTATGGACCACCTGTTTGCAGATGTGCTGTTACATTTTGTAGTCATTTATCTTGATGATATATTGATTTATTCCTCAGACAAGGCAAAACACATCCATTATGTCAATCTTGTTTTGGAAAGACTACAATCCAATCAACTGTGTTGTAAAGCTGACAAATGTGAATTCCATCATTCTCAAGTCACCTATTTAGGGTTTGTTCTGTCTACCAAAGATATTTCTATGGCCCTCAAAAGGTGGCAGCTGTATTAGAATGGCCCCCTCCATCCAATGTAAAAGAGATCCAGAGATTCCTGGGATTTGTGAACTTTTATCAGCAGTTTATTCCTTGATTCTCTGAAATAGTTCTTCCCTCCACTCTGTTGTTAAAAAGGGTGTTCCTTTCTTATGGGACTCCCCAGCCCAAGAATCATTCAACTTGTTAAAAACCCTCTTCACGACAGCACCAATCCTCACTACACTGGACCAATCAAGACATTTCATCCTTTAAACTGATGTCTCTCACTACGCCCTTGGGGCAGTATTACTCCAAGGGACTCAAGAGGGAACAGAATCACTGATTGCCTACCTTTCAAAAACCTTTGGGCCAGCAGAAATAAACTACTCGGTGTTGGAGAAAGAATTACTGGCCATAAAAAGAGCCTTCGAAGAATGGAGACATCTGTTACTCAGTCCTCCTCATCTCATAGAGGTCTGTACCGATCATCAGAATCTTAAAGTGTTACAATATGCACAGACCATTAATAGTCTTCAAGCCTGTTGGGCTCATTTATTCTCTCCATACCGGATTCAATTCATATTCCTTCCCAGAAGACAGAATCTCAGAGCAGATGCATTATCTCGTAGGGATCCACCAACCATAAACTTTAAATCCGACCGGATATTCCCAAGGGCTGTGTTTCTACAGGTTGTAACAGACTTTTTAACTCATATCCAACAGGCAACTCTCAACAATCACATCTATTGTCAGGGGTTAGAAAGCCTTTATCATCTGACAAAGGAACGGGGATACTATTTCAATGAAGATAAAGTCTTGGTCCCTTCCACGGAACTTCAAAAAGAAGTTCTGTTCATTTGTCATGATTCCTGAGCCGCAGGTCATCACGGAATGCAAAACACTCTGGACCTAATACTTAGGCAATTCTGGTGGCCCTCTCTATTTGAAGATGTCCAGGATTATGTAGCAGCTTGCCCCATCTGTCTTCAATCTAAGCCCTCTCATCAGAGTCTGATGGGTCTCCTTGCCTGGATGCCTATTCCCGCTAAACCTTAGCAAATCATTTCCACAGATTCATTGTTGAGTTACCACCATCCGAGGGTCAGATTGTCATCATGGTCACTATAGACTTTTTCATGAAGTTAACCCATTTCTCAGCCCTTCCAGGGATCCCTTCCGCTTCTCAGATGGCTTGAGTTTTTATTTCAGAAAACTACTCGCGTCACGGACTTCCATAAAGAATAGTCTCTGACCGGGGATCGCAATATACAATCCAGTATTGGCGAAAACTCTGTTCCCTTCTCCATATGCAAAGAGCCTTGAGTTTCGGCTACCATTCGCAGACCAATGGGCAGACTGAGCGCCTAAATCAGACATTGGAGGGATACTTACATTGCTTTATCTCTGAGGCACAGGATGATTGGGTGGAATTACTGCCCCAGGCAGAATTCACCTACAATAATGCGACCCACTATGCCTTACACACCAGTCCCTTTCATTGAACTTATGGGATCCATCCTTCGTTTACACCCACGGTTCGTCAGACTTCTTCTCGATTTCTGGGAGTGGATGCCCTGGTATCGGACATTCATCAAGGCCAGCAAGTGGCCCGAACAGCCTTACAGGAAGACCAAGAACGAGTCAAGCATTATGCCGACCGAAGACGCAGTGTTGCGCCTATTATTTCAGTCGGAGACATGGTTTGGCTGTCGTCAAAATTCTTGCCCAGACACCTGGTTCAATCCAAACTATCTCCAAGATTTTTTGGTCCCTTTCGAGTTACCCATACTGTGGGTGAAGCAGCAGCGCGTCTCTGGTTTCCCCCATCTTGGTCCCGTATTCATCCTGTCTTTCAACTCTCCCAGATCAAACTGGACGTGAAGGACCATTTTTCGAGGGTCCCTGCTTCTCATCCTCCTCCAGTTTCTAATTAATCGGGCCAGAGTATGAGGTTTCAGGAATGTGTGACTCACATTATTTCTGTGGTCGTTTACAGTTCTTGGTGGATTGGATAGGCTATTCTCCAGCTGATAGGTCTTGGTAGCCGGCATCAGGGGTTCATGCCCCTCACCTGATACGTCAATTTTATCGGCTCCATCCGGGCACCCCGGGTGTCCGCCTTTGAGAGGGGGGCATACTGTCACATCTCCCCTTACCCACTGGTCTTGGTGGCGTCGGAACCGCCTTTGTTACCTTAGTGCCCGGGGTCTTTTTCCCTATGGATCGGGAGTTAAAGTTTCTCCAAAAATGGCGGCGATTTCCAGCAGTGTTTTCCAGTGCCTTTTTCTATTTCCTCTCTCCAGAATCTCCACCTTCCAGCAGTCAGGTGACCGTATATCATCACAACATTCAAACTCCCAGTTTCGTCGCTACTCCTTGGCAAGACGCATTGTAAGTTTGTTTCCGAGGGAACTTGACTCTATATGTTTCCAATATGTTACTAATTCTCTCTGTTTTTCTTAGGAACTAACCTGTCAGCCACTCTTCCCTTGACAGCCTCACGTCTAACCCTGATCGTAGATACTCTGTATCAGGTTTTCTCTGCCCCACGCGAAACTGGGGGACCATCACGGTTCCGAACACATCTCCGCATGGTAAGAAATAGTTTTCTTGGAATTCTATTGTTAGCCGATAACAAACTGAGGCTAAACTGTTATTCTCCACACGTTTCAGCATTTCTCGCCGCGAGTGTCCCGGAAATTCCTACTCCTTCTGTATACAGCCTGTCATTTCTTACTTCACCGAGGTAGGCCTAGAGGAGGGACTATGGGGTATAGTCCCAGTCTAGTATTTCTTTTTTACTTACCTTTTCAGCCTGCGTCTCATATACCGCAGGTCTTCTGTTCATACAGCCGTGACTATTCCAGCATCTCTGCCTCCGTCAGAACCACCAAACTCTTCTACTTATCTACTGCCTCTATTACAGGTATACCGTAGTCCATCTTTGTACTCTTCTACCTTCCATCAGTATTTACTTACCTTTTTTCCTTCTCACCTCAGTAGAGAGTCCGAGCCTCCATTCAGAATACTGCCTGATCCACGACTGAAGATTTCTAGCCAGGGTCTTTGCTCACTACTCCAGTCGAGGGAATCCAGCACCAGAGTCCAGATCCAAGGTTTTATTCCCCAGAGAGTATCCCTGGGAAGCTTTCTGCCATCCATCCTGTTACTCCAGGCGGATGGCGCTAGGGTTTCTAGGGAAGTCTTCACAGACAACAGGGACAGTCTGCAATACACGTTAGCAGCTTCTGTGAATCTGGTTCTCTCACTGTTACAGAGAGTGTTCAGTTAAACCTTGCAGTAATCATTAACATAGTTAAATCACAGATAATAGATAACAGATACAGAGATAACAGTCTCCTGTGTTGAGGAGTAGCCACTCGACAGCTTCTTGTCCTGGATTGTGGGGTATAGAAGTATATAAACTCTCTATGTCAGCTGTGAAAAGGATGATATTGTTTGGTGTTGCTAGTTTCTCTAGGATATTAAGGAAGTGTGTAGTGTCCTTAATGTATGTATTGGTGGTTTGAATAAGGGGTTGCAGAAAGTAATCCAGATGGGTGCCTAGTGGTTGGAGAATACCTTTGGTTGCTGAGACAATGGGTCTCCCTGGTGGCTTGATTAATCTTTTGTGGATCTTGGGTAGTATGTAGAAAACGGGTACTCTTGGATTAGGGTTTCGAGAAAGTGGTGCATTTTGTCAGATAGCCATTCTTTTTCTTCAGCTGTCTTCAGAAGATGTTCTAAATTCTTTTGTATTTCTGGTGTTGGGTCTGAGTTTATCAGAGCATATACTGATCGATCTGTCAATTGGTTTACACACTCCTCCTCATAGTCTTTGGTGCTAAGGATAAAAAATCGTCTACATTTGTCTGTGGGTTTAAACCTGATGTCCTTTGTCAGAGAACAAACCATGGATAATATTCAGGTCCTTCTTCTGAAAGTTAATCCTTTTGGGAGTAAAGGATAATTTATTGAGGTCTGCTGTGATCATCCTCTGAAAAAGATCAATGATAGGGTAATTTTATCAGTGGAATTAACGTACTCTTGGTTTTAAACTCTTTGAAACAGGGTTCTTCTGATGATTCTTCAGATGGTGTATTATCGATAGAGGCAAAAAAGGCTTTTAATCTCAATTTCCTTTAGAATTTTAATGGTTCTATAGGGCCCCCGATTTGAGAGTTACTCCCAGGCTCAGGGCGAACACTGAAGGCCTCCCCCAAAGCTTTCTCTTTGATAGCTTTGACTTTTTGGGGTGCCATTTTTGGGGGGCTATTTTTAGAAATCATTAGGAGACCACTTTTAGAAAAGTATTTTTCAGTTAAAGTTTTAACAGCTTTTTAGAAACAACTGTAAAGCATTCATGGGGAACCCCCTTAAAAGGTAACGGAGGGAGGTGGGACATACAACAATAACTACAGAGTAAGAGTCAATGTATGTACAAGGGGAACATATTGACTCAAGGATACCTGATAGATAAAGAGAGATACCGGGAGGAAACCTGTGAGATAAAGATACTAGGAGGATACCTGAGACAGTAGTATACGCCCAGAAACCTATGTTTTAATATAATGCTAGAAGAAGCCTGCATTTAAGTTCTGAAAAAAATAGGATGCAATAGGAGACCAAAATGATTAAAGATGTTTTGAAAGAAATGGGCTTACATTTCATGTTGGAATATTAATAGGGGCATGATGCATCCGAGAGAGATGGCATAAGAGTGCACATATTTGTGGCTAGCCGAGTTTGTTTGGTTTTTGTTTATATGTCATGTTGTTTGTCATGTTGTTTGTTTGAATTTGTTTTATGTGTCATATTGTTTGTGTAGACTGTATGATATTGTTCATGACAAAAAATGTATTTTCAAGATGATCTAAAAAACGTGGCTTTTAGACAAAATTTCAAAGTGCTCAAAATAAAAAAAATGTTCATATGGCTAAATACTATAATTCAAGGTAAACAAAATCGTGGTGGTCTCACTTCAAAAGAGCCAAGCATGTCCGAAATAAATGAAAAATAACTGCTCCCCTTTTAAGCCAATAAAAATACATTAAAAACAACAACTAAGGAGTGAAATGTTTGACTTCACTGACATTAGGCAAGATAATTAATGAATTGCGTCTGGAACGATAGAGGTTTGCATTTAAAGAACTGAGTTACAGAGATGTGCTGTCATACATGAGCGTGCTGAAACGGTGCAGAGTTGAAAGACAGAATGAGAGGTCAGAGCCTTTAGAAACTTTGTGCGAACAGAGAATTACGTTGGATTTACAGTGATTTATGGCTAAACTGTGAAAATATGACGTGCGCAGTGCTAAAGAAATTTGATAAATAACATTGTGATTTTTGAAGTAGGCAAACTGGCACACGAATAGCAACTATGTTTTAGTTTTACTCAGAGGCAAGGATTGGGATAAAAAATATGAGAGCTCAAACAAAGGGACGGAGAGACAGGAATGCACAATGTCGGCCTTGAGATAACATTGCCGAGTTCAGGAAATTGGCCCATGTTGAAGGAATGCAAAATGTCCATCACGAGCCACATTTTAATCACGTACAAACAAGTGCATTACAGACAGGCTTCAGTTATCAAAAGCATGTGTCAAATGCAGATTATAGATGTGAAGGGTTTCATTTTCTGAGCATTTTCGCGCATTATGGAAAACCTGCAAACACTTGAAAGTACAATAGTTTTGGAAGCATTTATAAGTGCGGTTACCCGAGCATGCCAGATGCTAAGATTTGCTAATTGTATTTTATTTTGCATTTTTAAGCGCTGTATGAGTCAGGCTTTCTAGGAGCTGAACGATTTTGTGACACGATGTACTAGGTATATAAGGATTGTTTCTGATTAAGAAAAGATGGGGGCAAAATGACATCTTCAAAGGCTGTTGCCTATGAGGAGATTGCAGTAAACTGACAGGCAAATGGGAAGACATAAAAAAAAAAAAAATTCTACCAGCGGCGCAGCAAAAAATAAGCAAGTTCATGATTGTTGGCATTTTGAGAACTTCTTTGATGAATTCCATAAGGGGAAGAGGAGCAAGGACGATTTCCCTTTCTGATGGTTTTTTGAGAAGTAATCACGTCAGTCAAGAGAGATGTGTTGTTGGTGTGTTGGTGCACCAGTTATGTGTGCAGCTGGTGTAATTGTTGGATGGGATCTGCTTTCTAGCTATAGGTATGGTGCTGGAGAAGTTAGCTGGATGTGTGCAGTCAGGTGGGTGGACACCCAGACTGGGTTCTGGCTGAGTTAGTCTTGAGGAACTCCTATATGAACATATAGGCTGGAATGTGCTCAGCAACATGTGTATTTATATGTTGCATTTTTTTGTGAAAATGAAGTGCATTATATGCAAAATGAATTTGTTGCAGAAGACGAGGAAGTAAGCTTACATGTAGGCTCAGCAATATGTAAAAACAGGATACACAGAGACGCATGGGAATAAAAGGTGTCAACCTAAAAACAAGGAATACTTTTGCAAAACAGAAGAATGCATGTTTTCACAGTAGGACAGCCTCATAGGGTGACCTGATGTGTTTAGAAGTGTTAGGTAGCACTAGGGTTTTAGAGTGCAAGGGGAAATATGGCAAAAAAGACACATTTTTGGTCTAATTATAGAGATTGGGACTGCTTGTCCATAGAGCAAAGACAGAAGAAAGGATGCTTAAATACTAAAAGGCTGACGGTGGCTTTTAAGATTACAAATGTGGTGTTGTTTCAACAGTTTTTGAGGAGAATGTGTTAGCTGTGGTATAGTTGCAATAGGCACGTGCCAGTGATGGTTACTTAAATTTGTAAGGCTCACGTCAGCCCAGGGGTATTGTGGTGCTGCTACAGAAGGTTCAATGGTACAGGTACAGGAATACATTGAACTAGGGAAAAATGAGCACATGGATGGCATTGTTGTAGCCAGTTTAGCTATTCATCGTGGTGAGATCATGTAGAGGATCGGTTGAACATGAAGGTTTTCAGCATTTTGAGGAAGGCAGTTGCAGATTTTTCATTTCCTAATGCTGTGGGAAATGCACTACAGCTTTTAGGAGCCAGGTGTTGAAAGCTGGACCCCCCAGCTTTGGTTCTTTTAAAGCAGGCATATATATTGGACTAACCACGTGAGACCTGATGGGTCTGGTGGATTATTGAGAGTGATTCACTCTGATATGTATGAAGAAGCATCGACAAAAAGGCATCTTTGTGTGATGACCATTGGTCTGAAAAAGATGCATTAATTTACTGATAGCCAGTGTGCTTCTTTCCTAACCTATGAGAGGCTTCCTTATGGGGATATTCAGTATTGCTCTAGAGGCATTATTCTGTGCGACTTATACTTTGTTGAGGTTTTGGGCATGGATAACCAGGAAAAGGACATTGCAGTAATCCAGTATTGGTGCCTACTGTACTTTTGGCAATGAATAGGCAATTCCTGGTAGAGAGGAAAGGCTTACATGCATGGATAACCTTTTATTTATTTATTTGCTAGAATTTATAGAGCACACAGCAGCCCTCAGGCATTGTGGTGCTGTTACAAAGAAGAGACTTGCAGGTTACAAAGAAAGTGGAGTACATAGTGGTTGCATGCCACAGCTTCGTTTATGGTTATACGTCAAAAAATGAACAATGTAGTTACAGTGGATTAGTTACATGTTTAGGTTACATTGTATACAGTAGAAGTTGAGTAAACACATGGCATAGTGGTAAATTAAAAGCATGGGGAATATGTACAGATCCTGAGGGATAACTAGTAGGGTTAGTTGAACAGGGTAGGTTTGCGAAATTTGAGGAGGGATGGTTCTGCTCTAAGTTTTCTAGGGAGAGCATTCCATAGTTTGGGAGCTATGTGGGAGAAGCCTAGACCTCCGGCATTAGCTCTTTCAATTAGTGGGACTTGCAGTTGGTTGGCATGGTGACTTCTTTGGGTCAGGCTTAACTGACTCTGTTGAACTGACTCAGTTAGACTCAGTTAGATATGCTGGTGCTGTGTGACTCATGCATTTGTGCGTAATGGTTAGGATTTCGAAATTAACCGTTCCTTCATGGGTAGCCAGTGAGCAGCTCACCTGGCTTGAGTAATATGTACTCTTTTGAGAATATTGAGAGCTTCACGCAGCATTGCTCTGCACTATTTATAGCCTGCTGAGATTTTTTGTTAAGGTGCCTGCAAGGATGGCAGAGTAGTAGTCCAAAGTAAATCTGATAATGGCACGGGTGATGGATAAGCAGTTTTGTGGGGAAAGGAAAGTTTTGATGGCCTTAATGAGCTTGGTAGGGAGGCTGAGGCTGAGGCAATGGCACTTAATGATAAGTGCAATGAAAGAGATTGTAGCATTTAACCTGGCATGACATGGACAGGGGTCAGAAAATGGTGTGTGCGCGTGTTCCTGGGTGCGTGGGAAGTTCCACACGCGATTGGCCTGGGTACGTGTAGTTCGGTGTGCGCGTGAACTTCCACACGCGACTGGGCCTGTGAGAGTGGGGTATGTGTATTCCAGGGGTGGGCGGGAATATTTACTCGCGACTGGGCCTGGGAGAGCGTGCTACGTGTATTCCTGGGGTGGGCGGGAAGATTCACACATTCGCCTACGATGTGCCGAATGAAGCAGGCGTACGTCGACCCACGCAGCATAAAAGTACGCGCAAACAACAAACAAGCTCATACACCAGGATGAATATACCGTTCCTAGCAGCAGTGGCCGTGGGTTACCAAAGGAGGAGGAGGAGGATAGTGAGGGCCAGAATTTTCACTCCCAGAACCAGCCTTTTTGGGATGCCTGATGACCAGGTGTATGGGAGGTACAGGTTTCCACCACACATAATACTGGACCTGGTCAGTGAGTGGGAGGATGACCTCACATCACCCACCTTGTGCTCCCAAGCACTCAGCCCCCTGGAGAAGGTCCTCAATGTACTGCACTTCTTGGCCACAGGATCATTTCAGCGGACAAGTGCCATAGTGGGTGGGGTGTCACAGGCCACGCAGTCACGCTGCCTACACCAGGTCTTGAACATCATCACTGCACGCCCATCAGTCCGTAGGCACATATACCTGCCCAGGACACCTGCAGAAAGGCAGGCTGCCACCCTCGATTTCTACGGTGTGGCACAATTCCCAAAAGTGCTAGGTGCCATTGACTGCACCCATGTGGCACTACGTCCCCCCAGGGCATCTGAGCACATCTATAGGAACCGCAAGCACTGGCATTCCATCAATGTGCAGGTAGTATGTAATGCTAAGGGAATCATCACCTCAGTATATGCCAACTATCCAGGGTCCACCCACGACAGCTTCATTTACCGAATGTCTACCCTAAGCCGGGACCTAGAAGCTGGGCGGCATGGCGATACATGGCTGCTTGGTGAGTATGAATGCCACTGCACATGCATGCATGTCAGATGCAGAGTTATGTCACTACCCCACTAATGATACCCATCACCTCCTCACCAGGGGACAGTGCCTACCCTCTGAGCACCCACATGATGACGCCAATTCGGAACCCCATCACGCCTCCAGAGGTAAGATACAACACAGCCCATATTGCAACCCGGGGCATAGTGGAGCGCACATTCGGAGTGCTCAAGTCACGCTTTCGCTCCCTTGACCGTTCTGGCGGGCAGCTGTTATATGCGCCCCCAGTAGTGTGCAGGATCATAGTGGCAGCATGTGTCCTGCACAATGTTGCAACACGCCGGGGCCTGGCTGTGGACATGGTGGTGCCCCCACATCCCCAACCACATGCACGCCCGCTGCGCATGGGAGGGGAGAGGGCACGGGGTGAGGCAGCCCGTACGCAGCTGGTGGCTAATTACTTCACATAGAAATCACACCCCAGTGGAGTGCACACAGCCCTGGCACATACCATCTGATAAGCAATGATGACTCGACCTGACAATTAAGACGAACAAAGGGACAGTCAACTGTCAGAACCATAGCAGCCTGAGATTGTTCATGTGGAAGTGTCACAATGTGTGCATCCCTACCTACACAAACACCACCAATGCAGTGTCATCAAAAGACACTTCCATGCTGCAGAAATGAATACCCACTCGCAAAATACTACATGAAAACAGTTCCATGTCACCCAACCCCTCCCCGGCACGGCCACACAACACACCATGGCATGTCATGCAATGTGAGAGGAAAGAAATGAATCCCCACAACATGCCCCAAGTGTCACCAGCTACAGTGTCCCTAATGGAAACATGTCCACACATGAAATGCTCACAGTAATGCAGGACCTACAACCCACATTACCAAATACTTACCAAGAATACCAATCACCTACACAACCTCCAACCTACCTTAAACATGACATTACAGACTTAAAAATTTGCTAGCCTCACTACCTGATGATGCCAGCCCTCCGAACACTTCCAAGTATACAGTGTTAGCGCCACGCAAGAGTGTAGGTGCACTGCTTACAACATGGACTCCAGTTCCAAGGTGGACCGCATTGTGAAGACATGAGGAATGGACCTGCAAATTAGGAGGATGAGATGGATGCAGAGGCACATATCAATACACCATGCAGTGTACAATACAACAACAATATGCACTATGAATGTATACACAGTATTGACTACAGACTGCCCACACAGCTCATGGGAGTCCAATGTCACCATGTACGTCAATGTCACTTGGGCACACCCTTTGCAAGCCCATGGAAACGGGAAGCAGGAGGGGTGTGTGTGACAAAAACCCAAGCATCTGAACCAAATTCCATGACAAGCCTGCATGTGCCCAGCCACAATGCAGCGTATGCCCACGGGAGCCACACAAGGCAACACACTGTCCCAAAAAAAAAAAAAATAAAAAAAAAAATGGCCATTAATGGGCCCGGGGGGTGGGGAGGCCACCCAGGAGGTCCGAGGACAGGGTGCACACCAAAACCCACCTGTGTGGATCTTGCGAAAAAAAAACACCTCCATGGGCTCATGGCCTACACGGCTACCCTATTGTGGGAGTATCACTGCTGTCGCTATCCTCACCCTCTGCAGCTGCATCAGGAGGTGGTGGCACTATGGGAGGCAGCCCACGCAAGCCCTAGTCTGTTCCTCCATGGCTGCAAGCATGCGGGTGTGGTAGGTCTCGTTCTGGAGGATAAGTGTGCGGAGGTCCCATGCAACAACTCACGGGATGCCCGGACCTCCGCCCTAGTTGCCTGCATCTCAGCTGAGAGCGTACGTGTGAGACGCTCCAGCTGCTGTTCTGTCCTTCGGTTTGTTGAAGCCTCAAGCTCAACAAGAGTCGTCCTGAGGTGAAGGAGTTCCAGCCTCAGGGCTTCCCTGTGGCCCTGGGACTCTATGGAGATGGCTTCCTGCAGAGTCGCCAGTGCCGCCCGCCTGTCCCTGTTGGACGCCAACATGTCCTCCCTGTGTGACTGGCAGATGGAGTCGGTTGCCTGCTGTAGTCGCTCCATCAGCCTTTCGGGGGGGACAATGGAAGTGGCCACCCTATCCATGGCCTGAGCCATCATCTCTGATGATGCTGCCTGTTGGGTTGCCATACCGTAAATGGATTGCTCCCATGCGGTATTGCCAGGTGGCTTACGGCCACCACGTCGGCGGGCACCACACCTGTCTGGGGCAAGGCGAACTGCGCCTTGCTGTGCCGGCACTGCCTGAGGCTGCAGGACTGCATTCCCCCTCTGATCTGCTGGCCCAGGAACAGGATCAGATGTCGCGGAGTGTGACCCTGCATCCGTAACCACCAAAGGCGTACCTGCCAACACTGACATCCCCATTGAGGGTTCTAACCCTGGTGCAGGTGGGTCGGACAGAACAGAATCCCTCCCAGGAACACTCACCTGCGACGGCACATAGGTCTCATCATCCGAATCGACACCTGAATACAGCTCGGGGGAGGTGCAGCCAGAGACACCCCTTGAGAGCACGACCTGCAGCAGTTGTGGGTTCTCACCCACCACCACACCACGTCCCTCACTGGTGGTCGGTCGGCCCTCAGACCCCTCCTGGGTCTGCACCATCTCCACAACCCCAGCAGTATCAAGTGCGTCATCCCCTGCAAAGACATAAAAGAAAACAAATGGAAACAGGCATTAGCACTATGGCACACAATTAGGGCTGAGAGGCTACAGAAACAGTACTTGATTGACACATGTCCCACATGACTAAAACCCTCCCATGCATGCACCGTCACTGCGTGTGAAGGGGAGGCAGATGGCACACATTGATGACACCAAGATGGAAGATGAACACATTTGCTGCATGCTGCCTAGCAGTGGCATCACACATTGGCCAGTGATTGGCAGGTCAAATACACATGCCATCACACAGATGGCATGTACCCTAGCCATGAAGTGAAGAGGGAGAGGAGGTCACCAATTGTTCATTCAGTCCAGTTTGCTCATGTAATTGATTTTTTCATTGAAATGGTTCAAATGTTTAACCTGCAGCTGCCAGTCCAAAATGGTCCTATAGCACAGGGACATGTCTAAACTAATCATGTCCAGGAAACTGAGCCAGTCCACTGTACCATAGCCATGTCAGACATGTGACTAGTGGACAGCGACATGCCTAGTAAAAGTGGGGAATGCAAACAATCTGACTGAATGAACAGTGAAAAATAAGCAACTATGTTGTGGCAAGGTGACACTTCAAGGGCAACTGGCGTGCAGTTGGGCTAGATGTCTACTGTTGGCAGAAGGGATACTGCTATGGCCAAATGCAGCTGCGCAGGAAGTATTGCATGAAGCACAGGCTGACCCCATACGACTCAGGCGCACACACCCTCTCACCTGCCACACAACAGAAGCCCTCACACACACACCCATGCACATGGATGACACACACATGCATGTGCACTCACCGGACAAATGCCTCGTAATCATGCCAGATTCTCCCACGCCTTGGATCTGTTCCTCCGTGACGTAGGTCCCAGCGACCTGACTCATGTGGAGTGAGTTCTATGTCTGTCTGTCTGGAGACCCACCTCCAGTCACTAGAGTTGCGGCATGACTTGAGGCCAGCTTATTCTTTGCCTGCGCTTTCAGGTCATTCCAGCGCTTGTAGCATCATTGGCTGTGTGCGCCTCACGATTCCAAGGGCACTTATGATGTCCGCAACGGTCTGCCAGTGTGCCTGACGTTGTGCAGGTGTGGTCTTGGATCCTGCAACAATCACCATCTTCGCGGTCATGTGCGGACACATACTCTACAAGTGCATTCAGTTCGCCCTCCGTTGAAGCCTGGGGCTTCCTCGACGGGCCGGACTGTGTAGCCCGTGTCTGGGGCATCAGCCTCTTACTGACGAGCACTCTTCCTCTTCCGCTTGAAGGTGGTGGGATCCTGAGTGTCCTGCGCCGCTCTCTGGACACTAGGCAGGAGCCCTGTGGACTTGTATCAGGAGTGTGGGATTGCACACTCAGCATGGGAGTTGTGCAGGCATTGGTCAAGTGTGATGGTGTCCGGGGGAATGTCAGCATGATGGACTAGGGACGCGACACTGTTCCTGGCTGGGTGTGTGAGAGCTGGGGTGGGATGGAGCTGCAGCTGCCCCGCAGCCTCTCCGCCCTGCCTATTGGGGCAGCAGATGACCTTGCTGCCCCAGATGCACGTGGCATGGGTGACATCAACGTTCACCAGCGCACGTTCCTAGGCCTGCTGACGCTGGAAGTCAGCCATGGAGTCAGCCAGGTCTGGTGCCACAATGGCTGGTCCAACAAGGGCTTGAGCATGGATGGTGTCAGCCACAGTCAGCCTCACGGGAGGGGGGGGGGATTATGGGTGTCCCTGACTGCTCCTCCACACATGGGGGACAGGAGTCACCCTGCAAGTCAGCGACCACGTCCCCCTACCGGATCCACCACGGCCACCACTGTGGGCCTCTTCCACTT
>CM030321.1:904487648-904611006 GCA_002915635.3 Ambystoma mexicanum | reverse complement strand
CAACGTGCAGGTAGTATGTAATGCTAAGGGAATCATCACCTCAGTATATGCCAACTATCCAGGGTCCACCCACGACAGCTTCATTTACCGAATGTCTACCCTAAGCCGGGACCTAGAAGCTGGGCGGCATGGCGATACATGGCTGCTTGGTGAGTATGAATGCCACTGCACATGCATGCATGTCAGATGCAGAGTTATGTCACTACCCCACTAATGATACCCATCACCTCCTCACCAGGGGACAGTGCCTACCCTCTGAGCACCCACATGATGACGCCAATTCGGAACCCCATCACGCCTCCAGAGGTAAGATACAACACAGCCCATATTGCAACCCGGGGCATAGTGGAGCGCACATTCGGAGTGCTCAAGTCACGCTTTCGCTCCCTTGACCGTTCTGGCGGGCAGCTGTTATATGCGCCCCCAGTAGTGTGCAGGATCATAGTGGCAGCATGTGTCCTGCACAATGTTGCAAACACGCCGGGGCCTGGCTGTGGACATGGTGGTGCCCCACATCCCCAACCACATGCACGCCCGCTGCGCATGGGAGGGGAGAGGCACGGGTGAGGCAGCCCGTACGCAGCTGGTGGCTAATTACTTCACATAGAAATCACACCCCAGTGGAGTGCACACAGGCCTGGCACATACCATCTGATAAGCAATGATGACTCGACCTGACAATTAAGACGAACAAAGGGACAGTCAACTGTCAGAACCATAGCAGCCTGAGATTGTTCATGTGGAAGTGTCACAATGTGTGCATCCCTACCTACACAAACACCACCAATGCAGTGTCATCAAAAGACACTTCCATGCTGCAGAAATGAATACCCACTCGCAAAATACTACATGAAAACAGTGCCATGTCACCCAACCCCTCCCCGGCACGGCCACACAACACACCATGGCATGTCATGCAATGTGAGAGGAAAGAAATTAATCCCCACAACATGCCCCAAGTGTCACCAGCTACAGTGTCCCTAATGGAAACATGTCCACACATGAAATGCTCACAGTAATGCAGGACCTACAACCCACATTACCAAATACTTACCAAGAATACCAATCACCTACACAACCTCCAACCTACCTTAAACATGACATTACAGACTTAAAAATTTGCTAGCCTCACTACCTGATGATGACAGCCCTCCGAACACTTCCAAGTATACAGTGTTAGCGCCACGCAAGAGTGTAGGTGCACTGCTTACAACATGGACTCCAGTTCCAAGGTGGACCGCATTGTGAAGACATGAGGAATGGACCTGCAAATTAGGAGGATGAGATGGATGCAGAGGCACATATCAATACACCATGCAGTGTACAATACAACAACAATATGCACTATGAATGTATACACAGTATTGACTACAGACTGCCCACACAGCTCATGGAGTCCAATGTCACCATGTACGTCAATGTCACTTGGGCACACCCTTTGCAAGCCATGGAAACGGAAGCAGGAGGGTGTGTGTGACAAAAACCCAAGCATCTGAACCAAATCCATGACAAGCCTGCATGTGCCCAGCCACAATGCAGCGTATGCCCACGGGAGCCACACAAGGCAACACACTGTCCCAAAAAAAAAAAAAATAAAAAAAAAAAATCAAAAATGGCCATTATGGGCCCGGGGGGTGGGGGAGGCCACCCAGGAGGTCCGAGGACAGGGTGCACACCAAAACCCACCTGTGTGGATCTTGCGGAAAAAAAAAACACCTCCATGGGCTCATGGCCTACACGGCTACCCTATTGTGGGAGTATCACTGCTGTCGCTATCCTCACCCTCTGCAGCTGCATCAGGAGGTGGTGGCACTATGGGAGGCAGCCCACGCAAAGCCCTAGTCTGTTCCTCCATGGCTGCAAGCATGCGGGTGTGGTAGGTCTCGTTCTGGAGGATAAGTGTGCGGAGGTCCCCATGCAACAACTCACGGGATGCCCGGACCTCCGCCCTAGTTGCCTGCATCTCAGCTGAGAGCGTACGGGTGAGACGCTCCAGCTGCTGTTCTGTCCTTCTGTTTGTTGAAGCCTCAAGCTCAACAAGAGTCGTCCTGAGGTGAAGGAGTTCCACCCTCAGGGCTTCCCTGTGGCCCTGGGACTCTATGGAGATGGCTTCCTGCAGAGTCGCCAGTGCCGCCCGCCTGTCCCTGTCGGACGCCAACATGTCCTCCCTGTGTGACTGGCAGATGGAGTCGGTTGCCTGCTGTAGTCGCTCCATCAGCCTTTCGGGGGGGACAATGGAAGTGGCCACCCTATCCATGGCCTGAGCCATCATCTCTGATGATGCTGCCTGTTGGGTTGCCATACCGTATATGGATTGCTCCCATGCGGTATTGCCAGGTGGCTGACGGCCAACACGTCGGCGGGCACCACACCTGTCTGGGGCAGGGCGAACTGTGCCTTGCTGTGCCGGCACTGCCTGAGGCTGCAGGACTGCATTCCCCCTCTGATCTGCTGGCCCAGGAACAGGATCAGATGTCGCGGAGTGTGACCCTGCATCCGTAACCACCAAAGGCGTACCTGCCAACACTGACATCCCCATTGAGGGTTCTAACCCTGGTGCAGGTGGGTCGGACAGAACAGAATCCCTCCCAGGAACACTCACCTGCGACGGCACATAGGTCTCATCATCCGAATCGACACCTGAATACAGCTCGGGGGAGGTGCAGCCAGAGACACCCCTTGAGAGCACGACCTGCAGCAGTTGTGGGTTCTCACCCACCACCACACCACGTCCCTCACTGGTGGTCGGTCGGCCCTCAGACCCCTCCTGGGTCTGCACCATCTCCACAACCCCAGCAGTATCAAGTGCGTCATCCCCTGCAAAGACATAAAAGAAAACAAATGGAAACAGGCATTAGCACTATGGCACACAATTAGGGCTGAGAGGCTACAGAAACAGTACTTGATTGACACATGTCCCACATGACTAAAACACTCCCATGCATGCACCGTCACTGCGTGTGAAGGGGAGCAGATGGCACACATTGATGACACCAAGATGGAAGATGAACACATTTGCTGCATGCTGCCTAGCAGTGCATCACACATTGGCCAGTGATTGGCAGGTCAAATACACATGCCATCACACAGATGGCATGTACCCTAGCCATGAAGTGAAGAGGGAGAGGAGGTCACCAATTGTTCATTCAGTCCAGTTTGCTCATATAATTGATTTTTTCATTGATAATGGTTCAAATGTTTAACCTGCAGCTGCCAGTCAAAATGGTCCTATAGCACAGGGACATGTCAAACTAATCATGTCCACGAAACTAAGCCAGTCCACTGTACCATAGCCATGTCAGACATGTGACAATAGGACTGAGAAATCCCGAGTAAAAGTGGTGGTATGCAAACAATCTGCCTGAATAAACAGAGGTAAATAAGCAACAGTGTTGTGGCAAGATGACACTCCAAGGGCAACTGGCGTGGTGTTGGGCTGGATGTCTAATGTTGGCAGAAGGGATGCTGCTATGGCCAAATGCAGCTGCGCAGGATGTATTGCATGAAGCACATGGTGACCCATACGACTCAGGCACACACACCCTCACC
Source organism: Ambystoma mexicanum (assembly GCA_002915635.3). NCBI lineage: Eukaryota > Metazoa > Chordata > Amphibia > Caudata > Ambystomatidae > Ambystoma > Ambystoma mexicanum. The sequence goes on along the minus strand of CM030321.1, from coordinate 904,607,457 downwards.
TGGCACACAAACAGAAGCCCTCACACACACACCATGCACATGGATGACACACACATGCATGTGCACTCACCGGACAATGCCTCGTAATCTGCCAGTTCTCCCACGCCTTGGATCTGTTCCTCCGTGACGTAGGTCCCAGCAACCTGCTCATGTGGAGTGAGTTCTATGTCGTCTGCTGGAGACCCACCTCCAGTCACTAGAGTTGCGGCATGACTTGAGGCCAGCTTATTCTTTGCCCTGCGCTTCAGGTCATTCCAGCGCTTGTAGCATTCATTAGCTGTGCGCCTCACGATTCCAAGGGCACTTATGATGTCCGCAATGGTCTGCCAGTGTGCCTGACGTTGTGCAGGTGTGGTCTTGGATCCTGCAACAATCACCATTTCGCGGTCATGTGCGGACACATACTCTACAAGTGCATTCAGTTCGGCCTCATTGAAGCTGGGCTTCCTTGACGGGCCGGACTGTGTAGCCGTGTCTGGGGCATCAGCCTCTACTGGACGAGCACTCTTCCTCTTCCGCTTGGAAGGTGGTGGGGATCCTGAGTGTCCTACGCCGCTCTGGACACTAGGGGCAGGAGCGTGGGATTGCACACTCAGCATGGGAGTTGGTGCAGGCATTAGCTCAAGTGTGATGGTGTCAGGGGGAATGTCAGCATGATGGACTTGGACCGACACTGTCCTGGATGGGTGTGTGAGAGGTGGGGTGGATGGAGCCGCAGCTGCCCCTGCAGCCTCCCCAGCCTGCCTACGCGGGGCAGCAGATGACCTAGCTGCCCCTGATCCACGTGGCCTGATGACACCAACGTTCACCGGCGCACGTGGCCTAGACCTGCTGACCTGGAAGTCAGCCATGGAGTCACCCTGTGCCAGGTCTGGTTCCACAGTGGGCTGGTCCAACAAGGGCTGAGCATGGATGGTGTCAGCCACGGTAACCTCAACCAGGGGGGGGCATGGGTGTCCCTGACTGCTCCTCCACACATGGGGGGCTAGGGGCACCCTGCAAGTCACGGCCACGTCCCCTACCGGATCCACCACGGCCACCACTTGGGGCTCGGCCACCTTTGCCACCCTTACGGCTTGGTCGCCTCCCAGCCATGGCACTGATGTTATTGTGCGTATGGGAGTCGATGTGAACTATTGTCCTGGGCAATTGGGGGTCAAAGGGGTTGGGTACCAGATGGTAATCGTACCCTAGTGCTCTAGCAAGGCTGTATGTCACCCCTGGGGAAAGATGACGGGTCACGCAACGCACAGGCACCCCAAAAAAGGGAAGTAAGGTGCACGCAACCCCTCCTAGACCACGTGCGTGGAAAAATAAACCTGCACTACGCTGTGGCACCCAGAAACACAAGAATGAACGTATGCGTGTCACACGCAGCCTAGAATGACCTCTGAAGGGGTACGCGACACACGGGGCAAGCACAGATGTTAAATACGTGCGCGACTCACCGTCTGCCAGGAACAAAAGCGTGAAAAATATGCGCGTGTGCGCGTTGGCAACACCCCCGCCAAAAGAAGAATTGTACGCTGTCTGAGGAGACAGGACAACAGTAGAAGGGAACGCTGTTTGAGGAAACAGGCCCAGGAAAAAGAGGAAAAGAGAAAAAGCTGTCAGAGGTAACAGGGAGTACGAACTGGAAACGCCGTGAAGTAAATCGCGTGTGAACCGACAAGAAGTACAGATTTCACCCACTCGCTCTCCACGAAAAGCACGTACAAGGAAATGGCGTTCTACACGTACCTTTTATACACACGTCACAGACGCGCATACGCGATGAGGCCATTTCCACCAATTACGCGCTTTGACACTCGGACGTGTATCTCTTCTTTTTACACGCGCCATTCTCTACGGCCATGCGCGTGACGTCACAGCTGCGCATGGTGGCCTTTGGGCCAATGAAATCGCATATGCGAGCACACGTGGTAAAACTGCACGTCTGAGTGTCATCGCGTGTAATCGGAGGGAAGTGAGCGTACACGCGATTGGCCTGGGTACGTGTATTTCTGGGGTGCGCAGGAAGTTTCACACGCGATTGGTGGAAATCCACGTGTGCTCTGTCATCACGTGTAATGAGGGAAACACCCGCGCGCGTCACGTCACAGACGCGCTTACGCGCTAAGGGCCTTTGGTCCAATGAAATCGCATATGCGTGCTGACGTGCATACGCGCTAAGGGCCTTTCCTCGATTTACACGCAGACGTGCAGGATTTTCACGTGCCAAATCACTCCGTATCAAGCTGGCCACGCGTAAGCACACGGAAGACCACGCTCCTGCCCAGAAGGCCGAATTACTGCCCCCCAGAGCCCCGAGCACGCTCCCACCTGCCATCTGCTGCTGCCTGACTGCCTGCTGCCCACGTGCCCTGCCATTTGCTGCCTGCACATCAGCCAGGGGTGCTGTTGCTGTGACCACCCCTGCTGGAACCGAAGACTCCCGACTGGGATTCCATCGCTCCACAGCCCAGCCCCAGGACCCAGTTGCCCACCCACTCCTGCCTCTGGGGTTGTCATGTCGGGCACTGCAACATCTGGCACCACTGACAACCCCCGGCCAGAGAGGCAGAGGGGCACCAGCTTCAGTGCCAGGGAAGTTGGTGTCCTGGTGGAGCAAGTCCTGGGGCAGTATGATGCCCTCTACAGAAGTGTGCGCGCCGACAAGGAAGGACGGACTCGGATCTGGACGGACATCGTGACTGCCATCAACGCGGAGGGGGTGGCAGTCCGCGACTTCCAACATGTCAAGAAGCGCTGGGAGGACTTCAGGTCCAGGACCCTGAACAAGGCCCGGCGCCTCTTGAAGGCAGCGGATGCTAAGGGGCGCCGGGGCCACTTGTCGGAAGATCAGATGAGGGTCCTGGAACGCATATCCCCAGCGCTCCACGTCCAGGTCCTTGAGAGGCAGACCCGTCTGGAGTCGAGCGGTAAGTGTACATGCATCATGATTGTAAGCTGTGCGTGTGGTGATGTGCCAGTAGTGTGCCGGTTGCACATCTGTTTGTATGGGGCCGAGTATAGGTGGGGGTGTACAGGACCGTGAGGCTAACACATGCGAAGGCTGTCATGTGTGAGACATGGATGGTGCTTGTGTGTGTAAGCTTGCATGCCAAATGCAGTTGTGTGGGCACACATGTTTGGATGAATGTGTATGTAAGTGGGCATGTTCGTGATGTCACGCATGTATGTTGTTTTCAGCTGCATGTATCAGCACTGTGTACATGTGCATGTGTGTGTATTTGACAAGGGTGCAACAGTGATGCAACATGGATGCATGTGACAGCGGGATGTGGAAGCCTGATTGGCAGATGTGACATGGATGCCCATCGGAACACTGCGACAGTTGGCTGAGGTGTACACATGCATGCAAGTGTGGTGTGTGCGTGCATGTGTAGTGCACTCCCTGTGTTGCATGTGATGTCTGGCTCACCTTTGCCTGCTCATGCTGTTGTATGTGTATGGATGGTGCTGGCAGTTGCGATGTGGCTGTGGTATGGCTCATGTGTGCAAGTTGAAATGACATGTGTGTTGCCGATTGTGATGCCATGTCTGAGGTTTGCCAATGCCACTCATGTGCAACTGTCATCTGTGTATGTGTCCATTGTACATTGCCCTGATGCCTGTGTTTTATTTCTCCCTGTCTGCAGCGTCAACTGATGAAGAGGGCGGAGAAGGTGCTGTGGAGCACAGCGGCGGGGATCGCACCGCCAGCCGGAGACGCAGACCCGGCTCCCCTCCCAGGTTGTGATCTCGTCGGGGAGTGAGGAGTCCGGTGCCGCGTCCCAGGCCGCAGCTGCCGGGGGGAGGTCCAAGAGGCGGAGGTTGGAGTTGGACTCCTCGGCAGCAGAAGGGGCAGCTGGGACCCCACAGGGCCCAACGGGGGAAGATGGCACGGAGTCATCCAGGTTGATGGGGGGTTTGGTGGAGGAGGAGGCCGTGCAAGCAACAGAGACGGGGTCTGGAGGTGGGGATTCCACTGGTGCTAGTGGTGCAGTGCAGGACCAGGGACAGGAGGCAGCACAGGTCGCCGCGGAGGTGCCTGTGTGCAATCCTGTCCCTGATCCTGTCACTGCATCATCTTGCACCAGCAGGGATGCCTACGTCCAGACCCGTTTTCAGGCAGGGGATGAGCTCACGACAACTGGCCTTCCTCTGCCTGCGGACGTGGCTATCCGGGTCCGGGTTGAGCCTGTCCTGACTGGTGTGGCGTTGCGTCAACGGGCCATGCGAGGTGACCTGCAGTCTTTTCATGAGAAGACTGCACGTCATCTCGAATGGCTCGTTGACCGCGTCGGCCTACTGGGACAGGTCACCCAGGCCGGATTCCTCCGTTTGATGGGGCTTGCTACGACCCCCTCCTCAACTGAACCCCCTATGCGCCAGTCGTCCTCCGTGCCATCTTCCCACCCATCAGTCACCTGGGTGCCCTGTGGAGCTGCCTCTGACGGTGCGGCCAGGCTGGTGGAGGAGGCATCCCTGCCACAGTCGGGAGTCGGACGTCCAGCAGGGGTGGCCACATCAACGACTGCACCTCAGCCAGCGGAGGATGTGCAGGCAGCAGGAGGCAGTGCACGGGCAGAGGCGCAGCAGCAGCAACATGGTGGGAGCCATGATGGCTCGGGGCCTTCCACATCGGAGGGGCAGTCATCGGCCGGAGGGCAGGAGGACCCAGGACGGGAAGTGTCTTCCGTGTGGCTGCGGTTGGGCCACGCCATAGAGGCGGAGCGGCAGAGGGCGGAAGAGGCACGGCTCACGATGGTCACGGCGGAGAACTCCATGCGGAGGGCCCTGAGGCGTACCGAGTGCCTCGAGGCAATCCGCAGGGAGTTTGGGGGGAACATGTGGACGGCCCTGCGGACCCTCGGGGCCATGGAGGAGGAGCGCCTCCGGGACATTGAGCAGGAGTTCGATGATGCCCTGGCCCGGAACATCCCGAAGTGAGCCGTCGGACTAGCCCACTGCCCTTGTAAATAGTTCTATAGTTAGTGTTAGGTTTCCTTTGGTTTAGCATTTTTTTTTGACCTTTTGGACAATGGGCCACATTTTTGTATATAGTTAATTTTTTTAGGTAGTGTTATTAGATAGGTTTCATTTCTTCGGTTGGGATCATGGACCCTGGATTGTTTATCTGTACATAGTTGACTTTTGGATTTTCAATTTTTATTATGATTTCGCCATGGAGCAATGGTTTTCGATTTTAATTTTCCATTGGATTTACTTTTGTGGACTGTGACTTTGGACACCTTTCCTTTGCATTATGATTTGTGGTTTTGCATTATTTCACGGACCTGCTGTTTTTTTTTTAATTTCTATTATTGTTTGTTTATTTTTGATTCAATTTATGTTGCTTTTAATACATATTTTTTTTTCAAAGTTCAATGTGTAGTATCATCTCATTGGTTTCATGCATATCATGATATGGGTTTTGACATTCACTGACACCCATTGGGTGTATGTGAGGGACATGTGTTCATTTCCAAACTTGCAATTGGGCTTCTAGCATGTTTTTGCCATTTCTAAGTGGGTGGATGCAATACTCGGGTGGGTGTTTGGCATTTGGAGGCTGACCATAAGGGCCAGGGATCTACATTGTGGTGACATGTTGGCTGGGGGACATGAGTGGGGGCCTGGTGGAGGCTGCCCCTGCACTGCTGGGGGGTGGGGGTGATAGGGGACATGAGTGGGGCCTGGTGGAGGCTGCCCCTGCACTGCTGGGGGTGGGGTGGTGGGTAGACATGGGTGGGGGCCTGGTGGAGGCTGCCCCTGCACTGCTGGGGTGGGGGTGATAGGGGACATGAGGGGGGCCTGGTGGAGGCTGCCCAGCACTGCTGGGGTGTGGGGGGTGGTGGGAGACATGAGTGGGGCCTGGTGGAGGCTGCCCCTGCACTGCTGGGGGGTGGGGGTGATAGGGGACATGAGTGGGGGCCTGGTGGAGGCTGCCCCTGGTGGGTGGGGGGGGGTGGTGGGAGACATGAGTGGGGGCCTGGTGGAGGCTGGCCTGCACTGCTGGGGGTGGGGGTGGTGGGAGACATGAGTGGGGGGCTGGTGGAGGCTGCCCCTGCACTGCGGGGGGTGGGGGTGATAGGGACATGAGTGGGGCCTGGTGGAGGCTGCCCCTGCTGGCTGGCGGTGGGGGTGGTGGAGACATGAGTGGGGGCCTGGTGGAGGCTGCCCCTGCACTGCTGGGGGTGGGGGTGATAGGGGACATGATGGGGGCCTGGTGGAGGCTGCCCCTGGTGGCTGGGGGTGGGGGTGGTGGTAGACATGGATGGGGGCCTGGTGGAGGCTGCCCCTGGTGGCTGGGGGGTGGGGGTGCAGGGAGACATGAGTGTAGGCCTGGTGGAGGCTGCCCCTGCACTGCTGAGGGGTGGGGGTGTTGGGAGACATGAGTGGGGGCCTGGTGGAGGCTGCCCTGCACTGCTGGGTGGTGGTGTGATAGGGGACATGAGTGGGGCCTGGTGGAGGCTGCCCCTGCACTGCTGGGGGGTGGGGGTGCAGGGAGACATGAGTGGGGGCCTGGTGGAGGCTGCCCCTGCACTGCTGGGGGTGGGGGGTGGTGGTAGACATGGGTGGGGACTGGTGGAGGCTGCCCCTGGTGGCTGGGGTTGGGGGTGCAGGGAGACATGAGTGGGGGCATGGTGGAGGCTGCCCCTGCACTGCTGGGGGGTGGGGGTGGTGGGAGACATGAGTGGGGGCCTGGTGGAGGCTGCCCCTGACTGCTGGGGGTGGGGGTGGTGGTAGACATGGTGGGGCCTGGTGGAGGCTGCCCCTGGTGGCTGGGGGTGGGGGTGCAGGGGACATGAGTGGGGGCCTGGTGGAGGCTGCCCCTGGTGGCTGGGGGGTGGGGGTGATAGGGAAATGAGTGGGGCCTGGTGGAGGCTGCCCCTGCATGCTGGGGGGTGGGGGTGGTGGTAGACATGGTGGGGGCCTGGTGGAGGCTGCCCCTGGTGGCTGGGGGTGGGGGTGCAGGGAGACATGAGTGGGGGCCTGGTGAAGGCTGCCCCTGCACTGCTGGGGGGTGGGGTGGTGGGAGACATGAGTGCGGGCCTGGTGGAGGCTGCCCCTGCACTGCTGGGGGTGGGGTGATAGGGACATGAGTGGGGCCTGGTGGAGTCTGCCCCTGCACTGCTGGGGCTGGGGTGGTGGGAGACATGAGTGGGGCCTGGTGGAGGCTGCCCTGCACTGCTGGGAGGTGGGGGTGATAGGGGACATGAGTGGGGGCCTGGTGGAGGCTGCCCTGGTGGTGGGTGGGGTGATGGGAGACATGAGTGGGGGTCTGGTGGAGGCTGCCCCTGCACTGCTGGGGGGTGGGGGTGATAGGGGACATGAGTGGGGGCCTGGTGGAGGCTGCCCCTGCTGGCTGGGGGTGGGGGTGCAGGGGACATGTGTGGGGGCCTGGTGGAGGCTGCCCCTGCACTGCTGGGGGGTGGGGGGTGGGAGACATGAGTGGGGGCCTGGTGGAGGCTGCCCCTGGTGGCTGGGGTGCAGGGGGACATGCGTTGGTGGGCAGTAGTGCAAGGTGACATGTGGGTTGGCTGGGGGGCATGGCCATGGTGGATGGGGTGCCTGCAGGACATGTGCAGGGTAGGCCCCTGGTGTGGGCCACCTGCAGGGGCCGTGGAGGGTGTAGAGGGAACACCTGGGAGGACCCACATGTGCAATTCACATGTGGTGCTCCCCGCGCACCCCTGTAATACACGTACCCTGATGGAATTGCGTGTGATACTTCCCGCGCACCCCTGAAATACACGTACCCTGCTGATTTTGCATGTGATACTTCCTGCGCACCCCTGAAATACACGTACCCTGCTGCTTTTGCGTGTGATACTTCCCGTGCACCCCTGGAATACACGTACCCTGCTGTTTTTGCGTGTGATACTTCCCGCGCACCCCTGGAATACACGTACCCTGATGGAATTGCGTGTGATACTTCCCGCGCACCCCTGAGATCCACGTATCCTGCTGCTTTTGCGTGTGATACTTCCCGCGCACCCCTGAAATACACGTACCCTGCTTTTTTTGCGTGTGATACTTCCCGCGCACCCCTGGAATACACGTACCCTGATGGAATCGCGTGTGATACTTCCCGCGCACCCCTGAGATACACTTACCCTGCTGCTTTTGCGTGTGATACTTCCTGCGTACCCCTGAAATACACGTACCCTGCTGCTTTTGCATGTGATACTTCCCGCGCACCCCTGAAATACATTTGCCCTGCTGCTTTTGCGTGTGTTACTTCCGACGCACCCCTGATGCACACGTACACAGGACAATCGCGTGTGGAACTTCCCGCGAACCACTGAAATACACGTTCCCCGCTTGGCGTTTGCTGTTTGCCAGCCCTGTGAACTGGTCCAGGGTTAGCGCAGCCCTTTGCGATTATTTGGGGATTTTGAAGGCTTTTCCTTGCGCGAGGGCGTTCTTGGGGGCGTAACTGGCGCTGCTGCAGGGTCGCTGCGCCACGCTGCCCCACAGCTGGTTTTGGATGCGAAAATCCATGAATATGCTGTGCGCGGAAATAGATTTTAACGCACGCGGCTGGCGCAGACATTCGCATAGGCACGCTGTGCGCCAGCCGCGTGCGCCACTTTTGTGCGAATTTCTATGAATTACCCTGTAAGTATTATATAGGGTTGTTGAAAAGTAGGTGTTTATGTGCACCAACAAATAAGGGAGGGCCTGTGCATACTAAGGGCTGAAGGAAAATAGACCATGATCCAGAAAGCATTTTTTTGTTAGCAGAAAAAGGAGGAAGGGGTTTAAGTTAGAAAAAAACTTGACCCCTTTGCCAGTCCCCGAATTACTTATGTCTCTATTTCGATTTTCTACAGACAACGGGGATCCCCAAGGAACATCTTCATCTACTACGGATGCGCCTAGAAGACAAGAAAAGAAGAAGACGCCTTCCTTTAATTGTTATTTTTATTCCCTTAGGGTTGCATGTGTCACCCTCAGGAGAAAAATGTGTCCCATGAAGGACGTATTGTTATATTGTTGTACAAAAAAAAAACCAGGTTCCAGCCGGCTGACACACAGTGAATGATGTAGGTGTAGCTTGTCTAGGAGGCAGGAATGACCCATACAATGTTTTAAATTAAAAATGTAAGAAAAAACAAGTTTCTCTAGGAGGCAGGGAAGTTCAAAAGACATGATGGACTATAGTATGTTTAGGAGGTAGGGTAAGATTGCTAGAATATGCAACCAAAGGGTTTTTTAAGGGATGGGTTGGTAGGAAATGTGATATTATAAAATACATGTTTAATTTGCAAAAGAAACTCATTCAGTTTTATATTTCAGATGGACAATGAGGGACCTATATGGAGCAGAATATGTTGGCCGTAGGAGTAGAGTGAGGTCATCGAGACACCCACCCAGTGCCCAGAAATACAAAAGAATTGTGCTAAAACCTGCAGAAACTCCCCCATTCTTTTGTCTCTGGTGCACATGCAAGTGTTCCATGCTTAATGTCAGTGGTGCAAAAGTCGAACTTTTTGTGAAAAAGAAAAAAAAAGAGAATGGACTCCTGGCCTAAGCATCAGAAAAAAGGCCTGGGAGGCTGGTTGTGAAACAGCTCAAAAGAAAGGACAAAGGCGACAAGACACAGACCGTCCACAGATGCCAACCGAGATGAGTCAGTTGGAAGATTCATCAACAGCAAGTGGCAGGAAAAAATGTGGACGATAAACCACTATATGGCTAAAATGTATAATGGGACTTTTGGGTTGCCTCAAGTTAATGACTATCTCTCAAAAAATGCATAACGGCCATAACATTTTCGGAAACATATAGTTAGTTTAAAGTAAATTGAGAAATGGAGGTGGGGTTCAGATAACAGAAGATAAATTAAGTTTAGGGACACACATGTTTTTGTTTTAAAAGGGATAATGTGTTAGTATTGAGAATTGTAGGATTGTGATGGAATATTTTTTAGATAAGTATAAAGGAGATTAGTCATGGGTATGGTTGAAAGTAATTGTTTTTCAACCAAGAACTTTCAAGATGGGGGACTGAAGAGGAGGTACTGACAACTGAATGCAGTGGGGGCAGCCCCCCCAATTAAACTAGACATAGAAATCCATGTGGGGTGATCCAGGCCTTCAAATATGCTTAAAAACGTGAGTGCTTTAAATTGTGTTGTGTTTATAAAATCAAAAATGTGTTAAATGTTTAAATCATAAATGATGTATTGAGAAGGGCAGGATATAGAAATGTACTATAAAAAAATCAGGTAGAAAATAACCAAGTGTTTAAATATGACCAGACATAGAAGAATTCATTATTTTGTATACTAGCCACCCCTTTAATTCCAAACCCTGCCTTAAATAGCAAATCAAATGTATTCAATGTATTCAATGAAGCAGATCTCTGTAGACAGTGGTGGCATGAGTCAGCCTACTGTGCGGAAAAGTTTCAAGGCCACAGAGCCCTAATCTTGCAATGTTCCCTGTGGAATCCGATAACAGCCTGAGACCAGACAGATAATGATGCCGTGTCTGAGTTTCTTAGCCAAAGGACACAGCTGCATGACCAAATAAGGATAGCTGAACCGGGAAATCCAGTGGCGAGTGCCAAAATGTATCTCAAATTGAAGGTTAAGCATAGAATGACTAATCGCCTGGTGTGAGATAAATGCCAATGAAGAGCTTTTGCTTTGACACATATTAAAAAAAGGTTGGGGCTGACTCTCACGCTCAGAAAACATTTTTAGGCAGCTCCATCTTCAGCACGGGGCTGAGTTCTTGTACTTGACAACGAAGCAGTGTGTGTCAGTCTGGCATGAATAAACCTGATGTCCATGAACAAAGCCTGTCTCCGTCTCATGGTGTGCTGTCTGAGTATCTCTCTGAGTGTCGAGAGCCCAGCAGTGCCTTGCAGAGTCAGCAGAGCCCAGCAGAGGTGCAGAGGAGCAAAAGGGGGGTCCCAGAACCTCAAGAACAGCGTAATCAACGGTCCTATCATTTTTGTAGCCAATGGGATATCGTACATTTAGTGAGGTTCATAGTGGCCATTTTGAGGGGAGGGCTTAGTTGCCTCACCCGATGCTAAGTACGGTTTATAGTGACATTTTTCAACGTCACATTTTCGAAATGTCATTTTTTTACACCAAAATGCAGAAAAAAAAGAAATTTCAAATGCTTTTTTAAAAGTTTTATTTTGTTAAATGGGGGGGTTACCCCAACCACCCGTTTTTATTTTTATTGACTCTTTTCTTTTACTAACAAAACAAAAATAAAACACAAATTAAAAAAAAACACTTTGAAAACAAAATGTCTGCATTTTTGTTTCGAAAAAATGGCATTTCGAAAATATGTTTTCGAAAATGTAACTAGATACCGTTAAGTACCCTATCACTTTGATTCACTGATTCATACTAGTATAGAGTATATGCTTAGATGTTCACTAAGAACCTATCATTACTGCTCATAGGTTTTTGTAGTTTGCCACGTCGGATGACGTTGGTAGTGACGCTGATTAAACATCACTGATGAGTAATTTTTGGTATAAGAACCCAGTGTTTTATAAGATGCTTTGAGTAAGAGGATAAAGCAGGTGCATGGATGTTTGTTGTACTCCCTGTTTTAGATAATTGAAAATAAAATAGTCTTCCTTTTGCCAAACTACCTCAGTCATTTTGATTATTGATTTATGAATAAAATCTGCATCCCCATCCATCTCCAGGGTTTTGCTACCTAGCTTTAAAGGCTGGCAAGTCCAGTTCACGTGGTAGTGGAGAGGATGGTTTTAAAAAAAAATCCATCGCCATAAGTAAACTTTAGAGTCCCGGAAATATTGCACAGCCTTTGGCATTTGACTGACAGGACGTGAAGCTCCCGGTAGTAAGCGGTTAGTGTAATTACCTTGCAAGCTGGGTGTGACGGGTCCCCTGATTTCATACAAGATCCCTTCCCACATCTACGATCAGCTGATCGGACAGCAGTTTGAAGAGGCAGTAAAAGAGGCATACGATCCCAAGAGTCGGAAGAAGAAAAAATGCGAATGGTGAGTAAAAAACTAAGGAGTGTGGCAAATTGATGCATTTGCAGCGAATGAAAAAAAGTATTAAGGGAAAAGAAGAGTAACGGAGGGAGACGGGATAAAAATAACGTGATTTTAAGAGTGTTAAATATTGAGTAGAACTTGACTTCAGTGTGACCGAGCAAGTAAAAAGGTATCATGAGAGAGGCCACGATAAAGAGGATACGCCCTATGCCTACGTTTTAAAGAACGTTAGAAGAAATCTTAATCTAGAGTCCCATTGTGGATGACATAGAAAACGAGTCTGGTTAAAGACAGACTTAAAGAGATTGATTTAAGTTCCATTTGGAGCAATTTTTAGAGTGGTGTAGAGAAGAATATATGTCACTGGTTGAGTATGTCTATTTGTCTGTTCGTTTTATGTATTCATGCATTGGTGATGACCTCATAATTGAAAAATTGGTGATAAATAGAGAAGCGTGAAGTTGAAAAAGAAATCGATTGTTTTTTAAAGTGAAACTGATGGTTGTTTTTTAACAAGATTAAAGTAAAAACTGTGATTGAAGGGATTGGAGCTGCGACGATTGGTCCACGCTCATGTTGTTTTGATTTTTTTAGACAAAGTTTTAAAACCTGTGATAAAAGTAAATAAGTGTTTAGAGTCAAAGAGAGACAAGGTTAAGAATGGAGGAGATAGCTCCACTTGTGCATCTCTGTAAGCAATTACCAAAACATGCACCTAAGCTTGTACACTGTACTGTGTACACAGAGTAAAGTGTAGAATGAGTTAGAGGAACCGCAGACAAAATGTTTATGGTCACTATTGAAGGCAGGTTTGCAGCATATGACAACATATTTGCCTGCAGCGTATACTGGGAAGAAGCTAGACAAGCGACTTGCAAGCTTAGAGCTCTGGAAAACGTACCAGCAGGAGAAAGATGATCAGCCTCCTTTCGATTGGATACTTAATGTATGCAAAGAGGGGAGTGAAGAGCTTTCTTCTCCGCCCGCCCCGGTTGAAATTGAAGATGAGAATAAGAAAGACGATGGGTTATATCCATTGAGGGAGCTTAAAGCAGCAGCACGGTACAGCAACCCAATGTATGAGTCGTCTGCGCAAAGCAGTGATGAGAGCCCAGAGAACAATACTGAGAAAGATGTAATCTCTAAGGTCACGGGACAAGGAGCGAAGCGATCAAGCAAGTACATCTCTAGATCTAGGAAGAGAAATCAAGAGATGCAAGGCAGAAAGAGATCAAACTGACAAGTTAGTACTTATACAGAACAAATGGATGGGCGGACAGATTTTGCTTAAACCCGATGGCAAAGGCATTGAGGATGTAAAGCAAAGGTAAGATCGAGAAGAGTAAGATAAAAAGGACAAATAAAGGGAGTAATGATTGAAAGATGAAGGGGAGAAAATGAAAGATAAACAGAGACGGGAACAATTATATCAAGATGAGCAAGTTAAACAACAAGAAAGAGCAGAGGAGCAAAGGAAACGTGACAATAAACATTGGGCAATCAATGAGCAGGAAAGGCTGGAAAGAAAAAGAATAGAAGAAGAAGAGAAAAAATTAAGGGACAAGAGAATACAGAGACAAAGCGATGAGTAAATACAAAGGGCAATATTAGAGAACGGACACGAAGAAAAAAGAGGAAGACTGAGTAAGAGAGGAAGCAAGAAAGAGGAGATAATATGACGATGATATATAATGCAAACGAAGGCAGAGAGAACACGATCTTGATCGCCTGGAGAAGGACGGAAGAAATCACGATCCAGAAGTGCCATGGGAGGACATAGACCAGGCCCATCTAGAGCAAATCTAGAGGACGAGTTTGACTCTAGGAGCATTGGGGAGGCGATCGATAAAGTATACCATGAAATGCAAACCCAGAAAGAATAAGTTATTGTCTTGAAAGCACTCAATTGTACGAAGCAGAGGGAGCCTCATAAAACCCCAGGCCAAAAGAGCTGTCTTTAGATAGACTGACTCTGAATAAAGGTGAGGAGGAGAGAAGTTGCACAATTTGGGCACAGGAGATGTCAGACGAAGACAGAGATACCTTTCATGGGGAGCAGAGAGGTGACACATTTGGTCATGAGGGATGCTTTTCTATGGACAAGAAAGAGAGATGGTTGGATGTACTCAGAGCGTCAGAACCATTGACATAGACCGATCTAAGGGGAAGCTTCATGTTGAGAGAGGGGAATCGCCAACATATGTGAGGAGACTGAGATTATTGCCAGGTAGAAGGCGGTGCAGGAATATCACCCCAGCAGTGGATAGACAGATGATGAGAAATGAGAGTTTGGAGAGTCACAGTTTCCCTTGCTAGAGAAAGGAGGAACTAGACCACAGCATATACCGTGTCCCCATATGGATAGAGATCATTTACGGTGTAAACTCCCGAGCCTGACTTCCGGCACTGAAAAATTGATGCTTGAGTTAGAAAGGATGACGGGAGGAAATACACTAGCTATAGGGGACATTAAGGGTCTCCTAATCGCAATACTTGGTGAGAGAGCTGATGACGTTTGGACAAGGGCAGGGTACCCTGTTGTTACTACGGTTAACACTGCTCATGACAGAGCACCATTTAACAACTGCAGAGCGGCAGGGTGGAAAACTCTTAGAGTGCTGTATCCGGACACATCTAATATGGGAGCTATAATGACGAAAATGATGAAGGAAGGAGATGATCCGTTGGTTTACATTCAAAATTTTCAGGAGGCATAGTCCTTGGGGAGATTCTATACCTGTATTTTATCATATATTATGCCAAGGGCTGCCAGAGCCAGTGCAGAAGCAGGTCAAGAGGTTAGTTGGTATGGAAGCCAAACCGTGTTTGGAAATTCAGCTGACCATTGCGCATTATTGAAGACTCCTGCAGGAAAAGAATCGCAAAAAAGACGATGTAAGGAAAGGCAAAGAGGCAAAGCTAGTGCAGAAAAAACTGTCCAAGTACGCCATTGAAGGGGCAATGCTGATTAGTGTAGATGGATCAAATTCACAGCGAACATTCCGCAGGTGAATAATCAAAGGTAGTTCGATCAAAGTAATAATGGGTTTGCTCCACGGGGAAGAGGAGGCTTTCGCGAAAGAAAAAGGCAAGGTATCCAAGGGAATTTTCAGAATAATCAGGGAGGATTTCAGAATAACCAAGGTGGGTCTCAGAATATGCAGAATGCTAATCAGAATATGCAGGATGGGCAGCATAGATGTTCTCCGCCTATATGTTGGACATGTGGGATGACAGGGCACTTTGCTTGTATGTGTAGAAGCCAAGGGTTTGTGCAGAACAACCAGTTTTCAAGAAGGGGGATGTCAAATCGCCCTACGTATTCACTCAAAGTGGAGATAGATTTGCACAGAATCAAACGATGCAACAGACACAAGAGCCGAGAGTGCAGCAAGGTTTGCAAACACAGCAGGTAGCAAACAATCCACCACAAGGGCAGTCACAGCACTCACCTATGCAGCTTCAGCAGAACACGAATACAGGACAATCAATGACTCCTAGAATAGGGAGTGTCACTGGCAAAGGAGTGAATCATTTTACAGGTAATGGGATGAGGCTGTAACCACAACAGGACAGCTCACTGGGAGATCTGCTGTGTTCAATACTAACCATGACGCTGAATCCTCATGAGGAACCAAGGGTTCCCATCAGTATATGAGGCAAACATTTTTTGTTTTTAGTATACACGGGTGCAATGCGCTCATGTATACGAGAGGGATAGTTTTCAATGTCTGGCAATGCCCTGAATACTCAAGGTTCTACAGGAGCTACAAGCAGAGTTCCTTTCACTGACGAATTACCAGTCTCTATACGAGAGTGTGACATGTCGGTGCCATTACTATATTCAAGGCAGACACCTGTCAATATATTGGGTCTAGATTTAATAATAAAGTTGAAAATTACATTCTTGTTTACTGATGAAGGCATAGTATGTTCAACGCCAGGAATGCACTATTTAAACGTGTGTGAATTTATCATGGTGTTTGCAGGACAAGTAGCCTTGAGGGTGATGCCTTTCGAACCAGAGGTTTTTCATTATGGAGTACTCATTCCATTGACATGACTACCAGGCCTAGGAGGCAGAACTATGAGAATACTTGATTCATTTTTGTTCAGACCAAGAATAACTATGCTTGAAGAGGAGGGAAGAGTCTTTCCCTTAGAGCTACAAGCAGCCATAGTGTGAGGAGAAATGGCTTTGCTTGATGGAAATGATGATGAAGGCAGATGATGGTGCGTGGTAATCGCCATTGTGGAAGGTTATAGATTGACGGATGTCACTGATGACAATCTGTTTGGGGATCATTCATCTGATGATGATGTAATATTTGAAATGAGCATTACATATTGGGTGAGAGCAATTAAAAGACAAGTTCCTCAGAAAATGATGATAACACAAAAGCGTCTTGAGTATTTTGATTAAGATATAGCGAAAGTGCCAGTTTCATTATGGAGCACTGGCCCCTCTGACATAGGCCTGCTGAAGGGGGTTGGAGAATTAAAGATTAAATTGAAACCAGGAGCAATTTTCCTTTGAGCATGACAGTATCTCATGTCTCGATAGGCAGATGAAGGTATTTTTAAGACGATTTCCGCCATGATGGACCAGGGCATCTTAGTGACGTCAGAGTCACCATGCAATACCGTAGTATACCCTATAAAAAAATCTAAGGGGGGTTGTGGCATTTCATTCAATATCTTTGCTCGATAAACCAGATTGTAGAGGCCAAGTTCCCTCTAGTTCCTAACTATGTCATATACCTGTTGAGGCACAATATTTCACTGTGATTGACTTGAAAAATGCATTTTTCTCAATCCCATTGCACAAAGACCTGCAGGATCTGATGTCATTTACGTTCAGACAAACTCGCCTGAAAAGCACTCGTTTACCACAAGGGTATTGTGAGTCTCCATTGATTTTCAACAGAGTCCTACAGATGGACTTAAGAAATATTGATTTAGAAAGCGTTGTGTTCCAATAAGTAGATGACATTCTAGTTTGCAGCACTACAGAGGAAGAGTGCAGATGCAATTCTGTTCAGCTGATGATTACACCTGCTGACAAAATATATAAAGTTGACAAAGAAAAGTTACAGTATTGTCAACAAGAAGCCAATTGATTTCACATGAAGGAAAGAAGTTTACTCGTGGAGGAGTTGAGACAATTTTTAAAACAACCAAGCCACAGAAGATAACACACAGAGAGATTTTTGGGATTATGTAACTACGTCAGAGAATGGGTCTTTGACTACAGCTCATACATAAGACCTTTATTGCAGGCTTCAAGGAAAGCTCAGGCAACGCAAGAAAAAATTGTGTGGACTGAGGAGATGAAGGAAGCGTTTGATGAATTGAAAAAAGCTATTTGCACAGCTCCAGTTTTAGGTATTCCTAATTATGCTGAGGAATTCTTTTTGTTCTCACATACAGATGGCACTGTTATGACAGCAGTGCTCACACAGAGAACCACGTTGGGGTACAAGTCCCTTGCATGTTACAATGGGATTTTAGACCCAGTAATTAGAGACGAATTTCCTTACGAACAATCTTTGGCAGCTGCCGCGTTCACCATAGAGAAAGCTGCAAGCATAGTGATGGGATGTTTCATGACGTTATTTCTCGAGTATGCATTATTTGCTATTCTAGAGAAACCGAAAGGCATGTTGACATCACAAAGGGCTTCTGCATATGAGGTAGTTATATCAAATCCAGTGATTAAAATAGTCAGATGCAAAAAAGTAAATCCTGCTATGTTTGTAGCTGAGCCAATGACAGAAGGAGAGACTGTACACGATTGCAAACTATAAAGAGTTCTATGATTAAATCCCTAGAATAAAGGAGAGTGCTTTAGCAGGGGGAGAGATTGTTTTCATTGATGGTTATTCAAGGATCGAACAAAAGGATGGACATAGATGTATAGGTACCGCTGTGGTGAAGCTCACGGCTGATGGGGAATTTCAGGTACTTATAAGTACACAATTACCATCTCATTATTCAGCACAGGCTGCAGAATTATTGGCATTGATACTCACACTCAAGAATCACGCAGACCAGGATGTGATGGTGTACAGCGCCTCTGCCTATGTGACGTTGACGGTACACGCAGGGTTAGCATGTTGGAAAAGGAGGGGCTACATCAGAGCGGACGGCACGCCAGAGCAGCACGCCGCTTTATTGGATAGACTCATTAAGGCACCACAACTCCCAGTAGGCATAGCAGTCGTTAAATGCTTAGCTTATACTAATAAGACAGATTTTATCTCTAATGGAAATCAAGCAGCAAATGATGAGGCCAAGCATATTGCGATTGCAGACAAAGTGATGATGAATGTTGAGACACATGAAGTGAATGAAAGAATAGTTGTCATGATGCGTATAGCTGAAGGTTATAATAACTTGCTAAAGACGCAGCTGGCAGAGATCCAGGGGGAAGCACCTCAAGATGAAAAGAATTTGTGGATGCGCAGAGGGTGTTCTTTAAACCCCTCTGAAGCGTTGTGGTGACAATACAGCACTGGTAAACCGTTGATGCCTGTAGCCTTATTAAGGGTGTTGCTGGAACAGCTACACTACCCCGCGCATATAACTAGGGAGAATCTCGCTGCAACTATTACTATGGAAGCTAGTGAATATGCAGCAGTATCTGCAGTGGTATGTATAACTACGTGTAGCTGGAGCGCTTACCTAACTCTTCACAATGTTGTCCTGGAGTAAAACGCATTTGCAGAAGTGCGAGTGCGAGTAATCTCAGGAGCATGTATGTGTTGCCATGGAGACTGGGGTGAGGTGATGCACTACAGTGAAGCTGCTGCACGTACGCCTCGAGCCCCACCCCCCTGTGAGGTCACGGGTGGGCGGGACTGTCTCCCTGGCAACGTTAGTGATCTCAAAGATACTAATGACTCGTGTCATTAATTAATTTGCATGATTAACGCACAAGAGTGATGCTAAGGGTATGTAGACGTTCACAATGTGTATAAGTTAACAACCTTGATCCCATCTATGTAAGCCACATGAAATATGCGGAATAAGTCTCTCTTGTAAGTTACACATAACTGTTACACCATCCAGTGTGTATTAAAGCCGTTGTCGAGTGGGATACTCAAGGCGCCAGAATTAATCATCAGCTCAAATGTAAAATACAAATTAAAACAAAAAACTGTTCACGGTGAACAGAATCCAATAAACTTACTGGAATACATGTTAGGGCGGAGAGTTAATCATGCAAATTAATTAATGTTCACAGATGTCCAATGGGACCCAGATCGCAGTATGAGCAGATATCGAAAAGGAAAATCAAAATCAAAATTGAATTTATACTCTCATCAAGTGCATATGGTGTCCATACATCTTATCTTCAAATGAGGGTTTATCTGCTTTCTATGAAGTGTTATATGTTACAGGAAACACATGTAATTTATTTCTTCATTGATCCCTTTGGGTGTCAAAGAGTTCAGCCGGTCAATCCAAAATGTTTCAAGTTGGTCCAATCTTTTCTGTAAATTCTCATGTTTATTGAGTCTCTGGACTACTTCTAGGATTACAAATTTTATCTGCGCCAGATTATGTTGTTTTTCCTGCCAGTGTCAGGCTACTGGTGATATTTTATGCAGGATCGATGTTCGTTCCACCGAACTTTGGCTGTGCGTTGTGTTTGGCCAACATAAAAAAAGGCTGCATGGGCATTTGATCCCATAGATGATGTTCTGTTTGTGACATGTGGCGTAGTCTTTCAGTTAGATTTTTTCTCCAGAATAAGGGTGGTTGACGGTCTCCCCTTTCATAATATAGTTGCAGTTGCTGCAATTTAAGCGAGGGAATGTCCCAATGCGTTCTGTAATCTTTTTTCACAGAGGTTTGGTGCTGACCAGTTTGTCTTTAAGGTTTTGACTACGTTGATAGGCAAAGGTCGGGAACTCTCTGAGCAAATGTTCTATTCTCTGGTCGCAGGTTTATGTGTTCCAGTTCTTCTTGATTATAGTTTTGATGTGACTGCTTTGTCTAGAGTATTTAGATACAAAAACTGGTGGTGATGTTGATTCTATTTTCGCTTTGGGTTTCAGTAGGTCTTCTCTATTCTGTGTAGCTGTCCGTGTAGCTGCCGCCTCCACTTCCTCCTGTGAATATCCTCTCTCTAGAAACTTTTCACCCATCTCTTTAACTGCATTTTGATAGTCTATGGGGTCACTGACTATCCTTCTAACCCGCAGAATTTGGCTGTAAGGGAGATTCTTAATCAAGCTAGGTTGATGGAAGCTCAGTCTTTGTAGGAGGTTGTTACGGTCTGTGTTCTTTCGAAAATTGTGGTTTGGTATTCACAATCTGTGATCTTTATTTTAACATCCAAGAAATGTATAATTTTACGCGAGTATTCAAGTGTGAATTGAATCCTGGGATCTATGCTATTGAGGAAGTTGAAAAAAGCTAAAAGTTCAGGTTCTGTGCTTGTCCAGACACCAAAAATGTCATCGATGTATCTGATCCATATGGCTAGATCCTTGTTCCACAGATGATTTTGGAGTACATGTTCGGTCTCAAACTTGTGCATGAAGGCATTCGCATATGCTGTGCCTGCTACTTGTAAGTAATATGAGTTTTTGTATTGAAAATATGAATTATTGCCAATGAATTTGAGGAGTGCCATGATGAATTCCTTCTGTGCCGGTATATCTTCTTCTCATAAAAGTAACCATTCCACTGCTTCTCTGCCCAGATTGTGTGGGATGGAGGTGTAAAGACTCTTCACGTCTAATGTAAAACAGATATTGTTCGAATTGAATGGTACTGCTCTTAAGTGTTGTAGGAAGTGCGTGGAGTCTTTGATATAGGTGCTGTTTTTTTGGATGATAGGTTGTAGGAAATAGTCGATGTATTTCCCTAATGTTTCTAAAATACTATTCATCCCTGACACTATTGGTCTTCCTGGTGGCTTAAGCAGATCTTTGTGTACTTTCGGTAGAGTGTAGAAATGAGGTATCCGTGGATGTGAGTTGATTAAGAATTTCTTGGTGTTGTGATTCATCCATTTTAGGGCTTCCACTCTCTCTAGCAGCTTCTCTAAGTTGCTTCTAATCTCCTCTGTAGGATCAGTATCCAGTAAAACAATTGGTATGTGATTTCCTGTTTTTGTGCATGAATCGAATGAACTGATATCTTGTTGTTTATGTGGAATTTAATTTGGCAATGAAAGTGTATGTTAGTCGTATCAGAATTAATACATTATGTACAGCCCTGAAGAAGGTTATGAACCGAAATGCATTGGCATATGTACATGAAATTTTAACCATTATATTTGCCTGGCCTCATTGAATATGAAACAATAATATTTGGTTAAAGAAACTAAAAGGAATGTGAATAAACAGTTCCTTTGCGAAAATCTCAATGATCTGTTTTTTAGAACATTAATGATTTTGGAAACCGCACAAATATCATATTACCCATGTGTGCAGCCCGGTAGGGGCCAACTGAGAGCACCAGTTCTAATAGGGTGGATTCACTCTATTTTCGTTTTTCACATTGTTTTTTGGTCCTTATGCCATAGGACCTTTTTTTACTGGTAGCCTCAGGTTAAAGCAACCATATCAAATTCAAATCACATTACACTAATAAGTGAATGAAATTTAACTACTGACGTAGTGCCCACCTTTATCCTGCACTCCTTGTAGTTCATCATGTTTGTCCCACTTCATCCTTTCATATGACTGAAGAATGGTCAGGCATAGGGGGGCTTACGTGGGACCAACTGCTGCCCATGTTAGCAGGATTGAGGGATGCCATGGGGTTCCGAAGGAATAATTGTACACACAGGGGAGAATGACTTAGTCAGAGACACAGGAGTATCATTGCTAAGGAAGATGAAAAGGGACCTTAGCTGGCTAAGGGAGATACGGCCCAGGGTAAGTTGGACAAAGTTACTGCTCAGGAGAGTTTGGAGGAGGGCAGTGAATGAAGGGGCAGTGGAAAGGACAAGGGAGAAGATTAACAGGGAGATGGGGAGGTTTTGTAGTGCTGTGGGGGTGCAAGTGCTTGAGCATCAGGAAATAATTTATGAGGATTTTTCAGTTTTCGGGAGGACGGAGTGCATCTCTCGGTATACAGAAACAGTTATTACTTAATGGACGCTACGTTGGTGGTGGAAGACATAATAAAAAGTTGGAAATGGAGGAAAAAGTAGTTAAGGGTTGTGGGGCAGAAGGAACACCTCAGGGTAGGGTTTTTCTAGTGCCGGGGACATTGCCCTTCGGAGGAGGGGTGGGGGAGCACAATTGGATACTAGCATGTAAAGGAAGGGGGTGGTGCTGTTTGCACGAACGGGCTACCCCGGGGATACAAGAGGGGGAACAGGTATTGAAGAAGGGGGGGCATGGCCTCAGGGAGAAGATGGGAGAAAGCGGAAAGAAGGTTGAGAGGATTTTAAGGAGACGGAAGGGAGCAAGGGATAGGAAGGGAGGAATCTGAAATGATTTAATTATTTCATTGTGGCAGAATGGAAATTGTTTAGTTCTTTGTTTGGCAATTTGTTAAAATGGATTTTAGTCTGTAAGGCCAGGGAGCCAGGTTAGCGTTTCTTTGTGAGCTCTGCCCTGTCACATTAAAGAGACCTTTTCCACTTAAAAGTGAGTCTGGGTATTTTTGTGCAGTAAGCCCAAATGTTTCTCTCTTGCCTAAGCCATGGGTAATACTTATAAATCTGTCAATCATAGCAATGATGCTGCATTGAATTGAGTGTGCACGTTGTAGAGAAAAGGACTTCCCGGATGTCGCGAGGCACGCATCCAACACAGCAGCCCAACGCCCCCCTTGCAAATGAGAAGCCTCAAGGGACTTGCCAACCTGCACAGCACACAGGTGAATCCATCAAAGATTATGCTGTTGATGTTCAGAAGGCATTTATGAGGCCAGCAGAAGTTACTGTGTGTGCACAGAAATAAATACAAAATATCATACTTCCACCCCTGTGTGTGATACGTCCATAGACCACAACACAGGTCCTCAGAGTGAGGACTGGCACTAGCAAGTAGCGCCTGCTCTCCGACTTCACGCAACACAATTTAGGGCCCCCGAAAGTGCTCATATTTCATTCTCTAACCCTCAATGAAACACTTGGTGCACCGTCGCCTCCCATTGGACAATCAGCGAGACTAACCCTGTGGGATACCAAACCTTTCGCAGCACTGTGATTGGCACATGTGACCATCTACACAGGGGAGCCTGAAAACAGTTGTGTGGCAGTGGGGAAACATATGCTGAGTGATTGCAACAGGTTTTTCGAAATCTTTAAGGCATATTGTAAGCCTCTCTATAAGATCTTACCTGAATTAAGCGAGATTAAAGGTGACAAGGCATTTTGCATAACGGTTTGTGTTAGATGCTTCACGATAGAGAAGCTCCCTTTGGGTTAGATGGCAAAGTCTCCATTCCAACATGGCCACTCTGCTTGCTATTGCCAACCAACACCTGCAGGCTGTGTGGGTCTCTCTTCATCTTCCCTGTATCTTGGGTAGTTCCACACTGCATGAAAACATTATTTCTTTTAGTTGTTGATTGCTGCACTACTTGGGGTAAACGACACAACTCTACTTCTCGATAATACTGAATTTTTATATAGAGCTTCATAGCAGCCTCCTCCATCTTATAAGTGCTGCAATCGCAGGTGTTATTATTTGCCTGGGTTTTAAAGGCACTTGATTCACTGGCCTCGGAAAGATGAAAGGTCAAGTCAGTCCTGCTGTATGATTTGAACTTTCAAAGAGCAGGCTATTCTCATGTCAGAGACCAACTCTTTGCCCCTGTAGCAATCCACCCTTGGTTCGCTGATGAGGGTGCTTAGCATTGTCTGACCCTGAGCAGAATGTGTGTGTTTGTTCCTTTTTAAGAGACTATGGGCCTCATTACGACCCAGGCGGTAAGTTACCGCCTGGGTCGTACCTTTACCACCATGGCGTAAACTACGTTTACGCCATGGTGGTTGGCGGACTTACCGCCCCATTCCGAGGTTGGCGGGGCGCTAAGTCCCCAATCCCCATTTACCCTTCCCCATTCCCATTTTTGCCCCATAGGGCATAATGGGAGTGGGGAAGGCGTTAATTACGCCACCGTAAATTACGGTGGCGTAATTAAAAACAAGGTCCCTTAGCACCATGGATTTTAACACTTGCTAAAAGCAGGTGTTAAATCCTCCATGGCGCTAAGGGACCTCGGAATCAGGCGGTAAGGGTCGGCGTTGTTTACGCCGCCGTAAACCCCTTACCGCCTGGGTCCTAATGAGGCCCTATATTGAACTCTTGGGATGTGTGACCTTGAAGGGTAAGTCAATTCCTTAGGTGAGTACTTTGCCATCCACTCTTTGTCATCTTCTTTTGATTACACCTGGGCCCTTGCAGGTACTTTATCGTTGGAAGCAGACGGCGCTGTGAGAGGCTCTGAGGGTGCTTAGTGGATGTGACTGTGAGCCTTTCACTTGGTGGTTGCTGACTTTCATGCCCACGGGTATTGGCAAGTACTGGTGTCTTTCATGCAGGGTGGTCACTTCACCTTTGGCAGAGCGAAACAACTGGCCCTTCCCTGGCAGTTCCAGAGTGCGCTTTTGTTGAAATGATAGACAATTGTAGAGTCCTGTGTGATATCAGCCAGTGGAGGAAAAAGACTTTTCACTGCTGCATACTCCGGGTTGTCCTCCCTTTCAGCCAGCCAGGCTACCAGTGCACTCTAGCGCCCAGAGGCCCACTCGAACTCAAGGACAGGAAACGCACCCATCACACGTGCCTGTCTCCTTAATTCTTTTCTTCAGAACAGTATCAGGCATCAGGCGATATGCATAAGAAATGGGTGAAATAATTTGTTCGAAAAATAACCCATTTGAACTACTTGTTTGAAATTGCCTTGCTTTCCGTAACAAAAAGCTGGAAAAACAAGTTTCAAGACTCCCTTTTTCACTTCTCCGACCACCTCAGTCAGTAATTTAGTTTCGCTTCAAAAAAACAAAAAGACAAAGACGTGATTCACATTTTTTTGCAGTTCCTTTGTTTTGTTATTTGTTCTTTGTTATTGGTATTTTCTAGTTTTAATATGGCACATTATGTGTTCAATAACTATCATCCGAGGGCCTTTAACGAGGTTCCCCTGTACCATTACCCCCTTACCAGTCTGTGGAATTGGTGATTATTGTTATAAGCACCCCAGGTTGCCAATCCGGTAACCTGGGTGCTGATAGCTATGTCTTTTGGACGCCATTCAAAAAGGATGCCATTCAAATTCAAAATGGCCGCCTCAGAGCTGGAAGGCAGGGCTCAAAGTGAGCCGCTCTTAAATTTCCATGGCAGTCAGGAGGAAGATGGAGGGGCGGCAGCAGCGACAGGGGCACTCCCAGCGCTGAAGACATCAAATAAGTGGGAGGAACGGGGAAATTAAGGAGGAGGGAAGGGAGTTTTGGGGGATGATGGGCAGTGGAAGCAGCCATCATGTTGCTCCGGACACAGACTTGGATCAGCCCACGATCGGACCAACCTCATTGGTTGCTCCCACCACCCTGGGTGCTAATATTGCTTTTCATTTATTTTTGTAGTTCATTAAGTAATTCTGAAATCACTGTAATGTTTGCAAACACATGATTTTAAAGCAGTCTACATTTGAGTTCAATTATTTCACATAAAAAGCATTTGGTCTATGTCTTTCTAACAAATCATCTCGGGAGCGGGTCAACATAGATCAACATCACCAAAAGGGTAGCGGACTTCCTTGGCTGACTTCTTCATTGTCTTCCCATTAAGACTCTCTCGTTCAGAACCTCCACTCTCCAGTCGAAGCCTGTATTTTAAACTGAGGGCAAAATGGTTCAATCCATCAGTGCTCCTTCGGAAGCTGTGCTTGTGAAATTTTAGGGACCCCAAGGGTGCAAGGTCATCTATGGAAAACCAAATCAGTCCATCAGCACTCTCTGCTTTACATGATGAGCTAAGGCAGTAAAGGTCAGTAGGGGAGTGGTGATTTATTTTTAATTGGAGGGCTGTAAATGTTTCCCATGAATGTGCAGGATCAACAGAGCTAGCGCGTGAGCCCAAACCAACCAAGGAGAGTTCTGGGGGGATCTCCCCAGACAATATTTTTAAAATTATGGGTTCAAATAGTCAATTTAAAAAGCCACATTGTTTGCAATTGGTTTTGTTGGGTAACACATACAAAAATGCAATAGATGCAAGTTGCTAGCGTCGCACAGTAGCATTTTCCAACGAATTTTGAGGATGGTTTTGTTCACATAATATTCCTGTCTAAAAAACATTTTCATGCTGGCTGTGCCAATTCATCTTCATGCAGGCTGCACCAATACCTGCCAGTATTACCATATCAGAACACACTTCTGTTCAGGGACGCCATTTCACCAAAATGCCAGGGAAAGCGGAAGTGACATCACACGATCTTGCCCTCTGATGACACCACAGGAAGTGATGTCATTTTACCCCATCCCCGAAGTGACACCACGGGAAGAAATGAAATACCTTTCACCCCTTGACAAAACATAAAGTGGCACCATATATCATTGTTCCTAAATACACTACGAAAAATATGGTTACTATATCACTAATATGATATGATATGGCATGTAAAACGTGCCTATACACAAGTGTTTCAAGACGCGGATGTAATCTTCATTTCATACAAGAATGAACAACCATATGTATCGTTAATATCAGTGTGTATTGGCCCATATTACCAAATGACTGTGTATGCAAGCAGACAACCAAGGCCAAATGATAATGATGTGTTATTATATAGAACTTAAGCTTACGTGCTTTATATAGAACATATATACATACAATATCACCCACCCTGTGTTGGTACTCATTTATCAGCCTCAGATGGATGAAAGGCTGAGTTGGCCTTGCTGGGATTCAAACCTGCAGATCACACACACCCATTGCAGCAGTGAGCACTCAACCCACTGAGCTATCTTACCAGCTATGTAAAATGAGCAATTACATGTCTGAAGGTTCTCAAAGTCAGAAGCAAATTACACACTGTAGTGGGTACCATTAAACTGGTAACTGAGATTTAACAGTAGGCCAGTTCATCTGCAGGTCTGGTGCAAAGTTGGCTGCATGTCAAGCCTGCATGGATCTACTTTTCAGGCTTGAGAGAATGGCAAAATAGGGAAAGCAGAACACTCACATGACATCCCATACTCTGGGCACTCATTAGCTCATACATCCAAACAAACATACTGAAAAGCATGCCATGGAGCTAGGAAAGAGACGCATTTCAACAAAGCATTCATTGTGGCTCTCTTCTGCTTTGGTTATTTTTGACCTGCCTTGAGGCCAGCGAGATTTATTAGTTTGGTGAGAGAGAGAAAGAGAGAGCAAGAAAAGGAGAAAGAGAGATGGAGAGGAGAGACAGAGACAGTGAGAGAGTGATGGAGAGAGAGCAAGTGATACAGTTCAGAGAAATGTTATGACAGGCTTTAATTAACCTGCAGAATACACAATGAGAATCTGGTTTACATCATCATCCGTCATTGCAAGGTACAGTTGCTATACTTATTGGCCCTGATATTCAAGTTATGCTCACCATAACTTTTCCTGACAAGAAGGTACAGTTTTGAGGCCAACCTCAGCCAACTAATTGACAAATAGCCCTAAAGTACTGATTGATGGAAGGGAGGAAGGGTGAATCTTGGGGCATCCTGCATCTAGGTGACCATTCTGCACGCTGCTAATTAAAGTGGAGATTTATGCTTAGGGTTGTAGCCAGCCCAATCACAATGGGACAAATAATCTCAAATCCTATAGATAGTAGGACCAATGGGACATCGTACTTGTAGAGACGTTTTACATGAGTAATGTTAGAGAGAAGGGCATAGACGCCCACCGGATAAGGGTTATCCAATCCTCACACTTCATTACCATATACAGATGTATCACCTATTCATAAGTTACCTTTTCCAACCAATAGAATTGCATGACAAACTTGTGAGTGTTACACGTCTATGATGATGAATTTTGACTATAACTATTGCTATTTGAATGAAGATTGTTGGGAGTTGAAGTGAGATGGACCATCGCATCTCTGTTGATCTCCATGTTTCCCCATTTATTGTACTTGTCATTAAACAGACTCCCCTTTGCCAAACCATTGAGTTGTCCTTATTGATTGGTGTTGGAGTAAGGGAATCCCGCACCCCATCCACCTGAAGGTGCAGCTATCTCATCTTAAAGTACTTGAGGGCGAGCTCTGATTCTATCGGCCGGTCAGAGGTCACCCCCCTCGTTAACAGCAACACAATTAAAATGCAAGGCTTTTTTATTCTAAAGCCTGAAGCTCCCGCTTCAGGCTTTAGTAAAAAAGCCTTGCCTTCTAGCAGTCTGGTCGACTGGGGTTAGCAGGGGATTTTAGGGAGCCCCAGCAGGGCCCCACCGTCTCAGCAACAATGTTCGGAGCCTGGGAGGGCTCTGACCTGGCGAGCCCCAACCCACTTAAAGCCCTGCACACGCCCACATACTAAAATGCACTGTAAACATCACATCGTTTGTATAACGTGCTAGGCCTAGGCAGACACATGTCCAGGAATGAGGGGGTTTTACATACATTGACATCAGCTTTTTTTTTTTCTTATTTTCGTGTCTTCCTAACAATGCATCCTTTTTGCACATCCATCAACCAAGAGACTGTCAGAAGGAGCTAATGCTTCTTCTAGCCGGACTCACAAAAGAGGATTCATTCAGAACTTGCAAAAAACCTTCCAACTGCAGAGCAGCAAGTCTGACATCTGGCTAAAATGAAATCTGCGGTCCATTCTGAATGAACAGATTGCGGGGCAGCTGGGAAGACACGAACCTAATTAGCATGATTCAGCATGGCTTTAGGATAATTGATCTTGTCAAACTGACCGGTGTTGCTTTTTGGATTCTGAAAGAGTAAGCGCAAATGGAGAGTGGGGAAGCGAGGTGGGAACTATGCGTGTGTCTGCCATTTCTCCAATTAGACTGTGGGATCCGCTGGGAGCCGGGGCCTGCGCGCGCGCGTAGAGTTAAATATTGACGCCGCTGCAGCTGCAGCTCATTCAGAAAAGGAACGGGCCTGTTTTACAGAAACACTGCACTGGTGCAGTGTAATTCAACACAGGAGTGCGCACTTGTGCAAAAATGGATCGGATGCAAATATGCATTGCAACAATAAATGTTTACACCCTGGGCAACCCCCTTCCTCCCCCCGACACCCCAACTTAAAATAACACTGCTCATCGTATGTCCTAGAATATGAGCTTGTATTTAAAGATGTTGCCCCCGCCCAGCACACATCAGACGTCGGGATTCGGTGACAACTTCATTGGTATTTTTAAACATGAGCGTCCTAGTTGCCCGCATTTATTTATTTATTGTGTTGGCACGGTGTTTTATCACACGGGAGAGGTCTCCGAGCAGCGGGTAAGACAGGGGGCGGGGCTGGCTAGAGGGAGACCACGAGGGCTGTTGCGTTGAAGCTGTGACCCGTGGGCTCGTGACCAACATATCTGCGTAGGACACGTGTAACACACGGCCGCTATCCATTGCGCCTTGGCAAATGATCACCCAGCTGGGGGAGTTTGAGTGTCTGGAGGCTGCTGCACTGATATTGAAGACCAGCAAATAAAAAAAAAGTTAAACTGATAATAAAACACCTGTCATGCCACCATCTGTCTGCAACCATTTGTCGTGCCACCGTTTGTCATGCCACCATCTGACATGCCACCGTTTGGCCATTTGACAACAGGACAATCATGGTAAGGCTTCTAATGTGTTTTCACCGCCCATTATTTTACCGCAGATTTTTTTTTTACCACCAATGTTTTTTCTCAATGTTCTGCTGCACTAGACCCGCAAAATGTGGGCGTACACACACTGCAGCCCCTTGTTAACGAACCACCCCTCCTCTGCTTTCTCAGCAGCTCGCTTTCACAAGCAAACCTTCTATTCACTTTTAAAATGTTCGGTGATTGTTATTGCTGAATATTCTGCACTGAGAAATATGTGTAGTGGATATTCCCTTGGTAAGATAGCTCAGTGGTTGCATGCTTGCAGCAGAAATCTGTCTGTAACCTGAAGGAACAGGAGTACATCCCACCTGGGCTGACTCAACCTTCCAACGTTCTGAGGTGGACGCAATGAGCGCCATCGACATCACTCATATGGAGCACCTTTTCATCAACAGAAAGATAATGTATGGCAGGGCCGGCCTTAGCTCTGACAGAGCCCGCAGAGAGGAAACAAAATGTGGACTTCAAAACAGGGGGTTCTGGGGGCGCGCCAAATTTGGAGTTGCTCTGCTAAATAGAGAACACTATTTAAATGATAAACTCCCCACTCCAGTGCTGGAGTTTGGAGTTAATCACTTAATAAGAGCGCTGCTCCCAAACCAGCTGCCCCCTGCCAGCATAGCAGCAGTGCCCTATTGTCTTGGAATGCACCCTGCTCTCGTGCTGGAGCTCCCAGCTAAAGCACGAGAGCGGAATGCATTTCAATTCTCTAGGAGGCCTTCCACCCACCACGCCAGCTCCAGGCAGCCCTTGAAAGACTCCCCCAAGATGGCGTTGCA
Organism: Ambystoma mexicanum; assembly: GCA_002915635.3. Taxonomy (NCBI): domain Eukaryota; kingdom Metazoa; phylum Chordata; class Amphibia; order Caudata; family Ambystomatidae; genus Ambystoma; species Ambystoma mexicanum. The sequence goes on along the minus strand of CM030321.1, from coordinate 904,576,896 downwards.
AGGGGCCTAATGTGGTGCCCCGGGAGACTACCCGGGACGCCCATGCCTTAAAGCCGGCCCTGATTTTTGGGCACTCACTAGAATAGCAGAGTAGAATTGCTGCTCTGAATCCATGCCCACCCTCTTCCTGGCACCGCTATGCCGATCTATTTTCTTTTGTGCTGGTACGAAGTGTCTCGCTGCTGATCAATGACACACCGTTGCCTAGCAACTGTAGAGACACGTCCATTTCAAGAAGCTGATTCCCGGTAGCATGGGTGTTAAATATCCGGGAACATATGTTCAATATCTTTACTCTCTACTAAATCCTCAGCACATTTTGAAGAAGGCGGCTGATTTCGTTCCATTAATTTGTTTTCTAGAAAGGCTGTTGGTCGAAATTGAGCCAATCAGGCATAATCAAAAAATAATGAGTTTAAATATGTTTCCACTGCAGCGCAAAGAACATGAACAGCTTGCAGCTCAAAGAGACCGTTTCCATGAAAATCAAATGCATTCAATCAGCAAAGGCAGCAACGTGATTTCCAGTGAGCAAATTATTATGGAATAATTCCCTGCCCTTTACTTGGTGATAACTGTCCGGGACCCGAGTAAATAAGCCCATTCACTGCAGGGGCCCTTAACGAGTGCCCCCGGGCTGTTACCACCCATTACAGCCCAGAGAACCGGTCTTTATCGCTATTCGCACCTAGTGTTTGCAAATCCAGGCTCGGTCCGATTGCTTTGAAGTGGCGGCGTGGGGCCTTGCAGTGTTGCGGTGACGGTCTAGCCCTGCTCTGGCCCTGCTGAGTGCACTGCGTTGTGTCATAGATTTGTGATATGGGTGCACTCCTGACCCGACAACTGCAGAGGCTGTGTTCAAACTGCTGCCACTTGAGTTGGTGAGATGGTCAGAGAGAGGAGAGGTGGCATGGTGGTTACTTGTAGCTGCCTTGATACAGCCCTGATGGAGGGTGCAAGAGGGGCCGTGCCTGAGTGTGAGCACTCGGTGCGGTTGTGAATGCTGGAGCTCCTTGTGGGAGTTGCGTGGCCCCGTGCTGGTCCTGGGCCCTTCATGGTGGAGAGCAGGCCCTTTGGTGGTCGAGGTGTGCTGTGCGATGATTGGTCTGTTGCTTAAGCCCAGCGGAAGGAGGTTATCTTAAGTGAGACAACTCTGGGTTCCGGGCAGAATAAAATACAGTCCATGGAGAAATCTGCAACCAAGAAATAAAATTGGTTTAATTTAACAAGGTGCCGGATGGGAGAAGAACCCCCCTCCCCTTCACCCACTCCTGGGAGAGCTTGGAGGGGTACCTGGAGCCCTTTCCAATCCCTCTGCAGAGCATTGCTCTGATTGACTGGGCCGGGGTCAAACCCAAAATTTGTCAAAGCTTCTTCCAGGCAGACTATCACTGACATCCTCTTCGTCATTCCCTCTCTAGACCTATGAACTCCCCACATGGTCTCAGTCCTCTCCCCTTTCTCTTCATCACCCATTAATGGTGGAACCAGATGGGAAGTATTTTTGGCTGGCTTCTCATCCTCTAGGTGCATCATTAATGTCTATCAGAACGGCACTGTCAGGGCCCATGGCTCTCAGGCCTACCACCTCCTCCATGATAGGCATCTTCTATCTCTCATAAACCTCCTCCCCTCTCCTGCCACTCCTCTGTCTGCCACCCCTCTTTCCCCTTCTCCACCACTGACGGACGTACCACATCCCTGTACCCCTCCTCGGAAGACCTTCAAAGGTGTCAACCAGCTTCACCTAGCTACCCTCATCTCTAGCTCTGCTGTTAAACACAACTCTGATATCTGTCTCCCTCTTGAAGACTTTGACCTTGACTTTCTTGCTCTCACTGAGACGTGGTTCATTGCCAGCTCTGTCACTGCTTTTGACACACTCCTCCCTGAGAGTTACAAGATCCTCTCCAAGCCCAGGACTAACTGGTCTGGAGGCGGAGTGGCCTTGATCTTTCGTGAATGGGTCCCTGCTACCATCATTCCCACTCAGACCAACTCTTCCTTTGAATGACTCATCTGCAGGCTTGGTGTCTCTCCAACCTTCTTGTTGACTCTTGCCACCATCTACAGCACTCCTGGTCTGCTCTACCTCTTCCGCCCATAGTGGTCTGACCTCACCACTTCTCTTCTTGCCTCCACTTCCAAGCTTCTCCTCCTCGTAGACTTCAATATTCACCTTGCCTCTCCTGATTCCACCATTGAATGCTTCCGCAGCCTCTGTGACTTTCTTTCCCTCATCATTCTCCCCTCCAGTCCGACGCACTCAGACGGACACAGCTAGGATGCTCTCATCTCTGCAGACATCCCCATCTCCAACTCTCCCACTGCACCTCTCTCCTGGTCTGAACATGCTATCCTGTCCTCTCACATCTCTTAGGTCCCCCGGCTAAGCCTCTGCCTGCACTGCCAGTCTCCTTGTCCATCATTTGACCGATGAAGTGAGTGTCCGTTGCTGCCTTTGCTGCCACTTTCATTCCCCCTCCTACTCCTGCCACAGACTCCCACATTGGCTCTGCCCTTGCTAATCTTCACCTCTCCATCGCCAACACCCTGGACATCCTTGCCCCGGCCATGTGGATCTGAATGCAGGGATGTCATTTGGGGGCGCCAGGGGTCTCCCTAGAGACCCCAGCATTCCCCCTTGATACCTCTGTGGTCTCCCTTGCTACCCCTAAAAAAAGCAATTTTTAAAACCCCTTTCTTTTTACATTGAGCCTCCTGGGCTGTGGCCAGCAGCATGTTGCTCTTTGTTTCTGGAGTGGCTGTTTTTCTGATAACTATAACCAGTACAATAGCTCAGTGGGTTGAGGGCTTGCTGCTGTAATGTGTGTGTCATTCAAATCCCGGCAAGGTCAACTCAGCCTTTCATACTGCTAAGGTTGATAAATGAGTACCAAGACAGGGTGGGTGTAATTGTATGTATATCTGTTCTATATCAAGTGCTGTACAATAACACATCATCATTTTGACATTGGACGTCTGCTTGCATTTTCCGTAATTTGGTAATAAAGGCCTATATGCAATGATATTAACTATACATATGGTGATCCTTTCTTGTATAAAATGTACATCACTTTACAGTGATATCATACCCATATTTTTCATAGTGTACTTAAAAACAATGCCATATGATGCATCTTCCTGTTTTGTCAAGGGGTGAAAGGTCGTGTTCCATCACTTCCCGATGTCATCTGAGGTCAATGTTGTGTGATGTCACTTCCGCTAACCCTAGCATTTTGGTGAAATTACGTCCCTGTCTGCATGAAGTCTGCCGCCAAGCGCAACACCTGGTATGATTCCGGCCTAGCATCTCTAAAACGCAAGTGCAGAGTTGGTGAGCGGAAGTTGTGGGCTGCAGCCACATCCTCGGACAGACAGGCCTGCCGCCTGCTCCAAAGGCAATACAGACTCCCCATTCACTCAAAGAAGGGGGTCCATATGCAAGCCTGCATCTCTGGGGACACTAACAACATGGGCAAACTGTTTAAAATCTTCAAGGAACTCGCCAATCCTACTGCAGTCTCCACTTCTCCCATGCCATCCCTGACCCTCTGTACTTCACTGGCTTCCCACTTCTTAACCAGAACTCAGGACATCCTGTCCTCACTCTCCTCTAAATCCCTCCCTCCTGCCTCCCCAGCTTTCAGGCCTCTCTTGGCCCCCCTCTCCACTTCCCTCCTTCTCTCCTCTTTCTCTCCAATAGCACCAGATGAGGTCTCTAGACAAGTCCTCTCTATGAAAGTCTCCTTCAAACAGGTGTTCCCCTGCTCCTCTGGAACTATCAAGGAAAACATTGCCTCCCTTGCATCAGCCTTGGGCGATTTCTGTAATCACTCCTTTTCCACAGGCTCCTTCCCCTACCCCTCAAGCATTTCATTGTGTATCCTCTCCTCAAAAAGCCCTCTGCCAACCCCTCCTCCCCGGCTAACTACCGCCCTATCTCCATTACCCTCTTTCTGGGCAAACTCCTGGAGAAGCTAGTCATCTCCCAAATGATCCAATGCACTGAATATGTTGGCTATCTCAACGAACACCAGTCTATCGTCAAAGCAGCCAGAGGCATGAAAACTTCTCTCTAGAACACCTGTGATGACTTGCTCTCAAATCTTGATTCCAACTCTTCATCTGTTCTTATACTTCTTTCTTCTTCCTTTCCTCTGGCTTCGACATGGTCAATCATGCCACCCTAACAAAATGGCTCAGTGACACCCTTGGCATCACATGACTGCCACTGGACTGGTTGACCTCATTCCTCTACAACCAACCTTCCTTCTCAGGATCAGTTGGGTCGTTTCCTCTTCCCTATCAAACTCTCCAACTGTGGCGTCCCTCCAGGCTCTATCCTCTTGCCGTGGCTCTACAACATCTACTTTGCCCCTATGGCCCACCTGATCTCTTGCTTCTCTCATCACTTCCAGTGTTATGCATATGACACACCTCTACTGCCTCCTCTTCTTCCTCTCTCATCCCTGACTGTCTGACTTCTATTCAGGCATGGCGTGCTGCCCAATGATCTCTGCCTTAATGCCTGTAAGATTGATATCCTTCTCATTGGGACCCCAGCTCCCTCCTTCCCTCCTACCCTCTGGCTGCCCTCACCCTCTTGTGAGGCAAAAGAAACCTTGGTGTCACCTTTGACTCCTCTCCCTCCTTCTCTCCTCACATTGTGGACCTTGACAAGAAGGCCCTCTATCAGCTGAATCTCCTCAGAGGCATACTCCCTTTCCTCTCCTTGTCCCAGAAACTCAATGGGCCTCATTACGAGTTGCCCGGTAAAACCGGGTTCATTACCGGCATGCCGGAATGAGCGTGTCCGTGCACGTACGAACCCACTAATAGCGGGTCATTACGAGTGCGCGAGCACGCGAATTCCCCCATGCCAGTAGTGGCAATACCGCCATGCCGGTAAAGGGCCTCCAAGCCCCCTATACCGGCATCGCAGGGCCCGCCCATTGCGCTACCGCCTCACACTAACCCGTAAATACCGGCACGGTAATACCAGCTTGTTGTTACCGTGTTCGCAAAAAACGGACCCAGAAATTACGTCATCTCGCAGGAACGGGAAATGGGCCGGAGGCCATCTTTAAAAATACAATCCATTGCCATCCTCCATTACTACCACAACACCCATGTTGTTGAGTGCCAAAACACAACCAGGATGTCAAAGGCCACCGAAAATAGCTCACAAAGGAAGAGGAAGCAGCGCTTTTCAGATGCTGAATTGATAATGCTAGCGGACACCCTACAACAGCATGCTGACATAATCCGAAGCACGGACCTGAAGCATGCGGCCCAAACGCGTAAAAAACAGATGTGGCAGGAGGTTGCGCAGAGGGTAACAGCAGTGGGGAGCACCCTAAGGAGTGTCCGGGATTGCAGAAAGCGCTGGGACAACCTCTGCCTCTGTGTCCGGAAGATCCTTGCAGAGAACCGGAGGGCGGCAGGCTGTGGCACACACTCCCCTGTTAAGCTCACCACATGGGAGGAGATTTCAAGTGGATTCATCGACCCAGAATCCATACAGGAGATCGGAGAGCAGGAGTTCGGGGCAGCTACCACAACAGAGGAAGGTGAGTGAACCATCACATCCACCAATAACAAAACATGATGTGACACAAGTGAAGTGGGAGTCCGATTAGGCAAGGCAATTCCTTTACCCAAGGCAACATCAACTCACCAACAAAATACTGATTGCCACCCCCTGCACCACATGCATGCTGCGTGAAATATGTAAACCCAACAGAAGTGCAACATGACCCATCCATGCCCATGTCCCCCCCCACACCTAGACAATCCATTGCCACCAGCCATGCAATCATTGCCAACATGTCCCCTCAGTACACCAAATGCCACACAACAGAAATGAAATCATGCCTGAATGTATCAAGATATTACACTGCAACAAATCACAGCTGCCATTTGGCAATCTCACTGATGACCTGCATCTCTTCTATCCCCCAGGCACCGATGAGGAAGGTGGAACCCAGGACAGGGGGGCAAGCACATCCAGTGCACGCAAGGGGACTAGGGCCACCGCAACCCTCTCCTCCGAACAATTGCCTGCGACCACTCCCAGTGTGCCACACAAGGCATCATCTCTGCAGGGTGCACCTGCTGCGATAGTGCCAGCTGTACCACCGGCCACCACGGACGTCGTGTCCAGAGAAGTGGTCAAAGAGGCCGAAGAATCTTTGGGATTGCCCAGCCCAACACCCATTGGCACCCCCTCCCTCCCTGTGGAGACAGAGAGCCTGGATGAACCATGTCTCCATGACTCCGACCTAGGAGATTCGGACATCAGCATTTTCGCGGATGACAGTGCCCAGGACGAGGGCCCCACGCAGGTGCCTGCCACCACCCAGCCTTCCACCACCCAGCCTTCCACCACCCTTCCTTCCACCACTGTGCCTTCCACCACCCTGCCTTCCACCACCCTGCCTTCCACCACCCCACCAGCCACCGGTACACCTGCGACAGAAACCCCCTTTGAGGTCCGTCTGTCAAGGGTGGAGGCCCTCCAAGACGAGATGCTGCAGATTATGCGGCAACTGGTCGTTGCCGGTAATGAGGCCATGAAGGCCATAGCCACGGCCATTGCTGCAAATACAGCTGCCGTGGAGGCGTCCACGTCTGCATTGAGGCAGTGCATGGGGTCACTGACCGAGGCCCTACTAGCCAACATCAGGCAAGTGCAGCAGCCACACTATGGGTCTGCAAGGGGATTGACAATTGACACATCCACCACATCAACACCTTCCACCTCTGTTCAATCTAGCCCTGTGCGCTTAACGCGCAGGAGCGCACTGCGCATGGCCATGGAACCCCCAGACCGAAAAGTCGCCAAAAAGTGACTTTCTGAAAAATGGAAAAAATGTGAGGAGTAACATTGGTGAAGGCAACACTGTTTGTTGCGCACATGGGGACATTTGGGATCTGTGGGGTGGGTGAGGGAGTTTGTTGGGGGATTGTGGGAGGGGGGAGTGGGCACAGTTTTGCACTTTCATATAATACACAAGTTTTCTGGAGAACAATCCCTGGCTGGACATTGTTATTTTTGGTGTGCATCCATTTAATGTGTTACGGTGTTCAGTGTCCAAATTACAACATTCCCTTTGTGCATGTTCACATTGGCCCAGTGTGTGACTGACAAAAGTCATTCATGGTCCCTGTGTCTTAAAAGTATTTGTCAATTAGTGCTTGGCGTGCAGCATGGCCGTCCCGTGCATCACGTACTGGCAGGGGGGCTCCTTCGCCTCCGTCTCCATCCCCTTCATCCTCACCCGGGCCATGCATGTCAATGTCAGGTGGCAGTGGTACATTCCTTCGGACGCACATGTTGTGCAGCATGACACAGGCCATGGTGATCTTTGCCACCTTCTCAGGCCTATACAGGAGTGCCCCACCAGACCTGCTTAGGCAGCGGAACTGCGCTTTCAACAGGCCAAAGGTCTGCTCAATCACAACACGGGTTTGAGTGTGCACACGATTGTACTCCTCTTCATGGCTGTTCTGCGGGTTCCGCACAGGGGTAAATAGCCACGGCCTCAAGGGATATCCTCCATCACCTGCAAGCAGATACAAATAGGTGTGTGTCACTCTGAACTGACACCTTCAGGGAGCACGGTCATGGCAGCAGCTATTAGGTGTGAGCATGCACATGTCCCTGTACGTGTACCAAATAGTCACCTATATGGAATGTATACTGTAAAGAGGTGTGGAACACTGGATGGGGTTGAACAGATGATGCAGGGTGTAAGCATGCATGCTGAGGCAGATGTGCTGTGGCAGTGCGACAATGTTTAGCCTCCAATTCATGCAGTATACTCTTTGCTATGCATGGTCACACTGGCCGCATTGGCACAGTTGCCATCCTATTCAGTCATGCATTGCTTGCCATCACCATGGTGCCCTGGTTGTGCCTCTTACTTGTTGTCATCCATTTGCATCATTTGTGATATGTGGCCCAGTGATGTGTCATTTTCAGTTTGGCTGTGTCAGGTGAGGAGTGTTTAGCTCTGCATTCATTCTCCACTCACTGGCTATTGCCACCCAGGTGTACTTGTAACCCCCCCTTTCCCGGCCTGGTAAACTACCCCCCTTTCCCACCTAGGTGTACTATCCCCCTTTCCCACCCTGGTAAACTACCCCCCCCTTTCCCACCCAGGTGTACTATCCCCCCTTTCCCACACAGGTGTACTATCCCCCCCTTTCCCACCCTGGTAAACTATTCCCCCCCCTTTCCCACCATGGTAAACTATCCCCCCCTTTCCCACCCAGGCGTACTATCCCCCCCTTCTGCATCCGCACACATGAGTACCCCACAGCATGGCCATGGGCCTGTTGTGCAACTCACCGAGCAGCCAGCACGTGGTCCAGCATGTCGCTCCATGTGACGGGGTAGCGTGGAGTTGCGCAGTACCATGGCATCATGTGTGGATCCAGGAAATCGGGCGCAGCAATGGGTGATGATCTTGGTGGAGTCACATACCATTTGCACATTGATGGAGTGGTATTGCTTGCGATTGCGGTACACCGCCTCTATGGCATGGGGGACTACCAATTCCACATGGGTGCAGTCGATGGCACCGACACAATTGGGCATGCCTGCCAGTGCATGGAAGCCTACTTTGGTTTCGGCTATCTCCTGGCCAGTCCGTGGTAGGGATATGTGGGTGCTTGCGTGCTTCAGGAGGGCATCCAGCACTTGGTCCAGCATGCGTGAGAATAGTGGTTGTGAAATGCCATGCAGCTGGCCCACTGTGTGTTGGTAGGTGCCTGTGGCCAGGAAGTGTAGCACAGACATCACCTTCAGTAGTGGGGGGATGGCAGTGCATATTTGTATGTGGCTGGCAAAGTCGTTCTGTATCATGTCCACTATGGTGGTGATGGTGTCACGGTCCAACCGGTACAGGGTGTGGATCTGCTCAGGGGTTAGGTTGAATGGGCTGGGTCTGGTGCGAGGGACTGGTGGCTGCCTACGAGGCACTGGTGGCTGCGCTGGTGGTAATTGCTGGGCCTGTCTGACCCTCCTTCTCCTCCTGCGTCTCCTCTGTTCTGCCTGTTCTTGCTGCTGTTGTTGTTGTTGTTGTTGTTGTTGTTGCTGTAGTTGTAGCAGTATAGGCATGTCCTCCTGCGCCATGATTGCAAATTGCTAGTGGTAGCATTTTGGTGTAGGAAGGGGTGTGGTGTGTAGGTGTGCTCCTTTTGTAGTGGCCCACTCTGCATTGACTACACCTGTGGGGGGGTTGTGGTGTGTAGGTGTGCTCCTTTTGTACTGGCCCACTCTGCATTGCCTACACCTGTGGGGGGGGTTGTGGTGTGTAGGTGTGCTCAGTTCATACTGGCGCAGCCTCCTTTGACTCCACCTGTGGGGATTGTGTGCACCTGTGGCAGCTGCCTTGTATCTTGGTTGCTGTTTGCGGGTGGTCCGCGATGCCTGTTTTTCCAGTATCATGCAGCCCGTTGTTACCGTGTTCTCGATGTCGGTATTTGCATGTTTGTGTGGGTTGTGATTGCCCCCTATTACCGGCATGCCGGTATTTACTACCTGAAGAGGTGCGTGTACGCGCCTATGCCGCTATTAGCGGCACCGTAAATAAAGGTGCCGTTCATCCGGGTTTGCGGGTCAGAATGCTACGGAACGTTAAATGATGCCGGTATTTAGATACCGGCATCATTTTTCCCTTACCGGCATGACTCGTAATGAGGCCCAATGTCTCTTTAGACTGGACTACTGGAACAGACTCTTCCTCAATCTTCCTTTCTCCTCCCTTCGCCCCCTTCAACTAATCCAAAATAGGACTGTGAGACTTATTCTTGGCCTCAAGCCCAGAGTCTGCATCACTCCAGCCCTAAAATCTTTCCACTGGCTCCTGGTTGCTGCTGGGATCAAGTTCAGACCCTCTGCATTATCCACAAGGCGTTCTAGGGCCTGGGACCACGCTACATCCAACTCTCTTTTGCTCTAGCACCTTGAAGCGTCTTGTGTGCTAGATGGAATTACCAATCATGATCTCAGACCCAAATAACCGAACAGACTCAAAGAATATGTCAAAGTACTACTTTATTATCAGTTCAAGATAAAGTAGGGCAATCTGGCAAACAAAAAACTGTAGTTCACGGACTCATACTTAAATTTCGATTATACAATGGCTTTATACCTCAATGTATGTCAGCTAGGACATCATCGTATGTGGCAAACTGTAAAACCTATTACAGTGAGGGATTGGTTAACGGAACATATCTACCTACATGTCATATAAGCATTAGTGATATTACTGGATGCCTCTTTTCTCACAGGCACGCCTTGACCCACCTCTAAATACGTGTAATACAGATTATAGCAGAATAACAGCAGCGGGTTAGCCTGCAACATTATATACCGTGTTGCTACATAGATCCTCTGATTGGTTGGCATTCTCTCCCAACCTTCGACTTTCAGCACGTGGAAAAATGAAACTCAGGTGCAGAGAACAACGTCAGACTACTACCCACTTTCCCAATTGGTCCATCATCTCTCATCGGTCAGGCCCTATGCCAAGGCTTCTTCTTTTTAGTTGACCTTGCAGCCTGTTCCTGTTCTGGGATGTTTAAGGCAGTGTAGGTACACCATTATCTTCATCTGGAGCTTAATGAATAGTACTTCTTTTTGACTTCTGAATCACGTGTGAGGAGAACACGATTTTATCCATTTCAACCTTTTATTTACTGCTATATGATTTAATTAAGCTGGATGCCATTACTCCTCTTGGGCTCTGGAGACTTACTCACTCAACCTTCAATATACTTTCCGCATCTGTAATTGTCCAATACTTGGCACTTGCAGATGTTTTCTTCTTTGATTAATCTAAGAGAAATATGTCTTACTCACATAGCCCATCCTTTTGACTCCCTTTGTGCCTTGCAATTATTCCTTAATGTAGCATCCTTGATCCCAGGCCAATAGACTACTCTTAGTTCCTCACACAAAACAGTTTTTCCAGCAACTCCTGACTCTGCAGCTCTCACTCTGTCTCTGAGGTAGCTCGATTGGTTTCAACACAAGTCTGACATCCATCTGTCCATCATGGCAGCCTTAGCCACTTTATATTTTCTTCTGCAGCAAGCCTCTATATATCTCATCTACCTTGCATTTCTGCATGTATACATTCACTTCATCTCTACTCACTCATTGCTTTACTGCATATGATTTCTTCATATTCAATTACATGTTTCTCTTGTTATTCCAGTTACACTTTATCCTTTAAGTATTTTCATATCGTTTCAGTGCGTCATCATGTCTTTCCTTTATGTATGACTTCACTCCACTACCTTTCAGTGCAACGGCATATTCAACACTGTTGTCTGAGTGCATATCATCTCTTATACACTTGATGTGCTATTGGGGTGATACCTTGTGTCCCACATAGGGCTCTTCTCCTGCTGCTCCAGTATGATGGAGGTGAGTGGGCGGGAGCCTCAGATGACAAGTCCACCTGCTCCTCTACAGTCTCTCCCTAAATAACTCTATGCTAGAGCCCTTCAGCCTTCTAGCTCCAACTCTCTGCAGATCAGATGTTTCCATAGGAGCCTCCCCCTGGAATGGTCTCCCTGCCACTCTCTGTCTTGAGCCGGATCTCCTTAAGTTCCAGAATTTCCTCAAGACCTCCCTTTTCTCTTCTTCTTTCCCTCTCACCCTCCCCTGTTTACCCTCCGCCCGTATGCTGCAGTGACGGGCTGACTGGTTTCCCTCTGAGTTCTACATGGCACCAGCACCCCCCAGTCCACCCCTTTTCTTGCCCTTAGCATGTGGACTCTCATCCCCTGTACCCCATGCTATCCCTGGCACTTGCCCAGCTGGCCTCTCCTTGTCCTCGCCTAGCCCCGATGACCCTGTCTTCACCCCCTCTTTTTCACTTGCACTCTCTCCTCTTTACCCTGCACTCCCCTTCCCATCGTAGCACTTCTCATTTCGTGCATATCGGCACTTCCCTCCAGCCTCGCTCCCTCACACTTCTTTTACTGTATTTCTAACTTGCAACCAAGCCTCCCGACCTTTGAGTTCTGTTAATGGTCAGACTGTCTGCAGGACGACTGTTTAGACTAGGTAAAGAGACCTTGTACTACAAATGAACTGCCGTCTTAGTATTGTCTACGCTAACAAGCCTCATCCACAAATACTTCCTTTTGCTTTAACAGATAGCATCCGAATAGGGACCCTCAAGATTGATGCCATCTCATTGAAGAGTTCACGCGGCTATCGGACTGGGATCGGATGGTGAGAAAGGGGGCCCCTTCTTGGATGAGACGCGACACCTCAATAGTACTGCATGACCCAATCCCCGGACGGTGAGCACGTGATCCGAGACAGCATCTTGACGAGGGTCCATATATCGAGGCGGGCAGTTTTGCCGAAATCACCAACCACGAGGGTCCTTTGTTGTCCTTAGTAATCCAATCGGACCTCCCTTAGTTCTTTGATCAGGTGAGTCATGCCCCGATTCCTAAGTATCCTGATATTCGATTTGGCGCATTGTCCTCGCGAGAACAATTATTGACCAGGTAACACCAGAAATCTGATATGCCTGAGAAATGTTCTGCCTGTTTCAGGGCATTATTCCGCAGAGAAAGACAATATTTGGAATTTGGCCATCCGGCACCACAAGAGGGGTCGTCGGCATGTACTATGTACTGTAAGTACGGCATTGGTAGTATAGTGTTTATCGATATTTGGCACAGACAAACCAGACATGCTTCCGAACTTCAGTGGCCAATCAATGGTAGCTTTGAGATTTATCGTATAGAATATTTAGAATCTATATTATTAAAGAAAAAAGCTAGACCTGCAGTGTTTGATGTATTACAAAATTGGAAAAAATAAGCTATGCAGCAACTTAAAAGTAGAGAAAAACCTGCGCGCCGACATATGTTGAACGCCGAGAAAGCATTATTGTATGATCAACAAAAACAGTCAGATCAAGTTAGAAACATGGATAGGGCTTTTCAACTTGGCATTCAGAAAATATATCCGTATAAAGATTTTCATGTATCAGATGAACTGATCAATAAGCTTTTAAATGAACGAAGGCCTGGTGCCACTATGCCACCTCAGTATGTACCTATTCCTGCTGCTTTGCCTCTTCCTGTTGTTGTTCCTCCTCCTGCAGAAATTCCTGAACCTCTTATTACTCCTCTTATTGCTCCTCCGCCATTAGCTATTGTTCCACTTCCTATTGTCGCTCCTCCACCTATACCTCTATGTTTATTTTATTATTTATTTATTTATTTTAATTTTTGTAACGCGCCAACATGCGCGCGGGCCTCAGGGCGCACAAAGAACAGAACAAGGACGAAGATAACAGGCATAAAAAACGGAAGGATAGAGGAATCAGAGGATTATTCCAAGTTGAAGAAGTGAGTCTTCATAGCACGTTTGAACACGGTATAGCTTTGGATCTGCCGTATCCTAGCTGGAAGTTTTTTCCAAAGAAGGGGACCCTGAGCATCAAGGGTAGTACCTCCAAATTTGGCTGTCCTAAATTTAGGATGTTTGAGAACGATCGGAGAGGAAGAGCGGAGGTTCCTCACATTGGGTTTGGTACTAATGCGGGATGACAAATAGATGGGACTGCTTAGACTGAGGCATTTGTGGGTCGTGGTAAGCATCTTATGTGTTATGCAGTGTTTGACAGGAAGCCAGCGGAGTTTTTTCCTAAAGGTAGAAATGTGTGTACGACGAGATTAATTGAAAATGTTACGCACTGCATTATTCTGCGCCACTTGTAAAGATTGGATATTAGAGGCTGAGGTGCCCGCCAAGAGACTGTTACAATAGTCCAATCTTGAATTAACCAGTGCAGTGGACAAAAGAGCAGAGTTCTCTTCTGAGATGAATGGTCGAATATATCTTATTCTCTTGTTTATAAGACCACAGCTGGATTTAATGCAGGAAACATGGGATCTGATGGAGAATTCTTCATCAAGAACTACTCCTAATGTCTTAACTTTCTTTTGAACGATAATGGTATTGTTGGATATATGGAAACTGTCGTAGTTAGAAACAAGTTTCGTCCGAGTGTTTTTAGATGCCATGATAAGGAGTTCGGTCTTTTTATCGTTCAGGGCAAGAGAATTGCAGGCCATCCAATCTTGTATGGCTTTGTATATTTTGTTGATGGTTTCCGTGTCCCTGCTATATGAGACACTCAACTGTATAACAACCTGAGTGTCATCGGCGTAATTTGTATATTGCACTCTTAATTTGTTCAAGAGGTCAAGAAGGAGCCGGATGTAAAGATTGAAGAGCAGCGGCGACAGACAGGAGCCCTGAGGAACTCTGCTAGTCTTAGAGATTGAAGAAGATTGATATCACCAACGCAAACCCTTACCATTCTGGGACCCAGGAAGGATGCAATCCATTTCTGGATCGCCGCCACACTCCACAGCCAGCAGTTCGCGCCGACCTCTCGCCCTCTCGCCGCTGCTGCGGCTCTCTGACTTACGCACCTCGCCTCTCTCTCTCGCCCACCACGCACTTAGCACCTTCCGTTTACCATATTTACAAGATTTATTCTACTCATTAATCTTCCAGTGGCTCTGCTCCGCATGTAGTTGATAAGGAGCCCCGACTCAACCTTGCTAACTCACTCGACCCTACACGCTTTCTAAGGAATATGTAGATCTCCCACAAGGGTTGAGGGATCTGAATGTTTTAGCATATTCAAGAGATACTGCAGAGAAAGTATATGAGCACGTTGAGAGGGTTTTTGAGTATAGAAGGGAGTTAGAAAGGTTACGGAATGATGAAATAGATGGTGATAGTTTGGGCGCTATGTTTGTAAAACGGTTCCTTCCTCTTAGTAAGTCAATGAGTGAAGAAACGGGAATTTGCATGAGAGAGGCACTTAGATGGATTTCAGATATGTTGATATATCTCCTGTAGAAGTATATGACACGTATAGTCAGTATACGCCTGAAATGCAGAGGAAAGTGATACACATAATGGTAGAATACCTGCAGGATGAATGTATAAATGGAAAGATTTGGTGTCCCACAGAATTATTGAATATCTACAAGAGAGCATTTTCGTCCGACACTCCTTCATCTGCTTTAGCGCTCGATTTGGCTCTGTTGCTCAGTAAGCGTTCAGAGTTGCCTACTTCTCAGTTGCCTATGAGAGACGTTCCTCCGACATTCGTTCCCAAAGTTCAGGTTCCGGCTAATGCCGCAACGGGTGTAGCCACCTATGACATTGATGCACATTATGTATCACAGTTTGTTCACGTCCCGTTCTCAAGACAGGAAGTGAACATCATCAGACAATCAATCCCAGATACTAGAAAGAATCCGACAGGGTTCTATAAAGAGATAGAATCTGTTTTGCAGCCGATTGTATTTACTTTGGGTGATATAGATTTGTTATTGCCTGTGCTCCTCGATTTGTGGAAACAGATTAGGACAGTAGACGATGTACCAGGGTTAGGGAACACATGGGATAATTTATCTAGACAAGATAGAGCTAGACCAGCTGTGAGAGACCACCACAGGTAATACTGACTTTGCCTGATAGAATAGTGATAAAACTGAAAGCCTTAATTCCTGAGAGAAGGATTGTCTGGGGCAAACTTACTGCTTGTATCCAAGGAAAATCTGAGGGCGCTACTGAATTCTTTAATCGGTTTGAACAAGTATTTTCAGATTTTAGTGGGCAAGATTTAAGCACAGAGTCTGGAAAAAGATTATTTGTCGACAAATTTGTGCGTGGATTGCTACCTGACATCCAGTCGTAAATTATGACTTCTGAGTGCACATGGCAAGCAAAGTCTCAGTCTGAAGTCTTGCATATGGCTCAGTATTATGAAAACCGAGTCAATAATGAGAAGGAAAGGATTGAAAAGAAAAAGGGAGACTTGAAAACTAAGGTGTTGTTGCAACAGATTGTTCGAGGTCCTAGAGGGGGTAGCACAAAGTTTAGGGGACAGTTTGTTCCACAAGGTAATGTACCGTTGGGTCCTGCACATGCTTATTGTAGACAAGAGGGTCATTGGCGAGCACCATGCCCGATCCTCCAGCGGAGGTCAAATAACACATTTGGTATCATGGGTAGATGATCCAGAGGCCGTCCTGCAGCAGGGGGTAGAAGCCAGTTTTCTCAGAATTCTCAGTCTTTTTCGCAAGACAATCAGCCACTGAGTATGGATAACAGAAATATTTTTGATCATCCTTCTACTGCATATCTCTCTGAAGACCTTCCCTTTGATGATATATTGTTTCGCTAGGATTGCCCGAAGAAGGGTTTGGAACCTATACCTATTCCCGTTAATCAGAAAGGTCCCTACGTTGAGATGATGGTGGGAAATAGGAAACATCTATTTTTGATAGATACAGGAGCACAGATACAGGAGTTTCATTGACCATTCACAGGTTCCAGACATTCCACTGTCATAGCAAACTAATGTTTCTGTAGGGTTTTCTTGTACGCCAGTGGTTAGTCCGGTTTCTTTGCTCGTACCAATTTCACTGGGTCCATTCACAGATGACTATCCATTTCTTTTGACATCAAACTGCGGTGAGAATTTGTTGGGGTTGAATCTGTTGAAGGAATTAAATGCGGCAATTCATTGTTCTTCGGATGGAGTGCATTTGACGATTTTGCCACAGCAATTTTCTGCTTCACAGTTTCTGACTAGACCTTTGCCGCTGGAATTTAGTGACGGTCCGGAGTGTTTATGGGCGATGGATGACAATGATATCGGCGGTTTTACAAATTGAGCCTGTTAAAATTGTCTTGAAACCAGGAGTAAAGTTGCCACGTATTCCTCAGTATAAGAGTTCGATTGATGGTGAGCAAGCTTTGAAGTGCATAGTTTCCGATTTTGTACATCGTGGGGTAATTGAAGAAATTGCAGGTAGTTTGTGCAATAGTCCGATTTTACCAGTGTATAAGAAAGGAGATGATGCAATTCCTTTCCGTTTTATTATCGATTTGCGTGCTATCAATAAGAGCGTCTGTCCACAATTTCCTATTGTGCCTGATGTGACAACGATATTAACGGTGATTCCAGTTTCTGCTACTCATTTTAGTGTTGTAGATCTTAAGAATGCTTTCTTTAATATGCCTATACACAAAGATAGCAGATACTTGTTCGCGTTCACCCTAGGGGGACGCTCGTTTACATTCACTCGTGCATCACAGGGGTACATGGAAAGTCTGAGCATTTACAGTAGGGCTTTGAAAGAGCAGCTTGATACACTCGAGTTGCCTGTTACTTGTACATTGCTCCAGTATGTCAATGACCTTCTTTTAGCTGCAGATTCAGAAAGTGCCTGCAAGGAGGGCACAGTGTTATTGCTTATTAACCTAGCAATGCATGGGCATAAAGCTTCACTAAAAGAATTTCAATATTTTCGACAGGGGGTCGCCTATTTAGGCTATCTCCTGTCAAAGGAGTGAAGAAGATTGACGTCTGAGCGGATTAAAATCATTTCTGGCATGTCTGTCCCAAATACGCAGAAGGAAGTCAGAGCCTTAATAAGAATGACTTGTTACTATAGACAGTGAATCCCAAACTTTTCGTTAGTGATTAAACCAATGTTGGCTTTGACAAAGAAGGGCATTTCTTTGCCATTGCCATGGAACTTGGAACACCAGAAAGCTTTTGATTTGCTCAAGACTGCACTGTGTTCAGCACCAGTTTTGGGCACACCAAATTATGAAAAGGCCTTCGAGTTGTATGTGCATGAACGTGATGGATGTGCTTTGGCTGTGTTAACGCAGGAACATCCGGGAAGAATAGGCCATGTGGTTACTTTTCTTCCACCCTTGATCCTGTTGCATGCGCTTTGCCAAGATGTCTGAGAGCTGTCGCTGCTGCTGCGTCTGTAAAACAGAGCGAGGGTATGGTCCTAGGCCATGCTTTAACTTGTTGGTACCTCACTCTGTAGACGTTCTATTAAATAGAATGCAAACACAACACCTTACTTCCGCACGATTAACGAGATATGAATTGATCTTGTCTGCACTGCATATTAAAATTAAGAGGTGTTGTGTACTGAATCCAGCTGAATTATAACCTCTCCCGCAAGATACTGCTTGTAGTGACGAAATGTCACATGACTGCCTTTATGCCACAGAACAAGAAACTAAAGGCAGGATTGATTTGAAAGATACACCTTTGAACGATCCACAAGGGGAGCTGTTTTGTGATGGCTCCTGTTTCAAACTTCCAGATGGTACATCCACTGCTGCTTATGCCACCACTACACTAAGCACGGTTGTGGAAACCAAAAGAATTTCGCATAACTCCGCACAGGCCCTAGAGATTATTGCATTGACTCGAGCTTGTGAACTTTCCGAAGGGCTTAGAGTAAACATATATACTGATAGTAAGTATTCATTTGGGGTAATTCACAACTTAGGTAGACTTTGGGCAGAACGAGGTTTCTTGACCTCACATGGAACGAAGATTCAATATGGCACTTTGATAGTTCAGCTACTCTCAACACTTGCACTCCCCACTCAGCTAGCAATTATGAAGTGCACGGCACATCAGAAAATCATAGATGATGTCAGAAAAGCGAACGCTTTCGCTGACCACATAGCCAAACAAACTGCTACTGATATCCATTCAGATATTTATGCTACAAGGGAAGCCACAAATGTCTGTACCATAGACAAAGGAATTGAGTCTATAAAGAATATCCAAGCCGATGCCACTCTAGAAGAAACTAAGCTGAGGGCTTGGCGAGGTTGGATGATGATGGGTGTTGGGTGGATAACCTCGAGGGAAAATGAATGCTGCCAGACGCGTACATCACTATGATGGTTTCAATGGCTCATGGTCCCACTCACATATGCGCTAGGAAAATTTGTAAACATGTTGGAAACTGTCTGGGTAAATGTTAACATTCTGAGCGTTTTGTCCAGAGTTGTATGGTCTGTTTACTTCACAATATGGGGAAAGGTACATCACCACCAAGGGGTAGTTTCGGTCCACCTTCTATCCCTTTCGAGGTGATCCACTTTGACTTTATTGAAATGGAGCATTGTAATAATTTCAAATTTGTTTTGGTTGTTATTAGCGCTTTTAGTGAATGGTTTGAAGACTTTCCTGTAAAAGATGCCACAGCAATGACAACGGCGAAAACCATGCTTAAGGAATATTTTCCTAGGTTTGTTTTGCCGAGGGTCATCTGGTCAGACAATGGTCCACATTTTATCGCTGCTGTAATTCTACAGATATGTGCGGGATTACAGATCGATAAATAGTTCCATTCGGCCAGACATGCACCGAGTGCTGGATTGGTAGAGAGACACAATGGAATCTTGAAGAACAAGCTCGCTAAGATGTGTGCCGGGACCAATTTGAAATGGCCGGACGCCTTACTGATAGTGTTACTCTCGATGCAAACGGCCCCACAAACTAGGACTGGGCTCTCCCCATACAAGGTGGTAAAGAATAGGTAATGAGTAGGCCAGCTAACAATTGGAATCTTCCTAAACCCAGGGCTTTGAGGGATTTAGAGCATGTACTTCTTTCTGAATATTGTGAACGGTTAACTAATAATCTGTATTTGATTCATCAACAGGTGCGAGAAGCCCTCCCGGCTAAAAAAAAAGTGGCCAGGTCATAGCATCCGACCTGGCGAGTGGGTGCTAACTAAAGCATTTGAGAGAGCATTCTGTCTCAAACCGAGGTGGAGAGGGCCTTACCAGGTCCTATTGGCCACACAGACTGCTGTACGAGTAGCTGGAAAGAAACACTGGATCCACGCTTCGCATGTCAAGTGGATACCTTTCCCTTTGCCACTCGATGAAGAAGATAACGAGAAACTTACTTGCTCCGTTCCCAACGATCATCCAGCATTGAGCAGTACTGAGGGTGCTTCGGAGACACTCCCTGAGCAAGCGGGGTCTGGGGAAACAGCTGCTTCATCTCCACTCTCTCCTGCAGATACTTTTGCATCTTTGTCTGGTTTTGCTGCTAATTCACCACTTCCATCAGGAAGCAACAACGCACTGTTCGCAGATCACACTGTACCAGGAGTCACAATATACAATCTGCGTCCACGGAGCTAGACTTACTGCATGGTTCAGCTGCGCCCACAAGGAAAGTAACCATAGGGCTTGTCCTCGGCCCCATCTTTTGCATCTGAAGGAAAGTAAGTGGCTGGGGATAGGGAAAGACTAAGAAAACGTGTGATCAGGAGATCACCAGTAAACGGACTTCAGAGTTTTTCACAGGAATCTTTTCTTCAAAGGAACAATGCCTGTTATCGCTCCTACTCGTACGGAACAAACAAGTGACTGTGTGGCCAACAATAATAATGGACGATCAAATACATGGTCTTTCAAGATGTATTGTTTTCTTGTAATTATGTTAACTGGTTTCGTAGTATTAGTTGCCTTAGGATTTTGGTGTATTGAAGAAGTACGCCCACTTCAAACATTCTTGCCTACTGAGAATGTTCCAACTGTATCTAAACCTTTCATGCACCTGCACACTCTATCTCCTAGAGACTCACAACGTACACAGAGCTATCATAATAATATATCACTGTTAATAATGTATGCAACCCATGACATTTTGAATAAGACCGACTGTTGGGTTTGCTCTCATTACCACAACATGGGGAAAAAAGTGTTGGGCTGGTATATTCATCCTTTGCCTCTAACTACTGCATGTTATGTTTCTCTACGGGCACTATTCTTTGGCTGATGGAATGATAGCATCTCAGGGAACTTTGATGGAACGAATTTGAACGAGTTTGAAAGGCGAGTTTTAACACCTCTGGGATGCTCACTCTTCGCAAATAGGAGCAAGTTAATGTTGCTTCTATTTGGCCTTCTGATAGACTGTCCCGACCTTTTCAATCCTTGATTTATTTTAAGATGGCTCCTATAGCTAATAGGGATGCCACAGCAGTTTATTTTTGTATACAAAGGAATGGCACTCAGTCAATGGGCGATTTCGAGGGTTGTACCAATGTTGCAAACTTGACCAGTGAGGACAGACCTTTGTATGTAGGTGAACCTGTCTACTTCGTTTGCAGTAATTAAGCTTTCCCATGGTTACCTAGGGATTGGCAGGGAACCTGTTATTTGGGAATTCTGCTGCCAGGGGTATTTATAGCTAGTACCACAGAAATCTCTAGGGCTCGTCCATGGTGGGACGAGAGCTGTGATACTCCTCCACAAATTCTGGGTGATGTAGCGAAATATTTTGTACCATGTTGGTGGCAAATTATGAATTCTGAGGATATTAGGAGACTATCGAGAGTATTGGAGAAAACCATCAACCGGACCACTGATATACTCTACAACATGACTCTAGAGCAGAAAGCAATCAGGTTAGTGGCGCTACAAAACCAGATGGTATTAGACATCATCTCGGCTGAGCGTGGTGGAGTATGCAAATTAGCAGGGTCCTCTTGCTGCATATTCGTCCCAGATTCCTCCCCAACTATCTTTAAGGCAATACAAAATCTGCATGTCCTAAGCTCCGAAGTGCATGTTCCTCAGGGAAATTGGGATCTTAGTGCTTGGTTTTGGGACTACTTATGATCTTTGGGATGGAAGCTTCTCTCAGTTTTATTGATTATTCTGGGTATTCTGTTGTTTTGCTGTTGCTGTATACAATGTCTTCCTGCCATATTTTCAATGTTAGGGGGTTGTTGTGCACAGACTGTGGGAACGTTAGGACCAAAGGCACACGCACCAGAAAGAGTGACCAATGAATTTGTGATAAAGGAAATTCCCGCCACAGATCTTATGGCGATTGATATATCTGATGAATGTGATTTAGGTTGTATGGACATTGAGACGTGGAGTTACTCGTAAAGCGACTAGTTTTTAGTTTAGCACTTGGCTTAGGCTAATAGGAAGGTTTGTTAAACGGAAATCATATTATGCCTCCTTTTGATTTATATTGGCCTAAGCCTAGTCACTCTATGAAGAAAACCGCGTTGCAAAGTTCCAATTTAAGATCGACTTCGCCACCATTTTAGAATCATCCGCCATTTTGATTTCTGTTCGTATGATTCTCTGTTCTAAAATGGTGGACTGTGTTTCTAACTTGCAACCAAGCCTCCTGACCTTTGAGTTCTGTTAATGGTTGGACTGTCTGCGGGACGACTGTTTAGACTATGTAAAGAGACCTTGTACTATGAATGAACTGTCCTCTTAGTATTGTCTACACTAACAAGCCTCATCCACGAATACACATCGGCAACAATGATGGACAAACACCAAGCGTGGACACAGGCTGAACTACATTGTGTTGGGATATAGACTAAGGCTTACTGTGGGATCCAAGAATATACATCGCCATTGTAACTTAATGGAAATGCAAACTCATGTAATCTGTCTGCATATTATTTTATAAGCTTTATGTGAACTCAGCACAAACTCTAAACCGCAGATTATTAACACGAAGAGGGGCTGGACAATATTATTCGGAAATGTATAAAAAGCATGAATGTCCAGATGCCCGGCACACTCTCTCCTCTCTTTGACGGGCTGGTACTCATTGTGGGGTGTGGAGAGCCAGATAGCTATCTGTATCTGTATATGTTTCTATGTTTCTTTGTAAACTGCGCAGAATTAAAGATCTGTGAATCTTTATAGCCTGTGTGTGGTGTATTTCAATTTGTGGTACTCAGCCTCGATATTTCCTTTTGCTTTAACATCACAAGGGCTAGTAGGACCATTATTGTTATATTTCTCCCTTGCCCCTCCTTTTTTGTCTTGTCTTGTGGTGCGTTGAAACACCATTTGTTGTATAGGCGCCTTACAAATAACCAATAAATAAATAAAACAAATAGGAATGGGGTGCTGATGGCAATCTTTCCATTCCATAATTCAGATTAAATGAAGCCCTTTATTCTTTCAGCATTATGTTAGTTATTCTGCCATTGAAAAATCCAAAGAAAATCAATGTATACCCCTATTTATTTCACAGGATCTGTATTGTTGCATTTGAAACCAACAATATTTTCCCAGTGTATTGTGAGGCAGTACAGTCCTAAATATTTGCCAGATGAATTAACCCCCCAAACCCAGCTTCCACATGTGTGCGCAGGGTGTAAAAAACAAACTTCCCCATTGATCCCCTTCATGTAAAATTAGAAGTGGGAAGCCCAATAGTGCCTGTGCATAGGCAAGCTGCAGAACGAAATTGCCCCTGTGCACACATTGTGCTCTGAAAAACAAAATTGCCCCTGTTCTTACCAAAACCCCAAAGCCCTGTGTGTTTTCGTTAGGTGAAGAAGCGCATATTTCCCATTTATTTCTATTCTTTCCCATTGCAACTGTGTAATTCAAAACCGATTTTAGCATTGTGCTCTGCAAAACGAATGTTCCCACTGCCTTTCTATCTCCCTTCTTGGTTCTTTGAACAAATATTCTAAAATCTAATTTTCCCATTGTGTGCTGACTAAAACCCCTAAGCCCTGCCTGTTCTTTTAAGTGTGGCAAAACGAATTTCCATTGTTGTTCTTCCCTTCATTTTGTTTCTGTGAGTCATGCCCCAAATCCGATTTTCCCATTGTGTTCCCACTCCCTGCCACTGCCTTCCATTCAAAGGAATCAAGCCAAATTGATGTTTGGAGGCTGAGGGTTGCTGGGAGAACGCTTAACAAATCTGCTAGAACTGTGTTGAACTGTTCTTTCCTTCTGTCTTGGTTGGTGATTTAAAAGAAATTGATTGTGACAACATATCTCTATGCCCATGCCTTTACAGAAGCTATTTAGGTCTTGTGTTGCCAAAACATTGGTGGCTGATGTAACCTATATGTGAGATTTGGCTAATTAAATACATTAATACATATCTTGTTAATACACACCGGTCTGGTTCCAAGTCCATTGTGGCACCGGATATTTGTTGGGGTTGTGTGCGAGACGGGTTGGAACCCTCACCATAGTGAGCTCTTTTCAAATACATCAAAGCATTTTTATTGTGTGCCACATTCATTGGCGGGGAAGGAGTACCCTGACTTGTGTGTGACCGTGTAATAAATCGCAGCAGAGTATCCTGTTTGAAAGCTGAGTTATGACATGCATAAGCATCCTCTGCTACAATGAGCAGTGTGTGTGGGATAATGTGACTTCAGAGCAGATCTGTTAATGTTGGGGGCAAGTCAGGGGCCAGTGACAATACAGGTCTTGTTGTCGCCCATTTCTAGCGGGTGGCTGTAAAGATTTAACTACTTCTGGGGAACGATGTCACCAAGATCCTCATCTGTTTAAAATAAACAGCCCCTCACTTTCAAGGCAAACACCATTAAACTTCACGAGTCCAGAAGTCCAAAAACTCCCCTTAGGAACGTCAAGATTATGCCTCTTGATTGAAAATCATATACTCGAGTCACCTTGTGTAAGGCATCACTTACTGGTGTGATGCGAGGCATCGATGAATGAGATGTTGCGCATCACTTGTGGTACAATATAACTGGTTGATTTAATAAAGTCGGGTAAGATAAATTCTGCGCCACTTAATGGCACTCATTTAGATATTTTGAGTTAGGACATAGAATGATTCCAGTTTTAATT
Organism: Ambystoma mexicanum; assembly: GCA_002915635.3. Classification (NCBI taxonomy): domain Eukaryota; kingdom Metazoa; phylum Chordata; class Amphibia; order Caudata; family Ambystomatidae; genus Ambystoma; species Ambystoma mexicanum. Next base: position 904,552,367 of record CM030321.1, on the reverse strand, counting down.
CTTTTGTTTTTACGCTATAAGGAAATGACGTGATGTGGACACTCACAAGAGGTCAGTAAGGTGTAATACATCAGCAAGGAATTGATGGGTTGGATAATTATGTTAATAATGATAAAGGAAACTGAAAGATCATTATTATTATTATTTTCTCTTTTAGGGCATTGTGAAATTTTCATTATTAACACAGAGTTTAGCCTCTGAAGAAGGATAGATTGTATCCGAAACACGTCTGGAATTTAACACTGAAAGAGCATTAATTACACTGTCTAGCTACAGAATGATGGACTTACACATATGAAAAGAGAAAACCCAATGTGTTATATTTATATGTTGAAAATGTTGTTTAAAAATACGATGACAACACACACCATATTTTTTTTGTTTGAGAAATGGATAATATGTCAAAATTTGATATGCGATGAAACAGGCATGTTGAACACTGTCAATTGAATTGAGGGTGGATTTTGTATAGTGTACAACAACAGAATTGCAAAAAACAGTTTGAGGGAGTGTATTAATATGATAATTGTGTATTCTTTTAAAAACATATAGGAAGAGAGAGGTTATTCCTCCTTGATAGAGAGCACCAGGGTTACCTGTTGGCAACAACTGGCTAATTGCCTCCGGTTTTAATGAAGGTCAGACCCCATTTGGGTGCAGTATATATGTGGGGGGGGTATGCAGGGTTCATAATAAATATGGGGGTATATGTGGACTGCAGGGGTCTCCCCCACATATATATGCAGCAAAATGAAAAATGCATTAAAAAAATTGACATTTTGGTTATGCTTAGTAAAAACATGTGCAGTGATCACATAGATCCGTATTACGCTGGGGCTGGACGCGTCCTCCTCCAAAACCTCAACAATTGCAGAGGAGGCGAGCGAGCCCTACAGATGCTGTGCACCCTTCTGCTGCTGTTTGATTCATGGCAGCCGCTTAATTCACAGCGGCTCTGCCTCATAACAGTGGCCCGGTACTGATGGGTCTGGCTGCTCAACGGTGGTTCCACCCCCAAAATGTTGCATTGGCAGTGACCTCCTCCTTGAACCAGAGAAGATGCTCATGAGACGCAACCCCAAATGCTCCTGTAGCCCTTATATTGCCTGCAGTGGGGTATTCCTGTTTGGTACCGTGAAAGAGCTCTACCTGGTTGGTGGCACTACCTCCATCTTTGAAGGTGAGTCTGTCCGATGCTCCTCTTGCCTGTTATGCTTCAGATACACGCATTGGACATGGACAGTGACGGTAATGATGATGGTACCATATCCCCCTACTCCTCCTCAGCAGTCCAACCCAGCAAGGCAGCGGTGGCTCCAGCGAGTCAGCCTCAGCCCCAAGACTAGTGGTCCCCAGGTCCATTTCCAGGTGTTCCAATCCTATAGCTTGAACACATTCTGCACTCATGCAACCCAAGGTCTTCTGTGGGATGTATGTTCATAGCATCTGGACATGTGCTTTGCAGCTTCTAGGGAGACAGATGATGCTGCCAAGAGCCCCATGCGTCTCTTCTTCACAAGGAGTGTTGTACATAAAATGTACAAAACAATGCAGGTGGAATACAACTGGTGTGCAGCAACCAAGAAGGCCTGCTACCAAGACTACTTTATTCCTTATGTTAATGCAGACTTTAAGAGGTTCCAGTCCCGCCAGGCAAGCTGAGGACCACAGGAATCACTGTACGATTTCATGCGTGCCCTAGGCAATTGGCCATGTCCTGCACACTTGTCGCAGAGGACGGAATTAGTGTGCAGCTGTCCAGTGGTGTCTTCCAGCCATCTGTGTCATTAGACCCAGGGAGATCAAGGCATAACTCTACATCACATTATAAAACTAGGCTGCCCCAACAAACTAACCACTGTCAGGCCTCACACATGCAAGAGCCCTTCAAGTGGACGCTAGTAGAAGGGCACAGCATCATGAAGCAAGTGGTACGGAGAGACAACTCAAGAGATGCGAGTGGGTCTCGTCGCCCAAAACCATGACCAAAGGCATCCTGTGGAGGTCAGTGGAATGCAATGGGAGGCTTTATAACTCTCACCTCACACCCAAGGTTGTCCGGAAACTGGTCAGACATGTGGGTGGTGTGCAAAGCTAAAGGACCACCATCCACATCAAGACTCCATCTGCACAATTTTGTCGAAACACGCTGATATGGACACTCAAGAAGGCTGAAATGATGTGGAAGAGGTCTATTTCATCTTATATCTCTGCAAGGGTAACTGAAAGCAACCAATATGTGCTGTGAAAATACAGTCAGAGACAATCCCTGTCCTCATATATACGAGAGCATCAGTTAATGCAATGCCCATCCAACAATGTATGCGCCCGCTCACCTGGTGCCTTCCTTCACCATCACTGTCTTGTGGCCAATGCTGGATTTGACTTTTATGGACTTCATTCATTCACGGTGCGTCACTCTTTCTCAACTCTCATGCTGGACTTCCTTTGTATCTTGTCCTCATGGTGGCCCTGAATCATGCTGTTCCCATCTTCATCTTGTATCCTGGCTTGCAACATTATGTGTTACTACTGACTTCTGCAATTGTATTCGCTCTCCACTCTTGCTTCTCCACTCTTTTTGACTGCTTACTCTCTTTTCTCTCCTCCTTTCCCTTCTCCCTTTTCCCATCTCCTCCCCTTACTTTCTTCTATGCACTTACTCTATCAGAATTGTCCCTGGACCTTATATGATAGCAACCTCATCTGTTTCCTCCACCCTCCCATTACTGTTTTTTTCCTCCCCACCACCCCTCCAGCACTATCTGAAATGTCGTCAGGCCTAGTATGATAGCCGCTTGTTTTGTTCCTCCCCTCCCTTTCTGCACCCCTCTCCCTCACCTTTTGTTTTTCTTCGGCTCTACCAGAAATGTCGTCAGGCCTAGTACGTAGTCGCCTGTCTGTTTCCATTTCCTCCCCACTCTCCCCCTCCCTTCCTTATCTATGCCTTAGCTCTTGCACTATCTGAAATGTCATCAGGCCGAGTACGATAGTTAATTTCACATCCTTACTGTTCATGGCTGGAAAGAATGTGGTTGTATTTTCCCTTGTTCCCTTCCCTGCCTTGAAGCGCTTTGAAACACATTGTGTATAGGCGCTATATAAATAAACAATCATATCACATCATATCATTGCTTCAACTGGCACATCCTAGGATGCACTTTTACACATACAAGGCACTCAACAGATTCCACTGGATAGGGCTTTCCAAACCCAAGTTTCCCATGGCAGAGACTCCATGCTTGCAACCTTATACATAGCTCAAGATGCAAAAGAAACGTTACTGAGTTGCACCATAGCAAAAGAGCTAAGCCTCGTCCACTTCTCGGTCAACGTCTACCAGGACATATTGGAGTCATTGTTGCAATAAATACAGTGACCTGTTTTAGGATAGTCTCTGTCTCAGGAGCCCCAAATTGAGGTTCCACATTGACTAATGCAGAACGTGGCAGTACGAATGAGGATACTGGTCTCTTCAGTCTATTAGTACCAGGCATGGGACAATGAGCTTGTTACAATCAATGGCTCGCTGGGGCGTTACCCGACTGGGAATCCCTCTCCTCACAATGTTCCCCTCTCGGGGGGGGGTTAGGGAATAGAGGGTGGCAGCCACTCAGCCAATGAGGAGGCTCGGAACAGGGTAATCCCTGCTCCAAGCCACCACACAGCTGGATGCTGCCATCTTTGCCCACCGGGGATCGAGGTAAGTGTTCCCCCCCCTCTCCCGCTTCCCAAATCCAAAGAATTCCCTGTTCAACCTCCAACCCAACTTACCTTCTTTTCTGGTAATTTCGGGAGTGGACATGCTGGCAACACTTCTGTCCCCAGCATGTCCGCTCCCAATCCGCGACAAGTCGTCATGGAAAGAAAGAAGGGACTGCATGTAGTCCCTTCTGTCCTTTCCATGGTGGCCATTTTTTTGTTTATTTTTTAACTTTGATTTTCAATAGCCACCGTGGAAAGGGAAAACGTACTTCGTTTTCCATTTCCTGGCGGCCATTTTGGCTGGCGTGTTTCAGAACAGAAGAAAATGCCTTTAGTACCCCTGTCTTATGGGCCAGGGTACTAATGGCAATTGGTCCCTCGCAGGGGGGGTATTACAAGTTCAGGTAATGCCCCGGGCATTCGTTAAGTATATTGCCACTATCATCCTCGGTAATCTAGAATTTGACGGCACATTAGCATTATCCACCCCTGTTTTCTTTTTATTTATTAAACACAAACTGAGCATGGGCTCCAGGTCAATGCTGCTACATGACCTGCGTCGGTGGCCGGCAGAGGCAGTGTATCCAATCTAAGTTGGCCAACTTGATTTATGAAGTTGTTTGTCGATTGGCTCCTTGATATACAACTCTCTCTGTATGTGATGGAGTGACACCAATTTAAGATTTTTGGATGGACTTCTTATAATGCGCTGTCATTATGAGACATGCTGTGTTGAGCACAACTGCGCAGCCCAAGAGCCGAGCCCTAAGAAAGACTGAAGAGGACTCACTTCCTCCTGTGACCCTTTGTAAGAGTGTACATAGGCCAGTGGCCTACTGCCCTAATGCATATTTTGCCAAGATCTGTGTGCAAACTAAATGGTACAGGTGGTAGTCACTGTAGGTCCACTCACCTCTACTTTTTTTGAGGTCAAATAAATGAATATCATATATTTGAGGAATGATAACACCCAGTGTGAGCAACAAGAGATCATTCACATCATAATGTGCATTATGCAAGTACAGTGAATTATTAACATCCACAGCATTGTAGTTCTTACTTTTAATTTTCTCTCTTTTTTGGTTTGTTTTGATGACAGTTTAAATGGAGTGATGGGTTCTATAAAACGGAATAAAGCCCAAAATGGAATGGGGAGTAGTTCCATCCATACCCGATTATTGACATTCCACGGTTTCCCCATTGCTGGCTGTGAATTGTCCACGATGGTTTCCTGAGGGATGCAGTTAGGTTTTTGGTTAGATAACTTTCCTGATCTTGATCTTCAGATGCTTCCTGAGGGACCTCTGATCCAACTGGCTGTCACAGAATGGGTTAAGCTGTGTCATGACTTTGGAGAGCCTGCTTCTCAGACAGATCAAGTAAAAGTTTGTAAAGCGGAGAAAAAGACCTAAGAACACCTTACATCATCAGTGGGAGAAAAGGACCTAAGAATATCCTAAATCTTCAGTGGGAGAAAAGGACCTAAGAACATCCTACATCATCAGTGGCATATGGTCACTTTACCAATAATGTGCAACATAGCATAACACGTATAACATAGCATGCAACACAGAACACATACAAATCAAATCTTTAGTAGGTGATTAAGGACACAATGTGGAAGGCTTCCCTTCAACATTTCCTGCAAACACTATCTAAAGTGCCTCTTAAAATTCTAAAGGGTGAAGTCCAACGCCAGATTAGGAGCAGCACTGAGCACAGGGACAACAGAATTTAACATTATATCTGGATTTGCCAGAACGTTGTGTCATCGGCTCCATGATACGACAAGGGACTAGTTGGCTTCTTCTGCATGCATTTAAACACAGGTGGCGCCTATGAGCACCTTTATTCCTCTCTCACACCCTGACCTATGGATTACAGGAGACCACTACCAAGCCCCAAAATCCCCCTGAACCATGTCCCACCTCTGTCTCCCATGATGCACGGCCACAGCTCTGCCGCAGAATCATTCCATGTCAGGCAGTGTGGGGTGTATTTACAGACCCTAACAGAAATCCCCTTCACCTAAAAACCGCATTTAAACATTGCCACGAAAAACACCAGTGCTCTGCTTCCCTGGCACTAGTGTTGCAAGCATTGAACACTGCAACCCAAAGAATGGCTCTGAAATAGCTTTTTTTCCATTTTTAAATGATCAAAAGTTGAACCTTTCACCAAGAACGGCTCTGCATTTGTTTCCCTGTCATCTGAATAATGAAAGGTTATGCTCTGCAATTAAAACTGCTCTGCATTTACTTTTCATTCATCTGAATAATATGAAGTCATGACCTGCATTCAGAACGGTTTTGCCCTGACATTTTCTTGCATCTGGCTAACAAGAAGTGTGCCCTACATCCAAAACAGCCTTGTCTTATTGTTAAATCACATGCGGGGCAAGGATATTCTACATTACAACCCGACACAGCTTTTGTTTTCCCTCTCATGTGAACAGCAGCACTTTAAACATTGCAAGTGAAAAAACGGCTGGGCTTTTTCTTTTTCCTCCTGTGTCACATCAAAGAGCCTGTGCTTACCCCTCCGTGTTCATGAACAACAGTAATTGCAAACCCACTCAAAAGGTCCAACGAGACGAAGATCCCCTGACCTACAGAACCACATTCAAACATTAAATGAGCAATACGGCTGCACACATGTGAAAGAAACATAAAAAAGACGTTTAAAGCCAATGTAACAGTGGAATTTGCTTGCACAGAAATGTCAGTGTGGGTGGGGGATTGGCTACACATGTACTGTATATTCTCCCACCACATGACTTCAATCATCTTGAAACTGAGAATACCAGTAAAACCAGTTTTGGGCTCAATTGAAAGTCTGGCCTAACACTGGAAATCACACATAGAAGTGAACTATTCAAAAATGACATATGAGGTGGCTGAGGGTGTGATAATTACCTGTTCTACCAGACTAGAAGGCAACACTGGCAGGGATGACAAAGAAGCAAGTGTGACTAAGAATTTAGCCAAGAAATGCAAGTTCCTTTTGCACCCACTACAAAGGACACACTGACAAACTTCAAAGGGCATAATAAAAGTCTTTTGTTGCAAGCTGAGCCAGGGGGAGGAAGTTTGCTGTGAGGAATGAAGCACCACCCTCCCATATGTGACAGATCCGCCAAATTGACATTAAAGGAGTTATGCATATTAGGCATTTTTTCCCAGCACTCAGAATAAGCAACAATTTTGTTATATGATATTTTACCATGTGATTTCCAGGCTGAATTATAGAGACCAAATGCATGTTTCTAGGACTTTGTGAACTGAAATGGCCAGTAAAAGCTTGTTTCTGGCTACTGTATAAATGGGACAAAGAGGAAAATTGATGAACAAATAGAAAATGAGTTTATGAACATGTCTAATTAATAGCAGAATTATAACTATTATGCATTTCATGAAAATGGCAAAATTGTGCCAAAGGGCTATACTACCTGTCACAGAGTTGGCAATCGGACTGTTTAATTCCCTGTGGCGCACTGAAACTGCCTATCAATGTCTTATGGTGGTGGTTAGTATACGTTTGGAGTTATGATGCATAAACTCAGTTTTGCTAAAAAGTGGACCTGGGAAACAAAGAGCTGTCATAAATGACCAAACAGAAAAATTATGCTCTCTCCTCTGAACCAATAAGGTCAGTAGGCAGAGAGAGGAATGATAGACTGTCCAATCCTGGGGGTAGGGGTAATGCTAGAGTACTCCCCTAGATTCTAAAAATGAGTGATGTTGTTTGGGCTATATAAGGGGGGACTGTAATAGACACAGGAAGACGCACACAAAAATAATCCAGGGACACAGGCGAAAGAGGATGGAGGGAAAGTTGAACCTTACCATCCAGGAGTGCAGAGACCAGATCCCTTGCCTTGCTGATCCCATCCAGAGAGACCTGACCCTTGCATAGCTGTCCAGAATCCCATCCAGGAGAGTGCAGTGGCCAGATCCCTTGCCCTAGCTGTCCAGAGTGACCTGAGATTCCGGTAGCTGTGCAGAATCCCAAACCAAGACTTACTTTGTAAGTAGCAAATAACCCGAGTCCAAAATTGCATACCCTCTTTCTTTTTGCAACCTAATCCCATAGAAAATCCCATACAAAATCCCATTGAAAATGCCATTGTGATTCCCAATTGCCAGTATAATTAATTCACCCCTCCATAGAAGAATATGTATTAGCCTCTGTATGTTAGCCTATTCCTTTGATAAATATTGCAGTTTTCTGTATAAGTCCTTAGTATTATTTTGAAATAAATCAATTAATTCCCCCATTGAAATTCATGTTCAATATTGTTGCCATTCGAAATCAACAATTTTGTCAAGTGTTTTTACTAATTATAGTCGTTAAAGTATTGCCTTAAAAGGATTAGTCTCTTTGTCACTGTAAACCAAATTTGTCCATGTATTTAAGTGCATTCCCTACGAACTCATAATGTGCATCTGTCCCATTGAAAAACCTCAAACTGTAGTCCCATTGAGAGCGGTCCCTTTTTGCTAGAATCCTATCTGTGATGTGCCTTTGTCCTTGTCCTTAAAAAATGATTTCCGATTTTGACAGCTAAGCCCCTATCCTTAGCTGCCTGTCATTACAAATCCTGTGTAAAAACACATTTCATTGCCGTTTATTATTTTCCTTTTTGCATTTGCTTTCTTCCCCAAGATCTGTTGTCCTACCTTGTGTCCATGTTGCCCTGGTGTGCTGACTAGTAGTCTATTGTATGATATTATATGATATGGCATTTATAATGCGCCTATACACAAATGTTTCAAGGTGCGACGAGGCAAGGGAGGGGGAAACAAAGGGAGGACAGACAACGATCCTACTAGGCCAGGTGTCATTCAGATCACGCAAGTGCATGGGACGGGGGAAAGGGGAAAGTGCGGGGCCAAGGTAACGTCCAGAACATGGCCATAGAATAAAACAATAAGTAAAGTAACTGCCAACAGGTGGCAAGAGCAAAGGTAAGTGCAGACATCAGGAGTTAAGAACTGTTAGTGGGACTGTAGGGATACAGAAACAGACCTCAAGTGCGGGGGTTGCCAGGCAGGCAGTGCTGTGTGCATGAACTGGTGGGGGAGGGACCTGGGCCCGAGAACAGAGGGTGGCTAGGTCACCAATGCAGATTCAATTTCGGCCAGGAGGTCCGCAGGGGAGAGGTCTAGAAAAGGCAGAAGCAACGAGAAAGGTTTTGAGGTGCTTCCGGAACCAGAGATGGTTCTCCTCAAGCTTACTTATCTCCTCAAGTGTAGCACCACAAATTTCCGTTCTAGCTGGCTGTCCCACCACGGGTGCAAGTTGCTGTGCGGGTGCAAGTTGCTGTGCGAGTAATCATCAAAATCCGATTTGGCCATTTTGCTCTAAAATCGGGTTTTCATTTTCTTTTCTGGCTTTCCATCTTGGAGTGGTGGGCTTTATTCCCAATCTGATTTTTCTCCCTCTATCCTTACCCCTTGCCACTGCCTTCCATTCACAGGGAAATCAGTTAGCTGATGTTTGGGGGTGAGTAATGCAGGGGGAGTGCTTAACATAGGTGCTATCATTTGCTTTTAACAATTATTTCTGTTTTGTCATTAAAAAATCAATGTGAATTGTGTTGGGATTTTGACCCCATTGTGTTGTAGGAATCATTGCATGTGTATTGCTACAACATTGGTGATTGCTGTGAAAGCGCCTACTCAAATAAAAGAACCTGTGGTTTATTGATGATAAGCATGCTCTATTGTGCGCCACATGCATTGTCAAGCGAAAGAGTCCCTGACTGGAGTGTGCTGTGTAAAACATCCGTGACAGCAGGTCCCCAGTGCCTACTAGGGATAAATAACTGGAGGCCAAATCCTACCAGAAACAGCTCCGTAATTCCACCCTCCCAGAAGTGCTGACTAGTCAGCCAGTATGACTCCTGATTTCCCAAGATGCTAATCAGCTGTTTCTGATTAGAGTATGGATGACTACCATGTAAGTCAGGTGAAAAGTTCAGTTAAAACAAAATGTTGTCGCCTAAAACACATATTTTCAAGCCTGGATGCAAATTGCACGATATGTCAGAAATTAAAGGACGCTTACAACTGGAGGAACAATGGCTGACGCCTGCGTTGCTAGAAGCGAATCACGTCATTTTAGATTTAAGGGGGCAGGTGAGACCTCCCTCTGTTGTCCTCTGGGAAGACGAGCTGGCCAGACTGACTTCCTATGAAAGGTTAATATGCAGGATGCAAGGCAGGTTGGCTACTTTCTTTGCAACTTAGGGCCCGATTAATTGAACTTTTTGCACGGTTTAAAGTGACTATGCAATGCACTGCCGACACAAACCCTGATTCATGGAACAGTGCAACGCGTATTTCTGCAGTGCAAAGTCAGCGCAAAGTCATTTTGGACTGTAAAAATGACTATGCACTGACTTTGCACTGCAAATGTACACTTTGCAGAGTTCCACGAATCACGGTTTGTGTCGGCAGTGCATTGCATAGTCACTTTAAACCGTGCAAAAAGTTCAATTAATCGGGCCCAAAGGTGGCTTTCTCTCACTTAGCTTCTAGTGGGAGCGCCTCGCAGTCTGCGGTAGACCATCATTTGTATAGACTTGTTGGATGCTCTGGACATTCGAAGAAGCTCGAGACACGGCAAAGGCTCCAAGAGCAGAAGAAATCGCATGGCCCGGTAATGGAAATGCAAGAAGACGATTATTAGAGCCCCAGATGAAGGATAACCCTGACCGCGCCCTCATACTTTGAGGGGGAACCTGAGTGACCCCAACAGTTGGCTGTTAGTTATTTATTGTTGCCTTGGGTAGGTACATGTTCAGTTTTTTATTTTTATTTATACCTGTTTGAAAAGCACATTGGCCCCGTTGTTAACAGAGAAAGAAAGAAGGAAAGAAGGAAAGGAAGAAAGAAAGAAAGGAAGGAAGGAAGGAAGAAAGAAAGAAAGAAAGAAAGAAAGAAAGAAAGAAAGAAAGAAAGAAAGGAAGGAAGGAAGGAAGAAAGAAAGAAAGAAAGAAAGAAAGAAAGAAAGAAAGAAAGAAAGAAAGAAAGAAAGAAAGAAAGAGAAAGAAAGAAAGAAAGAAGCTGGGATAAGGTATACTATAACAGATTTAATGACATTGTTTTATAAAAATGTAAATGAAAAAAAAATCTTTTATGGATAATATTCCCTTTGTCACCTAAAAACCATAATTTAGTTTTCAAGTATTCATCACAACCTGGGTTCCTTCTTCATGGAGTCCGTCGCCTCTGAAGAAGGAACTATGTCCTTGCCGAAAACTTGGACATATGTGTAAACAAGTCAAGCAATAATACCTAATCCCCCACACTAGCGTGAGATGGGGGTTTAGATTCTATAAAAGACAAGGAGGCGAGTATTATGCATTACAATCTTTACTGAGATCCACAGCAGCAAAAAATAAAAACTTTGTAAAACGAAATAATTTTTTACAATAAACATAAAGTTATAACAATGCAATGGGAACATCCCAGTTCAACATGGTGGGCAGGTCATGCCCTGGAGGTAGCCAATAGGGAGCGAGCCAATCCCATATAGGTCCATTCCTTTAACAACTCCCCCTCTTTCTGAAGCTGATCCTTTTCACACGACCACCGAACAATTTCTCCACGTACAACGAAGACCAAACTCCCCTGGAGACGCCGGAGCTGAAACCTTCAGCAACTTGGAGCGGAAACTCTTGCTTCTTCCTGCGTCGAAACCATCAACCGGAAAGCTGAAACAACAACCAACACCAGTAAGGGTGGGTGGGTGGGATAATACTCGCCTCCTTGTCTTTTATAGAATCTAAACCCCCATCTCACGCTAGTGTGGGGGATTAGGTATTCTATGGCAAGATAGGAGGCTCATATTATGCAAGTCCAAAGCCCTTGCATTACATTCACCGCTACATGAGCAATACGTTTATGGTAAAATGTCTTAAAAGTTGACTCCCTTGACCAGTCAGCTGCTTTTAAAATCTGTTCCAAACTACCCCCCAGAAAGGTTGCTTTAGAGGCCATAGCGCCACAGACTGAGTGGGGACCAAAAGAGGAAGTGTCAACCCCCGCCTCTCGCATAACCCATTTGATCCATCTAGAAGGGGAGACCGGCTCATGGGGTTTTCGGTAGGAAATCAGCAGCTGAGAGGTATTGGGAGGTCTAAAACGTTCAGTTTTGAGCTTAAAACATTTCAGACAATTGACCACACATAATTTACAATATTCAGGAAAAGCTGGATAGGATATCGAGGAAGTCATGCATTTAGTCCTTCGTGAGATAAAGAAAGTAACCCTTATGGGGTGAACATCTTATTATCCACATCCAAAGCTCTGATATCAGAGACCCTTTTAATAGACACTAGACATAGTAACATAGCAAGTTTGGCAAATAACTGCTGCAGGGACAGTTCTTCATTAAGAGGCCAGGACCTGAAGAGCTGCAGCACCCTATTAACATCCCAAAGAACCAAATTCTTCGGTTGTGGTGGAATTTTAAAACGGATAGATTTGAGGGCCCTTTGCACCAAAAAATGCCTACCCACCGGTTCCCCTTTAACCAAAAGGTGACCGGCTGAAATAGCTGAATGAAAACCATTAACAGTCCTGTAGGCTTTTCCTTCCTTATACAACTCCACTAAAAAATTAACCACCTCTACAGGAGGGGCAGAAACGGGATTGAGGTGCCTAGCCACACACCAACGAACACATTTGTTCCATGCTGAGGAATACCCCGCCTTAGTAGAGGGCGCCCAGGAGTCCCTGATGACCACCATAGAGTCTTGCGAAAGTCCTCTGAAGCACCAGGAAGAGCTGAAATCTTCCAAGCCATAAGGGCAAGGTGTCCCTGCAGGACCAACTCATGAGGGAGACCCTCCGGATCCACCAGCAATAGGGGATCGGGAGGGAGAAGACGGGGAATATCTACTGCTAATTCCAGAAGGGCCAGGAACCAAACCTGAGAGGGCCAAAAGGGGGTAACTAGAACCAGAGCCGCCGCTTGTGTGCGAACTTGGACCAGAACCCGCGCTATCATGGCAAAGGGAGGAAAGGCATACCCCAACTGACCCGACCAATCCTGGAGGAAAGCGTCGGTGGCCAGAACTAACGGATCTGGTCTCCAACTGTAAAACTTGGGAACTTGACAATTCAGTCTCGAGGCAAACAAGTCTATGGTCAGGGTACCCCAGAGGGACGCTAAGCGGGCCAAAAGAGATCTGTTCAACATCCAATCGCTCCTGTCTTGCAGGTGCCTGGAGTTCCAATCTGCAACTTCGTTGCTGACTCCCGGGAGGTATTCCGCTTTCAATATAATATCCCTGTCGAGGCAAAAATGCCAAAACTCTCTTGCCAAAAACGCCAAGACTTTGGACCTGGAACCCCCCAGGCAATTGATGTATCTCACCGCAGAGATGTTGTCCATGCGGAGGAGAACACAACAATTCCCCTGATCCTTGAGGAGACTCCGAACCGCAAAGGACCCCGCTAACAACTCTAGGCAATTGATATGTAGTTGTTTCTCTGACTCCGACCATTTCCCACCAGTGGAAACCTGACCTAATCTGGCTCCCCAACCCGATCTGCTCGCATCTGACTCCAGTACGACATCCGGAGATGGGCCAAATATTGCCTTGCCATTCCAGGCCTCCATGTGCCTGAGCCACCACAGGAGCTCCAACCTGGCTTCTGGCGGCTATTCCACCATTTGGGAGTAAGAGAGACACTTGCTCAAATGCTTGGCTTTTAAGCGTAGCAGAGCTCTGTAATGTAGGGGAGCAGGGAAGATAGCCTGAATGGATGCTGACAGCATTCCCACAACTCTGGCCAACTGCCTGAGGGAGATCCTCCCTCTTCTGAGGAGCAGACGAATTTCCTTCTTTATCTTGGAGAGTCTGTTGTCTGTGAGAAGAAGGATGCAAAGCTTTGAATCTATATTGAAGCCCAGAAATTGGATACATTGTGTAGGCTTCAATATGGATTTTTTTACATTTATCACAAAACCTAGATCCTGTAAGAGGGTCACAGTGAATTTCAGATGAGAACACAGAGTTTGATAATTCTGGGCTTGGAGCAACATGTCGTCCAAATAAATTATGATCCGAATCCCCCTGGATCTGAGAAGAGCCATCACAGGCCGCATGAGCTTGGTGAAACACCATGGGGCCGAGGACAGGCCAAACGGAAGGGATGCAAACTGCCACACCCGGCCTCCCCATTGAAATTGAAGGAACTCCTGATGCGGGGGAAAGACCGGAACTACTAGGTAAGCGTCTTTGAGGTCCAATTTGACCATCCAATCTGCAGGGAGAAGGGTGTCTCTGAGCAAATTAATTCCCTCCATTTTGAAGTGGTGATACACCACAAAAGAGTTGAGGGCTTTCAGGTTTATTACTGGGCGAAACCCCTGGTCTGGTTTCGTGACTAGAAAAATGGTACTCAGAAACTGAGAGGCCTTGTAAGAGGCCGGGACTATCGCCCCCTTGGAGATGAGATCCCTCAAATCCACATCTATGAGGGATTGTTTGACTTCGTCGAACACCAAAGGAAGGGGAAAGGACAACTGGCAAGGTGGGGCATAGAATTCTATCTGATAACCCTGAACCGTTTGTAACACCCAAGGATCCGAAGTGAGGGCCTCCCACTGTGGAAGAAACTTGGCTAGTCTGCCACCTAGACTTTTGAGGGAAAAACTTTTAGCACCTGAGAAAGTACCTGATTGCTCTCTTGATCTTAAGGCTCCTCTGCCGGCACGTCCTCTCCCATTCGAGTTTTGTTGTGGGTAGAACTGGTTATGTGCTCCTCAAGCAGAGGAGGTATGGTATGCGCCACGGGGCGCAAACTGGCGGGGACGGGAGGAGCCCTGGGAAAAGCGGCTGGAGGAGCGGGCCCTACCTCGTCCAGCCTTGTTAAAAACCTTTGGGGCAAAGACCTTTTTTATATTAACCTGCGCCTTGTCCAGCGCCGTAAATGTGTGAACATAAGCCGACAAGTCTTTCAGGAAAGAATCCCCAAATAAATTACCCTGAGCTAAAGGGCCACCTTCCCTCTCAGCCATGTCTGCCAGTTTGGAATCCAACCTCATTAATAATGATTTTCTCCTCTCCCTACATATGGAGGCATTAGCGTTGCCGAGCAGGCATACCGTACGTTGGATCCAACCCCTTAATGCGTCAACATCAACCGGGGTATTAGAGGCCGCCGCCTCTTCTGCCATTTCAAAAATCTGCGTGACTGGACCCAGGATGTCCAACAGTCTGTCTTGACAACTACGCCACGCTTTATCGACCCCCTTCTTGGGGTCCTTCCCTTTCTGGGATAGAAAAGCCGCCATAGACTGGTCTATTTCTGGCGCTAAAGCCACCTTGTCTGCAAGCACAGGTCTGGGACACTCCGACCGCATCTTATTACGATCCTCTTTGGGCATAGGGCGCCTTATCCAGAACTTGAGGAAAGAGCAAACTTCCTCAGAGGGCTGCCACTCGGCTGACCTGGGGTGCTATATCAGGGCAGGGTCAAAGAAAGGTACTCCGCTACCATCAAGCAGGGGCGCTTCCTGAGGGCCCACAGATGTTACTCTCTTTTTCCGCCTCTTAGGGGGCGAATCAGAATCAACAGAACTTTCTGAGGATGACACCACAATATGGGACTCCGCCGGCACGAAACGCGCGTACGCTGGCCAGGGTGTGGAAGTAAAAGGTTGATGGGACTCTTCCCACCCTCTCTTTAAAGTTCTTTTAGGGGAAGATATGGGTGAAATGGCCAAGGGGGGACTGAATTGTCCCTGGGTATGTTTAGTTTTGGCCGTACACTTTTTAGGGGCCTGGGTTGCAACAGATGGGGCAGCATCTTGGGAGGGGTGGAAATCCGCAATGCGGGTGATTAATCTGTCAAAGGCTGACGCCAAGGTGTTATTTAAACCTGTTAAAGCTGTGTCCAAAGAGGACTGAATAGCTTGAGCCACTGAAGGTTGGGCATGACAGGATTGATCCCCCACATTGTCTCCAGACCTGTCACTTTTCTTGGCAGGCCTCACACAGGCAAAGCCTGCTGACTAGCAGCCAAAAGCACGCGATTAGCGTGAGGGGAAAAATATAAACACAACCCCCAAAATATAATTATAGAAATTTGTAATTACATAATAAACAATTACACCAATAAATTTCACACACATAAACCAACATAAACCAACAGGCGGATAGCAGGCTTGAACCGCCAACCTCCAAACTAGAAGTGGCACGCTTACAGCATGTGCCAGAGACCTTGTGAAAAATGCGCGCAGTCTGTCAGAAGATAAGCTTCCTGACACTGGCTGCCGCGCGATGAACAAACAAAGCAGACGCCGCGGCCCTGAACAGGGACACGCACCTGAGATAGAACGCTGAAAGCGTTAGCAACAATGTGTCCAGAAGGACCAAACCCAGCGTGTGCGAGGAAACTCGGCGTCTTCAGGCAGACACACCAGACGCGGAGCGGGCTCGTAATTGGAACGGCACACTCGCGTGAGGAATTGAAATGAAATATCAATCTAAAGGAAACACACGCTTTCAAGCGAACGCCGTAATTAAAGCAAACAAAGATACTAAAGTAATAAATCAAGCAATTCCTATAGAAATGCCACAATGTAACAAGTACAAGCTAAGCAAACTAGAGGTGTGACTTAGCTGTGGGTCAGCAGCAAAGAAAGAAGGGGAGTTGTTAAAGGAATGGACCTATATGGGATTGGCTCGCTCCCTATTGGCTACCTCCAGGGCATGACCTGCCCACCATGTTGAACTGGGATGTTCCCATTGCATTGTTATAACTTTATGTTTATTGGAAAAAATTATTTCGTTTTACAAAGTTTTTATTCTTTGCTGCTGTGGATCTCAGTAAAGATTGTAATGCATAATATGAGCCTCCTGTCTTGCCATAGAGTCCGTTTAGTTCTGTACACATAAAATATAGATATAAAACCATAGGCTTTTAACTGGGACCAGTGCATCCTTGCATTCGAGGGATACAACGTTTTCTGAATCACGGGCCAAAACCATAATTTCATCTCTGCTTTTTGGATAAAGGTACAGTTATAGAGTACGTACAGGTGCTGTTGTTGCCACTGATCAGGCTGCTTTGACTGCAGCCAGTAGCTGTTAAAAATAACGATGCTGATGGCGAAAAAAGACAATATTTCATATATAGCCTGCTTTTACGGGTCACGTGACACTCATAGGTCTACACACTTTTCAGTTGGCAAACGTTTTGGACTACAAATCCCATCAGCCCTAGGCAGCACATTCAGTGGGTAGTTCATAGAATTCAGTGCACAAGTGGCGCACACGGCTGGCACAGAGTGTGCGCGTACGGCAGTCTGTGCCAGCCGCGTGCGCCAAATTCCATTCCCGCAAACAGCGTATTCATGGTTTTAAACATCCATAACCAGCCGTGGCGCAGAGTGGTGCAGCGACCCTGCAGCAGTGCCAGTGACGCTCCCAATCCCTCTCCGTGCACCATGAACAGCGCACAAATCCCGTCCATGGCGCACAGGCCAGTGGACCAGCATACAGCCCCCTAACCACGAATACGCCTGTAAAACTCCCCGTGCACCCCTCCGAATACACGTACCCCGCTGCACAGGGAGAATCACACGAGATTGGCCTGTGCGAGCGGGGTACGTGTATTACAGGGGTGCACAGGGATAATCACATGCGATAGGCCCTGTGCGAGTGGGGTACGTGTATTTCGGGGGTGCGTGTGAAGTTTTACACTGGATTGGCCCTGTGCGAGCGGGGTACGTGTATTCCGGGGGTGCGTGGGAAATTTTACACGCGATTGGCTCTGTGCGAGCAGGGTATGTGTATTTCCGGGGTGCGCGAGGAGAATCACACGCGATTGGCCCAGTGCAAGCGGGGTACGTGTAATTCGGGGGTATGTGGGAAGTTTTACCTGCGATTGGCCTTGTGCAAGCGGGGTACGTGTATTACGGGGTGCGCGGGGAGAATCACATGCGATAGGCCCTGTGCGAGAGGGGTACGTGTATTTCGGGGGTGCGTGGGAAGTTTTACACACGATTGGCCCTGTGCGAGGGGGGTACATGTATTTCGAGGGTGCGCAGGAAGGTTTACACGAGATTGGCCTTGTGTGAGCGGGGTACATGTATTTCGAGGGTGTGCAGGGAGAATGACACGCTATAGGCCCAGTGCAAGCGGGGTATGCGTATTTTGGGGGTGCGCGGGAAGTTTTACCCACGATGGGCCTTGTGCGAGCGGGGTACGTGTATTTTGGGGGTGCGCGGGAGGTTTTACCTGCGATTGGCCCTGTGCGAGCGGGGTACAGGTATTTCGGGGGTGCGCGGGAAGTTTTACACGTGATTGGCCGTGTGCGAGCGGGGTACGTGTATTTCGGGGGTGCGCAGGGAGAATCACACGCCCCAACAAATTGGCAGTGTGTGTCCTCCCAGGTGTGCCCTCTCTCCCCTCCCCAGAGCCTGCAGGCAGACCACAACACAGGGGAACACATTGCACCCCTCGCCATGCCCCAAAGGCAGCCCACCCACCCTGGCGAAGCCCCCCAGCCAGCCCATATGTCACCACGCACAAGTGACCACTGACACATGTCCCCCAGCACCCCCATCCATCCAGTGTTGAGGATTAGGCCCCGACTCATGTCCCCCAGCACCCACATCCACCCAGCATTGAGGGTCAGGCCCGACTCATGTCCCCCAGCATTCCCATCCACCCAGCATTGACAGGCACCTGCCAGCAGGCCCCGACTCATGTCCCCCAGGACCCCCATCCACCCAGCATTCAGGGTCAGGCCTGACTCATGTCCTCCAGCACCCCCATCCACCCAGCATTGAAGGTCATGCCCCGACTCATGTCCCCCATCACCCCCAACCACCCAGCATTGAGGATCAGGCTCCGACTCAGGTCCCCACCCAACATGTCATGAAGATGCACATTCATGGGCCTCATGTCCACCAAAATCCCACTGCACGCCACCCCAGTCTTTAGACACAATCAAGTTTCCCATCCACCCCACGCTGAAAGGCCTATTACTTGTCACTAACCAAAAGTCAAATATGCACATCAACACATGTCCGTCACACACACACACACTGGGCGCGAGTGATTGTGTAAACCCACAATGTGACATGCAGTAAACCAAAGAGCAAATACCACACATGGCAGTAAGAAATCAAAATGTATTGTGCACAAAAATAATAAAAATGATTCAAAGCATGTAAATAATCATAAACAAGAAAAAAAGGCATGCCCAAAACAAAAAAAATAATAATGATGACACAATCCATATGAATCCAAAATAAAGTTTGTCAAAAATCCTTGTCCACCAAAGTAAATCCAAAGGAAACCAAAATCCAAAAAATCCATTGATCCACGGTGAGGGTAAATGATGTAAGAAAAAAAATCCACTGTCCAACTATGTACAAATATTGCAACAAGGGTCCATGAGCCCAACAAATGAAATGAAACCTATATACAAAACCCTTGAAATTTACAACTATATACAAAAACGTGGGGCATTGTCCAAGCGTCCCAAAATGAAAAAAAAAGAAAGGAAACCTATCACTAACTAACTATATATAATGGCGGCAGGCAATTCCTGCGGCTCACTCTGTGATGTTGCGGGCCAGGGCATCATCGAACTCCATGTCTATCTCCTGGAGGCGGGACTCTGTCCTGCCCGGAGGTCTTGCAGGGATGCACTCATGGCCTGTTCCAACTCCCTGCAAGTTGCCTCGAGGCACTCAGCCCGCCTCAATGCCTGACGCATGGAGAACTCCGCCCTGACCATGGTGAGCCATGCCTCTTCCGCCCGCTGCCGCTCCGCATCTATACGCTGGCCCAACCGCAGCCACATGGAAGACACTCCCATTCCAGGGTTCTCCTGCCCTCTAGCCGATGCCTGCCCCTCTGATGTTGATGGCCCTGAGCCATCATCGCTCCCACCTAGAGCCTGCTGCTGCTGTCCATGTGCCCTGTCCGATGATACCTGCACATCTTCCATCTTCTGGTCTCCAGTTGTGGTGTCCACCCCTGCTGAACCGCCGACTACCGACTGTAGCAGGGATGGGATCTCCACCAAGCTGGCTTTGTTGGTCGGGCCAGGTCCACAGGGGGCCCTGGTGGAATCTGGGCTGGAAGACGGCAGGGAGAACGACTGGCGCATAGTCTCCACAGAGGAGGAGAGGTCCGCCAGTGTGCGTGACACATGTAGGAACCCACCTACCAGGGCCCCTCCCAACAGTGCCACGTTGCCACGCAGCTCTTCGTGATGCCGTCTGTGCTCCCCCCAGGAAGCACGCACGTCATCACGAATGTCACGTGTGCGCAACGTGACACCAATCAGGATGGAGCCCATACGGTCATGGGACTCCTCGTCCGCAGGTAGTGCAGAGCCAGATGACGTGGGCCTCCCCCCTACCTGCAGACGGGCCTGGGACGGGGCATCCCTGCTGGTGCATGGTGGTGCAGTCACAGGGTCAGGGACAGCAACATGCACAGGCCCCTCCGCGGTGACCTGTGCTGCCTCCTGACCCTGGCCCTGGACTGCACCACTTGCACCAGTGGTACTACCCCCGCCAGGCTCCATGTGCGGCTCAGTAGCAGGCTCCTCCTCCTCTGTGGAGACCACCAACCTGGATGTCTCTTCACCGTCTTCCACCATTGCAAGCCCCTCTGGGGGCTCACCCGGCCCTTCCGCTACAGCTGTAGTGGCAGACGCGGCATCAGTCCCCTCGCTCCCGGATGATGGCAATTCCTAGGAGGGTGGCTGGGCCTTGCGTCGCCGCCCGGTGGAGGCATCCCCGCCGCTTGGCTCCACAGCGCCGTCTTCGCCCTCTTTTTCACTCGCCGCTGCGTAGATGGAGATATAGAACACAAGCATCAGGGCACTGTACAATAGTCCCCTAGACAGGAAGCAAGAACACATGAGTGGCACTGTCAAACGTCACTTCCATCCTGTCCCTCCAGAACACATGGGTCAATGCACACAACACACATGCAGAAACAGGCACGGCGCATGCAATCAACATCAGCATACATGTACAATGCCCTCCATGGACATAAATGTTGCCTTCAAACTCACATGCATCATGGATCATACTGATCCCATGCACACACATCACCGGAGGGTCATGCATCATGGCTCGTACACCACAGACACAGTGGATACAACTGTGACCAGACTGCATGAGTGAATCTACACATCGTCACGGACATGTGTCATGCATCCATGGCGTTTCAAAGTCACACAAACGCTTCTGAGACACACAGACATGCACACCATACATGTACATGAGAGCAGCACCCATCTCTCACCCCCCACCCATGTCCAAGAACAGGGACTGCATGCATTCATGTATGCATTCCGCATGCAGCTCCCCATGTCTCATTGGAACACATGCACCATCCATGTGGTTCACGCATTACTGGTCTCACATGCATTACCATGATGTCCCGGCGCACACACATCCATACATGGCTTATGTTACACATACAGGCAAGTAGCTGACTACCAGCACACTGCAACATGCCCTGTGTCACACAGCAATGCATGGTCACTTACCGCTTGACTCCAGACAGGTCTGCCTCCGAAGGATCTGGCGTGGAGCGCTGGGCTTATGCATTCCAGGACCCTCATCTGGATGTTGTCAGGGGACCCGGCACCCCTCTGCATCCTCTGCCTTCAAGAGGCGCCGGGCCTTGTTGAGGGTCCTGGACCTGAAGTCCTCCCAGCGCTTCCGGACGTGCTTGATGTCGCGGGATTGCCAGCCCCTCTGCGTTGATGGCAACCACGACGTCCTCCCAGATCCTCTCCCGTCCTTCCTTGTCGGCACGCGATGGTGTGAAGAGGGCATCATAATGCCCCAGGAAATGCTCAACCAGGACACCAACTTCCTTCTCACTGAAGCTGGTGGCCCTCTGCCTCTCTGGCCAGTGGTCTCGGATGGTGTTTGCCCCGACATGGCGACCCCCGAGGCAGGCGTGGGTGGGCAACTGGGTCCTGGGGCTGGGCTGTGGAGCAATGGTATCCCAGTCGGGAGTCTTCTGTTCCAGCAGGGGTGGACACAGCAACTGGACCCCTGCAGGAGGCCCAAATAGCAGGGCACGTGGGCAGCAGGCAGGCAGCAGCAGATGGCAGGTGGGAGGGTGCTCGGGGCTCTTGGGGGCAGGAAAATGGCCTTTTGGGCAGGAGCATGGTCTTCCATGTGTTTTTGTGTGGCCAGCTTGATACGGAGTGATTTGGCACGTGAAAAAAGTGCACGTCAGCGTGTAATTCGAGGAAAGGCCCTTAGCGAGTAAGCGCGTCTGTGACGTTACGCGCGTGGGCGTTTCCCTCAACACAGGTGCATAGTAAATCAGCACGTGAGAAAAATGCACGTCAGCGTGCTATTGGAGGAAAGGGCCTTAGCGCGTACGCGCGTAAGTGACTTTGCACGTGTGGGCTGGCTTAAAAGGTACGTGTATGATGCCATTTTTTTGTACGTGCTTTTTGTGGAGAGCGAGCGGGTAATTCTTGTACTTCTTGTCGGTTCACACGCGATTACTTCACAACGGTTCCAGTTTGTACTCCCTGTTTCCTCAGACAGCGTTCATTTCTTCTTTTGGCGCGGGTGTTGCCAACGCACACACGCGTGTCTTTTTCACGTTCTTTTTCCAGGCAGACGGTGAGTCGCGCATGTATTTTCCAACTGTGGTTGCCCCCGTGTGTCGCGTACCCCTTCAGAGGTCATTGTAGGCTGCGTGTATCACACGTACGCTTATTTTTGTGTTTCTGGGTGCCACAGCATAGTGCGGGTTCATTTTTCCACGCATGTGGTCTACCAGGGGTTGCGTGCACGTTAATTTTGTTTTTGGGGTGCCTGTGCGTTGCGTGACCCGTCATCTTCCCCCAGGGGTCACAGACAGCCTTGCTAGAGCACTAGGGTACGAATTCCATCTAGTACCCTACCCCTTTCACCCCAATTGCCCAGGACAATTGTTAACTGCAACTCCCATACGCACAACAACATCAGTGCCATGGTTGGGAGGCGACCAAGCAGTAAGGGAGGCAAAGGTGGCTGAGCTCAAAGAGGTGGGTGCGGTAGGGGACGTGGCCAGGATGTGCAGGGTGGCCCCAAGAGGCCAGTGTGTGGAGGACCAATCGGGGACACCTATGCCCATCCAGCCCCCCAATGGTTGGGGGAAATGTAGCTGACACCATCCCAGCTCAGCCCTTGTTACACCGGCCCATATTTGTCAACTGAACCGGCACAGGATGACTCCCAGGCTGACTTCCAGGTCACCAGTCTAAGCCACGTGTGGCGTGAAAGTTGCTGTCACAGGCCACGTGGATCTGGGGCAGCAATGTCATCTGCTGCCCCAAGTAGCCAGGGTGAGGAGGCTGCAGGGCAGCTGCAGCTCAATCCACCCCAGCTCTGAGTCTCCCAGCCGGGACAGTGTCGGTCCAAGTCCATCACACCAACGTTGGCCCAGCCGACATCACCCTGCAGCCAATGCCTGCGCCAAGACCTTTGGTCATTGTGCCTTTGCAAACTTCAGGTACCCAGTCCACCTGCGCTTCTGCCCCTACTAACCAGAGCCGCGTAAGCCACTCAGGATCTGCACCACCTTCCAAAAAGAAGAAGGGTGCTCTTGCACTACAGGCTGAGACCCCAGACACGGCTACACATCCGGCACGTCAAGGAAGCCTAGCTTCAATGACGTCGAACTTGTTGCACTTGTGGCCTATGTGTTGGCACATAGCCGCAAAATGGTGGTGACTGCAGGCTGCAAGACTACACCTGCTCAACGTAGGGCCCACTGGCAGACCATCGCGGACCACATTAGTGCCCTTGGATTTGTGAGGCGCACAGCTGATGATTGCTACAAGCGGTGGAATGACCTGAAACGCAGAGCAAAGAACAACCTGGCTTCAACCATGCCTCTACTGTGGTGACTGGCGGTGGGCCTCCACCAGAGGACAACCAACTCACTGAACATGAGTCTGTTGCTGGAACCTTCATCACAGAGGAACAGATCCAAGGCGTGGGAGACCTACCAGATTTATGAAGCATTGTCGGTGAGTGCCCATGCATGTGTGTGTAATCCATGTGTATGTTGCTTGGGTGATGTGTTCTGATTGAGTGCCAGGTGAGGGTGTGTACTCATGAGTGGTATGGGTCACCCATGTGCTTCCTCAAACCATTCCCCGGCCTTGGGTTTGGGTATGACAGTATCCCTTCTGACCACAGTAGCCAATTTGCACCACATTACTGCAGTTGCCCTTGAACTGTCATCTTGCAACACATTGTTCTGATATTCTGTGTTCATTCAGCCTGATTGTTTCAATCCTTCCATTTTTACAATGCATTTTTCTGCCCTAATGCCACATATGTGACATGCTTCTGTCATAGATTACACCCCACAATGGCCCACATTTATTACCTTGTTATGGGAATGATTTGACCATTCAGGCTGATTGAGTAATGGCCTGCACACAATCATTTTTGGGCCCTGTTTGAATGTAGAACATGACTGTTGTCTTCTGTCATGTTGAAGTGACCAACCATTGATGTATCATCTGATGATCCATGTGCCTGCCATCACTGTATCCATCTGCCTGCCATCACTGTATAATTGAACACTGGATCTGTTGCAGCGTGCAGCACATGCGTGTTTTTGAACACTAGTTTGCATGTTGTATCTCATGATGTCCATCTCACATGGATGGTTGACAGTACTTATTTCCTTCCATATGCCTGTACTTCTGAAAAGTACCATGGCTATGCTACGTGCCATCTGTGTGCTGGCATGTGTCATGGATGTGTATTGGACATGCCACTCACAGGCTAATGTGTGATGCCAGTGCTATCCAGCATGCAGCTAATGTGTTGCTTTTCCATCTTGGAGTCCTCAGTGTCTGCTTTTTGCCTCCCCTTCCAACTCATTGACAGTGCATGCATGCCAGGGTTATAGTCATGTGGGACATGTGTAATTCATGTACTGGATCTCTGGCTTGTCAGGCCTATGTGTGTTCTATGGTGCTCATGCCTGTTTCCATTTGTTATCTTTCATTTTTTTCCAGGTGATGAGGCACTTGATGCTGGTGAGGTGGAGGAGATGGTGCAGACCCAGGAGGAATCACAGCCACAACCGGGCACCAGTGGAGGACGTGGGGTGGTGGTGGGTGAAAACCCATTTGTCCTACAGACCATGCTGTCCATCGGGTGTCTCTGGGTACACCTCCGCCGAACTCTATGAATCAGGTGCTGAATCGGACAGTGAGACATATGTGCCGTCGCAGGTGAGTGTTTCTGGCAGGGATGTTCTGTCCAACCAACCTGCACCAGGGGTAGACCCCTCTATGGGGATGTCAGTGTTGGTAACTCCGCCTTTGGCGGTTACGGATGCAGGGTCACACTCCACAACATCTGATCCTGTTCCTGGGCCAGCAGATCAGAGGGGGAATGCAGTCCTGCAGCCTCAGGCAGTGCCAGCACAGCAAGGTGCAGATCGCCTTGCCCCAAACAGGTGTGGTGCCCGCCGACGCGGTGGGCCGTGCGCCACCAGGCAATACGTATGGGAGAACTCCATGTACAGTATAGCAGCACAACAGGGAGCATCGTGTGAAATGATGGCTCAGGCAATGGATAGGGTGGCCACTTCCATTCTCCCCCTGAAAGGCAGATGGAGCTCCAGCAGCAGGCAACAGACTCAATTTGCCAATCACACAGGGAGGACATGTTGGCGTCCAACAGGGACCGACGGGCTGGAGTGGAGGTTCTGTGTGAAGCTATATCTGTAGAGTCACAGGTCCACAGGGAAGCCCTGAGGATAGAACTGGCATTCCTCAGAGAGACTCTGGGTGAACTTGAGGCTTCCCGGAATTTTAGGTCAGAACATCAGCTGGAGCAGCTCACACGATCGCTCTCAGCTGAGCTCCAGGCAACCCGTGCGGAGATCCGGGCATCACACGAGGCCATGCATGCAGAAATGCAGGCAACCCGTGAGGTGCTGCATGGGGATCTCCGTACCATCATCCTCCAGAACCAAACCTTCCAGACCCGCATGCTTGTGTCATGGAGGACCATACCAGGGCTTTGTGTGGTCTGCCTCCCATATCACGGCCACCTAATGATGTAGCAGCAGAGGGTGAAGAGAGCGACAGTAGTTCTCCCACTGTAGGGTAGCCGTGCAGGCCATGAGCCCATGGAGGTATTTTTTTTTCCAACATCCATGCATGTGGGTGTTGGGATGCACCCTGTATCTCGTGCCTCCTGGGTGGCCCCCCCCCCCGGTCCACACATGGCCATTTTTTTTTTTTTACAGTGTGTTGCCTTGTGTGGCTCCCGTGGGCATCCACTGTGTATTCCAGCTGGGCACATGCAGGCTTGTCCTGTCTTTGGGTTAGATGCTTGGTTTCCTGACACACACACCCCTCCTGCTTCCCCTTCACATGGGCTTGCAAAGGGTGTGACCAAGTGACAGTAACTTACACAGTGACATTGGGCTCCCATGAGCTGTGTGGGCAGTCTGTAGTCAGAACTGTGTGTACATCCCTAGTGGGGATTGTTGTTGGATTGTACACTGCATGGTGTATTAATATGTGCTTGTGCATCCATGTATTTCTCCTTATTCACATATACTTTCTTCATGTCTTCACAAGCCCGTCTCCTTTGCAGATGCAGTTCATGTTGTATGCAGTACACTGACACATTTGCCGGACAGCAACACTCTGCAGTTGGAAGGGGTCGATGTACTGGCTTTGTCAGGTTGTGAGACTTGCTCCCTCTGTGTTTCTGTTTTGTGTTGCTGGTAGGTGTTTGTTCATGTGTGCTGTTTCTTATTGATTACTGGGAGCATATTGTCTGTGGCCTGTTTACATTAGGGACAGTGCACATTGTGACACTTGTGTCATGTGTTGTGCATTCATTTGGTTGCTTTCACGTTGCATGCCATGCC
This sequence comes from Ambystoma mexicanum, assembly GCA_002915635.3. NCBI lineage: Eukaryota > Metazoa > Chordata > Amphibia > Caudata > Ambystomatidae > Ambystoma > Ambystoma mexicanum. The sequence goes on along the minus strand of CM030321.1, from coordinate 904,525,738 downwards.
ATGGTGTGTTGGGTAGCTGATATGGGGAGGGGTTGGTTGACATGGCACTATTTTCATGTGGCATTTTGCAAGGGGGTAGTCATTCATGCTGCATGAATGTGTGTCTTTTTGTCACACAGCATTGGTTGTCTTTAAGTAGGTAGGGATGCACACAATGTTTGCACACAATGTAACACTTCCAGGTGACCAATCTCAGGCTGGTATGGTTGTGACAGTTGACTGTCACTTATGTCATCAGCATTGATTGTCAGCTGGTATGTGCCAGGGCTGTGTGCACTCCACAGGGTTAGGATTTTAGGTGAAGTAATTAGCCACCAGCTGGGTACGGGCTGCCTCACCAGGTGCCCTTTAACCCCCCATGCACAGCGGCCTTGCATGTGGTTGGGGATGTGGGGGCCCCACCATGTCCACCGGCAGGCCCCTGGCGGGTTGCAAAGTTGTGCAGGACACATGCTGCCACTATGATCCTGCACACTACTGGGGGCGCATATAGCAGCTGCCCACCAGAGCGGTCAAGGGAGCGAAAGCGTGACTTGAGCACTCCGAATGCGCGCTCCACTATGCCCCGGGTTGCAATATGGGCTGTGTTGTATCTTACCTCGGGTGGTGTGGTGGGGTTCCGAATTGGCATCATCATGTAGGTGCTCAGAGGGTAGGCACTGTCCCCTGGGGAGGTGATGATGGGTATCATTAGTGGGGTTGTCACATTACTCAGTATCTGACATGCATGGCAGTGGCATTTATACTCACCAATCAGCCATGTGTCGCCATGCCGCCCAGCTTCTAGGTCCCGGTTTAGGGGTGACATTCTGTAAATGAAACTGTCATGGGTGGACCCTGGATAGTTGGCATATACTGAGGTGATGATTCCTTGGCATCACATACTACCTGCACGTTGATGGAATGCCAGTGCTTGCGTTTCGATAGATGTGCTCAGTTGCCCTGGAGGATGTAGAGCCACATGGTGCAATCAATGGCACCTAGCAATTTGGGGAAGTGTGCCACCCATAAAAGTCCTGGACGGCAGCCTGCCTTTCTGCAGGTGTTCTGGGCATGTATATGTGCCTGGGACTGAGGGCTTGCAGTCATGATGGCCAACACCTGGTGTAGGCAGCGTGACTGCGTGGCCTGTGACACCCCCTCCACTGTGGCACTTGTCCGCTGAAATGAGCCAGTAGCCAAGAAGTGCAGTACATTGAGCACCTTTTCCAAGGGGCTCAGTGCTTGGGTGCACAGGGGGGGTGATGTGAGGTCATCCTCCCACTCACTCACCAGGTCGAGTATTATGTGTGGTGGAAACCTGTACCTCCCATACACCTGGTCATCAGGCATCCCAAAAAGGCTGGTCCTGGGTAAAAAAATGCGGGGCCTGGCTATCCTCCTCCTCCTGCGGTGACCCACGACCACTGCTGCGAGGAAGGGTATATTCATCGTAGCGTCTGAGCTTGTTTGTTGTTTGCGTGCACTTTTATGCTGTGTGGGGCCGCTTACGCCTGCTTCCTGCTGGTGTACGTGTTTCCGGATTAGCGCGTCTTTTTTGGAGCACGCCTTTCCCCTGTTCGATTCCATGAATACGTGTTGTTGGCTTGCATGTGGGCGTTGCGAGCATTTACCTCCTGTATTTCCCCCGTAACGCCCACATTTTCTCACATTGTTCCCCATTCCGCGTGTTACGCCCCGTGTTCTGCCCACTTTTGTTGTCTGCGCTGCGCTATGTGCGCTTTCGCTGTGCGCGTAGCGCACGCCGTTTAATGACGTGTGTGCCCCGTGTGTGCCACCCACGATTTTAGCGCACATCCCAGCATTTACACACGCACTGACTTCCATGAATCGATTTGCGCGGCTTTGGCACACTTGCGCTGCGATTTTCACACTTGCGCTGTGATTTTCACACTTGCGCAGCGATTTTCAGCGCACATTGATTTCATGAATCGGCCTGTCAATGGTGAGAAATGATGAGAGTTGACGTTCATCACCAGGTTTTTTTCCACATAGGTTTTGACGCTGATTTTTGCCGGAAAAAAAATATTTGAAAAATATGGGAGGGGCTGGATAAGGAGATATAAGCAGTAGGGGGGATATGTAGTAAGGAACCGGGAGGGTGATCTTGGGGGGAAACCCCAACCAATTAAAAACAAAATGTGATGAGTTTTATCAGCCAAAATCCAGCAGCAAGAAACTCAGCTGGGTGGGGGGTTTTTTGGGGGGGACCTGGCGATACAATGAGATAGAACCTTCGAAACATCTGGAGAGGCCCCAGGTGGCAACTCCTAAGTCACAATCAAGCCCCTAGTTTATGGTTCATGAATTGTACACCCAGAAGCTCCATACAGGAAAGGCATAGCCAGTCCACTACTGGGCAGCGAAGGTCCGCCATTCAGGCCCTGCTGCCATCACAGGAGTTGTGATGGAATCGCCCTAGGACTGCTCATGCCCCATTAAACAGTCAAACAATGGACACACTATGGCCATTTCTATGGGTTCAAAAGTGTCCCCAGTCGGTCGTTGTCAATCAACAAGTTTAATTAAGATGGCAGTTGCATCAGTGTCTAGCAGACAGTAGTAGGCAGCGTCCACACCCAATGTAGCTACACTGCGAATCACACTATATCCCTGAAATTAATAACCACACCAGATGTTCCAAGTTAAGTAGAGTATCATTACATTAAGTATGAATTACACTATTTTTGAAGTGGAAGCAATCTGGGACGAATTGTTGCATAACGTGTGGCTATCATTATGAATTCACAAAGCAATTATTTTCAATGGCAGTTTTATGAGACTTTCAGTGGTCGTAACATGCTCACAATCTGAACAGAATATAGTTATGCATGAAAGATGTGTAGTTACAGTCGGAGGCAGCGGAAATCTCTACTGATGGAGTCGCCACAGAGGTAATTCAGCTAATCTGCCTAGTAGCTCTTGCTGAGGGATACCTGCCTGCATTAACCTTTCAGGTATTGAATTGGAGCAACCCCCTAGTGTACCAGGATTGGCTAAGTATGTCAACAAGCGGTTCATCACTTCTGGTCGAATAGCTCAGCGAGTTCTGTGTTGTCCCGCACACGTCAATCTTCAACGTTCACGGCACAGGTTTGAACCCCAGCAGAACGGACTCAACTTCCAGCTATACACTGAGTCCATACCGCTGGGTGTTAATAAGTAAATATTACCGCACTTACAGGCATGAGTCGGGCCTGCAGCGATATATGAACAAATCGGATGATGTTGTTAATTAGAGAAAGGTTTCCTTCCAACCATCACCGTGTACGGGTGCTGCTACTTCCAAAATGAAAACCGGCACAGGCGACGCGTAAAATATGCATGTCAGAGCAATAGATATCGAAGAAGGACACGGGCTGTGTCATTGAAACATATATAACAGACACACATGTCAAACCCCTACATGGACAGAAATGAAGAATGCATTATCGAGGCACTGGATGTAAAGTAGTGTACCCACTGATTTAGTGCTGAAAAAATAACTTCTTATTAAACAATGTAGGGGGTCAAGAGACCTGTTATAGACATAACCGAGCAAGTCTATGATGCGCAAATGTGTATTTTCTGAACCATTCCGTTTTTGAATATTTGATTGTGATTACATCATACTAAACTCCAAGTCCAACTTTTGAGGTTAAACTGTATTTTATGCATGATGTACACTATTCTATATTTTTATTCCGTGAGGACTCTACCACATACTTATTTCTATATTCCCATTGCCACTATGCCTAAAATCAAACTAACTGCACCTCTCCATGCTATACATGGCGTGGTGCTATATGCAACGCATGCTGTCCACGTGCAAAGATTTCAGCAGACCCAAAATGTCACATTATCTACTCTCCTGCGGAATATGCACTCACTGCCACGCCCAAGATGGCGTGGGAGCATGGTACTGTGCTGTAGTGAAGCTTTTTCACACCTGCACAGGCGTCTCCAGATCCACCTGACTGCTTCAGGTATCCCACGCAGTGGTCTTAAATCTCTCCTTTGCAACATTTGGATGCAATAAAAAAGGGAGATTTGAAAACAAAAACAAAAACTGGGTAAATAAACCTCATTAGTACCCAACGAAGGACAATCAGATTGTTACAATTGATCGGATTGGTCCTTGCCCGGTCATTACCAGCTGCACAAAGACTTACCTGCTGTGGTAACGTATGGTGCGTGCATTGATGATAGTTCCTGATCTGCAACTGGGCACTATGGAAAGACAGAAGGGACTATGTGTAGTCCTTGTTCGCGAAAAAATAGTATTAGTATCTGAGTACAAAGTGCCGGGGTACTAATAGCAATAGAGCCCTCCTTGAGTTCTTTTGCTTTATTGGTCGCCTTGAGGCAACATTCTGCACTCTGGCCAATGGAACAGAGTTCTGCAATTCATCAGGCGACTGAACCGCTCGACTATCAAAGCTGTCCACTACTAAAGGCACAGGGTCATGACCAGAACGCATTAATAGGCAGAAGAAACTGATATTGTAAAATGATAGTGTTCATTGCCTGAGTTGTACTCAATATCACCAGCTCTTGAAATGACTGATCGCGTCTGCTACCAAAGCAGTCTGCTATTAAGGCACATGGTCATGTAAATAATGTATTCTTATACAGGGTCTCCCTCCCATTGACCCTACTGGGAAGGGCAGCATTGTTCAAAATGATGGCTCTTCCGCGCTTCCTATACATTCTACAAAATGCCCCACTACACATCCCAGCGAAAGAATTCAAAAAGATAGACAACACACTGAGGAAACTCCTCTGGAATAACGGACATCCACGTATTGCGATGGGTACTCTGCAACGCTCCATTTGGGAAGGAGGGATAGGGCTCCCCCGCCTACAGTCCTACTACTGGGCTAGTCAAATGGCAGTGGTCAACGACTTGCTGCACGGTGACACCACGTTGCCACACAATAGACTGGGGAGTGCCAGAGAATGCGCTAGACCTCAAACTGAATTCCTTTACAAAGCGATTCGTAACTCAGCCCCACAATCTATGCTATCACACATTGCCCAAGTATGGACAGACGCGCACAAGTTCCTGGGATGGGAGGGGAAGATCACTCCACTACAGACTCTGTGGAACAACAGGAATCTATCCGAGGTAAACAAACTGCCGAGATGGCGTACATGGTCACAATGTGATATCAGTACGGTGGGCGATATCGTAGAAGGGGGCAAATTGGTGTCCTTTGAAACCCTAGAGTCCAGATTCCACCTCCCAGGCACTGAACGGTTCCAATATGCGCAGATGCAACATGCCCTACAAGCCCACCTCCCAGCACTTGAAGACATGGCCGAAAGCACTCCCCTCGAAAGAAACATAGTGGAGACAAGCATAGAGGCCAGAGTAACGTCCACCATGTATAATGTCATCACTTCCTTTGCCACCACTGAACTAACCAGCCTAAAGGGCAAATGGGAAAGAGACTTAGGACTCATACAGCCAGAGGACTGGGTGGGGGCCCTCATGTACTCTCGGGAGATGGCCATTTCGGCCAGACTTAGACTTGTCCAACTGAAAAGTCTACATAGGATTTACTACCCTAGGGTGGCACTATATCGCTGGGGGAAAACATCCGACCCACACTGTCTCCGATGCAAGAGGGAGGAGGGAACCTTCTTTCACATACTATGGGACTGCAACCATATACGACAATACTGGCAAAAATGTTGCGATGAACTCTGACGGGTACTGTGGAGAACAATACACAGAGACCCAAAGCTACTCCTGCTTGGGATAGAGGAGGAGGGAGAGGCATCTAAATATGAGAAGCTGCTTTTATCAACGGCCTCGGCAATTATTAAAAGGAACATTGCACAACTGTGGGGTTCGGAAACTACACCACAGTACGAACAATGGGTGACGGACGTCAACATATGCATTGCGATGGAAAGGAGAGTATATGCAGCCAGGGGATGCCCGAGGAAAGCAGATAAGATATGGAACACATGGGAGGAAGCCCAGTGACTGCAACAACCTGAGCAGTGGATGATGGGGCACAATGTGCAATGTGCAAAAGTACTCTAATCTGGAATGTAGCGTGAGAAACAACGGACACTGCAAGACCCTTTTCTCTTTTTCTTTCTCTTTTTCTTCCTTTTCTTCGCTCTCTTCCTTTCTTTCTCGTTTTCTTTTTACCTGACCAGGGACTGTTCCACTGGACATACAGGTTGTATGTTTATAAGAAGAATGTATGTTCTATGATGTTAAATCGGAAAATACAATAAAATGTGTTATCAAAAAAAAGAATATATTCTTATACGGAATAAAATGATATTGTAAAATTATAGGTGTTCATTATCTGTATTGTATACAATGGGCCTCATTCTGAGTTAGGCGGTAAGGGTAAACGGTCACCGGTAAGGAGAGCAGTGCCGTTAAACCCTTACCACCCAATTCCGAGTTCCCTTAGCGGGACCTGCAAAGGACATGTGGTCTGACCACACGTCCTTAGCGGGTCCCGCTAAGGGACCAGGGCGCTAATTACGGGCCCGCTATTTGCGGGCCCGTAATTAGCGCCTTCCCCATTCCCATTGAGCCCTATCGGGCTCAAATGGTTTGCTGAATGGGGACTTACTGAGTCGTCCAGGGTCAGAGTGACCTGGTAAGTCCCCATTAAGCCAGACCGGACCCGGACCCGGTATTGGAGTCAGCCATGGCGCTAATAGCACCATGGCTACCTCCAATCTCGGAATGAGGCCCAATATCATTTTACATCTGCAGCAGCCATACCTGAATCCACACTTTATTAGGAAATAAACCCAAAAATACACTTTTATCGAAGGAATCTCGAAATGGCCCCATGCATTTGCTGACTTACTGTTTGGTGTTTAAACTTATATAAGCTTGTATGCATTAGAATCAGTGACTCAACTTTGAAAAAAGGGTGTAGACATTTGAGCTGGGGTTGAACTACTTCATCTGTGTTTTCTTTTTTCATGTGAACTGTTATGACCTAAAATGGCCTACAATTAAAAATCGTCACAAAATGAAAAACAAGCAACGATCAAATAAAAGGATTTTCTAGAAAAAAGATCACAGCAAGGGGAGTGAAAACCTCCCATTGAATTTACTATTCATAAAAGGCCTCTGGTGGAAGGGGAAGAAGTGCTCATTGTGACATTTTACTGCAGATGCTATTAAGCAGTGATCATTACCCATCAAGAGGAGGCATGGTAATGAGGGGTTAATGGCATGGATAAACCCTTATGCATGGAGCCAATCCTGTTGATTTGGGGTGCAACATAAGCACAAAGTACCCTTGAGGGATACTGCCGGGGGCGCACTACAGAGCAGGAGGCAGTGGTAACAACAGAAACAGAATCAAGAGATTGTCATGGTTACTGTACGAATTCCAAAATGCCCTATGCCGAAAACATTATCAATATTAATAATATGCAGAAAATAAAAATAAAAACAACTGGGTCATCTAGCGCGTGGACTGACTTTATTTCAAGGCTTACATTTGACACATAATGATATTATAGTGTCTATATTTGTTTGTGCCCCTACGGAGAGTGGTCACTGGCAAGGAACAATATGAGCACTGGGCACTGGGTACCTGTACGAGCTAGGCCTCAACCAGTTCCCCAATTCTGACTAGCAATGGCATGTTCCAGACTGAACCATAATCTGCCTGAATATGCGTGCCAGGTTTGAGTGCTCTCACGTACCCTCTGGCAGAGGTGTGTCCAGATACTTCTCTTCTGCCCCTACCAACATCATCCATCGAAGAGAAGTTAAGATCACTGTAGAGAGCTCCAGGAGCATTGTGACATCATGGGTTGTGCGTATGCGTAGATACGCTTGGCCGTGCTTCACAAACCCATATTGCCGGTCGAGTGAATCGAACGTTGGATTTATGAGAGCAGTCCTATGTAATGGGATGGTTCAAACCTCTCTCTCAGTCCTATATCTTTACAGTATAACTGTCGTGGTGTCCAAGTAAAATAAAACAGGAATGTATATCCTAACCAGGGAACAAATATTGCAGGTTGTGGGGCAAATCTAGTTATAAAAACAAGAGATTGGTGTGGTTAATGTACAGGAGCCAGTAGAAATGACCCAGTTGTGGTGTGGGGGTTGGCACCATTGAAAAAGGTGGCGTACACATGTCTCTACCACACAAGTATTGTGAAATTCACTCACTGGAACCGTGCATCTGATTGGATGCTGGTATTTCATGGTAATAGATAGTTGTGCACTCTTGAGGAAGTGGTGAAGATGGTCCTGTTGTGGGAGACCCATGTTGTAAGCCGAACTTTGCTAATTTGTATTAATGCAGAGTTCAGTTTCTTCTGATGCTGCATTGCCCTCAGGCCAAGAGGTGGTGGTGTAGCGTGTCAACACGCTGATTTCAGCGGTTACCACAACTTCATGACACAGTGAGAGAGCGTCTTCTATGGTAACTAATCAAAATCTTATGGGCTAGGTGGCTGAAGAAACACGTACATGGGCCGCATAAACTATGTCATTGGTTGGCTTTAACTAAAAGGTTCCACCTGAAAATCCTCTTAGATTTATCCAATTAAAATAAACACACATATATTGCTACTATAATGATGTATCCCTGAGCCAGTGATGACAGGGAGCAGGAACCAGGCTGACTCAGGTAGGTGTAAAAGGACACAGGCTTTATTCTTCTTGGTTACATAGCATAGTCATAACAGGTAGGAGAGTAGGTGATAAGCCTCTGCCCTGGTTCCCAGTCCATCTCCCAGTCCCAACCGTCACTCGCTCGAATCCTCAGGCCCCCCACACTCCAAGCTCCACTTAAACATTCTAGGAGGCCCTTGCACACACTCAGCCATTCAATACAGTCATACCAGGATATCAGCCATTCATCACAGTCATACCAGGATACCACACATCCCCCTCCTTAACAAACAAACAGAAATCAGAATGCTCTCACCATCATGTTAGGATCTCAATCAAAAGAAACCAAACACCTTCCACCCCGGCCTGACACACCGGGGTCTCAGTGCTGCCACCACCAAGCGCATACCTTGCCACATGGACAATCAAATCTAAACTACCATCATAAACCTTCCTAACCTACCACCTTGTGCCAGAACTGCCACTCCTGGCCTCAAGCCTGCCACATTTGAGCACTAACCCTGTCTCAACGAGACCAACATACCTTCCAACATATAGTGTAGCCAAAACGTACACAATGGCCTGAACAAATCCTAACATGCAGCACAACAAAACCAACAGTATCCAAACAAAACGACCTCAGCACCCATTCCTTCTCCTCTAAAGAAAACATAGAAAAGGATGAATATAAAAGCAAAGAGACTAACTGGACAAAGACCACATAAACCACAACACAACCACAAGAGACGTGGTGCATAAAATGTGCACAGTCACTACCATGCAAAAGGAAACTTCCGTCCAAGCACCAACAAAATGTAAAATTGTGGCACCTGCTAAAGGTTGCCGCTACAAAAAAACACTGAAACCCAGTGCAAGCACAACAAGGTGGAAAAATGTAGTGCTTCTCCGATGTTGAAATTGTTAGATAATAGTACAATAATAAATTCATTGTCTCCCCATTGCCAGTTAAAACTTATCTCAACTGTCTGTGTGGTAAACTCGCAGTAACTTCAACCTAACTAGGCATAAAAAGAATAAACATCTCTCATGAACTGCACTTCCTGACACCACAGACATTAGGAGTCCAAAAAAATCACTCCTAACCCCCGACACCATAACATTCTACAAGAGACTAGTAAACAAAAACACCAAACAACTTAGTGTAGAGCCTACTAAAACTCCACGCGTACCACCTACGCCTCAATGTCTCCTACTATAGTGTCCTACTATAGGATGCTTATATATAAAGATCCTCCCCGAATAGGATGCTTCTATCTAAAGATCCTCCCCGAACACAAATCACATATTTGTGTTTAACTTCCAAACACCGGTCTCCCTAGGGTCTCCATAAGGCATCACACCTGGCCAGCATGTGATCCTCACCCTCAACTACATGCGTGCTACCTCTCACACGTCTACTTCTCCCAACGTGAGTACTCACGATTGCACACTCCCATTGCAATCACATTCACTTCAAACGTGCTACTTCACAGACGCTCCAAACATACACATGTATGTCACACATACCTACAGTTGCATGCTCCAAATGCACACTCATCTCCAACTGCATTCTACCAATGCAATGTTATTTGCATGTAAATTCACTAAAATTGCATTAAACATTACATATGCACTCAATATTTGCCCACTAAACACCTCCTTAAAAGGGATGATGGGCACTAACAGACATGATGTTGATCAGGCACCATTCTGGAAGTGTGTCATCTCAGAGATAGAATTTTCGTTTTGTAAAAATCCTTTATTTGTGCAATATTAACTTCAAAATTACATTTTTTCTGTAATTGCATAAAACTCCTGTGGACATAACATCTTTAAAGAAAATCAAAGCATAATTGTCTTGCTAAAACTTAATTTAAAACTTCAATTTAGAAATCTACTTCCAAAACTTTTATTATTCAATAAATTAATTATTTGCAGTATTTGTTTTAAACTGTGCAAAAGTTCCCTGAAATGCAATTATCGCTTATTTTCATGTAACTACAATACCCAATGCACATTAAACACTCATGCATACCAATATTGCAACCATAATCCCCATTACTTCTTTTCTCCTCCACAAGCCCGTAGTATGGCATAAACTTCTAAAAAAAAAACATTAATATACACTGTAGCATCAATTATAAACGTCCTCCTGGAAGACAAACACATGGTCCCTACAAACTGCTTCCACAAAATTATAACGTTTAACATCTACACATTTTTTTTTTCTTGTTGGCGGTAATACCTGCAATCCAATATGCGTAGATAAATGCCGTGCTCATAACAGTACCTCATAGCTTTTCCTTAGATCTGCTAGACTGCTGCAGATGTCCAAAACAAATGTTTCCTTCTTTTTTTTTTCAGCACAGACGAAATTTATATTCCGTCCGGAGCTCCAGCTCTCGCCTTACATCACAATACACTTTTAAAAGTGCTTTCAATCTTACCGCATGTAGATGTGTTTGTGCTGCAAGTTAAAGGTCTCCAAAACAGTTCCTTGAATCACCGCTTGACAAAAGCATATGTATTCTACATTCATCTCCTGCTATTGGTGCTACCTTATATAACTAAAGGTTTCCTCACTCCAGTAAAGGTTGAAATCCTCTTTCCGACGGCTCAATTTCTTCAAAGCGCGTCACTTCATACAATACACAGGAGATTCCTACGTTCCTTCCTGCTATCTCCTCACGCTCTACACACGTTTCTAGGGCCTCTCCTCTAAGGTCCATCCCCAGCTCCAGAAAGAAAAATGACGGCGCCCGGCCTCTCTTCAGCGTTCCAGCCTAACGGGCAATGCTGGGAGACAAGCGCTGAAGGCACTCCGGGCGCGCGTGCCACCCACAGCACCAGGGGACCCTTGCATGGCCCAATTTTCGCCCGCCGGAGGCTTCGCACATATTCTCTGCCCACAGTACCTCGATGTGGGCTGCAGTCTTCAAATGTCTGCAGTATCTTCCTTTCTTGTTTTTTTTTTTCATATTGCTTGCGCCGGCTCGCGCACAATACTGCAGCTGTGCCATAATCAAGCTGCTGTATAGTCTTCTGGCACACAATGGCAAAACTCTTTCTGCCGTTTTCTTCCAGCCACTCCAACCCCCATCTTCAGGTTCAGGTCTTGACGGATGGGTTACCACAGTCTGATGTCGCAGTCACCTCCACTTTAACTTCAGCCTCCATTACCAGGTCACCATGCCTGATGCCAATGCCATCTCCATGGATTCTCGAGCGCTATCACCAGGGTTTCTCCAGCTTCCAATATCAGCACTCCATGGTAGCGCTTCTTCAAACGGCATCAGTTCTCCTCCACTCTCCATACCTTACTCCAGGTTCTTAATCCTCGTCGCCAAATGATGTATCCCTGAGCCAGTGATGACAGGGAGCAGGAACCAGGCTGACTCAGGTAGGTGTAAAAGGAAACAGGCTTTATTCTTCTTAGTTACATAGCATAGTCATAAGAGGTAGGAGAGTAGGTGATAAGCCTCTGCCCTGGTTCCCAGTCCATCTCCCAGTCCCAACCGTCACTCGCTCGAATCCTCAGGCCCCCCACACTCCATGCTCCACTTAAACATTCTAGGAGGCCCTTGCACACACTCAGCCATTCAATACAGTCATACCAGGATACCAGCCATTCATCACAGTCATACCAGGATACCACATATACCTACTGATAACATCTTTAGTTTATTGACATTTTCTAATAGAAAATACTATATAAACTAAAAGTCAAATAGCTTCAGAGAAAGGTACACAAAATGGTATGAGGCTATAGAAGCTTCCCTGCCTTCTGCTTCTATTTTAAAAAGGCCAACCTGTGACTCTCCTCCTCCATCTTAGGCTCTTTTAGATTCATATATGCAAACGATTTGGCAGAACTAAGAGCCTAAAAACCTTTAATGGAAATAACAAACATCAAACTTCAGCAATTAGATGATAGATGGCTTGCATTTGTGACCAGGATGTGGTAGGTCGAATGAAGAACCAGTGAGGCAGTGGATGTGGCACATTGCATAGTCCATTTGGAAAAAAACAGTCTGGCTCTCCAGAAGCATAATGAAGATTTGGAAAACAGAAGTCGCTGGGATAATCTACACATTTGTGGCCCTCCAGAGGGAGTCAAGTGGGATGATCCAGTATTATTCCTAAAACAAAAGCTACCTAACATCCTTAAGTTCCAACCTGCAATGGCAATCAACATACAAAAGGCTCATAAAATAGGTGTGAAAGATTATACTACCCAAAATAAGTCCACTTCATGCACAATAATTTTACTAATGCTGGAATATGCTCAATTGCAAATGATTATAAAGAAGGTAAAATAACCTTTATCACCTCATGCAGATGGTCATAGACTATACATATGCCAGGATGTTTCCAGAGCTACTGTGCAGAGCTACTGTGCAGCATAGAAAAGAGTATCATCCAGCACTAAAGCAACTAAATGCCAGGTGTGTACTTGTCCACACATGTAAATTTAAAGAACCATTGAAGCCGGAACCTGTTTTTGATGATCCAGCTGCTCTGAAAAATCTTATCAGATCTCGCAAAACAGAAGAAATTGACACTTCTCTCCCCTCCTGTAGTCAGCAACCTCCCAGATCAAAAGCAATTTTGTAATCTTGACTTTTACATGATTATAAACATTGGCAACAGTGGGTGTCCTTTTATCACACGATGCAAGGGCGTCTGTGAGAGAAAATTATGTCTGCTTTCTGGTTTTCTAGACATCCCTTCTGCTGCATGAATATTTCTGCAAACTTAATAGCGTGTGTTCTAATGAGTATCTTTTTTTGATCTTCTATTTTTCTTGATTTTTCCATTGTTTTATATAATGTATTCACAGAATTCCTTCATTATTTTGTCTTCAAGTGTTAGTTTCACGTTCCCTTTAATTTTCCAACCATTTATATATACATCATATGAGCATGAGCAATTTTATTAGCATCATTTTCATTTCCAATATAACTTGCATTGGAGAGGTATCAAAATATATCATAGCATACCAATAGATGTTAAAAGGAGGATTAGTTAATACGCAAACATTTGTTAATAACAGTTAAGTGTATTTGTTGGAACCTTAAATGGTTCAATAACCTGGGCAAATGGGAAAAAAGTCTTAGCATATTTAAAAAGATTCAAGCCTTGTGATTCATACATACAAGAATCCCATTTATCTTTAGAGGAATCAATGAACTTGAAAAAATGTTGGGTCAGGGATATGATATGTCATGCTGATGGGAAACGAAATGGAGTTTCTATTTTGATTAATAAAGGGATGAATTATAAATGATTACAGAAATAATATGACAAAGGAAGATGGGTTATAGTTTTGCTGCAAGTTGATTCTTCACAAATCATCTCCATTTTCAACGTATATGGTCCAACAGACGCTGACTATGAATTGTGGTTAAACATAAATGTAATATTACAATCCAACTTATCTAATTTAACAATGTGTGCAATTTTAACAATATAATTGAACCAATCCTGGATAGAAGGTTGAAGTGTTTATTTAAAAGTACTAAAATTCATCATGAATTCCTCCGTTGTACTTCAGATGTTGGTATGATAGACTCTTGCCAAGTGTCGTTTTCATTCAGTTCCTCATGACACCTTCTCACGTATTGACTACATTTGTATTTCTAAATCTTTTTCTAGTGCTCTGTTTGTGTCTAGGATAGAAGGTACTACCATGTCATATCATGACCCAGTGATTACCTCCCTTGATTTTAGTAATACAGACAGGTCTACTAACAGATGGAGATTTTATAACTTTGTATTGGGAGATCAACCTTTTTAATAGTCCTTTCATCACCACTTCATGAAAAAAGACAAAGATGATGATGATACCTTTGCAGTTAATTATTGGGATACACACAAAGCTGCTTTGAGAGGTTACATTATTTCATATGTTGGTCAAAAAAAGAGAAACTGTAAGGGAGCTGGATACCATGTTTGGAAAACTCAACAAAATAGAAAAAAAGATATAATCATAAACCAGAGGGAGTTCTATTTAAAAGCATTCTTTCCCCGTGTTTTAATATTAACAAAAGGTTATAAGAACAGGCATGTGGTGTAAAACTAAAATATAAATCTAAGATATATCAAACACCAAATAAGACTAGTAAAGCACTTGCTGCCTACCTAACAATCAGAAAAGAAAGGTCTAAAATATCTTGTATGAAAAATGAACATGGTGTTATGGTGTCGTCTGATAATACCATATTGGATGTGTTTACAACATTTTATAAGCTGTTTTACTCATCAGAACATATTTAGTCACAAATTCATTTAAATAATTTGTTGATTAAGTAGGTAGGAAATCATGTCCTCATACAGATTTGAGTTTTGGAGGCTCCTCTACATATTGATGTAGTATGTAAAGCTATACACGATTTAACTAAAGGAAATGCTCTAGGTCTGGATGATTTAACTAAAGGAAATGCTCTAGGTCTGGATTAGCATTATTTTCCCATCATTCTAAAGTGGCCAGGGAATGTGGATTCTTCACAGAAGCACAGCTGATTATCATCCCCATGGCAGGTAAAGATAGTGAATGTCCAAAAAATGACAGACAATAGCCCTTATTACTTCAGATAGTAAGATTTTTGCTAAAATATTAGCAAGTACAATCAAGCCTTTGTTTCCCAAATTAATAAAACCAGATCAGGTTGGTTTTGCAATAAGTAGATTTATACCATCTAATACCAGACTTTGTGTTAATATGCTTGTTCAAATTAATGCAAATGATATGCATAAATATTGTTATGTATCATCTGAATTAGATACTGACAAAACATTTGATATAGTGGAATGGGACAACCTACTTGAATCATTAAATTGGCATGGTTTAAGTGGGTACTTATTGTTGGTTAAACTTTTATATTCTGAACATAAAATTCTTCCTTTTTTCCATTACAGCAAGGAACTCATCAGGAGTGCACTTGTCGTCCATTCTTTTTGTCTTGCCACTGGAACTATTCTCAGAACTTATTGGAAATAATATTCATATCCCAGGAATTACATGTGGTAAATATGAAAATAAACTAGCAGCATTTGCAAGCTATATTTACATTCCTTTGAAGAACCCAAATTTCAACCTTCCGAAACTATTAGAAACTATGTTGCAGTTATCTGCTGTCTCAGGTTATGGTTTACAAATTAAATAAAGACACATTGGATGTTTTACCACTTAATTTCTATTGTCTTAATCACAAATTGGGACCTTTGGTCTGAAGTGGTGACAACATTCAAATGAATATTTAGGGATTTCTATATCATTCTCAAATGCAGAAACCATTAAAATGAACACAGAGGCCCTGTTGACAAAGCTTTGTGATTCAGTAGCTTCCTCAAAACCATTATACTTAACGTGGGGAGATTAGACTGGAGTCCACTAAAGTGATCTTATTTCCTGTAATATTATATTATTTACAGATGCTTCCTATCCCTCTCCCATCATATCTGATGCAATCTACTAACACAATTGATTTAATTTTTCGGGGGTGGGGTAATAAAAAGAAGATAATCTCTCTTAGGAATTTAAAAAGCCCATGTAAGCCTGGTGGTGTTCGATTTCATGACTTTAGGTATTTTTTTAAGGCATTTATTCTGTAACAAGCAAAACACTGGTGTCTTCCAGATGACTTTGAAGGACAACCAGCTGAGTTTATGGTGGAGATGGAATTGGTGTTTCCTTTAGCTAATAATGATTTATTTTATATTTGTAACCACTCTAAATCTATATTTTCTAAATTAATTAACTCCACTACATCGATATTAAGAAAGTTTCTATTTGTACATACAGGTCCTTTTCATCATATCTATTGTGTAATTAAATCATAATTATTAATGAGAGGTCTGTGCTGTGGAAACCTTGGGTAAAAAAGGTATTACATTTATGAATCAACATTTGTCAGGTGCTAATATTCTTTCCTTTGATGACTTTAAAAATAAATTCTCACTGACAAATTCTGATCTCAGTCAATATATTAAATTGCTGAATGCATGTATTGATAACTTGAATTTCTTTGCAGAAAATGAATTAGTTCCAGAATCTTCTAACCTACGCTGCATGGTTTTCCATTTATCTGGGCAAAGCATCACATTTCTTCAAGTTGTCAATACAATATAAATTGTCTTATATTATATGGTGTTCAGAAATAATGTGTGAAATTAATTGTTGAAAGGTATATGATGAGTCAACATGGTCCTCCATTTGGAGTATGGTTTAGACAGTGTTGTGATCAGGGAACATCACACTATTGTCTTTATTACCCATAGAGCATTTCTAACCCCATTGAAAAATGTTCATGCTCAGATCAAAAATGGTGAAACTTACTGCACATGTCATACTAATGTCCCTTCCCTTTAGAACATGTTTTTAATGCATCTTTGTAAACACACCGTGGTACCAGGTATGGCTTTTCCGGGAGTGCATATATTCCTCTTAATCTCTCTAACATTCGATTAGGCGGCTTCTCATTTAATTCAATGAACATTAATTTGTCCTTTATTATTTTAAGAATGTTAAAAGATTATTATTACACGATGGTGGGACACTATAAGTGATATTCATGGAATGGAAAGGTGTATGGCTAACACACTTTTTGCTAAATATGAAATGAAAGGGCACTTATGTGTTAATTATGCATCTTGATATAGTGAGTTCTGCCTCATACATGCATCTTTATAAGGTACACTAATAACAGATTATGAGATGCATGCTGTTATGACATTTTTTATTTCTATTTGATCTCTTGCTTAATGTTGGTAAGTTGATATACATTTGTGTTCCTTTTCCTTTCGTTTTGTTCTTCCCAATACCCCATGTATGTCTGTGTCTCTGTGACGTTTGTATTGTTATTAAAGGTAGGTGGCTGTTATATAGATGACATTTTGTTTACTCAGGAATGTTTTGTTTACTTACTCTACATTAATACATTGGAGTGTTATTTATTTACAATGTAGTATAGTTTATAAAATGCTCATATATAATGAATTGTGGTTGATATTTTGTTTTGCTAAGATTGAATCTGTTATCTATAGTTTACTTGATATTATATCATAGGTATATAATGATATAATTATTCATGCACTAATGAAATAAACTGTAATTACCTGGAACTGAATAAAATAAATTAACTAAAAAAGAAATGACACAGTCGAGAGATAAAGAATTAGAAGTAGTAATAATGGACAGACAGGCAGAGTTGCACAACATCAATGGGATACCAATGGCCATCGCAGGCGAGTTGGAGGGGGTGACATTCCTGCCCTTTAAAGCTTGAATTTGACAAAGGGCTTGACTATAGCGCCTACATTTTCCAGTTACCTTATAGGCACTGGTCGCTTAGAATGGATCGAATTGTGTACTGGGTAAATGTATGAGTTAGGAATTTCTGCTATTCTGCTAAAGTCTGCATCAGTCTCATTTAAGTACCTGCATACATAGGTAGTCATTTTACGATGTGACAGAGCGTAAGAGCAAAGCATACACGCCGTTTATACTTTACGTTTACGCTCCAGCACATTTTGCTGGCGTTCCAAGTAATAGGAGGCCGCAAAGCAGAGATAGGATCAAAGAGCATCTGTGTTTACTCCTGCGTGAGTTCTTCATGCAGCCATAAAACGAATGGATTCCAGTGGAACACACCTCCCTTTAGCACCAGCTGATGACCAGTAGGATTCCATTGTAATCCATTATAAAAGGTGGGGTTTCACTTCTCCCAAAGATTTTCCCTTCATTTACTCTTTACTTTTGCACTCCAATTTGGCAGTCTTTAAATGTGCAGGCAGGGGACCAGCAGAACATAAGTATAAGTGTTGGTGGTGCCCTGCATACAAGTACCATTTTTTCAGAAAATGGCTGGCATACTGTTTATGCTCCGGATAACAGGAGCCCTTATTCTTCATCTCATTAAATGTTAGAATTTTACAATTCTGTTTATTTATTTATTTTATGTATTGTATTTGTTGGTAGCGCCCAGACCCAAAGGTATCACGGTATCTGTCAGACAATGTACTTCTTCTTTTCTTTTCATGCACATGGTATGGGTGTGTTGGGCAAAATATCTCCTGAGAAAATATTATATTTAATAACAGAGGGGAGGACCGAACACTTAGATCAACCGTGACTTACCCAAGGAATGAAGATGGCGCATCTGCTGCCAGATTCCCGGATGAGGGTTCTAACGTCTGGAATGCCAACTCTCTGGCAATGACATGTCCATACCTTGGGCAAGCATTCTGACCTGCTATATACTTTCTTTCTGGGATTCCGAGCCCCACCATTCCGCAACGTGTTCAGTATCTCCAGTGGATGCGTGCGGGTGGCAATAGCTAATGTCCATGGATCTATCCGTGGGCTTCTCAGGGCAGCATTGAGTTATATGGCCAGGTTTTCCATATGGATAACACTTTATGATGGGCCATTCGTGGGCAGCAGGTATGGGCCTACAGACCGCCTTTCCCATGGGACAGGGCAACAGGCGTGGATGTCAGTTCTTGCCTGGCTGCTAGTTTTACCAGAGCTCTCGACGGAAGAGGAGTTGTGTTGGGATTGGTTATTTCATTGACTATAATAGCCTTCTTCAACAGGAGTTTGGAAGGGCTTGGTCGGGACTGTTATAGCTGTTGTTATCTGGTTGCCCTTTTTGGTATGTGTTACTTATTTGGTTGGTGCGGCTGAGATATAGGTCTTCTGACACTTTATGCCATGGCTGGAGGATCAACAGACAACTCAAAGCTATGTGTCAAGTTTCAAGGGTCTTTATTGAACAACAGAAATGATAAGAGTCTAAGTTGAACTTTATTAAAATTGTGCAAATTAATCAAAATATAAAAAGTAAATCAGTCTTTCTGGAGGATAGTAGTCCATCAGCTCTTCCATCTCCCCTTATTCTCCAGCAGCTGGTGGTTTTGGGTTTATGTGCCCCCACACTTGTTTCCCGGCTGTTGTGTTTGGTTGCCAGGATGTGCTTCGTCTCCTCTCAAAGTGGAACCAGCACCATCCACTTGGTGCTCTCGGCCATTGCAATGTGGCGCAGGCATTCGTTTCCTGGGGGTTTTAATCATGATTTTGGTGGGGCCTGGATTATCAGACTTAAGCCCATTAGTTCTGATTCTTCCAGTACATTGGTTTCATCCACCTTGTTAGGTCTTCTTCCTTCTCTTGTGCACCTCCCCCCTCAGACCACTCTTCTTGCTCATATCTAGCCTCCTTACTTACAGCCTGGTGTATCTCTTGCCCACTTTCATCCTCAATGGCAGGCTCCATTCTGCTCCCCTCCTCGGCTCTCTCTTTTCAACATCTCCCAAATGCTCCTTGTCATCACAGCTGGATCTTCTCCACTCCTCCTTTTTAGGTTTCTTGCCATCCAATCCTTGATGTTGTCTTTACCCTCCTCCACCTTCTTAGCCTTTATCTCCCCCTCCTCCTTGTATCTCCTCTCCCCCTGCTCTATCTGTATCTCTTTAGTTGGTTCCCCCACCCCCACTCATCGGTCCTCGCTCCCTCCTTCTCATCTACTCCACACTTCTTATTCTCCACAACCTCCTTTTATTTTGTTGTCCTCTTCCACTCCTCTTCAGGGTGGCTCTTCTCCCCATCCTTCTCCCCCACTCCAGCCTTCTTATGCTCCACTGCCTCCTTCACTTCACTTGTTCTCTCTTGACCCTGATAGCTCGACTCACCCTCTTTGACCTCAACTCCACTCACCGTATTCCCCATCAACTCAGTCACTTCCCTGTCACCTCCTCTTTTCATCTAGCATCCTCTCCATGTGGCCAAACACTCTCCAGCTCTCTACACTTTCAACTTCTCACAACCACACTCCCCTAAAACCTATGGGCTTTGTATCATCTAGCCTGTCTGCAGGATGAAACTGTGATTACATGTTTGTACTCATCCAGGGTTTAGATTCATGTTAGACTTTAAGTGGGGCTAGGAGGTGCTTGCTACAAGCCTCCTGGCGATATTAATTGAATTGTATTCACATTGTTTGTCACATTTCATTAAATATATATATATATATATATATATATATATATATGGTGGGTAAGGGTATAGATTAGGTTAAGGATAAATGGTAGGGGTTGCGGGGGGTCTCCCCCCACATTTTAGACAAAAAAAGGTCAAATAAATTCGATCAAACGTGATTAGGTCAAATGTTTTAGGTCAAATAGACCCAATCCATATTTATTTCATTTATTCAGCATCAACAGAGGCACTCTGCATTGTCCACAAGGCCTTCTGGGTCCTGTGTGCTCAATACCTCCAACTCTCTGTTCGTAAATACCTTCCTACTCAAGCTCTTCACTCCTCCAACTCCATCAGGGTCTGGTGCTTCTCCAAGCAAAGAGTTGGTGGTAAATCTCTTTCTTCGGCTGGGGCCTCAATCTGGAACAGCCTCCCTTCCTCTCTGAAACTCGAGGAAAACCATCTATGTTTCCGGAAGCACCTCAAGTCCTTCATCTTTGCTTCTGCCTTCTCTCGTCCTCTCCCCTGCTGATTTCCTGTCTGATACTACACTCGTCACCTGGCTACGCTCTGATTTCGGGCCCAGATCCCTAGCCGCCCCGATGCACACCTGCACTGTCTTCCGGCAACCCTTGCACTTGGAGTTCCCCTACCTGTACTTTTGGACACCTGCTGTCTGCACTTACCCTTGCACCCACAACCTGCTAGCCACATTTCTTGTCATTCTTTTGATCCCATGTACAGTACTTGCCCTCTCCCCTGGCACTTTTACCCTCCTCCCTCCCCTGCACTTGCGTGACCTCAATGTCACTTGGCCTAGTAAGATCATTGTCTCTGTCCTCCCTCGCTTTCCCCTTCCTTGCCTCGTCAAGCCTTGAAACACTTGTGTTTAGGCGCATTACAAATGCCATATCATATCATATCATATTAGCATAATTGACCTAAAAACATTTCACCTAAAACAATGGATATCATTTTTGTGACCTTTTATTCGGTCAAATTTAATTGAATATATATATGGGGTGGGTAAGAGTATAGATTAGGTGGAGGAGAAGTGGGGGTGGGGGGTTTTGCCCCCATATTTTAGACAGACAAAAAGGTCAAATAAATGTGATCACATCTGATTAGGTCAAATGTTTCAGGTTAATTAGACCCAATCCGTGTGGGTGCAACAACCCAGGTCCACAGCCCAAGTCTTTAATGTGGGAGAGCACCTTATTTATTTCATGTATTCAGCATCAACAGATGCACTCTGCATTGTCCACAAGGCCTTCTGGGACCTGGGTGCGCAATACCTCCAGCGCTCTCTTCGTAAATACCTTCCTACTCAAGCTCTTCGCTCATCCATCTCCAACTCCCTCAGAGTCAGTCGGTTCTCCAAGCAACAAGTTGGTTGTAAATCTCTTTCTTCGGCTGAGGCCTCCCTCGAAACAGCCTCCCTGCCACTCTGAAACTCGTGGAGAACCATCTCTGGTTCTGGAAGCAACTCAAGTCCTTCCTCTTTGCTTCTGCTGTCTCTCTTCCTCTCCCCTGCTTATTTCCTGTCTGATACTGCACTGGTCACCTGTCTACCGTCTGATTTCAGGCCCCGGTCCGTACTCGCAAGTTGAACACCCGCACTGCCAACCAGCAACCCTTGCACTTGGGTCTGTATCTGTAACCCTACAGTCCCCCTACCTGCACTTTTGGACACCTGCTGTCTGCACTTACCCTTGCACCCGCCACCTGCTGGCCGCACATCTTGGTATTGTTTCAATCCCATGTACAACATTGCCCCTTCCACTTTCCCCTTGCACTTTTCCCCTCCACCCTCCCCTGCACTTGGGTGATCTCAATGTCACTAGGCCTAGTAAGATAGTTGTCTCTGTCCTCTCTCTGTTCCTCCTTCCTTGCCTCATCGCACCTTGAAACACGTATAGACGCCTTACAAATGCCATATCAAATCATATCATATTAGCATTAATGACATAAAAACATTTGACCTAAAACACTTGATCACATTTTTTGACCTTTTTTCAGTCAAATTTATTAAAATATATATATGGGGGTGGGTAATGGTATAGATTAGGTTAAGGGAAAGTGGGGTGGGGGTTTGTCCCCCACATTTTAGACCGACAAAAATGTCAAATAAATTTGATCAGGTCAAAGGTTTTAGGTCAAATAGACCCAAGCCGTGTGGGTGCAACAACCCAGGTCCACAGCCCAAGTCTTTAAAATGGGGGAGCACCATAAGTACTTCATATATTCAGCATCAACAGAGATATTAGCATTATTGACCTAAGACCTTTGACCTAAAACATTTGATAGAATTTTTGTGATCTTTTTTCGAACTTACATTTAATTAAATATATATATGTGGGTGTGTAAGGGTATATAGATAAGGTTGAGGGGAAGCGGGGGTCTACCCCCGTGTATTAGACCGAAAAAAAGGTCAAATAAATTTCATCACATGTGATTAGGTCAAATGTTTTAGGTCAAATATACCCAAACACCAACAGATCAGATCACTCAGCTGAAGCTCACACTCCTGTTTCTTTGTCCTCGTGCTTGCTTTCTTGTGTGGAGCTGCCTTCCATGAGTTCCCTTAAAGCAGGCTTGTGTGTAGGTGTGGTAGAAAGCATGAGGAAAGAATACAGTCTGTGCTTGAATCAAGTATCATATTTTGCTGATAAATGTGACAGAGGTAAGATTTACACAGAGGCTAGTGATGATTGGAGAGCCGTGGGATCCTCCCTGTATCTCCTGTGTAGTCTAATCGCAGAGTGGCACCCAGTGCCCTAGGTCAACCCAGTCCAGTCACCCGGCCTTCAACATAGGATTTCTTTCACACATCCCAGCTCTGAATGCAGGCATCAAGCTGGACAGGGTGTTTCAAAAGGGCAATGAGCAGCAATATATGAGATGTCTGTCTTCGACCGGCTGTCACTTGCATTTCATATCAAGCGGGTTATGGATCTCGGGGCCTTCAGCTGCTGAGGAAGATTCATATGCACTCAGGCATCTCTAGCAGCTGGAGCATTGGTGGACCTGGGCTAAGAACACACACCTGGGAAATGAACGACGCCAGGAGTAGTGGGTTCTATCCTCCCCACTAATGGTCTTGTATTTCATAACGTTAATATTATTATCAAACATTTCAGCAATAAGTGATCAATTATTTGTTGAGTTCTTAGGTATTGTTCTTTAATGGAACAGTTCCCTGTGAAATAGTATTTTTCAACTTTAGAGATGTAAGCAATGTGAGCTACAGTATGAGAGCTGCCTTAAGTAACTGTAAGGCCTGCTTAGCCCTCCATAGTCAATGCCAAGGGGAGATGGAGATCTACACTCACCTGTGTGTGAGCAGAACTTGCCTTGTAAGTGGACAGGTAGAGCAGTGCATTTTACTGTAACCTTGAAAAGGACAATTCCGCCTGCCATGACATCAATACAAACTTTGCACTTATGTTTGCCTAGAAAGTAGAAAGTAGGTGTGAATTACTCACTGCCCTTCTTGAAAGGAACTGCTAAGGTTGTGCACACTGTGGTAAGTCAGACTCATGAGGCGGACAAGAGGTCATTGTAAAACACTTGTATTTTATTGAACCTAAGAAGAACGCCTATTCTTTCCCTAGCTCTAAAACATATTTCGGCCCTATCTAAAAAAAGAAACAAGAATAACTGGTGCTCTTCAGTATATTTTGTAAACCTAACTAACCCAAGAACTAACCCTACCGCTAATGCTAAGAACTAAGAACAAAAAGTTGAACAGACATGTCTGTAGTGGATGCCTTCCTTAGTAGTCGAAATGGTGGTTGGTTTCTGACCATCGCCGAAATGTGTCTCTGTAAGCTTCCAAGTCCTTTGCCTGGCAAATCAGATCCAATATGAATGTTTTTCAAGTCTTTCTCTTTAATCTATAGAGCAGCCTGACTTTCCTAATTAAATGTGGATTCCTCAACTGTGGAGTATGGTGGTTTTACATCCACCAAGCGGTCATCTGTCTTTCTCGACATCTTCTTGATGCACTTATTCTACCCCTTCTTGGGGTCGTTGACTTTCACCCTTCCAAGCTTCTTCTGGTTTCTCACTCTGCCATGGGGCATTTGGTCTCTTACCCCAGCTTGGGGTCATTTGGCTTTTACCCTGCCAAGGGTCTTCCTGTTTCTTATACCACCATGGGGATTTGCACCTATTACCCCTTCTTGGGGTTGTGTGGCATTCACCCTGCCACGTGCCTCTTGGTTTTTCATCCTGCCATGAGCTAATTGATTTTGCACCCCTGCTAGGGGCTGTGTGGCTTTCACCCCATCAAGGGTTTCATTGTTTCATATCCCACCATAGGGATTGTTTTCAGTTACCCTTGCTTGCGTGGATTGTCTATATTCCAGTCAAGGGTTTATGGGGTTTTCACCCTGCCATGGGGTATTCCTTCTCTTATCCTTTCTTGGGGTTGTGTGACTTTCACCCTGTTGAGGGTCTTTCTGTTGCCAAACCCACCTATGGGATTTGTACCTCTTACCCTGTCTTGGGAATGTGAGGCTTTCACCCTGCAAAGAGTCCTTGGTTCCTCACCCTGTGTGGGGTTTTGCTGATTCTCCCCGTCCTCCTCCCTGACCCCAGCAGCAGTAACGTACCTTCTGTGTTGTGGCGGCATTCCTCTGGGTCTCTTCTATGGCCAAGGAATTTTAGAGGAGGCGCCAAATGCCTCTATAGGAAGACCCGCCCCCATGCTACCTATGTGTTGGGAACCAGAGGTTGCAACATGCACACCAGTCCTTGTGACTATTCCAAGGAGAATCTTTAGGATAAGATATCCACTGAGAAAGCCCTATCTGATGTATCCTCAGAGAAATGCCAATCTCCTGGAAGAGATCCCTGAATGAATATCAAAATAAGAGGAAAAGATTTGATTTGATTTGATTTATTTATACCTGCATCTGACGAAATTAATCGTGTCTGGGCGCTGATGTCAAAAACTAAAAGCAACAAGGCTTCTTAAAAGCTATAGTCAGGCAGAAACAACCATACACAGTTCAATAGTCATACCAGATGATATTCTCTCAGCTGAACAAATAAGTCTTTACGGCTTTACGGAATGCCGTGAGGGTTTTGATTTCTCTGATAGTTCTTGGAAGGTTGTTCCAGAGTCTGGGTCCATAGACACTCAATCTTCTGTCCCCTTTGCTTACGCTTCTAGACCGTGGTACTTTCAACAAGTTCTTGTCACTAGATTGTAGATGGCGAGCAGGGATGTAGGACAGGATTTTATCTGACTGATAACTTTACGCTAACTGGTTCATACAAATGAACATGATACAGAGGATCTTGAACTCAATGCGCCCTTTCACCTCCAGCCAATGTAGGGATCTCCCTAGGCTGGAGATGGGGGATGATTTTGTCACCCTAAACACCAGTCTGACTGCCACGTTTTGTGCTACTTGCAGTCTTCGTAGCTGGAATCCTGGAATTCCCATCAACAGTGCATTTCCATAATCCAATCTTGAATAGGTAAGAGTCCCTATAACTGTTGCTCGATCCTTTTCTGCTATAAACGGTAGGATCTGTCTGAGCATTCGTAGGGTGTGGAACACAGACTGCACCTTAGCGCTGACCTGTGCTCCACATCCCATGTTGTCCTCCCAGATACATCCCAGATTCTTTATTTTCTGGGAGAACTCCAGTTGTGAACCCAGAAAACATGGTGATAATATCTGCATATTCTTTTGCAATTGATATTTTGAACCAAATAATGCAACCTCCGTCTTGCTAGCATTTAGCAGCAGCTGATTGAAGTACATCCAGGCTTGTACCTCCATTATGCACTGTTCCAAAAGCGCGAAAGTCTCCTCTGATCCCTCTACTCTCAGGAACACCTCAGTGTCATCTGTGTAAGAAGGGAATGTCATGTCAACTGATGTTTGTTCAGTATATCCATAAGGGGGTTAATATACAGATTAAAAAGAAGTGGGGCGAGTGAAGAACCATGGGTAACCCCACACAACTGCAGGAAGGAGTCCGACATAAAATCCCCCAACTTAACTCTCTGTTCCCTTCCAGTTAGAAATAACTAAACCCATTTTTTAGCCTGTTATGAGACCCTTCCAACCTCCCCGAGCCGTCTCAACAAGACCTTATGGTCTACTGTGTCAAATGTGGCAGACAGGTCCAGCATAATCAATAATGACATGTCCCCCTGATCTGCTGTCTCCAAAAGATCATCCCAAACTGTTAATAAGGCCATCTCTGTCCCAAATCATTCTTGAAAACCTGATTGGAGAGGATCCAATAATTTCTCCTGTTCCAAACAGTCCTGAAACTGGGATGTGACTATCTTTTCCAGGATCTTCACTGGCCATGGCAATCCTGCCACTGGTCTATAATTCTTCAACATCTTGGGGTCTAAATTTGCTTTTTTATTTAGCAATGAGGTAATCTCTGCCTTCTTCAGGTTGGCTGGAACTATACCTGTGGAAGGGGATTTATTCACAATGTTTGTCACAAATAGAGCAATATCCATAGCTACCTGCTTAGCTACCAGTGAAGGAATTGCAAATACCACTTCATTTGTAGCTTTCAGGTTAGTGAGTAAGGAACATGCCGTCTTCTCTGAGACTTCCGTAAAATTCAAAGGCTTATACGTCAGAGGGCTCTCTAAATTAGCAGCCTTAGTCTCAACCATCAATTCCTCTAGCACTATACAAGTAGACGGAGAAATCTCTTCTCTAATCAGATCTAAGTTTTCATAAAATAGTTATTACATGCATCTGTCTGTGCTTGTGATGCTTCCTCCACTGCAGATGCACAGTTTGGCTCTACAAATTTTGCAATCACTGAATACAGTTCCCATGGTCTATTAATGGCTTTCTCTATCTTACTCATAATAAATTCTGATTTAGCCTCAAACATGGCTTTCCTGTATGCTTTCTGAGTCATTTTTGTCTGTTCCAGATTAGCACCAGTTTGCCTCTTCCGCCATTTCTTCTCACAGCATCTCAACAATCTCCTTATTTTAGCGATATCCGGGGAGAACCAGGGATTGGCCCCTTTCCTGGGTTTCATTTGTTGCCTTTTGTTTGCATATTGAATCCATAATCCTGTACCTTCGTTAAAAAAGTATTCACAAGACAGATAATGATAAATCTGTGCGAAGGCAGCTTTAAGCTCTTTCCCAGAGATCTTTAGATCTTAAAAGAGGCTGGTGATGTCACAAGAAGTGAGTGTGATGCACTGAGAAGAACGGTCAAAGAAGAGAATGATTAGACTTTATACAACCTGTTGATGAAGTAAAGAATTGAGAAGACTTTCATGTGCAGAATGAAGATTACACATTTGAAGTGCACTGCAGAAAGTGCAAGCTGTTTTATAACTGTACAGATGCAGTAACACAAGCAGACTAAGTAATCATAAGGCTGGCTATACATAGTAAATAGACGGCAGGCGGTGCCGGTATTATATAGAATCTGTATGTTCGATGTAACCATTTTTAGTATATTCAGACCCATAGAGAAAGAAGGATGGATAGCTGTGCGTGTGTCACAGCAAGGAAATAAGCCGAAGCTCGAAGGTAGAGCAAGAAAGGTTGTTTGGCTTAGTGCCAAAGGCTGAAGCAACCAAAACTGGTTATCTTTCCTTGAAGAACAGTGAATGTGAGACGCTGAGGCATCCTTGGTAAGTTGCAAAGAAAGAACACCACGAGTGCTAAGTTTCTTTATTCAAGACATTTAAATTCTATAAAATGTGCCAATTCACAGTCTCCTGTCACGTGAGTCCAGGATGGAAATAGAAGTGGGCATGCAGACCTGATCCTTGATAAGAACATGCTCACACTCCCTTATATTCCCTGAGGATAAAAAGCTACTACAGGGCCAAGTTCAAAGACAATCTGAATGGCAGAAGGCACAAGTGTTGAAAGATATGAAGCTAATTCGGTGGGGAAACATGGTAAAGTCCACCCACTGACTCCTGGGGTACCAGCTTAGGTGCTGCTAGTGAATCAAATATTGCAGAATGGTACAAGTGTGCCAACCAATTGTAGAAAGCCATATAATGAAGGGCCTTATAGTTTGAGAGCCTTTCACTATGACTTTCACTAGGGGTGGGCATAAGTTGTCCATCTGACTTTAGAGACCCAATCTCAATCCAATCCCTTAGAGAAAGTATACTTAGATGTTCCATTTGAGCCACCCACAATCCCATGTAGCTTTTTCTTAGGTTGCCATGCAGTATGACGTCACATATGATGAGGTTTTGCTATAAAGTAATGATTTTATGAGATAAATTGAGATCATGCTATGCGACGTCCATTGATTTCTGTTGTAACTCCCTGTTTTAGACAATTGAAAATAAAACAGACAAGAGAGAGACATTTTGCCAACTTCCTGAGTCGGTCTTGTTATTTGATGTAAGAATTATTCTACATCCCCTCCATCGTACGATGTGTTATCTCAATTAAAAGGACTATAAGGGTTCACTTGATAGCATGTTAGATGGTTGGAAATAAGATCCATCAACCTGTAGATTCCAGTGTTTCGGACAATCTTACATCCTTTGCCAACTAGCCAGAAGAGTGTGGGGTTTCCTGTGGAGAGCGGCCAATATAGCATTTTTGCAAGAAAATTGAGACGTGGGCAGTGTCCCTCTGACAAACTCCCTACCTGGTTTCCATAGGTGCTTTGTGGATGAAAGGCAGAGTGGTCGATTGGAGAAGGATTCGATACCAAAGGCCTCAAGCTAAGCAAGTGAATGGTGAGTAGTTTGAGAGGAATGGCATACAGAGAGGACAGGATTGTGGTAATTTAGAAAGTAAAGGGAAAGTAACGGGAAAGTACCGGGAGATTTCTTTTGTGTAATGATAGAGGAGAGTGCCGAAGATTCCTAACTGAAGGGGTTTTATAAGAGATTGTTATACACTTCAGTTGAAGTAAATTAGGCTATGCACAGGATAGGTCCATATAAGATAACAATCTAAACTCTGTAATCAGAGTATTGATTAGGGGCAAAGATGATGAAGGTGATCACCGTGATTTAATGTGAAGAGTCGACGAGTCTGTCTGTTTATGTATTTTTGTCGGAAAAAAGGTGTCAAGGAGTGACACAAACTATTGTATGAGAATTGAGACAAGGTTAAAAAGTTACATTATCTAACCAGGGAAACTGTTGTTACCACCCAGAGGTAGATTGGGATCATTGAGATATAGAGGGTTTGAGCTCTGATTGTTGGAGTGTGCTCATATGTACTGTTTTTGTGAAGGTATTTTATACAGTCTGGTAAGTATAAACAAGTCAGTTGAGACTCGTCACAATGGAAGATATTACTCCTCTGATGCATTTATGTAAGACATTGCCAATATACATGCCCAAGCTCAAACAGTATAGTGTGGAAAGGGTGAAAGGCACAGCAGATAAGATGTTCATGCCATGGCCACAAGAGGGATCACTGTCGAAAGCAGTATTGCAACACATGACCACATACTTGCAAGCTGCATACACAGAAAAGAAATTGGAGAAAAGGTTATCTAGTTTAGATCTCTGGAAAATGTATCAGGAAGAAAGAGGGGATCCGCCACCTGAGGAGTGGATGCTTAATCAGTGTAAGGAGGAAGGTGCCGAGTCTTCTGTGCCCTTGCCATGCCTGAAGTAAAAAGCACTAGTACAGAAGATCAAGGGTTATATCTCTTAAAGGAACTGAAAGTGGTGACAGGTTATAGTAATTCTATTTACGAACCACCCACTTATAGCAGGGATGATATGCCAGAGGAGAATAAGAGAAGAGATCTTTAAGATCACACAAGACAAAGAAGAAACGA
Source organism: Ambystoma mexicanum (assembly GCA_002915635.3). NCBI lineage: Eukaryota > Metazoa > Chordata > Amphibia > Caudata > Ambystomatidae > Ambystoma > Ambystoma mexicanum. The sequence goes on along the minus strand of CM030321.1, from coordinate 904,495,371 downwards.
GTGAGTGATTGAACATACAGACAGAATTAGAAAGAGAAATCAAGAGACGGAAGAGAGAGAAAGATAAAGCTGACAAGGTAACGCTTGTACAGAACGAATGAATGGGAGGACAGATAATACTCAATCTAAATGGTAAAAGCATTGACGAAGTTAGGCAAAGGGAAGATCATGACGAACAAGATAGAAAAGACAGGGAACATGAAAATAGATGAAGGACGATGAACATAAAAGAAAGAACAGACGGAGGCGAGAACAGATGTATCAGGTGGAGCAACAACAGAAAGAAGAAAGAGCAGAGGAGCAAAGAAAGCATGACAACAGGCAGAGAACAATGGAAGAACAGGATAAACAAGGGAGGAAAAGAGGAGGAAGCACAGAAATTCAGGGACTAAAGAATAAAGACAAAAAAAAGAAGAAGAAAGGAGAGCAGGGGTTAGGATAGAGGAGTTAAAACAGGAAGAGGAAAGAGTTAGATGGGAGTTGAGATAGCGAAGGGAATTAGATGAAGAATTGGAACAAAAGAGAACACAGTGAGAGCGCAATTGTCAGAAAGCACCAAAGTATTGACTGAAAAGGATACGGTACTCAAAAGGATACAGGTGGTTGGGTCTTCCGGATCCCTGTTCACACGATTTGATAGTTGTGAAGTCAAGTTTAGACCTTCCAAATGATACAACTCTCTGACTGATAAAACAGGCAGAGAGATGGATCACTGGAAAGGGCGTGGGTGAGGTATAGGAAGTCAGCCTAGAACAAAATAAAGTATCATAAGAAACTGCCCCAAACTGAGTATGATAGAACAGAAAATGACATGAATGCACACACTGACCTTAAGTCTAGGGCAGAAGAATCCAGCAGAAGTCTCTTGAGGAAATCCAAAGGTAGAACAAACGACAAGGAAGGGAAGATTAGTAAGGGAGACTTATCCCGAACGGAACGAGGCTCACGCTAGATACGGGTTGATGCACCACAGGATAGCGTCCAAAGTACTGTTCACTGTCACCTTCCAATTATCCTTGAAAAGCTTCCTTCCCACGTAGAGAAAAGTATAGAAATGAATCAATCCCCCTGTTAATGTCACCGTTGCAGGAATTGGAAATATCGCCCTTTTTATGGTATAAAGAAAGTACACGCGGTTCTGCACAGCCGCGAAGAAAATAGCGTGCGCGTGCGGAAATACACGCGATTTAGGATTCACGCAGTCCAGGCCAGCCGCGCTTGAAGACAACGTGTTCGTGTGGATTTACACGCGAGCAGGATTCACGCAGTCCAGGCCAGCAGCGCTTGAAGACAACGGGTGCGTGCGGATTTACACGCAAACAGGATTCATGCAGTCAAGGCCAGCCGCGCTTGAAGATAGCGTGCGCTTGTGGGTTTGCACGCGAACAGGATTCACGCAGCCCAGGACAGCCGCGTTTGAAGACAACGTGCGCGTGTGGATTTTACACGCGAACAGGATTCATGTAGTCCAGGCCAGCAGCGCTTGAAGATAGCGTGCGCTTGTGGGTTTGCACGCGAACAGGATTCACGCAGCCCAGGACAGCCGCGTTTGAAGAAAACATGCGCGTGTGGATTTACACGCGAGCAGGATTCACGCAGCCCAGGACAGCCGCGTTGGAAGACAACACGTGCGTGTGGATTTACACGCGAGCAGGATTCACGCAGCCCAGGACAGCCGCGTTTGAAGACAACATGCGCATGTGGATTTTACACGCGAACAGGATTCATGCAGTCCAGGCCAGCCGCGCTTGAAGATAGCGTGCGCTTGTGGGTTTGCACGCAAACAGGATTCACGCAGCCCAGGACAGCCGCGTTTGAAGACAACGTGCGCGTGTGGATTTTACACGCGAACAGGATTCATGTAGTCCATGCCAGCAGCGCTTGAAGATAGCGTGCGCTTGTGGGTTTGCACGCGAACAGGATTCTCGCAGCCCAGGACAGCCGCGTTTGAAGAAAACATGCGCGTGTGGATTTACACGCGAGCAGGATTCACGCAGCCCAGGACAGCCGCGTTGGAAGACAACACGTGCGTGTGGATTTACATGCGAGCAGGATTCACGCAGCCCAGGACAGCCGCGTTTGAAGACAACATGCGCATGTGGATTTTACACGCGAACAGGATTCATGCAGTCCAGGCCAGCCGCGCTTGAAGATAGCGTGCGCTTGTGGGTTTGCACGCGAACAGGATTCACGCAGCCCAGGACAGCCGCGTTTGAAGACAACGTGCGCGTGTGGAAGGACACGCGAACAAACAGCTCCAGGAACCAGCGTGTGGCGGAAAACACATTATAGAAGGCCCAAATAGTAGCTGAAGTAACCTGCAAGGATGCAGGACGGAGGTTAAAGCTACACAACGCCAAATGATTCGATCAGAAGCAGCGAGTGAAGTTTCCACGCTGCTTTTATACGTAATGCCGTAGTTCACGTGACGAACAGAATACACGTGAAGTTAGCGACGTGAAAAGCGCAAACGTCGTTTTCCCGGCAACGTATCGAACAACCGCCATTTGGAATAGAACGGTCTAGCTGTTCTACGAGCGTAGGAGGTAGGACCACGTCCGGCATGCATGACAGTGCCATCCCCCAAAGGGGCAACCTCTCCCCTTCTCGTGTGAAAACGCTTCAATAAGGCAGGAGCATGAATATTAGAAAGAGGTTCCCAGGACCTATCTTCGGGACCATAGCCCTTCCAATCCACCAGATAAAACGGCCTACCAGAACGTAGCCTCATATCCAGTATGTCCTGTACCTCGTATTCATCTGAACCCCGCACAGAAATAGCAACAGGCCGTACAGGCAATCTAGTAGCTTCAGAACATGGCTTAATGAGTGACACGTGGAATACGGGATGCACTCGCCATCGTTGAGGCAAAGCTAGACGGACAGCAGCCGGATTGATTACTTGGAGCACTGCATACGGACCAATGTATTTAGGCAATAATTTCTTTTTGCCTGGAATTCTCAAGTTCTTAGTGGACAGCCATACTTTCATACCAGCCTTGTAGACAGGTGCGGGTACTCTGTGAGCATCGGCATAGAACTTGTCGCGTCTTTTAGCCTGCTCCAGTTGCTGCTTCACTTTCCTCTGTAGGTTCTTCAGATCACGAAAAGTACGGCCTGCGGCAGGAGTATCCAAAGACAAGCTAGAATCCAAAGGTATTGATCGGGGGTGTTGTCCATAAAGCGCATAGAATGGTGAAGTGCCTATGGCACTATGATAGGAGTTGTATAGGCGAATTCTGCTGCCGGCAGGACCTTGAGCCAATCCGATTGGTACTGTAGACACAAACACCGCAGATATTGTTCCATAGTGCTATTGACTCTTTCGGTCTGTCCATCAGTTTGAGGGTGATAAGCACTGGACATTCTATCATCAATCAGTAATGCTGATGTTAGTGCTCTCCAAAAGCGTGACGCAAACTGTGAGCCCCTGTCCGTAATGATTACTGACGGTAGACCAAAGAAACGAAAGATATGTTGAATGAATAGGTCAGCCAGAACAGCAGCGGTTGGTAAACCAATACAGGGAATATAAAGAGCCAATTTAGTGAAATAATCCACTACAACCCATATGGTATCGTACTCCTGGTTTGGTGGGAGTTCTACCACAAAGTCCATAGATATCATGTCCCATGGTTTGTTAGGGACAGGTAGGGACTGGAGTAAGCCCACTGGTTTACCAGGAGTGTTTTTACATTGGATGCATACAGAACAAGTCGATACATGATCTATGACATCTTTTGACATGGATGGCCACCAGCACCATCTTTTGAGCAGCTCTAGTGTTTTCTTCCGTCCAGGATGGGCTGCGATCAAGGAATCATGATTCCACTTGAGTGCTTTATTCCGCGTTGAAGACGTCGGTAGGTAGAGCACTCCTTGTGTGAAAGGTAAACCGTTATGTACGTCCAGATTCATATCCTGGATAACTTGTGGATGTTTTTTCACCCACTCTTGTACTTCGGTTTTTAAGGATGGTTGAACCGAACAACTACATATTACATGATCTGCCAACAACTGATTTTGTACTTGTGCTTCGTACTTCGCCTCTTCACCCATACGAGACAACGCGTCCGACTTAACGTGTTCTCGGGCAGGACGATATGTGACCTGGAAATCGTATTGGGCAAAAAAGACATGCCATCTGGCCTGTCGGGCCGTAAGGCATTTCATAGATTTGAATGCTTGAAGATTTCTATGGTCTGAGTACACCAACACCTGATGTTTGGCCCCAAGAAGATGATGACGCCATTCTCGGAAGGCATCCTTGATAGCCAGCAATTCCCGCTCAGTGACTGTGTAATTCCGTTCATATGGGGTAAGTTTGCGAGAGAAGAAAGCCACTGGGTGCTCCTCCTTGGTTTCTGTGCAAACTTGTGAGAGTACCGCTCCAGTAGCGACACTGGATGCATCCGCTTCAACGATAAACTGGCGATCTGGATCTGGATGTTGAAGCACGGGTGCAGTGGTAAATGCTTCCTTTAGCTTTTCGAATGATGCTTGGGCATTCTGGTTCCAACAGAAAGTAACTTTGAACTTAGTTAAAGCCGTCAAAGGAGCTACCGTTTTGGAGAAGGAATGAATAAATCTGCGATAAAAATTCGCAAAGCCTAGGAAAGACTGTAATGACTTGACATTGTGCGGAATAGGCCAATTCAATATGGCCTTCACTTTGGAACGGCTCATTCGAGCACCTAGATTGGTAATGTCATAACCAGGAATTCACTTCCTGTGAATGAAAGACGCATTTCTCGGCTTTCACAAAAAGAAGGTTCTCCTGAGTCTTTGTAGGACTGTAGAAACGTGTTTGAGTGTGTTCCAAAAAAGATGATGAATAGATCAGAATACATCTCAGATAAATCACCACGAACTGGTCCATTATATCCCTAAATATATCATTCATGAAGAATTGGAAAAGTGCGGGAGCGTTGCACAGACCAAAAGGCATCACCAAATACTCGTAAAGACCATACCGTGTCTTGAAAGCGGTCTTCCATTCGTCGCCTTCACGAATGCGAACTAAATTGTATGCTCCTCGCAAATCCAATTTGGTGAAGTAACTGGAATACCTAATTGATCCAATAAGAACGTTTATCAGTGGTAAAGGATATTGATTTTTTATGGTGATGTCGTTAAGTGCCCTGTAATCAATGCAAGGCCTTAGATCACCCTCTTTCTTCGGAACAAAGAATAGAGGAGACGCAGCAGGTGATTTTGATGGCCGTTGAAACCCATCGCTAAAGCTTTGTCGATGTATTGTTTCAACACAACGTCTTCTTTTGGAGTCAGCGAATATAAACGACCTGTAGGGATTTTGGCACCAGGAATCAATTCAATTGGACAGTCATACTGTCGATGAGGAGGCAATTGTTCTGCCTGGCCTTTATCAAAGACATCAGCGTACTCAGCGTATTCGCATGGTATGGTAGTGTCGCTTTGATGTACCACGCTGATAGTTGAAACTCCCCCAATAGAGGCCAATATGTGTTGCTTGTTTGACACCTCCTGACTGGTAAAGCAATGTTCATTGCAATGAATTGAAGGATACTGGAGCAATCCCGAAACCCAGTCAACGGCGGGATTATGAAGGGTTAACCATGCAAGACCAAGTATGATTTCGTACTGCGGAGCAGCTATGACATCGAAGACGATTTCTTCCGAATGATTATTCGATAATGTCATCTGAAACAGATACCGTCTCCTGGGTTACCAGACCAGAAGTCAAAACAGATCCGTCCACGGTATTAACCGTTTCAGGTTTGTTCTTGTTTACAAGGGTATGGAACAGTTCTTGGCATATGTGATGTCTATGTAATTGTTGGTGGCTCCGGAATCAACCATGGCCTTGGAAACCAATTCTCGGTCATCACAATGTAACGTCACCTCAACAATTACGGTGTGCGTGATTAGAATAGTACTGGAGTCCGATGAAACACTCGACAAAGGGACTCCTGCTATTGTCGAGTTTTGGCGTTTCCCGAACGCTTGACAGGTTTTTAGGACATGTCGCTAATAAATGCTCGGATGAACCGCAATACATACATTAAATGGTTCTTTCTTCGGTTCTCTCGTTCTGCATTGGACAACCGGCCTCTCACGGCGCCAATCTGCATTGGTTCGGGGTCGTTCGAGAGGACTGCCGGTGTCTCTGAACGAACGAGGCTTGTATGAAGGGCTTTTTCTCTCCTTTCGAGCATTCCTTCGGGCATCGATTTGTAGAACCAAATCAAGCAACTCTGTGAATCCCGTAGGAAGCACCGGAACTGTAGATAAGGCATCTTTCAGTTCTTCTGAAAGACCCTTGTAGAAAACAGCCGTTTTCTTACTGTCAGCCATTGTGTTCGGCTGTTAGTTGATTGAATCGGCAATGTAAGGCAAAAGAGGTTGATTGCCTTGTTGTAGATTAAGTAACTCCAGATCCATGGCTGAGTAGAATAACGCATGTCAAAGACTTTACTCATTGCAGCCCAAGAGAACGTCACAGTCGTACACAAAGGGCTATTTGTTTCCAACAAAGGGTTAGCCCAAGCAGCAGCTTGGCCCCCTAAATGGAAAAGCACGAATGCTGCTTTGTGGTTAGGTCAGGAAAAGATGTAGGACGACAAAGAAAATGGAGTCGCACTGATTAACGAAGGTTCTATAGGTTTTGGGATCACCAGTGAACCGTTCCGGAGGGGCCAAGGGAAACTGAGTGGGCATAACCACATTAATAGTCCCTGTGGGGTGTCATAGTCCCAGATCCAGATGCAGTGGCCATTGGAACCTGTGCTCCCTGAGGACTACCGTGCATGGCGTCTTGCATTACGTCCATACGGGGCGTAACATGTCCCTGTGCCGTAACCATCTCATTTCTCAAATCGCTGATCAACTGAGTCAAAACAGCTAAAGGATCCGTACCTCCATGTCTTCTGATTCTTCAGAAAGCACCAAAGTATTGACTGAAAAGGTACGGTACTCAAAAGGATACAGGTGTAGGGTCTTCCGGATCCCTGTTCACACGAGTTGATAGTGTTGTTGAAGTCAAGTTTAGACCTTCCAAATGATACAACTCTCTGACTGATAAAACAGCAGAGAGATGGATCACTGGAAAGGGCGTGGTGAGGTATAGGAAGTCAGCCTAGAAGAACATAAAGTATCATAAGAAACTGCCCCAAACTGAGTATGATAGAACAGAAAATGACATGAATGCACACATGACCTAAGTCTAGGGCAGAAGAATCCAGCAGAAGGCTCTTGAGGAATCCGAAGGTCAGAACAACGACAAGGAAGGGAAGATAGTAAGGAGATCTTATCCCGAACGGAACGAGGGCTCACTCTAGATACGTCGTTGATGCACCACAGGATAGGCTCAAAGTACTGTTCACGTGTCACCTTGCAATTATCCTTGAAAAGCTTCCTTCCCATCGTAGGAGAAAAGTATAGAAATGAATCAATTCCCCCTGTTAATGTCACCTTGCAGGAATTGGAAATATCGCCTTTTTATGGTATATAACAAAGTACACGTCGGTTCTGCACAGCCGCGAAGAAAATAGCGTCCCGCGGTTGCGGAATACACGCGATTTAGGATTCACGCAGTCCAGCGAGCCGCGCTTGAAGACAACGTGTGCGTGTGGATTTCACACGCGAGCAGGAATTCACGCAGTCCAGGCCAGCAGCGCTTGAAGACAACGGGTGCGTTCGGATTTACACGCGACCAGGATCATGCAGTCCAGGCCAGCCGCTT